>OZ012652.1:6579965-7179965 GCA_963942575.1 Priocnemis perturbator
TGTGTCTGTTTCTCCCGTTTCTCCGCTTCTCGGCAGCGGCCGACTATATTTCTCTCTTCCCTACCCGTCTCCCTCTCACTCTCTCTCACTCTCTCTCTCTCTCTCGCTCTCTTTCCAACGTACACAATCCCCACTCTCGGCTCTGTCTTTTCGTCTCGTTTCCAGCCGTTCCCCTCTTTACGCCGAGTCTCACTCTACCCTGCACCCGCTCTCGTTTTCTCTCTTCCTCTTCGTCGGCCTCTCAACCTTCCCTCACCATCGCTCGAGCCCCCCTCTAACCCCGCCTCGTCGAAACCGGCGGCCTGCTACGACCTGCATTCATCCTGCAACAAAACCTCCACGACTCTCCTCAGCGATAAACGAAACCGTGCACTAAGTGTATTATAACCTCCCACGTTCCCGCCGCTAAAGGTCATGCCTTAACGAGCTGCTTTTTTCCTATCCCTTCCTCCACTTCGTCCTCTCTCTCTCTCTTTCTGTGTCTGTCTTCCTCCTTCGCATCCTCCTCCGCAAGACTCGGCTACATCTTTTCTCGACACACCTCGACTCGCTCTGGGGCCACCGAGTTCCTCGAAGGCGAGTAACAAGAAGCGGACGAGGAAGAAGAGGGAGAGGCAGATGCGAGGAAGGGAGACGAAGAAGAAACCTCCCGGCGCACCGGTGCACGGCGGGCTTTTGTTTATCCCCGGCGTATGAGAATGCGCCTTTTTTCGCGGTTAATATCCGTGCATCGTCTGAGCGCGTCTGTCTCTCTCCCTCCCTCTCCACGTCCGTCCTCCTCGCGCTCACGCTGAATACTGTTATCGTATCGCGCATACTAACGGGAGACAGAGAGAGCCTCTTTCGAGTTTCAGTGACCTTAGTCGGTTAGAGATACGTGTGCGTAAGCGCGTATCATGCATACACGCGTGCACTTGCAGCCGGACGATACTCCGTAACTCAAGCTGCCTCGTTTCGAAATCGTTTTCCCGGCGTACAATGAGGCCTACGATACGGCGAACGCGATAGAGGCGTATATATAATTGTCGCGGCCAGCCGTTCCGCGAGTGCGTCGGAACTTCTCAATTTAATCCCATTGTCGAGGCGACGCGCGAGCGAAAGTATGAAGAGGAGGAGCGTGCTGCGATCGTCCGCGAGTCACCCCGTATATGCGCGCATTATCCACGTAATTCCGCGGGCACGGGACGGACGGGGTAGTCGTTCGTCGGGACGTACAGTTACACACTCCTCGCGTGCTGCCAGACGGTTACTTGCCGATGCATAGAATTTTCCATGGTCGCTCCAACTACTACCTGGTATTACGATACTGAAACGCCGAGACGCCGCTCGACCGTGCAAACCGGCGGTCGCTCTATGTATATATACGTATGTACATATGTGTATATATATATATAGTCGACGAGGCTTATCGCCCCGCGCGATGCACGACCTGACCTCACTTTTACTCGTTATACTTTCCACGATACTCTTTCCCGACGTGTCTTCCGGCCTCGCGGCCGGAGACGCATGAGTCATGCGTCAGCAGAGGAGGAGGATAATGTTTTCCATGCGCCGCGCACGGCACACGCCTTCGCCCATTTTCCAGCCGTGTCAAAAGCGACGCTAATTCACGAGTCTATTGGACTCCGGGAACGTTGTAAATCGATTATGCCGGTAAACTATGCCGGTAAACTATGCCTGAGTCGAACTACCGTTGACGCGTGCATAATGCGGCGAATTTCCAGTCCCATTAAATCGTAACGTTGGCAAGCTTGTAAACACATTGATCCCCCACCACCGCCCGATAATGTACATTCTTAATGACGTTTATCTATAATGCCACGAGATCGTGACTGCGTGTTTGCGTTGCACTGCCTCGGAACATTGTGACGTTACAAAGTTCTGCCGCGCCGTCCGAGGCTATTTAAAGCTTCGGAAGAAGCGCGTAAGAATTCATTGGCCGTGTCTTCTCTTACTTAGGCAGATATACACTCTTCCCACCGCATGCCATTTTCTTCCCTCACACGGCCCCGTCCAGGACTGTTCCACGAATTTCCCGCAACTCCCGTGCGAGAACGCACCTCTCTCTCGACTCGCCTTCCATTTTTCACGACCACCGTTAGGATCGGGGCACTTTTTCCGCGGCGATCTCCTTCTCTTCCCAGGGCACAATGAATTATTCCCCCGTGCGTTTCTAGTTTCAAGCATTCCACGGCCGTCCGGTACGAACGACAGCGTCTGCGTATGTATGTGCGCGCGTACGCACGCGCTCAATCGATAAGCACAATTCGCTTCGTGCCGGTCGATGCTCGCCGAGCGAGCCACACGTTCGTTCCAAGATTACATAATAACGAGACCTGACGATGAATGACGGGACAAAGGAATTCCTGCACGCGGATTCGCCATTGAGCGCGCGCCTGCTGCGGCAGGAAGGAAGAAAAGGAAATGTTATCTTGGACGATGTATCCTGCGCGTCGTAACGTCGGCACTGACATTGATCACCTTGAACAATATGCGTCAGCCACTCTTTTCACGAGTTCAAACTTCATATTTTTCGATCCGAAGTAAAGCGAAGGCGCACGCGGAACGACCATAAAAACGGAATAGCGAACGGGAGTGAAGGAGAGGATAAACGGAGGACGAACAGGGAAGCGCCGCGACACGACGACGAGGATGACAAAGAGGGCGAACGGAGAAGAGAGGGCTGGTGAAAGAGAAGCGCGAGGAACGCAGGGGGGAGAGGGGCGACCGACGCAGGAGGGGAGTCGTTTCGAGGTGTGCATTCGTGTTGGCGACGTAGCAGGAAACACGTACGCGGCAACAAATGGTAATAATAAAAGGGGCTGCTTCGCCGCGGCGATCCATACCAAGCAACAATGCAGGAAGCGTATGCGCGCACGTAGTTTCGTGTGCCTACACGCGTCTGAGAACTTTCAGGGTGAGTTTTCGTGCCTCCCCCCGTTCGCTCTCTTCTTCGCTCTCTGTTTTTCTTCTCCTTTGCCTCCTTTTTTAATTGCCCCACCGCGCACCCGACACCCCTGCGCTCGCTCGCTCGCTCTCGTCACAAAAGATGGGGAAAGCTAGTTAATGGGGAAAGTTTCGGCGCGCATTTCGTTCGGCGGGACGAACTTCTCAGTTTGGACGAGTAATTATTTCTTCCTCTCCCCGATACCGCCGTCGTTGTTGAAGGCGCGCGGGCGTGGATGAGTTTATTTTCTCTCTCACTCTCTCTCTCTCTTTCGCTCTTTCTTTTTCTCTGCCTCTCGTTTCCTGAAATTTTTACAAGCGAACCTCGTCGGGTTCCTCGCCTCGTGCACATTTCATTCCGCCGTAACGTTGAACGGCTTATATCGCCGAGCTCTTTCAACGGGGGTCGATCCAGGAAGCGGATCCTCGTGCGAACCGCGATAAGTGCGCACAATGTCCCGCTTCAATGGTCCATGGATTCTGCGCGAACGTGGATACTGCGGACGGTGAGAGCGTCATATTGTTAAGTCCGCGGTATGCGGTTGGAGATAGGGTAACACCTTCGACGCTCCCAGGCACCGTTATTACGCGCCTAGCTGAGCCGCGCATTTATGATTCTTTCCTACCGCTTAGACTCGCATCGAGAACTAGGTTATTAGCGACCGCTGATGCTCCGTGTATCTAATCTTTATTGATGACATTAGATTGGAAGTTCTTAGGAACTGGGTAATGTTTTGTAGGTTTCCTTTCGTTGACTCTTGATATCTCGCGAACGCCTGTTTGTTGTGCGCGAAATGTCTCTCGCTGCCACTTTCAAACGTAAACTTGTGATTTTCATGCAGGCAGTACGAAAGTCTATTTCAACGCGCCAGCTCCTTGACATACACAGTGTCAGCGATATGTACACACGCGACTGATACGCGTTGAGATACCGAGTTTGAATCTATACAGAACGGTCCCGATTCAAGTATACGCGAAGTACGATACGTTTGTAGATCGACTCGACAAAGAGCACACGCGTATTCGCCCGGCATTTTGCCCGGAGTAGAGTCTGCGAACCGGAAGAATGCATTGCTGAACGTTCCGATGACGAAACGCGACCCGCTGTTCTCGGCGAAATTTCATGAAAGAAACGTCAGGCCAGAAGATTGTCCAGACGGAAGTATCGAGAGTGGAGGCGTTCTTCCGCCAACCTTCCACTCTTCTCGCGTGTCGTGCGAGAAAAGGAGGAAAAAAGAGATAGCGAGAGTGTGGAGTGAAGCGGGGACAAATGTACGGATCGTTACTCGCAAGATGGCCGTCACACATGCCACGTGACCCCCGTGCATGTGTGTCGGGATAGAGAGAGACTCCGTGGAACGTTACGAAGGCTCACCTTGCAGTTCCCCGGTCGTTTTACCGAGGAGGGAAGTTAAGGCACTTAAATTCGTAACGTTACAAGTTAGCGACGTTATACGAGCGCGCGCTCGGCCTTTATATTTTAACTCTTTCGCGACAGTCGACGCTGTACTCGCTATTCCTCAGATGGTCGCGGAACTTGTAACGTTATTTTATTCTCAGCGCCGTGTGCAATTCGAGGCAATATATAACACCTTCGTCCGTCGTCGCTCGTTATAAAGTTTAGGGGCTGTGCTTCCTTAAACGACGAAAGTATATCATGAATTTAAGCGATGATATCAATCATAGTGCCCTACGTGTCGTCGTGCACGCTTTCATTTCTGCATCGTCGGGCAGAATCCGTGAACTACGTTGCATGTCGCCCACGTTACACAGACTTCCTATTGAAAACTGTAACAGAACGCGATATGCACCAACTGATACCGTGCTGGACGTAGTTTCTCTCTCTTTCTCTCTCTCTCTCTCGCATGCACATCGCTCGACTGTAACTCGAGGGCGAGCCGCGCACAAGTCTCGTAAAGTTTCAGCGCGTAATCAGTTATGTATGGCGGTGAGCGCGAAGTTACGCTCGGCAACTTTGATGGGGCGAAACGCCACCAATCAAAAGTTTCGCCGAAGAGCTTCTTCGTGGGGATTTCATGGAACTTACCCGGGAGATCGCAACGCGGAACGTAGGTAGAACAAGTTTCACGGCTGTCGGGCTTATTTGAACCGTATAATCGAGCGATGGGCTTCCGATGCCCGGGAACGCGATGAATAACTGTTCGACGGATTGACCTTGAATTAGAAGTCGGCGTGGAATGAGAAAGCGCTTCCATCGAGCGACGCGCTTGGATTTCTCGCATTCCTCAAATCGTACTCTAATGCGATAGAGAACGCGTAGGCGATATATAAAGAGTCTTGCTTTTCGTATTTTGCCGAACGACGTCAGGCGTTCCGTGTAATTCGGAGGCATTCCATGCAAATGCCTGGGTCTCACATGTCGTCGGTGGCGTGGTGGTAGGTATGAGATGAGACGCGTTAGACGCTGGTGGACCTTGACCTCGTGAGAGACAGCTCGCTCTCGTGCTGAAACGACGTTCCGTTCCGTAATTCGAGGAAGTCGAGGATCCATCGAGCAGTTCCGGCGAGATTCTTGGAACCCTCCGCGAGAAAGGCCTTGAAGTGGCTGTCGAGTGAAGCGCACCGGTACCAGTTGACTTTCTGACCCGTTATTATGCGAAGCCGTGACCCTGGAAGCCGTGAAGAGACCGTCTTGCAAGCCGTCCGAAATTCGCGCCGACTTTTCTTACCTTCGAACGACGTAATTTCTTCGGAACTCTCCCAGTCATCTTTCGGGCCTTGCGAAAGTTCGCAAACTCGGGGTAAATTCCTGGGTAGGAAGGGCTGAATCACGATTCGACGGAGTCCTGGCCGTAACGGAATTCGATCGACCTACTTTCACCCTTCGACAAAATTCTCGTTGAATCTCGAATTTCCCAGGTCTCCAACGAGACTCCTCGGAGTCGACGTTAGCTTGTTTTTTTTTGCCTCTTTCCTTTCAATCCGCTAGACTTCGATCGATCGTCTCTCCGTAGGATTGAAAATTGGGTTGAAATCGGCGAAAATCTCGAAAGTTCGCGTGGAACCTTTGGAGCGCGACCTTGAGGGGTCGGCATGCTCTCGAGCGAAGTTCCACGAAAGTTGGTGAGACAACTGCAAGCGTGCGACGCCGGGATGTATTGTTGCTCGGGACCGTGCCATGACCTCACCAACACATCGTGCCAGTTTCGCGTCGAGCCAAGTTCGAAGAACCGGCTCAGCCGATTCTCCTCTCCTCTCTTTCTCTCTTCTTTCCCGACACCCCCATTCCGTCGTCGAAGCCTTCGTCTCCTTATCTATTATTTCCTCCGACGCGCACGCTTCGCGGGACAGGCCGATTCTAAAATCGATCGGCACACTTTGCGAACGCACTCTCTGTTTACCACGGACAACCCGGAATCGCAGATACGGAAACGTGATACGTAACTGGTATGACTCATAAATGAACACACGCAGAGCTTATGTCACGAGTGCATACTTAAATAAACCTGTTAAATTAACCAATCCTCAATTCATGAATTTCATCGAGAGTTAAGCGTCCAAAATTCTTAAACGCGCCTAAACGACGTCAGCTCCCCATTAACGACCCTGAAGCGTCAAATGAACGATAACGAAAGGGTGCATCGAGGTACAAAGCTGACAAGGAAATTCCGACTGCAAAGGCGCGCGCGCGTTTGTCCTGTATTTCTACGTCTCCGGGTACACACGTTGCAGGAAGCAAGTGCGTCAATAACGGCCGTGTAGAAGCCGGGCAGAAACTAAAGTTCTGGTATGCGCCTGCCGGCTCGAGCTCGCTCTCCTCTTCCGTTCTCTTCTTCCCCTCGTCGTTCAAGGGGGATGGAATGCGTTTCCCAGCTAGTAGGGTGGCTCTCGCCGGGGAATACCTACGGAAGGGCTGACACCAGATAAAATCGATAGCAACTCGGGCGAACGCGCGGACAAAAGCCCCGACGACGACGAGCAGCAACGCGGCACGAATGGGGGAGCAGAGAGAGGGAGAGAGAGAGAGGAGGCCGACACAACGATCGCGATTCTAGCTTTTCAAGTGTGCGTGCTCGCGTGCTTTGTGCACCTTTTGCCCTGATCAAGGCCGCTCGCCGTTTTGCCGGATCGCCGCGATTGCAGTTTCCACAACACCCCTGCGCGCTTTTCAACGCTCCGGCCCGTGGATAATAGTGTAACGCGCCAAGTTCCTTCCGGTCTCCCCCTTGAAGAAAGAATTTTCATGGTGAATTTACGGAAGGATCGATACACGCTGCCGGGCGCGATGCTCAATAACGTTCCGTCGCGAGAATCGTGCTTACTACACTTTGGTGCACGCGTCAGAGTGCAGTAGAGAGCACGAATTCATTTCATTTTATACATTTACAGCAAAACGTATTCGTTGTTTTATAGAAAAAAAAGCATACACCAAACCTTTACACAAACGAAAAAGCAGTTTATATCTCTTCGTTGAATCAATCTTTACAATTATCGAATCCCATGCTTTCACTGTGACATCTGCACGTACTTGACTGGCGTCTACCTTGAGCGTCGCAATCGATGTCAAAGACTGATTAATCGTCGAGCATAGAAATGACGAGCGAGTCGCTATATCTGTTCTACTTCGATCCCACCTTAATTCAGGCGCGGACGATCGACGCTCGAAACGTGACGAGCGTTAACATCATCGGCATTCTCTAACGCGATCGAAGGCCAACAAGCGCGCACGGCTGGTTAGGGGAAAAATCAGCGTCGGGGAATTTATGCGCACAGAATGTTGCACGTAGCTGGTGTGCCGTTGTAAAACGTGCCGCCGCGGCCGAGGGAAGAGCAGGGGCACACACGTACACACACGCCCGCAAAATGTGAGCGCGCACGTTGATTATGAAATTTCCCGTATCTCGACACGTTCAAAAGTCACTCCGGTAATCGGTCGGGCGCGAAAGTTATTATGCCGTTTATCGGGTGAAGGAGAGAGAGAGAGAAAGAGTAGGCGAGGAAAGATCGCCGTCATCGATTCTCGCCCGTAACTCGCCAGCGTAGTGTACGGCCTGACGTGACAAGGTCACGCGTGACACTGCTGCAAAAATTGCAACCGTCGCACATGCCAACCTCATGCAGCGTGCCGGGCGCATTATGATCTCCTTTTCATTCGCTCGTCGCAAAGTTCATTTTCGCCGAGACGCTCACGTTGCGCTCTCTTTCGTCAGCTATCGATAAAATCCCGCGTTCGCCTCGCGAAAAAGTATGTCACACTTGGACTCCTCGGATCATCTGTTTTTCTGTAAATACTTGTATCACAAGACGCGCTGCACTTCGCAACACTCGCGACGTATCGTGGCAAATCTCTCTTCCCCTCTCTTTCTCAATGCATCCTGCCTCGAGATCGGTCAAGTTCCAACGACGCCGCGATCTGTTGGACCGATCGCTATTCTTTCCCAAGTACTACTGGACCCAATCAGCCGACCGGATCGGCGTGTTTGCACCTACCCGACGGGACGCGCGTGGAAAAACTCCGTTCTCGCGGATCTCTGTCCTTGAGCACAGAGGACAGGTAGGCAGGTACAATACTCGGCCAACGACGTATCGTTCTCCGTGCCGAGACGGTTCCATACGTCTCTACACGACATCCACACGTGTACGCACGTTCACAGGGTGGGTCATAAGTCGGGACATAATTCCTCAGCTCCCCGGCGAAACTAACACTGTCAGCCGTATACACTTCAGCGAACGTGTTAACATCCTCCGACATCTAAATACTGCACAATCTAACCAATCCGACAGTCGCACACTCGCATATTCCTATCCGAAAGCCATCGATCCGTCAATGTACCCCGACGTCGCTCCTCGACGGCCGCGTGACAAATGATAATCGACGAAGTGGGCCTCGTCGAAAGTGTGCCTCTCGCGCGAGGTACGATTATAGCCCCGCGGATCGAATTGATAGCCGTTCCGTGTCGCAGAGACGAAGCCAGCCAGCCGCCAGCCGGGCCGGCCGGCATAAGTATTACGCTCGAGAACGAAAGTTCGTCGCTGGAGAAAGCTCTCTCCCTCATTCTCTCCTTCTCCCCCACTCCCCTCCTCCCGCCGAGGCCATGTCCATTTTCACGGGGAATTTGCTACGTGGCAGTTCGGCGAGCCACTTTGTAAAGTAAGAGAAGAGACCGAAAGGAGAGAAGAAAGAGGGGTCAGGGGACCGAGAAGAGAGTCGGAGGCCTGCTGGTTTATGTAACATGGCCGAGGAGGGACGTTAATGCTCGTTTCGAGTGTCCGCTGTCTCCCGCATTCCCGGCAGCTGCGTCTGCATTCTGTGCGCAACGTACAGGGTGGCTCACATGTTCGACGCTCCCGACCCCTGAACCGCCCGCTTCTCACTCGCGCGGCGAGTCGTGAACGAGACTGCAGGTCTAATCTAATAGGATTCCGGGCTAATCTGATAGTCAGCGAACTTGATGGCGGGGACCGGTCAGAGTTTCGGAGCGCATAATAAAGATAAGGACGCATTTCCTTATCGCCGCGGGACTATTTACATTCCTTTATTAACGCGATATCTCATTAGTGTCCTCGGCTCGATTACCGAACGATTACCTACGGCAAAGGACGCGCGTCGTTTTTAATCGTGTCGTTAACGAGAGGCTGTTTTTTGCACTGTCTCTCGCCACTTCTGGCGGAAGAACGTTATCTCCGGTCGTGCGGCGTGCGCTGGTGTGCATAATAATTCGTCACTTCTCGCGCGCGAGAGAGGTTCCTTCTGCTTAACTCTTAACTCGTGACCCCTTGAATAAACGAAATGACGGGACCGCGCAGAGGGCATTCAAGAGTTGACAAGCTTTCGTGAAACTTCGAATCGGGATGACTAATGCTCTCGGGCTGGATTAGTCACTCCCGGCCGCGTAGACCGTATTGTGTATAGTGTATAGTAAAACTCGTACTCTACGTACCATTGTACCGTGCTCCTCGCGTATGTACGATATATACGAGGCCGTGGAGTGTAAAAAGTCGAGCGCGCACGTGTGCGTCGCGCTTGCAGTGTGCGGATAGAGTATGTACATAGCTACACGCGGTACGCGGTAACAGTAAATGCACGCGTTCACACAGGTGCACCATCTGGCCCGAGGACTGGACGTTGGACGGGTCTCTCCGCGAATACGGTCATGTGCAAAAAGGAGCGTAACCGGCGCGTTAACGAAATAAATCATAACGCGCGGCGCGTTCACTCTCCGTCCCAGTCTCCCTCTCCGCTCGCGCGGCTTTCTTGTTTATCGCGCTGATTAAACCGGGTGACGTAACGGCGCGATGTCTCTCCGTTGTCGAGTTAACGCGAAAGTTAAATACTACGAGCCGCGGTGATAATGGTCGGCCAACAGAAACTCGTCGCTTCCTATCTCTCACGAGCCAAGGAGACCCGGCCGACCGATAGTCGTTTGACCTCCATATACACTCACGCTCGATGTGCAATCTGTCCCGCCTCATGTTTCTTCCATGCGGAACGCGCGCGCCGCGTGTGTATCACGTATGAATAAATGAAGTCCCGATGAATTTCAAACACGGCATGAGGTCAGATCTTATTCCGGGGGAAGCTTGTTGACGCGGCGAAATTGGCGAGAGCATCTGCGCGCGGTGCCTTATATCGCGAAAGACTCGACTGGCCAGTGCGGATGTTCGCGGACGGATGCGGACGTTCGAGCGCAGTCAGCACCACTCTCTTCCTCTCGCGTCGCAGAATCGTGGCATGCTGTAAAAAATTTCGAATCACTCTTCGTGCGGTGTAATATTTTCTTTTCAGCACGAGTTCGCTTCTCGATGTATCCCATCTGGGACACTGCGGAAAGTGCGCAATTTTGCACGGTGCACGCGAAATTGTGCTGTAACCTCTGTCTGTTCCTGATATCAATGTTCACGAGTTGTAATTGGAAAACGTACCGTATGAAAGGAATTACACACTCTACTATACCGTGACTTACGAAAGAGCTTGGGCTGCGCGCGTAAGTTCGCGCTCTGAAAGTGTCACATGCTCTCCGCCTCCACGCTCGAAGTCGCGAGCCCACGAGATTGAATCGCACGATTATCTACCATGCGTAACTCCCACGTTCCTCTCTCTCTCTCTCTCTCTCTCTCCGGCGAGTCGCGATTAAATCGCCTCTGCCGCGTCTACAATCACCGTCTAGCGGACGAAAGAGCGAGAATGAGTGAGAACGAGCGAGACTAACAATGCGGGAGAACGAGACGAGAACCGCGCGATACCCACTTAAAGGCACCGTCTGTGGAAAACAATTTCGCCTTACGTAACGCCGGTAACGCGAGTGCGCTCAACCGTGGAAAGGAAGGAACGATACTTGAGGCAGGAGAGAAAAGAATACACGCTGTCCTACGTGCTCATATGCGTGCGCGTACGCACTCGGGAGGCAGATGTCTCGTCGTCTCCTTCTGCGTCAGGCAAGGACACAGAACGCGAAATGTGCATCGTGCATGCGTGGGCACGAACCTCTCGACAAATTCTCTCTCTCTCTCTCTCTCTCTTTCCTCTTTTTCACTGGGTCTCTCTGTGTAAGAGTACCGGCAGCGAGCAGACATTGGCGTCGAAACTTTTGGCGAGTAAACGAGTAAACGGCCACACTCCAGATGGGGTCGAGTGTCGAGACCTTTGCGACAAATTTAATTTCGTCCCCGCTCGACTCCTTCTGTACAATGGTCGGTTGAAGTGTCTCTTGAGTGGGCTGAAGATTACGGACTAACGTGTGTCGTTACGTCAGGGCTTTTAGAACGACCCAGAAATTCGAGACTCTGCCGTGCACGCCCTTTGACTGCGCCGCGATTTTGGCGGAACGCGCAGTGAGCGGATAAGAGAAGAGGGACCAGTCAGAGTCGATACCAAAACAGCCGCTTCCGGCTCCGAAATTCGCAGTATCGCGCTAACAGTAACTCGTCCAACGTCATTACTCAGCGATCAACAGTCCTCAGGGAGGAAAAAAATACCCTCGAAAAAAGCATCAAGGCCACGGAACAGTTTCATGATGCGATTCAAGCGCGCGCGCACACGCACACATAAGTTCAGCGTGCAGAAGCAGTCGTGAAGCGGTCGGCGAGCGAGCAAACGAGCGGCAGCAGCAGCAGCAAGCAGCAGCAGGAGTAGTAGAGTATCCCCGAGGTCGCGTTGTCTGCCTACTCAGCGGAGGGGAAAAAATTCTCTCCGAAAAAGAAACGAAAGCCAGAAGATCCAGTCCTGTCTCCTTCTCTCTCTCTCTCTCTTTCTCTGCCGTCGCAGCTCCACGCCAGTGCAGAGCACCAGCGCGCGCGGAGCCACAGGCGCGCGAGCACGTGTGCGTGAATGCACGCGGAGTATTTTTTTGCGGCAGAGAGGAGGAGGCAGCAGCAGGAGCGTAGTCGTGCTTGAGTTGGCCGTTCGGTCGGTCGCCTTCGGTCACACAGGGGCGTCGGAGGGGTAAGAAGGGGTCGCGAGAGTAGTAGGGCCCGACGTCGGTGGTAGGGGGCGGGCGGCATGAAGGGGAACACGGCTCGATCGGGCTCTCGGGAAGAAGGAGAAGGAGGGAAATAGAGCGACGGAGCGTAAGCGAGCGAGAGACACGGGAAACGGCGAACGGGGAGAACGGAGGGAAGGGTGTCGGCACTAGATGGTTACCACAGGGACGCGAGGTAGGGGAGCTGACGAGGCGGCCGGAGAGGGGTTTGGTGAGGGGTTGGAGCGGAGGGAACGCTCTGGGAAGTCTGCCGAGGGTGGGCGTGGTGGGGGGCGAGCTCTCCTCACTGCCGCAGTAGAGTAGCGGCCTTCGACGCGATCTGATCTCTCTCCGCGCGTCGTCTCTGTTCCGCGCGTCAAAAGCCCAACTCTCGTCATTGCGCGGCCCCGGGCCCGCGTGTGTGTGTGTGCGTGCGTGTGCATACTGCATCGTCGTCGTCGCGTTGAGCTCCTTCCGGGAACTCGTAGTCTCTGCCACGGGCGCGACTGCCAGTCGGGTGCAGTTGGGCGCCGTGCGCGAGAAGCCGCGAGAGAGTAGTGTGTGCCGGACGAGAGGAAAGAAGAGTAGCGGGGAGCGGTTTTGTGCTGGTGGTTTCTTTGTCTCTGCCTACGCGAGTGAGTTGTGCGCGGCGCGCCTATATGCCGAACGGAGTAGACGTAGTAGGTACGTAGACGGTGATATATCTGTGCCGTGTCTCTTCTCCGCCCCACACCCCCCCTCTTCTCTGCCCGGATATCTGCTGAGGCACTCTTTCCGCACCCGGTGCGCGCGAGTTCTCCCGGCTGCTGGTGTCTACCTGTGTACCGGTTCGAATTTCGAGAGACTCTTCCCACATGCCCCCGCGTGCCGTGGACACGGCGCTGAGAGGATAACGGATGTACAGTGGTGCAGTGTGTAGTAGTCGGAGTACGTCGGAGAGGGCTCGCTAATAGAGGAACGCAGGCCAACGCCATTGCCACCCCGCCTTCTTGCCAGAAGGGGTGCATAAGCTCGTTGCTCGTTGCTCGTTCGACCGGGCGACGGCGTCGTCGTTGTCGGCGGACCGCGCCATTGTGTTCCGCGGAGGTCACGGGATCACTCCTCTTTGCGCGTGTGTTCCTCCCCCCGTACACAGGGTTCAACCCATTTCTCCCTCACAGTGCAACCCCCCCTTGGTGCGCCGCAATCTCTCTATCGCTCGTCGGATACGGCGTACTCCAGTTTCGGCCAGCGTGTGTCCTCTCTCCCTCGCTCTTCTCATACATCACGACGACGATCGACGACATCGAGTCGCTGCTACTGCTGCTGCGTGGTTATGGGCGCGAATGCTCTTTGAGGAAAGGGAAGTGCACGAGAGAGAGAGTGGAAGGAGAGCTCGGAAAAGAAAAGCAAAGGGAGATCGACCATTGTTCGTCGGTCGATCAACGACTGCCGCCCGCTTCGTGCGTGCTCGGCAATCTTCGTGGCCGGTCGTGTCGCGTAGACCCGTACAGTTGTCCCGTCGTCGTCGTCGTATTCGCTTCGGTTCGTGGTCGCACGCAGTGAGATCGCGAGGGAAAAAGAGCCGGAACGTACGGCGCTGATCGAGTAATTAGGATTAATTTGTGTTGTTCCTTGTTTGGCCAGTGATTGCGCCGATACCATTCCATATAACGTCGTCCGAGGGCGGAGCACGCGTGAGAACGTGCTTCCTGCAGATTACGCCTTCGCGTACGTGCATCTAATACACTCATAAAGGGGGCAGAGAGAGAGAGAGGGTGAGGGTGATCATCAAGGTCGGTGATATCGGAGTCGACAACAAAGTATCGGAGCCCTCGAAAACAGTGGATGTGCGCGGTGTATAGCAGTGTGTCTCTGTGTGTCTCTGGTGATCGACGAAGGGTGGGAGAAGCGTATAATCGGAGGTGAACGATCTTGGAAAGCGCGACCGCGCGCTCCCGTCCCAACCGTGCCCGTTGTATCTCGCGAACAGGCACCGGACACACTCTCGTGACGGTCGGGCCCGTTCCGAGAGATGAGCCGCCTCATGGTGGAGAGAGCGGCTCGTACGATGACGAGGACGAGGAAAGTCTCCAGTTCATCGGGCACAATCCACCCCAGCGTCAGCAGCAGCGCGAGCACGGGCGAGCAGCGTACCATCGTCAGGAGCAGCAGCTTCGATATCATCATCGGGCATCAGGCCGAGATTATAGTGACGGTAGAAGCATGCCACCGGTGCTAGGAGGCGCGGCAATGGCGGTCCTTCCGGTAAGCCCGCAGACGGCAACGCAGGGTAACCCGCACCACCATCACAATCACCACGTACACCAAGGACAGACGCAGGTTTTACTCGCGTCGGCAGCCGGCGGTGCCAGCCAGGCCCAGCCGCAGCTGCTATATCAGCCGTACAATTTAATGCCGGCGGGCGGATCGCCGTCGCCCCACCAGCCGGCCTTCCAGCCTCATCATCATCATCATCACCATCCGCAACAACCGCCCCAGCAACCTCAGCAACCTCAGCAACAGCAGCCGCAGCAGCAGCAACAGCAACATCATCATCATCAGCAGCAGCAGCAGCATCATCATCAGCATCAGCCGAACACGCAGCAAAGCAACTTCCTACCCGCCGACGTCGGCAATTCCGCGAGCTTAGCTCTGTAAGTCTCATTTCTCTTCGCTCCGAGATTTTCTCTCATGCGGCTCCGCTGAGAATTGTGCTCGCGTGCGACGACGTCGACGACGTGCGCACGTCCGGGTGCGGGAGGGAGTCTTTGGGTACTTGAATTTGAATTGATGAGAGGTGTTATTGTTGTGCAAGCTCGAGCTAGCTCGAGGCTCGTCCTCGCTCGCGCCCGACCGAAGAGTATGTTGACCTGTGCGTCGTCAGGCTGCTACGTGCAGGTGCAAGCTGGCGTCAAGGTTGAGCTGCCCTCTGCTGCTGCTGGTCGTACCTCGCGGCAGGAATGGTTATGTGGGGGCATGCACGACGATAGTCTATCATCTCACACCTACTGCACTGACATCTTTTTTTTTTTTTCTCTTAACCTACCGAAACTCGGATACACCGACATGTGTATAACACACTCGATGCCTGTAAAACACTTCTCCTTTCACCCAGTTCTCACGGCCTCTCGACCGGTCGATCGAAAGCACACGGAGCAGAGTGTCGGAATTTTCAAATTGCTCGCCCCGGTACGCCTCGAGCTCTCGCGGTCTTTATAGCCGTAGCCGCGAAACTTTACGGCCGTCAAGGTTGACTGGCTTTTCGCGCCGCGATAAGATGGAAATGAGTCTAAGTTTATGGATTCGTCATCGATTTCAGCGGCGCACACTTGAGCAAAGTGCGCGGCGAATTGGAGCGGGGCCACTTTTATTTAAGGTTCGTTCGCACGTAACGCGCGGCCGACGGAAGAGACGCGACAATAATTCGTCGCGCCACGTGCTGTCGCGTGTGCGAGTTACGACGAGCGCCGGACAGAACGGAGGAGATACCGATGCAAATGGGTCGAGCCTACGAGTTCAAGGCAGTCTGTTGAAAAACGCGAAATAACAGGGTCAACGTACGAACCGGTTATGCTACATTAAAAGAAAAATAAAAGGACCAAATCAAACTACCTTTCAACCCAGTACCATCTCTATCAATGGTTCTTCTATTTTAGCCGCCCATCTGTCGGTAGCTTCGTACGGTTTCCCGAAGGATAATGATAAATGGATCTTTCTTGAGCACTTAATCGGGAATATAAAAACAGCGCATATCGGCACACAATATGCCAGATACCTGTGTTCATTCTAGCGTCAGAGAGCTAGTCACGAAGCGGGCTCGATGCAAACAGCTGTTTCCCAGACGCTTTAATTCTTCACGGTGACTCGGAATAAAGTCTCGCCCGATCGTTGGGGGGAGGCGGGTGGTCGATCGATCTGCGCTCGCCAGAAAGGGGGGGGGGGAGAGAGAGTAGCAATATAAAACTGCTGGGGTGAAGAGAGAGGGTGGGCAGTCAGGGAAGTGCTTGAGAGAACGAGAGAGCTTCGAGGGCGACGGGGATAAAAATAGCAACTCTCGACTCCTGCGACGAAACGGAACGGGGGAACGAACGAATGGACGAACATAAATTGGAAAGTGGTCACGTGGAGGCGCGCGCGGAGCTTTGTTTCCCGGCGAGCGACGGAGAGACTCGGCGACGAATCGCGAGCCGTTTTAAACTTTCGCCCTTCCCGGCACCAATCTCCGACACTGCGAGCGAGCAACAAATATCGTGGAAACAGCCTGATCTCAAGGTCAGGCATATCGCTCCGCGATAAAAAGCCGCTGTCAGTCACTTTCCGCATACCTGTTAGCCAGTTAAAAGTTCACCGTTGACAGTCAAACTGAGAACAAGACACGGCACTCGTACTCCTACCAACACAGGACAGGTTCCTGCGAATACAAATTTTATGCTCCATTTCCAGTATACGTACATTCGAGATGTCTCTTAATACAGACGTTCGTACGTTCATAATTACACCACGCTTCATACCTCAATACACCCGCCCACTCGCGTCTCGCGTACGCGAGCCGTCCGCAAATCTGTACGTCGATACCATTATCATACACGATCGCGCCTCTATGTTCGTGCGATGGGATCCGCGTGCTCATTTATACGTGACCAGGCCACAGCCCGTTGTACGTATCGGTAATAACTCGTCGGGCAAATTGACCGCGCCTCCTCTCTCCCCGTCTATTAAGCTCGCGCATATTAGCGCGCCCGTATTAGTTCCCGATCTAGCCAACTCCCGGCGCAATGACGAGTGGAGATAGATATTTGCAAACTGGTTTCATTCGCAATGTCGCTGGGGCGTTGCGTAATGACCGAGCCCGATTTGTAATCCGGTAAACGCGCCATTCGACTCGCGTCACTGCCGGCCGTGTAATTAATTGGAATTCGTTACATCGCGGCTTGTGTCTGGCAATCGATACCTATGGTCGCGCGCGCGCGCGCGCGCCTATATCGATAGCGACGTCGAGTGCGCGCGTGGGACGACGTGGAGCCCTCGAAATTCACGCCCAAAGGGGAACAGGAATACAGTTGATGCGTATTGATTTTGCACGCCGGGTATGCGTTGTGCGGTATGTACCCTGCTCCACTACCTGTCGCGGCCGATGATATACGTTAAATTTAGCGTGGCTATTCATTTTCTTCGATCGCGCGCGCCTGTCTGTTTTGTTGTCTAATTGCGTCTGGGTACAGACGTTGTCTGTTTTGTGGAGCTTGAGGAGAAGTCTAATTGCAAGTTCTTAGGTAGTCGAGTCATTTGGTCATTTCAGTCCTCGGACGTCGCGGTGGTTAACTATGTATCTTCCATGGACGTCGAACGAGTAATGCCAAGACAATCCGTGAAGTCGTTAAGCTCTCAGCATTCCTAGAGTAGACTCCATATTTCGCCGCGCGTCGAATTTCCGACAACTATCCAATAATCGCTTCTCCGTTAATTGACTCCGACTGTCCACTACAGGTGCGAGGTGGTAATGTTAGCCAAGCACGAAGACGATCGTATTTCAAATTTAGAATTTCTCTCTCTCTCTCTCTCTCTCTCACTCTCGCTATGCACGGAAAGTGGACGGTTAAGTTTGCAGTCTTACTCCGATCGTTCCTACTCCACGTTTTCCCGTAGTTTACGGCCAAGAGATTCGGTCGAGCGTGGCATAACTGAACTCTCCGCCGTCGTATTCACGATCCGCACGAAAGAGAAAGAGAGAAGGAGCGAAAAGCACGGCCGACAGCCGTAATCTTCTCGGAACGAATCGCGCGGCGAGTAATCGATTGGAACGAGTCTCCTGGCACTCGACCCTGAACCGGAACACACGCCGGGGGAGAGAGAAAACGTTTTCGAGGCAGAGTGAAACTTCGGGCAGGACTGGCTCTCGACCGGGCGCGGTTAATTAGTTACCTTTCGTTTTCGAGCCTTCCCGGCTACCTTCGCGGTGGCCGAAAACTTTTGCGCGACCGTGTTTCTCCGCACTCCGCCAGGCCCGGCTGCTACTATTACTACCATCGATTTATCGCGCGCCCGCCGCGTGCCTCTCGGTAGCCGGTCCGCTTGTAATTATCGCGGCACAGTAACTTTCTTGATTCGATTTAGATATAAGTGCCGGCTGGATAGGAGGACGGCCGAATCTTTTGACCGCGTTTCGTAATCGCGGCAGAATTTCTAATCCTGCTGTATTCCGCGCGGCAATTAGCGGCGACTCGCGGAAGCGAACGGTCGGGTAAACGTTTCGATGCCTCGCGAGGCATGCCCGTGACGTGCGAAATGCGCCCGCGATTTGCATAATTCGCAATTACGATACGGGCCGCGGATGCGGCAAAGAGATAAGGGGGACTTTTCAGACGAGCCCAATTACCGTTCGGCAGGCATCGCCAGAAAGTTGGCCCGTTCGTAATTTCCCTCGGCCCCCGACGGAAGTGTCCCTTGAAGACGTCCGGAAGCGAGGAGTTCCGGTTTAATCTCGACCGTAAGCCGTCAGCTTGCACGGACGATTTTCGCGGAGGGCGTGTTTCGCGTAGGTGGGACGAGGATGATATGCTCGGCGAGCGAAGGAGAAGGGAAGGGACAGGGTGCCATAAACTATGTGATATAAACCTCTCTGGGCTCTGGGAAAACGTAACAATGCGGTTAATCGGGCGCCCGGCTTTTTCTCTCATAAGGGCAGTGGCGACTGTTCTGGATTGGTAACCAGCAAGAGAGAGAGAGAGAGAATGACAGAGTCAGAGAAAAGGGAAGGGTAGGTCGGAAAAAGTTTTGAGACGCCAGGCATTGCTCCCTTTTGTTACTCTTCTGGCCTTAGGTAGGGAGCAAGAGAGACAGAGAGAGAGAGAGAGAAATCACGAAAGTCTGCCACATTCTATGGAAATACACAAAGGCACGGCTGGTCCCTTTGTTACACCCCGAAGGGTTTCTACCTGCCCTCCTCGACCGTGGCTCTCGCGGAACAATGTAACGCCGCGCGCCGCACAGAAAAATCAGTGGCTGGGCCGTGCGCGGCGAGAATGAGAATGAGCAAGACGCGGAACCGGGAGAGGGAGGACAAAAAAGGGGGAAAAAAGGGGGGCGTACAAGCGAAGGAACAGTTTCAATGCGAGTCCACCACGCGCCTCGTACTCGCCTCGAGGTCACTCAAGGTCGACCGAGAGACAGAACTTCCGACGATATCTGATAAACGATAATCGGCGCTGTGCTCTCGAAACTTCGCCGTCTTATCTGATTAGCCGCGTGCATTGTCAACAGATCTTTGTATCCTCCCTGCCGCGAGTGCGGGAGGGGGAGGTGATGTATTTTCGCGCGTGGGCGAGAAAAAGTTTCGTTCGCGCGCGGAGCTAAGTTCGGAAGCAAACATTCCGACCCCGCCGAATGCGTCTCATTCGTCGTGCTCTTCCTCCTGTAACAAAGAAGCTAGGAAAACGTGCGCGCCCGCCTCCTTACTCCACTCCCGTTCTCCCCAATTTGCGAAACATTTAGAACGCGTCGAAGGCGCGCGCGCGGCCGGTCTGCGAATTCTCGCCACTTAATGCGCGCTCGCAGTTGGCAAGCGACGACCTGCTTCTTCGCGTACGATAATTTGATAGGGAAGGTGGGAGGGGACCGACGCGGCGTCGGGAAGAACGTTGACTTAGCTCGCAGGCACTTTGTTCCTCCTGTCTAGCAGCTATTTCCGACTGCCATCGACGCGAGCCAAATTTCGAGGTTGACGTCTGCCTCCTTTCCTCCTCTCGTCTCGTCGCGCCTACACGCACGCACGCATACGCAGAGAGACATACACGTACGTAAGTACGCGCACACAATCACTTGTCAGGCCACCAGCATTTTTCGCGAACGACAGGAAACCTTTACGCGTCGCCAATATCGGCCTCCCGAGCTCACACACACGCCGCACTTCGATGCGTTTCCGTTCCGCACGCTCGCGAAACAATTCTCGTTCGAAGTATGTAGAGCGAAGACCCGCGGGGTGAGCCAGCGGTAAAAGTATTATTCGCGTTCCGCGAATCATTCAGCGTCGTGTCGCATACTTGAATTCTTGCCGAGAGAAAGAGAGGGACAGCGTGTCGGAGAGAATGGGAGAGATATGTGAACCTCGCCGCGGGGCTATGTTTAACCGGCGTAGTACGCTTCTGACCTTCGGCGAATCAAAATAGACCGTCGAAATGATCTCTCTCCTCCCCCTCGCCTTTATCCCTCTTTCTTTCATACGAAAGTATAACGTCGCCGCAGGCATTATGCGCGCCCGGTGGTATGAGTGTGTACGTGTGTGTTGGTAAACTCGAGATCGGCCCATTCAGTCGTGACAACGTGTTGAGAAAAGTCTATTCTGCTATACTTACTTCTCGCATGACGGCGGGCGGGCTTAATTCAATTTGCATATTCGGCCTCAGCGAAAAAGCGTACTGTGGAAAAAGGAGTTCCGGACGTACTGTATTTAGGGGCAGCTACTCTACCGTAGCGCCAATTCTCCTCCCCACTGCCCGCACGAACTCTCGACGATCCGATGCGCGTTATGGCGCTGAGCCTGTCAGCGGGTAAGGTTTCTTAAGACCGAGATGTAACGAAGTTCGAGATTTCTTGACATTACTGCGCCGCCATTACCGGGAAGCCACTCGACACTGACCATCTGGCGGTCGTCGAGAAAAATCGGCGTTTATTTTCGTTCCGCCTGCCCGTCGAGAAACGGAGGAAAACATTTCACTCTCTCACGACTCGCCGCGGGACGGCGGTGTAGGGGAGGGGATTGTGAAGGGGGTGAGGGGAGGGCAGCCTTCTTCCAACTCGCGGCTTTCACGGTGGCCGAGCACGGATGAACGGTTCCGTTCCATCAATACCGCTCAACCGCAAAACGGTTAGGCTCTCTCGACGCAGTCTGACAATTTTGCGCAGAGAATCGCGCTCGGGACAAATCGGCGAACGAAAACGAACGATTTCACGCTGCGATCGCTGTTCTCTGGCCCGGCTGATTGTTCCGTTCTTTTTTTGTTTTTTTTTTTTGCTTTTTTGGCGCCCCTTTGCTAGATGTTTGTCTCGCTTGGGCGACGTTTTCTGTTGTACGCAGGGGAAGTCGATGATTGAGGCAACTCTTTCGAGACTCTGATGTTCGAGAAGTTTTATAGGCACCACAGCGATTTATAGGAGAGAAGAACGGGGAACGTGGAGCGAGGCCATTTGGAGCTCATTTGCATAATTTATCTTGTACTCCGTTTGTCTGCCTCGTCGCCGTGAGTTCGTTAGTCGTCGCGACCGCGACCGAGATATATTCCTTCCTGCGGCTTCTTCTTTTTCTCTTCTCAGACGCCGCCAATCGATTACGCTCCGTCGCTTCATGTAAAAGAGACGGCGGACGCGAATTCTTACAAAAAGCGCCGTCACGTCGTCCGACGGGGTCTCATTTCAAGAGCGTGACAATCTAGTTTTTGAACGGCGATAAATCTCGAGACGCGATATCGCGGGATTAGATTAGGTCGATAAGATAGTTCGGGCCGAACGTTGGCGGTGCAAGCCTTTTCTTCCCGTCGCCTCCAGCTGCTCCGAAACGTAACGCGCAACAATGCCACTCGACGAGCCCTCGAGGCCGAATTTCGAGAGACATTAAAGAGCCCGTTCCATTGAGGCACATCACTTGCCTTCCTTCGTTCGACGTGTCATTACTATTCTAGCCCGACGTGACGCAGTCACGAGTGCGGAACACGTGAACGCGAAGAAATGAAAGACATCGTCGCTATAGAAAACTTCACTTATATCACTTGTCTCCCCGAGACCACAGGCAAAAAGGTCCGTCGTGTTCATTGACGATCGACACGCGAGGCGGCGTTAAAGGGTCCATAATAGTCCCCGCACACAATACACAACTCATCCTCGGAATTATCCACTCTCGCGGTGCTGCGGATCGTTCGGTTTTCAGTCCTCGCAAATGGCCGCGCGCCGGTATATCTGGTCGGTCGCTGCGGTCGGGTTCTCTTTCTCGATTTTCTGCCCTCGTCTCTCTCACTCTCTCTCTCTCTCTCTCTCTCTCTCTCTCTCTGCCGGGTTGAGCCGCGCTGAATCACAACCGCAAATATCCTCCTCCGGTAACTGGCTGCGCCGGTCGGTCGTGTCTCCTCGAAACGCGCGCGGTGAGAACAGTTGCTGCGAACGAGCGAGAAGGAAGGGAGTTGAACGAGCCGACGACGGCGAAAGAAAGACAAGGAAAGAGAAGAGAGGGAGAGGAGGAAGAAGACGGCGGTCCGTATATTTTACAATCGTTCCACCGCACTCCAGTGCGGCCACGATCTAGGTCAATAGAGAGGTCGGTTTCTCTCCTTCTTTCGCCCCCCCCCCCCCCCCCCCCCCCTCCTCCTTATCGCACGTACTACCTTTTTGCTTGCGCAACTCGTGAATTCATTAACGCGCGCGCACAATCGAACCCCGCCACACCGACGACAGCCGACAATGTCTCGTTGCGATTGTAGTGGTAGCAGTAGTTTATCGCGCCGATGATGCTCGAGTATCGAACGTTGCCCGTTGCGCGGCATGGAACAGTGAAGAAGGAAGAGGGGGAATAATCGGCCGATAAAAGTTTAATAATAACGACGGGCGTCGTCGGACGCGGCGAATCGGCGTGATGTCGACGCCAGCGACGGATTGCGGACAATAAATGCTACTCTACTTGGCGTCGGCGAGAATAGCAGAGCGAGACGCGCAGATAAGCGGAATTGGAATATCACGGCAATTCCGACTGCCAACTGCGAGGCAGACGTCTTTAACGCTTGCCGGCGGAGTTTATGGGACGAGATTGGTATATAGCTGACAAAATGTTCTCGTTTTCGATCGGTTGAGAAAGTTGACGGTTCGCGTGACTGCTTGATAAGCCGTTTTCTATTGCCGAATCTTTTTGTCCTCGACGTTCTTCATGATGTCGCATTCTAGCCGATCTTGCGTCGGCGAGAATTTGGTTAATAGGTCGCTTCTTCATGCCAGACTCTGTACGTTCACACGATAATCCGGCAGACGCGCTTTCTCGAGGACTTCTTCCTTCCGAATTTTTATCGGCTGATTTATGGCGTTACGGTCCGACCTGGCTTACGCTAACCGAACCGCACTGGCCAATTCTCGATCTCACGTTACGGACTGATGTTCCAGAATTACGAAAAATACTATGCTTTTCAACTGTGATCGCGAAAAATGAATTGTTGTATAAATATTTCACCGTCACTAAACTGAGACGCATTATTGCATATTGTTTGCAAATGCGAATTTCGAATACGCATAAGGGAGATCTCTCTCCGGAAGAGTTGGAAGCTGCAAATACGCGAATAATAAAACTTGTGCAGGCAGAGACATTTTCCGACGATTTAAAGACATTACGGCAGGACAAACAAGTTTCCTCAAAAAGCAAATTAAAATCATTAAGTCCATTTTTAGATGAAGACGGCATTATACGCGTCGGAGGAAGACTGAAGTACTCTTCTGTTCCACTAGCACAACGTCATCCCGTCATTTTACCACGGTTGCATTATATTACAGAGTTGCTCATACGCGATACACACGTACATCACTTACACACCGGTGTTCAGGCAACTTTATATGCAATGAGACAGAGATACTGGCTCATCGACGGAAAGAACCAGATATGAAATATCGTACGCCAATACGTTCAATGTTTCCGTGCTAAGCCGCGAACAATGGAATACATCATGGGTGATCTACCTAAGTTTCACGTAAACGAGGTTCGACCATTTACTAATGTCGGGATTGATTATTGCGGGCCGTTTTATATAAAAGAACGAAAATTTCAAACTTAATTGAACATGATCAGACTCAGAATGTGATAGTCCTAATTCAAAAGCTAGTCTGAAAACTACGCCAACAAAAAAATGGATGGGTCCTGATGTTCAATTAAGTTTGAAATCTTTAGGTTTTGATACAGAATTGGATTCTTGGGTACAGTCAATTGAAAGCAGCTCAACATTGGTATTTTAAGATAAAAAGGATGTAACTTCATCTTCCAATGTAAGAGCTTGTAACAGTGATGTATCTAAAAATACAACAGAAGATACGAAAGAAGAAACAATCTTACGCACACCGGAAAAACGTGGCAAGGCTAAGAAAACAACAAAAATTGTGATATCAGTATGTGATTGTGATTCACAATGTATGAGATATTCGGCTGGGACGGACAGGCTGGAATACAATGTTTGAATGTGATGTTATTGAACATCCACATTTTATATAAAACAGGCGACGGAATGAAGATAGATATTTTGCTACAGAACAGACTCGTGATGGGAAGTTTGGTAATTTCACGCTAGGCACGTATGATATTTAGGACATCGTCGGGAGATTCCTGTCGCGTGGGTAGCAATTTCGAACCCCGTCATTGTCGGATCCTCCTCAAACGCGGACGCTGTTTTCCCTCGACACTAATGACAATCGAATGGGGAAATAATTAGCGGCGCGACGCGCGATTTAATAAGGCGTGAGCCACGACCTAGGATCATGGCAGGGTTCGAACAACTCGGCTCATTGTCTCACTTTCTCTGTTACTCAATTAAGACCCCGCGCTCTTTTTGCCGTTATTCTACGCTCGTCAACCTTCCCCAACCAATTATTGCGTCGTACGATTCAAAACGGGGTCATCTAAAGCATCGATGTTCGAAGTAGATCAATTCTTGCTAGAATAAGACAGGAAATGTGTTTGACTCGTCCGTTTTAGGATTACAGGTGCGATCGTTAGGAAAGCCGCGACCTACGACCATCGGAGAGTCGGAATTCATTGTTTGCGCGACGATCTCGTGACTTAAAGTCCGGAGGTCGTGGCAAAAAGATATTTCCTCTGTTATCGACGTCACGGAGTTCGCATTCCGCGCGACTGCTTCTTATCCGTCGTTTCTCGCAGTCTTGTTCGCGGACAAAAATCAGTATTGTCGGAGAATGAGAGAGGAGAGACAGAGAGAGAGAGAGAGAGAGAGAGAGAGAGAGAGAGAGAGAGAGAGAGAGAGAGAGAGAGAGAGACAGAACGGCCCCGTTATCTTATCGCCATTACACAGAGGCCTGTTATCGAAGGCGGCGGCTGGTTGACTCGCTTTATCGCGGAACTTTGTCGCCTGTTTCTACAGTGAAATATCTTTTAAAGGCGGAATCTGTACGGGGCAAAAATCGTCGAAGTCAGAAACAGCGAAGTCTCTCACTCGGCGAGAGGCGTCGCGAGAAACTTTCTCTCGGAAGATCGATTTACTTCGATTAACAGAGTGCAACAGCTGAAATCGGATAGTTGTTCCGTATAAACTTTTCATCGATCGTGTAATCGAAGATACGTCGCCGGAGGCGCAGAATGCAAAATTCACCTCGTATCGTCGTACTTCTATCTCGACGCGTCTATCTCCAGACACGCGCGCGCGACTCTCGTGGACGGCTAAATAAAGCATGTCGCGATGTCGGGGGCGTAAAAGGAAGAGAGCGACGAAGAAGGAAAGAACGAGATACGAGAGAGGGGAGGGGAGGAAAAAAGAGTCAAGAGCCGGTTCTACGTTCGGAACGCCGCGCAATCAGGAGTCTCCGACTTATCTCGTGCTCTTATAGCAATGCCATTGAAGAAACGGGTCATAAAATCGCTGCGGGCTGTTTCGCGCGAGTTAACAATGTGCTAATGCCGATTGCATGCGTCTGCGTGAGCCCGAGATACACGCGCTCTCGTCAGACTGATTTGCATCGTTTAAGGACGTCCAGAATATCTCTCTCTCTCTCTCTCTCTCTCTCTCTCTCTCTCTCTCTCTCTCTCTCTCTCTCTCTCTCTCTCTCTCTCTCTACTGATCCGAGAACGACGACAATCGTCGATATGTACTCGGTTTCTTCTCTCAGCGCGCGTTTCTCGTACCGCAGCGATCATTTTCGCCGATAAGGACGATTGCGCAAGCCACGGTGAATGTTCGGGACCCAGCTCGGCTCATTAACCGTTTTCTCAATGCTACTGCAAACTCTATTGTCGTCGGTAATAGAGCGGAGTCGATTACGATAGCGCCGGGTTAGCGGTAAAATTCGACATCCGCGCACAGGAGGCCAGACCACGATTCTCATTGCGGCAACTTCTCATTTCACTCCGTCTCATCGACTCTCTCCTCTCTCTCTCGTTCTCGTTCGAAAAGAATCTCGAATTAACACGTGTCGGACTGGGCGTCGTTCGTTACCACGGCCTCGGCAATAAAACACTGAGCACGCACGGCTGCTGACGGGGCGGCGTCGAGATTTAAAGCGCGGCTAAAAACAGAGCAAACACAGCTCATCGACAATCCCACCCAATTAACGCAGATTCTCCGCATCGATCGCATTCAGCTCGGCACACAATGCGCGGACTGTACACCGCGGGTATATACACGAACTTCACGCGTTTACAGCGAGTGAATCACGCCGCCGCACAGTTCGTATCACATTTTAATTAGTGCCCGCTGAACGCTAATTTATTCCGAGAAAATACGTGGTCCGCGGGGGAAAGTCTGAACGCGAACGCTGACGCGCGCATATGTACGTGTATGCGTTCTCAATGTGTATACGCGTTCTCGGATTCGCGCGGAGCGTATATATTACCAAACGTGGATCCGGCGAGAAAGAGAGGAGAGTAAGAGAAGGCAGTAAAAGGCGCGAGTTGCGACGAGATGAACGCGAGCAATTTGCGTCACGCTCTACATTGTCCGCTCGGAAACTTACGAGATAATTCCGCCCAATCCGCCTCGCGCTTCTCTGCAGTTAACGAAAAGGTGGGATCGGGTTTTATTGGCGCTGAGGCGAGAGTCGTAACTACTCGGCGCGCGCGACGGATCGCGCGGAATTCGAGGAAGAAGATGTGTCGAGGCGAGAAGTTTCTCTTTGTTGGCCACGCTCCCAGATGCTGGGTGACGATGAACGACTGGGCGAAATAATTTCGTCTTTCGAAAATCGAGGGGAATGAGAGGCGGGGAGAGGTCGAATTCCGAGGAATTATTCTTAAAACTCGATATTGGGGTGAAAGGAAAATGTCAGCTGGCGTGTCTCAATGTGTGGCGTCTTCGATCGAAACGACCCAATTATATCAATGTTTCGTAGTTTCAGTGTCTTCTGCGTTACGGGCAAGGGTCTGTGCGTAAGACGCGCGGTTCTTGGGAAAGTCGACCAGGGACCGTCTCTCTCTCTCTCTCTTTCTCTTTTTCTCTCTATGCAACAACAGAACTTTATTCCTTATCTCCTCGAGTCCCTCGAACGCCAACATCTATAAGTGCACGCACGCGAAACTTTCCGCAGGGCTAATAATCGGAGCAGAAAAAGAGCACGGCGTCTGATAATGCCGCTGGGAGTAGCTCGTAACTCACTTATAACTGCGCCAACTTTATTTCGAAGTGTTTCAACTTGGAACATCGTCGACCTTTCGGATCGTCTGCTGACGTCGGCCGCGCGTATTCTGACTTGACGCTTTTTTTTTCCCCCCAACTCGCGACTTTCCCCTAGCCAATTCCCTTGACCCGGCGACAAACGGCGCCATGTTTCGTCGTATGCCTCGAAGCAGCAGCAGGAGCCGACTCGAGAACGTTTTCCTTAGAAAACAACACGACGAACGACGTGGGTGGGAGTAAGGATTCCGCGAGACAGGGACAGACAATTGGAATGGACAAATTGGACGGGGCAGATTGCGGCTGCCCCCTCTCCGTCGTTCCCCGCCACTTCCGCTATTGCAGTTTAGTGAATAATGCCCCAGATCCGCTGACTGGATGGTCGCCAAGTGCGTGTTTACGGAAATCCCCCGGTTAAAGGGAGCGCCCGACGAGTCGGAGTGAGACGGACGATACGACGAACGACATTAGCGTCGATGCCACTATCCGCATATCGCGCCGACATTAGTCGCGGCTACAATAGTCGGATGAAAGACGGGGGAGTCTATTTGTAGAGCGCCAGAAGACGCCAGGGACAAAAGAGAGTCGCTTATCTTTCGCGAGCATATAAATGGCGACTTGTTTATGGAAATGTGATACGTGCGGTACGTGCGCTTTTAATGCACCACGAGCCTGCGACGGGTTGGGGGAGGCGGTAGATGATGCGGGAAAAGAAGGAAGGCGTTTACGAAAGACATCTCGATAGCGCTCGGTTGCCGACCTTTGCCGTTGCGGCACGAATTTCGCGGAACGTGTTTGCGCGCCGCTAATATAATCGAGTCCTCGCGGTTCCATTCGTACTCCACGCTTTACTCGTCCGCCGTGCGGCGCCACGTCACAGCGACGGCTCGCGGGGAATAAAGCGGAATACGGAAATGCGGAGTGTGTCTATTCGGTTAGGCGCGCGCCACGTCATCCGGGGTGTTACGAAATTAGCGTTTATCGAGCGGCGGACGGTGTGCGGGATGGATAATACGCAATCTGCTATGAGGGTTTGTGTGGGTGTGTACGTGTGATCACCTGCAACCGTGCCCTCGTAAAACATGGATAGTTTGACTTTACGTGACTCGATCAGTTTCACGATAAGTCCAGAGATAGCCGGGATATCTGACGCTGGGTAATTTAATAAGATAGCAGCTGCTGATGTAACTGATTTAGACGGAGACGGCGGAACTCGCCTCGAAATGTGTCAACTTTCAAATATTTCGGATTCGTCGTCGTCGCAGCCTCGGAACGTACTCCGATGCAGACGACAATTTTAATATGTCCCGCCTTCGAAAGTAGTTACGTCCTAATTCACTTAACCCGACTCGAATACGCCGTCCGTCCCGATTTGCATTCGTCAGGGCGATTTATCAGACGATAGAATAGCAATCGAGACCCAAAGTTGAGTGGCCCGTGCTCACCGCGCGTCGGCGTCAATCAAGCGGATTCCGTTGAAGCGAAGGCGAAATATTTCTGGATTGCAGAGAGAGAGGCACCCTCCGTCCGATTGACGAAAGGGGGTGTACAACCCCCGATCGCGAGCATTCAAGGGAAAACTGTACGCGCACGGTATTCGATCAATAAAATCGGGGTGAAACCCGGCGCGAAAGGACGAATGGACGACGCTGGCGGTCCGAGGGGTTGATACAGTTGATCGATGAAAGGGTGTTTTCAAGGGAAGCTCAGTACACGCCGGCCGCGTCAATGGGAACTTTGCACAGCACCCCGGATCGCATAATGATCGCTGGGTTAAAGGCGAAACCCGGTCACGCACTTAAAATCGTCATAGAAAAGAAAGACGCGAAAAAAGGAGCTGGTAAAGAAGAAAGGTAGATCAATTGAGAGGGATGGAAATTTCGCCAGACGAGCTGTATTCTCATATCCGCCGATCCTTCTTTCCTCCCTTTCTTTCGTTCCGCCCGAAATAAATTTGCGCCGCGGCGAAGACGGTGGGCGCGCGCGCGTGGCACCCGCAGACGAGTCACAATCGGAAAGTTTTAATAGGATTCCGGTTCGCCGAAAAACCTTAATGCCGGAACGAATTCGGCCGGAGGAACTCGTTACTACTCGTTGGAAACTTGAGCCCCCGAGGTTCGGCTGACGTTTACGTCGGCAATTTTCGATCGTCGATCAAGTCCCTCTTCTTCTCGTCCAGGAATCGGTTTCCGCCGAGGGCGAGATTATTGGTGATGAGAAAGTAAGTCGACTGCGAAGAATAAACTTGTCTCATAGGACCGTCCCTCGTCTGCATGCAGAAGGACAGGCGACGTCGACGGATTCGGATCCTCTCCCACCGTTCGACACGTATCGAGGCAATCCTGAACTTGATCCCGTTAAAGATCGATCGTCCGTTCGAGAATAGCTCGAACCCGACCAGCTGAAATCCGCGCGCGCGAGCTCGCCGGTCGCAGTTTGTTGGCCGCCGCTCGAACATAATTAGGCGTCGTAGTGCAAGAGTAATAGCGCTTGTAAATCACTGGCGCGCGCGCGCGCCAGCGGACGGAAATAAAGATCAAGGGGACAGGTTACCGAACTTGACCAAATTCTCGGCCTATTTTTCGCTTCTTTTTTTCCCCCCCCATTTCCGCGCTGTGACCTCTTCCTCCCATCTCACGTTGACACAAACCCACCCGCGTATTGTTCGCCTGCCGAGAGAGAACGCTTTTCTCGCGCGAAATTTCCGACGCGTTTCTAAGTCAGTCGGCTTTGCAAAACGACGCGGAACGAGCATGGCTTCCGGGAAGCCCGAGTGCTCCGACGCGAACGCGAGTCCTTGACGTAAAACCAGTTGTAAAACTAACTTCTTCTCCCCTTCGGGCTGTAACTTCGACTTCTGGCCGGGGCACGTTTATTGGACTCGCCAGACGAGAATGGCCGCCGTAACTGTGGCGCATGCACGCCGCGCTTGTAACCAAGGCGCATCCGCGTTACATGCACTCGCTCGACCGCGAACTTCGTCAGGAGAGGCCAGGCAAGCCTCTTTTCTTTGTTTTCCCCTACCTGCCCGTCTGCCTGGCCTCGCATTCGCGTAATCTCGCGTAATTTCGCGTGAACGGTAATAATGGTGTTGCGTCATCGCGATTCCTGCTGTTAAGAGCTTTAGGTATTCTATTGAACGGGGGCTTAGCTGTATCTATCGATTTACGCCGCCGGTACGTCGTTAATGTTGATCCACTTATTTCATGACGAGACAAAAAAGTACGACCCCCGGCGATGATAAAATGAAGAACTAAATAATGGCAAATTCGGGAAGCGTACGATTCAAAAGCGCGATGATCAAAGTCGCGGTGATGAGAAGATATAGACTGTAGACCATGTTCCTTCCACCCGCGCCCGTGTCTTGACGACTGTAACCTCCCGCCCCGTGCGGAAAGTGTAGCGCAATGCTGAATCCGTCGAGTTTACCGGAAGAGACGAGAAATCGAGTCGCGAATTTCCGAGCCGCGACGGAATAATTGTGAGCGAGTCCGCGCGGTGAAATATCCATCCGGCGAGGAGAGTCTCGCTTTCACAGCCTCGGCCAAACGGGTTCTTCGTCTTCTACCCTCCCCACTCTGCTCCCCCCTGCTTCGGCAACCCTCTCCTTTCCAGCGACCCGCGCGAAAAGCGCGTCGTCGCAAAAATAGAGCGACGCTAGTAAGAGACGTTTTGGCACGTGTCGGCTTTGCGCACGACCAATTTTACAACCGTCGAGCACGCGTCAAAGCTCGAAAGCTTCGGCGTGCTCCACTCGCCAATTCTAAGTCAAACCTGACCCGACGCGGGCTGACCTGAAAGACGAAACACCTTCCGGAGCGTTCTATAGTAGATACGTCGATGCTATCAAATGTATACACACGGCGCCAGAGTCTGCTTAAGTGTGCATAATCACACGCATACGAGCAGAAATGGCGGTGAACGTGTTAACACGTGATGAAAAGTCGTGATTTAGGAACGTCGAAACGCATGACGCGGAGGCCGGCGTGGGCGTTGAATACAACGCAATTAACACGTTCGCTGGCGAGGCGCGTTTGATCGTCGCCGCGGCGCGGGAAATTGCGCGCTCCCAAACCATAGCACCACACCCTCCCTCGTCGCACTCTGGCCGCGTTACACGACGGGGCCCGTCGTCGGAAAATTTAAATTAAGTTGCCCGTCGCGAGGCTCTCGGGCGCAATTACCGTAGACGTCGACTTTATTGGATTCAGATGTTGACGAGTTCCAAGTAAATGTGGCAGGTGCGGGGCGGTTCTCTATGCCCTAGCTCTCTCTCTCTCTCTCTGTCCCTCGTTCTCTCTCACGCGGCTATTACAAGGTTAGTGACATTTACCGGCGCGGACTCGCTCGCTTAGGCTTTCTATAGACCGAGCAAAGCGGCTTACCGCGTTCGCAGAACTTGTCTCTCTAGCCGTGTACCCGTAAATGCGTGACACAGTTCATTCAGCGAGGACCTCCAACTCCGACGGAATACTGTGCGGAATACATCGCGGGCAAACCGGGGGGCGAGGGGGGGCGTAGAAAAGTTTAAACGATGACGCACCGTTTGAATGACACTCTCATTCAAATTAGAAACTGTGCCGCAGTTATGTTATGCTCAGGGTTTATGCGGAGGGTCTTCTTCCTATCTACACTTTCTGGGTTATCCTTTATCCACGTAAGCGGTGGACGTTAAACCGCTATGCGCTGTTCGTCTACACTCTATAGACCTACTGTACAATTTCTCGTATAACGAATGTGTGGCCTCTGCTGTGTGACACACGCGAGCGTAGAGCGCGCGTGTCTGTTGGAAATAAAAAAAAAAATGAGTCGTTAGCGGAGTTGCGAGACGAGCTAACTACGTCTTTGTCGGGTGGCTGAAAAAGAGATTTCGCAACGGATCGCGGCTTGATAGCGAATTCGACCGGTCGCGCTTCGTGGACAAGTAATTAGCGTTGAGTTTCGTTCTTTGTCTCCGCGAGCCCGTCACTTCTTTCGCTCGCTGATAGCCCGTTCGTTTCCAATGAACGATCGCGCGCGACCGCTTGAACAGTCCGAAATACAGAAGCAAGACGAACGAGAGCTCACGGAATACACACGGCTCGAGGCTGGTTAAAATCGACGGAAAAGGAGAACGAACTACGCGAGTTCTCGCGACGCTTACTTTCCCGCCACCCGTTGAACGTGCCCGTTATGCACTGGCGTATCTTCACGCGGCTATGTGCACACACAGGCCAACCTATCTGAATGATGCATTGGCCGACACGCCGCTGGCACACGTATATCAGCGCACACGCTCGTAGGTACCATACGACGACTTTGCCCGAAGAGATAGTTGCACTTGCATACATCACGCGCTCTCCGCGCAGAGAATGTGCCCTCCTCGTACGTACACGTGCGCGCACGAAACTCGTTCCGTCTCTTTACGTGCGCGCGCGCGCACTTTGACGCCCTCCCTCTCGTTCTCAGCGACGGAGGAATTACGTCACGTAGAAATCACGATAATCGCGACTGCGGCGGCGGGTGCAGAAAGCGTAGGAATGCAAGCGCTAATTTGCCCGACGATACGCGACGCGTCAAGTCCATCCGACTTGCCCTGCGTCGAATCTACATGCACGCACACACCTACGGAGCTGTCGCTTCTATGTACCGCTAATGCAGTTCTGTAGCGGAAAGTTCAGGCGCGATGCATGTGCACAATGCACGATACTCTCTTACGGTTAGAAGTGAAAATAATTGACTAAGTAATGACATCGCTTTATGACACGTCGTGTTTGCAGGTGATAGACACTAACCGCTGACCGCGACTGTGTGGAGGATTAAAATAGAAACTTCGCGTAGGTGTGTGCATGTGTCTTTTCTCACCTTCGATATCGAAGTACGTTCGATTGCTGAGCAATTGATCTTATCTGCGCGAGGCTATCTGCCGGGGTTCATTCGGACGGGAAACGGAAAAACAACACAGCGTGCGTGTTTTGTGTGGGGCTGTGTGTGTGTGTGCATTGCGCGTAATGACGCGCCATTCCAATTATGCGCGACAAACGATAATAATGGTAGGCTATTATCGGCGCAGATTTTCTTTTTACGACGCGGTACACCGAAGTGAATTTCAATGTAATTGGCTACTAAAAATGAAATCACAGTGTGATGCATGCACGCTCGTAATGTTCCAAGTGCGGTTACGATGTTTCTAACGTAACAGGCAGCACTTTTTCGGGGCCTGCATATATGTGTCATGTGCGGCGCCGGATACAAGGGAGGGAGAGCAAACACATGGTGAAGAATGGACGAGCCGTGAGGTTGACCGACAGGTGTTCGAAACCATCCTGACCGGTTTCAGCGTGCCAGAATGTACGAGGGCTGAATGAAACGATTGAAAGACGAAGCGCGCGCGCACATGTGTGCGTGGGTGCATACAATGATTTTTTGGTGGAAAAAATAGCCTCGCCTCTCCGTCGGACGAGAATGCGACGAAAATAACTCCGGCCAGGATAGAATTCATTGTCTCTCGTCACTCCACTTAAACTAATCGTAAGCGTCAGTAAATGTTCCGATGATCGAGTCGAGTCGACTCATAGGTTGTTGATCGTGTCGGTCGTTAGGTCGCATGACGTCTTCTACGCACTTGTAAAACTGTAATCGTGCCATAACGATAGTATCGACTGCAATGTATGTGTCGGCGATAATATTATTGGCGTGCATAAATCAGTCGGCTAGATCGCGGCATTTCCAACACTTTATATTCGTCGGAGCGCGTGTTGACGCGGATTCATGAGCTTGTTATTTTATCTGTAATAGACGTGGCGCGGAATAATCACTCGCCGGCGTGTAATAATTGCCCGTCGGCCGGGTGGAATCGTTCGAGATTGATAACGGATAAGCGTAGGATAATCTTCCGTTTCGTTCGCGCGACTTATCGGCGACCGGCGGCATTTAATCTTTAATTACAACAGCGCGAGATAGGAGAGCGGCGCAAGAGTAACGGAGACACTTATCCACGTCGTTCGTTCGCTCTGTTTTTCAACGGAGCACGTTGCCAGCGTGTTTTGCCAGCCACGGACAGTGTGCTCCAAAGTCAATTAGACTCTCGTAAGTTGTTTGTCAACAGGCAATGTGAAAATGGGACAGTCGCTCTCGTCGCGGCACTTTTTGCCTCGTCGAGAAACGTTCGAATAACTTTTCGCAGACGCGCGTGACTCCGTTTGAAATCTGCAGGTCGTTCGAGCGGTCTAAGCGACGTAAAAAGAGAACCGATCATTTTCAAGGAATTCCCGGAAGGTCGCGTGCAATCGAGAATTTATATTTAAGCCGGCCGACAGTCGATTCGGCGAATCGTGTGCGTAGAAATCGATTTGGTGGAACAGTGCTCGTCATCGTTCTGAGCGATAAACCCCGCGGGTCACGATTCGTAAACACACGTCAGCGCCGGTCGATCAATGGTCGTCTTCCTTGAAATTCGACTCGTCGACGTCTGTCTATCGAGACGACGACGACGCATGTACGAGGAAGTGTCGGCGGGAATGTTAGTAAATATCGCGGACAAAATAAATTCTTTCTTCTGCGAAGGGATAGGGTGGGAAGAGTAGGAGGTGGAGGGGAGGGAGAGAGGGTAAGACTGTGCGAAAGTGCGAAGGTCGCGGTAGTATGAACTGTAAACCAGGGAACAGTCACTTCGTTAAGTGAGCGCGAGACCCGACGAAGCCGATTTCCAGGTACAGTAGAATCGGAATTATTCGGATTAATTGGGACCAGGGGTAGTCCGGATAATCGGCAATTCGGATAGTCCATTTTATGGTACTTACTGCCCGGACTTGGGAAACGAAAACAGATGGACGCGCGCGTTTTCTGCGAGCTGACGTACGCAGCATTCACTTCCCGATTTCTTGCTCCGAAACGCGACACACTTTTTTTTTTGCACACCAACGGACGTAAAATAGTTCGGTAAACTAGAAAACGGCAAATGTGTCCTCGGAACGATCTGTACAACTTCGCGCCACGGCCTTTCACTGTTACTTCTCACTTCATGCGCAGACAGTAACTAGGCGTCTCGCGCGAACATCCATCATACAAATTGCCGTGAGTACGCCACTAATATCTGTCTACTTTGTCGAGAACGCATCACGTACCAGTTTGAAAGGAGCAAAACAAAAGCAGCCCGTGAGGCAAGGATGCGTAAGGCCTTTTTTGGTGATATTCGCTGTTGCTCGACTCGGTAGAGCCGGTCGGGGTCTCTCTTCTGGTTTGTCCGGTCTCTCGGCCGACCGGATTTTTCAAAGGTTGCCCGCAGGCTAAACCCGTCCTGTTCCCATACCGGACTGGTTTATCGACCGCGGCACTACCTGGCCGCTCGATTTTCTTAGCCGACCGTCGCTCCGGAGTCCGGCGTGGCGATGACCATCCAATCTGCTCCTGCCAATTTTTGCAGGCCATTCCAAGTCCCGTGAGATAGACACATTAGCGTGCGCGTTGGAGCATCTAGAAATTTCGACTCATGATAGACCGGAACGTCGGACGTTCGGTACTGCGTCTCGTACAGAAGATGAGAATCCAGCGTGTCCGAAATGTATCGACCCGTCCGCAAAGCCGGTCGAAATCCTCTTACACCCGTCGCTACACCGGCGGCGTCGAGATAAAAAACGGAAACACCGAAAGAGGGAAGGATCTCTCCGAGTATAGTAAGAGAAGGCATTCTCGGTCCGGTCGGCCTTCGGGCATCTCGGCTAACGATTAACCTTCTCGGGGAAACCAGTAATTTTGTCCCGCTCGACGGACACGTTTTAGGGTCGCGTTGACCTCATGTGGATCCCCTAAGAAGTCGCCGTTTTCAGCCCACTAAAAACGTACACGCCCGTTTTTACCCGCTCCCCCTCTTCTTCTACGTCGTCGTCTTCTTCTTCTTCATCGGGCGCGCAACCCACACGCGGTCAGCCGTTGTGCCTTAAATAAAGAGGCCAGAAGAGGCGAACTTTATATTTACCCGCTGCCATGCGACACTCTCTGCCGTAACAGAATTCGTCGTAGGGGTCGGGTCTCAACCGCCTTTCCATCCTTCAGACCTTCTCTCTTATTACGGAGAGCTATTCATGCCGGACGAAATTAGAACGAGGACTTGATCGTCTCGGTAATCGGCTGATTTATGGAAACTACGCCTTCGTTTTCGCAGCGCGCGCGCGCGAGATAGAGAGAGAGCGCATGTAACTCTCCAAGCAATTAGCGAGATTCTGTTACCGTCCGCCTATTGTGTCAATTCCGACAGCGGAATTAACAGTTATGACACTGACGAATGCGGCTAATTTGAAAGTGGAAAAACTGGATGGATTTCGCGGAATTGGTCGGCGTCGTGCGGGAGCCGGGAAATTGGCAGTTGCAAATTTAATCGTTCCGAGCGCGTAATGGGTCGGTCGGCCGGCGGAACACGGGACGGGTTGGAATCGGAAATTCAGATGCGAGCGGAAAATAGCGCGATAAATGCAACGCTCTCGGCCTTGGCCGGGTGTTTAGAGCTTGTTCGCGACTCGTACGAAGAATGCGCTCGACGTTTCCTCTAGCCGCGGAGATCTCCTGGAAATCCTGTCCGTCGCTGCGTCGGCGATGAGCGTTACGACCAAGAACGAAGTGAGAAAGAAAAGGAGGAAGAGAGCGAAAAACGCCGCAATTTCGTTCGCGCGGTTCGACCGGCAGTCGGAAATTATTCCCAAATCGACGTACGTACTCGGCTTTCGACGTGCGTATATTTAATGACATGTCATTGTACCGTGCACATTGTACACACCGGCGCGATCTGGTTTTCCCGGCTGTCAGACTCGTTGAGAAATCAAACTGACGATTTGCGCGCATTCAATATTTGCATACTCGTATGTACATATTCATTACGCGGCCGTATTTATTATCGGACGACAGGGTGTATCGCGCGGAGCGTGAGACGATTGCGTTATTCCCGCGTTATTGTATAAAGTATATACAGGCGCGTGGGCGGTGTGTTGTACGCGCATGCATGCGCATTTCCCGCGACGGCTCGAAAATTAACGGCCCCGGGAGAGAGAGAGAGAGAGAGAGAGAAAGAGAAAGAGAGGACGTGGAGGAGTCGCAATTAGCAGCGCTCGCTCTCGCGTATTTGGCTTGATTTTGCGCGTTGAAAAAGGCTAGGTGGGCAACGAACGGAAGCGTCGAGCCCACTCGACACTGCGATGCATATTGTCTGCGGAGCATGTGCACTTCTGGTGCATTGGACGTTTAATCGGCCACAAGGTCAATGTAACAGACAAACAATTCTGATATCGAAAAGCCAGCGGCTTAATAAGTTCCAATTTCAGATACACGGTATCGTTGATTCGCATTATCAGCCGGCTATCTTTCCTTTGCCCGCGCTACGCGCTGATCATCATTCATTCTCACATAGGGTATTCCGCGTGCGGCAAAGCCCGTAAGAGCGCACTTCGCTGTGTTTACTCGCTTCCGTCACATTTTCCGTTTTTTTTCCGTCTCGCACCGCAGAGGTGAGTACCTGTAATGCGTCAGCCGGAATCTGGTTTTTCTGGTCGGCGAGTCTCGCGGCTGATTTTTCTGAACCCTTACGAATGCTCAAATCTGGTATTCCACTAGACCCACGCATATGGTAAACACGTATTTGGAACAGCATGTAAAATAATGTGTGAAACACATCCATTGACACACGTTACACATTAAACCGCGCCATTTTCTATTCACCTATTTTATATTATACGCATTTCACGTTTAATATTTCCCCAGGCGAAACGAGCCCGGAATACAATTAAAAACATCGTTATTTCATACATCCACGGTAACTGACTGACGCACCCGTAACCCGTGCACACGTGTTCCAGGGGTTCATACGTACAGCACGTTCGAATCCGCGGACTTCCCATACGAATGTGTGACATGCATGCGTCCGTCTGCGAGTGCATACGTTTATCTTGCGGAGATCCCGCGCATTGTATGGTCCGCCGACCGAGCGCCGAGATAAACACGCGCACTGCGCACGTAACAGTATAAATAACTTGCGCAAGCGTTAATGAATGCTTATCTCCCTGCGCCCGTTAAAAAGTCACGATATACGTCCCGGCCTACCGTCGGCATTATTATCCGTCGACTCACGAACACACGCACGCGCGAGTCACGAGTTCGACTAGTGCGTGCAAATGAGTGTACATAGGCTTTTATATATATACATGTGTACATATATATGAACATGCATGTGAAATCGAAATACAGGAGAGCGCGCGACCAGCGAACTGAAGCAGAAGTTCATGAAAGAGAGGAGGGTGGGGCGCGGAATTGAGAGAAAAGCAATTCAGAGGCTGCTTTGAGCGTAACCGCGATTCCGTGCGGAGCATCGACGAGCATGAGAGTTTCTCGTCGAGCAGGTGGCGTAATTAAAAGATTTTCGACTTCCTCGAACGACGGCGTCTCTAGTGGCGTAACTGCGATGAAGGGTCACTGATATCACTTTATTGCACCGGCGAGGCTTATGATTAAGCTGTATTTGCAGTCGATCCGGAGGGGTGCGGGTAACGGAGCCTGGATTTATTTCCAATCGAAAGGAAAGGTGGGAACGGTCGTGGAAGTCGTGCGCGTTCTTCTGCCGGACTGCCGACCCCGCGATAAATCGATAACGAGGAATGCGAATGAACGTGTGCGTGCGTGTGCACTTCGTTTACGGGCGCATAAATTACGCGCGTACCGTTGCGAGCGAGCCGGGGCCCACTCGTGGCCGGTCGTCGTCGTGTGTACATGCTGAGGAAAGAGACAAAGAGGGGTGCGAGAGAGGGATAGACAAAACGAGCCATCCATAAAGTCAGTCTCTCACGGGCGTAAATCGCGAGTGAAACTAGAGAAGGTGACGTTCCTCCTGCGGGCGATTTAGCATAACGTATTAATTACGAGGCACTTTCAATTTGTTACGCGACCATCTGTTCGTTTCTTCTCTCCTTCTCTATCTCTCTCTGTCTCATTTTTCTCTCCTAAATCGTTTCCACTGTGTCGATTTAATGTTTCAACGCGCTCTTCCTCTCTCTCTCTCTCTATCTCTTTGGTGCACATTATCGGATCCTCGAATCTGACCTTGGACATCTTTTCTTCTACTTCCAGGGAGCGCCGCGAAGCGGAAGTGCGCGAGCTGGAGAAGCGAGAACGTGAACGGGAGGCGAAGATGGAACGGGAGAGGCTGGAGAAGCAGCGAGCCACCGAGCAGGCGGTTCACAAACACTTCGAGGAGTCCCTCAGGCTGGCGCAGCAAAAGGTGAGTCAAGCCTTACTGTGCACTTTTGCCTTTCGCCCCTTTGTGCGTCCCTTCGACCCTGAGTCTTTCGACGCTCAATGGAACGTTCTCGTACGTCACGGGCAATTTCTAAGATCCGGACATTAAACCTGTAGTTGAATACCTGCTAACTGACATGGACTTTGACGAAAACCATAGAAACCCACAGATTGATAATACTCTAGAAAATAATTTGAGGCGATAGAGCTACCTTTCAACGAGACTAGCGTAATTTTTCCAATAGTTAAATCGAGCCGTTCAAACAAAGCACGTCCTGAAAGGGCCAAGAGAGTTAGTGAACGTTCCACCTCGCAAGATACAGACTTCGGTCAATAGGATTAATTCCGTTGACCAATCGCCGACGTGCGCACATTTACCTACTCCCCTCGACCTCACTGATGCTAATGGTGTAAATGGTGCGCTTAGCTGTTCCGCAAACTGGTAGTCGAAGTGCCGAGGTTCGTCGAAAGTTAGTTCGGAAGTTGGTGGCTTACACGACGACGAAGCCGTATTCGTATCGGCATAACGATTCCAGTGTTGCTCCACTTCACTCGTAGTTCGAGCCATTATTATGACTACGATGCACACAGCCGCCCGTACACTTGGAGAACTCACAAACGCTCGCGGAATGCTTAACGGGGGAAGTAGTAAAAATAAAATCACTTCCTCACCGCCAAGCACATGGCACCACCAGTCTAATAATCGAGTCTCAAAACGGAGTCGGTCGCGATGAATCATTGGCCCACGTCTCGCAACGATTCGATGACGCGGGACAAGTGAAATTCGACCAACGAGATCCCTACCTTATACGACTTTCGCAAGCCGTGCACAATCAGCGTCGTACGGGAATAATGTACGCGCCGCAAGAAACGTATGAGCGGCTCAGAGTACGCGGCACGTGCAACTTCCGCGAGCTCGCTAGCGCGAACTCGGCATATTAGGAAATTGGAGTTCGCCCACGTAGCGGGAATTTATCGTGGGCGGGTAGTCGCCGTCTTCTTCTCGCAGAAAACGGCCTGCGTAACAGCGGTGTGCTGAGCCGGCTGGTTAATTATCTCATCCATCGTTCCGCGCCCCTTCGTCTTCATGAAAGGGGCCAGGCAGTGACGTATAACGGGTTAATAACGAGGAAGACGAGTTCCTCTTTCCCTTGGGAGGTCTCTCCCCCACCATTCTTCTTCTTCTTCTTCTTCTTCATTCTTCCTCGACTCCTCGTCGCGCTCATCCCACCTTCCCTTCCTCCCCCTCTCTCGCACGCAATGATCGTTACTTTTCAATTCTTATCTGGCGCGGAAGTTTCCCAGGGAAATCGTCCCGGGGGAGTGTGGGCGATTCGATTAAAGTTCCTGCACCGACGTAGGGTGCGCACGGTCAGAACCCTCAGGCGGTAGGAAAAGGGAATGGACTAGGTAGCCGGGTCTGTCTTTCTCTATAGGCCTCTCTTTGCCTGACAATGAGAGTTCTCCGTTCCTCGGGCATAGGCGTCCCCTGTGATTTTCCACCGATTAGTCTCCCTGCAGTCTACCGGCAGTTCTAGGGTAGGCACAGTAGCCTCGAAGCGAGCCGCGTTGGCTACATTCGTTGATTCCGGAGTTTTACGGTCGGGGAGAAGACTTTACCATCGTCGTGCGTCGTGTTTCTTTGTCTCGCTGTCGTTTGCACCCTCTGCGATTCTTTCTGCCCGAACTCCCTCCACCTACGCTACTTTCTCCTCGGTCCGTATCTCTGCACTTTCCGTCTCAGTCTCTCCCCTCTTGTGCTGGTCTGTTATCCTGGGAGAAGAGAAGGGTGCGCTCCCAGACACCACGGATACACGAGCACGACTGAGGGATGCGAGAGAGGGAACGTCGGAGGGACAGAGGTAATCAATGCATTCCAGCACCTGCCCTTTGTGCGTGTTACCAGTCCCTGACAGCCATCCAAAACCTGCCTCTGCCGTGTATACGCTGCTGCGTATAGTATCCCCGGTCGGTCCCCAGTGACTCTCATTGCACAATCGATTATGTCACGCCAGGTTTCGAGTTTGGCGTACATATGTATATATATATTCACCCCCTGCCCCCGTTACACAGAAGATCATAATGGACTTTCCGTGGAAAATTAATCTCGACCGAACGTGTCGTGTATTCTGCGAAGTCGCTTCTCTCTAGAAGTTCGCATGTGGGTGGATCCCCTTCTGTTGATTCTGCAAATTTTCGCGGTACATTCCGTGGATGTTCCACGAAATGTCTGCGAAGGACATAAATGCATCGATTGTGTTATGTATAGGCCACTGTATTACAGTGAGTGCAGAGGAGTGGGCTTCTTGTGTTCCGTGTGGCATCTGCGTCGTAATAAAGAAAATCGTCAGAGGAAAGGAGGAGACTTACATATTAATATAACCAGCACTCGACCAATAAAGTGTATTATCGAACAGATATTGAATTTTTCTCAACTCTATTGCGAGAACTGTCGTCCGACTTATTTTGAGAGTCACTGGCCCAGCCGGTAGGCACCATGAACGGTCACGTATGGGTGCATAAGGCGGCAAGGAACCTTTCACGCACCGCTCCGGGGGCCTACCTGCCCTTCGCACAAAAATGTCCTGCCAGTCCTTTACGAGCTCTCATCCCGACTGGAAGGTTTTCGACCTCATTCGTCTTCCTTCCCTCAACGGATGTTCGTGCCCGTCGAGACGCGTTCAATTTTCGTGTACTTCATCCCTCGTCGTTCTTTGCTGCCTTCCGTTTTCTTGGTCTCCGAACGTTCCCGTCCAAGTTTCTTTTCTTTCTGGAACGTGACGACAGACGATACTCTGATAACCCGCTATCGAGTCTCGACTCTTTGAGTCAGTCGGGTAGAATGGGTGGGGCGCGATAGCGAGTCGAGTGTCTTCTTGGCTTGCTTTCTCGTGCGAGTCGAGCGACGAAGATTCGCGAACCCGTACGCAGAGTGTCTCGGCATTCCGACTGCTTCGACGCAGGAGTGTGTTTCGTCGAAAGTTATTCAGTGTACGATATCGCGTTGAATCTGCTAACACTGGCGAGTCGTTCTGTTCTGTTCGTTGAAACGCGAGTGCCTTGAGAATTGTGTGGACAAAGAACTGTGCCTTATATATTTCATGTGCGTTAAAAACTTTCGAAAGTCTTGGCTCTGATTTGGTTACAGCTTCGAATGAGTGTATTCGATAATCGAGCATGTCGCGCTTTTTGATAATCCCGAACTTTGAGCCTTCGCCGATAATACCGAACTTCACGTGAACATCCATTGTACCCGTGTCGTGCTTCGTACGAATCCGTTGGACTTCGGAGCGTGCAAAGAGGAACATTCTTTCGTTCCTCCATTTTGCTCGACGTTCATATACTGAGGAAATATGATCGATTGTCTGGAACTTTCGCCGATTACCACGTCGACCCTCCGAACGTGAGACCCCGACGATCGCCCGCTCGAAAATTTCCCCGGGAACAGGAGTTCGATCCCAAGGTCAGTGACTTCAGTACCCACGAACGCGGCATTGTACGGCCACGACGTGTGTCGTTTTTCTTCTGCCCCGGCACGAGAAAAATTGCGCGCAAGATTGAGGAGAGCGCGCGCGCGCCTCGACGTTCGATCGCGATACGCTTGCGAAGGAGAAATCGGAATTTTAAAGTGGAACGAGGATTCTGCCCGACGTGCGCTCTATAGTCCGTCGCCAGTCGCAGTGCGGTCGGGAAATAGGAGAGTTGATCGACCGAATATCCTGCGAGCGCGGCAGTAAATTCCGGGAAGAATGGGATATAGATCGGTCCACTCGTAACAGTTGTCTCCGAATCCACGACATATAGAAAGCCGTTGAAGAACGAGAGAAACGAGCGGCAGGAAATATCGCCGTTTGCAATGAATAAAGACGAGTCGGTCCGCTCCGGCAATCGTTTCTGGATTACCGAGGCAATTACCAGAGAGGAACATGGCCACTTTTTCCAATCGTCTCTCTTCGCACTCTTCTATACGCTCTACAGTACACGCTTGGGCGTGTTTTCATCGTGCAACATCGGTCCTTTAAGTACAGCTACGCATTTTCAACGACACCCTTCGTATCTATGTCTGACTCTCGGAGTAATAATGTTTTGCAGCCTTAAGCGCACTAGACATCAAACGAGGCAACGCAGCATGAATAAGAGAGAGGAAGAGGGGCCCCCCTCGTTAGAAAATTCACGCCGACCACGCGCTATCGTTCATTCCGATTATTCTTCTCCCGTGCCTCTCCGTTTCCCCTCGGCCGTGCGGCGAGACACGATCCACTCCGGCGAACAATGGGAATTATTAAAGCACGTGCAATTAAAGAGCGCTCCGCAAGCAGCGGGGGAGATTACACGGTGTCGCGAAGTGCAAGTTTAATTATCGCATGGCGGAGGCTCGAGGCCGTGTACGTTTTCTAACGTGTGCACTCGAGGCGCATAATACGTATCCGTGTATGCAAAGCCAGCCCACATATTCATCGCGCACGTCTGTATTTACATCGTGCACAGGCCGCGGCGCAATCCAGCGTGGCCATTTTAAATGCTTCATATTTAAGTACCTGCATCTGATTTGGTCTGAAAATATTGAGACGATCAGCGAGCTCGGTCAGTCTTCTTCGCGCGTATTTGTTTGTCATTATTATCACGTTATTTTAACGGAACACCCTGTACGTCTTTATGCAACTGAGCAGTTACGCGCTTACACGTAAGCAGCGGGCGCGAGGGTGTTTATTAATTACCAGCGGGCGCAGCTGTCGCATTGTACTTTCGTCGGGGCTGTCTGAAATTATGAATGAAAAATGGCCGTCGTCTGAGAACTAAGGAACACGAGACGGTTGCTGGGGACTTGCGCGCGCTCGAAGGGGGTTGGAGGGTGTCGACTGAGGAAGGAGAAGAAAGGAGGGAGGGAGAAGGTGAAGAGGGCACGCGCCCGGGTTCTGGCGTCCGAGTAACACGATTAATGAGCGGGAACAAAAACGGGGTCGTGTCGGTGATAGTAATGGGAGGACGTAGAGTTATGCGCGGCGCGATCGTGAAACTTTCGCGGTTGTTTATCGGCTTCCTCGAGGAACGGCTTCGCTCTCCTGCGGTCTCCTCTTCCACTTTTCCGAGCGTCTCACTCTATTCGCACGATATTTCATCCTCGCGGACTAAGATAACAGCGAGTCATCGACACCGTGTTTCGTTCGCTGTCTCTCCGCTTCCGTCGAGTCCACTGGAATAAAGTTCGCACGAGTCCGCTCTCGCTCGCTTATAAATAGGATTTGAAAAATGTTGAAGCTCATGCCGGGCGATATTTATAATAGCGGGCGCGTACGAGCCGAACATTGTGCACGGGAGCCTCACGCAGACGCTCTCGCGTGTTATACTCTCGGAGCTGGCCATTTGCAATGCAAAACTCGCCGGCACGAAGGTCATTAATTATGCACTCCGCGCCGCACGGCCGGTACGCAACAATGGAGTCTCCGGTTTTCGTTTCGCGGTAGAAATACATCCAGGCAGTTCCTATATGCTCACGAGGCCACAGGAGCCTCTGACCGATTCGCCCCTCTTTTCGGATAGGGCTTCACCTTGTTCTTCCTGTTCCACGGCCTTTCGTGTGCCTACGAACGAATCTGGCCGAACGTCTCTCGTCCGAATATTTCATGCACTTCAAAGACGCTTTTCTTCGACCGACGATTCTCGCGTGAAACGACCTCGCTTCACTCGCCGTTTATGCGTTCGCGCAGAATCCACTTCTTTTCTGCCGCGGCCGCGCACGCTTTTATGCAACGCCTTATGTAACAAGTGGTCGACATCGAAAATTTCTCAGTACACGCGCTTAACGGCACCGCCCGAGTCCTCGGGAATATAAGTTGTCGTACGAATCGGGATCGGAAGTCGTTTTCACGTCGTGCACTTTGCACTTTGGAAAGCGCAATTGAAACCTGTTTCGCGTCGGCAGCATCTTTCGAGAAGTCGAACGTTTATCGGGAACGGGGCAGTCGTCGAACGTTCCGCGAAATTATTCCCAATACGACGATGCAGCGGAGAAACAGAAAGAGAGAGAGAGAGAGAGAGGAGAGAGATGGAGAGAGACATCTCAAAGTCGAAACTTGTTAAATCTGCAAGTTTCATCGAGATGGGAGAAACAAGAAGCGAGGAGACGAGAGAAACGGGGTGGGGAGGTTGGCAGTAAGTGGTATAGTGGTTGTAAGTCTCCGGAGAATGGTCGAAGGGGAAGGTTGCAGGAAGATGAAGGAAGATGAAGGAAGGCTACAGGAGCAACGACATTCTCGGCTGTGTGTGCGGCGGGGGGGAGGACATTGAAAAGTTTCCGTCTCTATGGAAATGACCTGGGCTTCTTCCCCCTAGGCCATTTCTCGTCGTACACCCGACGGGGGCGCCTTTTGTTATCCAACAACGCCGAAGGGAGACCCTACTCCGCTTCTGCCCCGGAAGTCGTGCGACGACGAAGAAGCTCGGCCCCTGAGTTGACGAGTTTAAGCTTCTCTACGAAGAGAGAGAGAGAGAGAGAGAGATGAAGAAATCCGGAGTGCCTGGCAGGGTGCAACGGTTATTGTTCGCGATGCGTCGAGAAGGTCTCTCAAGACCCTTCGGTCTGTTTCGGAATTCTACATTCAAAATTCGAGATCCGCAGATCTGCGAACCGACAACTTCCGCCGATGCACCGGATAAACGCGCATCATTCTGGGACCTTTGTTGAATCATTTACTTCCCCTATACGGAAAACAGCAAACGCTGTCGAATTAAGACATTCCGGTATACAATAACAGCAAAAATTCAGTAATTGCACCGCGAGGACCATGTTCACACATTTTTGCCGAGGCCGACCATCCGCTCGCGGCACGACGGAAGCATAACAGATCCTCGTACGCGTTGCGTCAGACGCTATTTTCTTCTTTCTTTTTTAACGCACCACTCGCGCCCATTGTGTCCCCGGAATCCGACAAAGCGATTTCGTATATCACTCCGCCGTGAGAAAGCGGCGCGCGGGCGAAGTCGGCTGAGCGTTACGACGACGGACGGGGTAACGGGAAAAATCGCGGAGCACTTCCTGCGCGCGCGAAAGAATCCAGGGACCGTGCTCGGCGAGCGCAGAGGCTCTCCGAACTTCTCTTTCGTTCGAAGCACGCCCCTGGGCTTTTCCACGGCTTCTCCATACAATATACCGGTCGAGTTTGTTTTTCACCTCGCAACTCACAACCTAGGTCCGGCCGCCTAGCAGGTATTAGCCTTTCAAGGAACTCGATGAACTCGTCTTACTTGCCGTATCCCTCCCACTCCCCTCGTAATACGTGTATGAATGGCGCTAATTATTATGGTTATGGAGCGTGACGACGCGCAGTTTATAGAGTGCGTCATGGAATCTGGGTATAGTGGCTTTTGTATACTGTGCGCGCACCGGCCGTATGCGCAACAGCGGCCGCGAGGAGGTGTACGGCGAGACGTTGCAATTGCACTCGACGCTCGCCGTAAATCTCTCGTACCACCTGCAGAAACACGCGCTCCTACGTACCAGCACTTCGAGCCATAATAATTCCGGCCCGAACGAGAACCGCTGTCTCATCCTTGAGCCAATGTTTCATCCGACTCTCTCGAAACTCGCGAAAGTCACTGGGTGCGCAAACTTTTACCCAAACGAGAATCCGCTCACGCGCGAAAGAGGACCTGAGAGAAAGACAGAGAGAGAGAGAGAGAGAGAGAGAAAAGGAGAGAGGGATGGTGGTGTAAAGGGAGAAGTTTTCGAGAAGCAACTCTGAAACTTCACTTCGACAACGACATCCTCTTGAACAGTATGGGGAACGTAGTAAACGTATGAACCGTACGTATATATCCGCGCGCACGAGAGTGTCGGGGCCGGCTTTCTTCGCCTAATCCCGCTCGCACGTAGAGCAGAGAGTTCGTTCGCCGTGAATTCGCCCGGCGATGTACCCACGCCTCCTAATCCCGTGCAAAGTTAATTACCGCGTCGTCGTCGACGGCATATGGCCCCGTGGAAATTTCAGTCTTGGTACGTGTATGCGCGCATTAATCGTGTCGATCCGGTACGTACGTTTACGCAGACGTGCATCCGTTACATGTTCCACGTCGTTTCGATGTTACACACGTTCGCACGTGAACCTTTTCGTTATTCATCCTTCTTCAACTTTGTAGCTGATATCTATTCGACTTTCGTAGTATGTATTCGTCGATCCAAATCGTATCGAAGCAAATTTCAGAAGCGTACTGTGGTACGTCTGCCTGTACTCCTCGTATGTACTCGATGAGCTGGGTACGTCTCACGTGCGGGCAGATGTATTCCTCCTGCGCGCATGTGTGCGCGTATTATGCGCCGTGAACGCTCTCCAGGCCATTTCCACCACAAACAGGCGCCGGCTGTACAGTTATCCGTGATGTACGTGAAAGCAAGTCGTGCTCGCACATAAAGCAATCCACGGCAAGCACCGGCTTGATCGTGCTCGCACATAAATGCACATAAAGCAGGGTCCGCCGCGGTACACCGGGCTTGGTGGCTCGCTCGTCGCTTCTGCGTATTCTGTATGTTCTGTCTCTATCCGCCGCATGTACGTACGTGAAACTTCGTGCGCAGCGCGGGCGAACGTGTACGTGCACCTAAAGGGTGTTCCGAAACTTCGTTGCATCGCTTTGGCGACTCTGGCGCGAGTTGAGCGGGAGCAATTAAATTACTTCGCTCCGGTAAATTTAACAGTAAGCTCGTTGATTCTCTGGACACAATCGTTTCCGTTGGTTTTCGACATCATTAAATTCGACATTCTGCTGTTTAACAGCAGTTGACGTTTTTCCACGGTCCGATTCGCAGGCTTCCGAAGAATTTTTCTGGAAGTCGAACGATATGACTCGCAAATTGGCAGCTCAAGATCTTTCCCATCGCGACCGACGTTACAGTTAGTTCCAAGCAGATTTAACGCATCCGATGATTCGGCGGGCTCCCTATATGTCCCTCATGCATACATATGCACGAGGCGAACATGTTTGAACGGGCATAGGAGAGGACGTTGTCGCGGTGGCGTAATGGCGAGCCCAGTGGTGCCTAAGTCGGTGACGGACGACGTTAGGCGGATTAGTTCGAGTTAGAGCCACCGTCGGGGTCTAATCTCGTTTGATCGTATATGGCGAACGAGCGGAGCGGGCGACCGACCGACTGACAGGCCGAACGACCGGTCATAGATCTTTTTCTACCTCTCATCCATCATCTTCAACCGCCCGGCCACCAAGAGCACGTCTCCTATTAGCGATATTGTACCGGGCGAACCGATCAACCTGCTCGAATTTCCTCGAGATCGATCGGCCAAACTTCGACCCTTGCCCCGGCAATTTTCGATCGACGATTTTGCTGCCACGAAATTTCGAGCAGCATCCGTTGCGCGCAGCGATATCGTCGGCGATCTAACGGTTCTGGAAACTTTTCTATAGTGCGTGCGCGCGCGCGCGCGGCACCGCGGTGGCGAACGAACGCCGTCGCTCAAATACAATGCCAATTGTTCGTGCAATCCGTTCGCAGGCCGCGTGATCGGGGCGAAATTTCGATTCTAGCGTTTCGCCGCAACAATGGTCGGACGCGGCTTTATGATTGCCTCTAATTGCGCGCGGAATGCATCGCGCGATACCGAAATACGCGCCGAAATTCCGGCGTCGCGCGGAATTTTTCATGCGTTGCTTCCCTTGTCATCGGAATCATTTCGGAATTTTGCTCGTCCCTCTCGAAATATTGCTCGGAATCGCTGCCTTGCGCCGAGGCCGCTGCTTTTTTGCTGCCTTTCTGCTCATAATCCTGCGCGCGCTCGCGTTCACATCGAACATTTCCATCGCGTTCGAAGCGTTTATCGCGAACGGAACTGAAGTGCGGAGGAGCAGATAATAATAACTCGAGCGCGGGAATGATTCGTTCGCGGCGATATCTGAAAATCGGCTGCGCGCAAATAAGATAGAGCCTGACGAGCGGGTCGCTTCTTATTGTTAGTCATGTCGTACGACGAATCTCACGCAACTTCAAACACGTTATCGACGCCTCTAGTCACGGGGTATGTACACAACGTACGAAACGAGCAGAGACACCGACGTGTGTGTAAATTGCGCAACGCCAGATCGACACCTCGACGGCTCCTCATTCCTATCTGACTCCGTTGCATCACACCCCGACGATGACCTTTGCACGCTGCGACAGCGTGACCTTGAGCCGCGCTCGCCAGTGCGCGAACGTCGTTGCCCGATGACCCAGTCTCATTCATTACAGTCAAACGTCTGTGAGAATTCAGGTAATTCATGCGCAGTCACTTTGGACGACGCCTACCACCACTCCATTCCTTTCGACTACTATTTCCAGAACAGAAGTCGCGTCCGGTGCGCCAGCACATTTCCATCCCGAATACGAATTGAGCCATTACGAAAACTATCCGCGCCTTCGTATACAGCGTATATATCAGTCAATAGATCGAGTTTGCATATCGTTGCGACCTACACTTGAACAGCGACATACCGAGGAACCCGTATGATATCCAGTTCCCCCGCAATGGTCCTAAAATCCAGTTTACGTAACGCGAACCGAGAGCGTGGCAAAGTTCAAACAGAAGCCGCCCGGCGGTGTCCTAATCCCTCACGGTAATTAAGCGGCGGAAATCCGTTTTCCCGCGAGCTTCCCGGGGTTGATTCCGATTCGAGGATTGGAGGATTGGAGGATTCGAGGGGCAGAAGAGGGGTAACTGGCAGATTTTCCGAGGACCTCCGGGGCCCGCCATTATATCTCGAGAGCCGAGAGCCAAACGCCAGCGCGCAGGAACATGCTGACTCCGTGTAAGAGAACGAGCGATGAGAGGGATGGGAGGGGAGGAAAGAAGAAACTCTCGGGGGGTTATTCGACTACGTGCCCGGTCAGCAAACCGAAAGCCGGTCTGTGCTGACTTTCTGCATTTCCTACTCTCACGTACATCTACATATGTGTGTGTGTACGTGTGTGGGCTGTGCCGATCGTGTTACCCTTCGCGGAAACTGAAAGATAACCGCGCGCACTCGACACCCGACGAAAATAAACGTCCGAAACATTTGTCTCCTCTCTCCGATTCGCTCGGCGTGCGTCGGAATGCGAGCTATCCGATTATCGAATTCTGGGTTCCGTTGCTCTGTCCAATTACTCGAAGCGCAGGGAGAGCACAGTGGAGAAAGAGGGGGATGGGGCGGGACAAAGAGCGGTGGCCCAGTGTTTTTCGCATCCCTATAATCCAGCGCACTTTTATACGTCTCTCGCTGACTCGCATATCGCCCCGGTACGCTACTACGTCATGAATTATTTATCTCGGCATGCGTGGACTCATTTGCATTCCTCCGCGACGGCCTGCCCGTGTGCCCCTCGGCTTGTTATTACGTCGCGCGGAACGGTTAAAAATGAAAAACGTAAAGGGCCAAGGAAAGAGAGAGGGAGAGAATGATGGAAATGGAGATCGTCGTGAGTCGCGCGCTCTCTCATTTGCATTCTATTCGCGGCCGACGTTATATCCCAATTACGAGAGGCGAGAGAGGGGAGCGTGAAGTTTAGAGGACCGCGTCGAAAAAGTCGCTTCAAGAAGTTCGAATGAAATTTCCGCAGCCGCCAAAACGTCCCGAGTGTTGACCTTTGCCGGTTCGCGTCAGTAGGGCTTTCCGAAGTGGCGCGAGGTGCGCAGAAAAAATGACCCGATTTCCCCCATAATATACGCTTCTCAAATACACAGGATGACTTTGTCGAGTCGTAGGAATTCGACGGCGTAAGAATTGTCTGGTGATCCAATTTCTCAGCTAGTTATGTAACGACCGTTACGTGGTACGTCTGCAAAATGCATAGACTGTTAGACTAGGATCTGTGCATCAATCCTTTCTCTCGTTCCCGTTCTACGTTTCCTCTGAAATCACGCTTGTCAGTTTTCCTCTTGACACATGCACACACACACGCACAACACGCGCGCGCAGACTGTTGTCAAGCACCGATCCTGTTCATCGAGTTATCGGCTTAATCGTCGAGCCAATTACGCCGCGTTGCAACGGGCCAGAGCACGTAAACGCGGATTCTCACGGCACGAGAGATTGTCCCTCAATACTTGGGAGACAAGTACGAGTTAATGTTTGCTCTCAAAACAGGCCTCGCAATCTTGCGACCGGGGGTTAATACAGTTGGCGCTTGTTCAAACTTTCGCCGCGCAGCGACGTCATCGCGCGTCAACGTTTACCGAGATCTTCTTTTTCCCTGGCCATGCTATTGGAATCGCGAGTACTGTTACAGTCTCGCTCTCCACGTAAAAATGGCGAATGACAAAAAGCCCACGCGTCATTACCGTTTTTCCGATTATTAATGGAACGGCGAGGGTAGAGGAAGGATCTTTAGAATCTCGTGTCGTGAGTCATATTGATTGACGCGCATAAAAGTCATTTAAACCCGGAAACTCTCCTTCACCCTACTCTCAATCTCTATCTCTCTCTCACTTTCCGTCCGCCTCGCACTCTTTATCTCGTTCCACGTCGACTTCTAGCGTAATGACGAGTCAGCGAAACGACGAAGGAGAGGGTCTTAATTAATTTCTTATCGTGCTCTGTCCTGAGGTGCGCTCCGCGGCTCTCTCGAACCGGCGTTAATCGATCAAAGTCGCTCTCGGCGAATCTAATCGCGCGGCCATCTTCGGGCGAACGTGAGTCGGCGCGTAAAACGTGTCGGTCGCGTCGGTTGGATTACTAAACGACGTCGTTTCGCTATCGCGACTTAACGCGTTCGGGTGTCCCTCTGCAATAGAGGCGTTCCCTTGAAGGCTAGTTCCTTCATGGTGTTATCGCAGCGCATTATCTCATCATTATCTGTTTACCCGACGTATTAATATATGCGCGCCTTCTCTCTCTCTTTCTCTCTGCGCGATAAGATAGTATTTCGCGAGTTGCGCCGTCGGCGCTCGTTCACTTTTGAATGAGCAAATTTGACGAAAACGTCGCCGGGTCCATTGAGACGTATAATTTCTTTTTTTTTCGTTGTGCGACACGCTGAGTTTCACAAGAATGTCAGTTTCGCATTAGTGCGCGCGCGAGCGTTCTCTCTCGTGACACGTGGCCGATCGATGATTATTATCCGTTTGCCCGGGCATGTAAGAGAGAGGCGAAATTTATCCGAGATCGGATTCTCACGATATCTACCATCTAGTCCCCGTATAACAGCGGCTGGTTATAAATCAGTGCGATAACGGGCCGGCCAGTCTTATTACGGTCGATAAACCCGCGCCTTGTCTCCCTATCGCCAAACAAAATGTTTTATCGCGCTTCCGATATACAACGACCCGTGTCACTCCCTATTACCTCCTTTTTTTCCTCAATGAACGACTCGTCGACGTCGTCGGGTCGATAAAGATACACGCATTACGAAATTCATTCCTCTACCGGACCGTGCTAATTTCGACAACAACGCATTACATCGTACTCCTTCACATTACAAGATACGTTCCATAAAAAATAAATATACACGTCGAATACACATATAAATATACACCTCCTCTTCTTCGAAGTGGGTTAGCAACCGGGTTAACGCAAATTCGTCGTAGTACACATTTTACTACAAGACTACGCAAACTCGATAAAACAAATTCGTGCCCGATTTATCAAAGGAACGAAAATAATGATAGTTCCCACCCGCGAACGGTTAAAAATGTCTCGACTCGGGGAAACTAGCTGGGAACGTCGGTTCGCATTTTCACTCACTCGACCAGGAAGAAGAGAAGGAGGGGTACCTCGTTAGCAAGGCATTCTCCCGCGTTAGATAGACGGAACGGGTTAATCGAGACCGAGGGATGATTCTTCCTTCACGTCCTTTCTCCACCCTCGATGCCAGCAAGCCACCCCCGCATTAATCCGCGTCCTTTTCGCCGCACAACTCGCCGTCCTGGTAAATAATGAATGCGTCAAGTATCCGGACACGACGGAGGGTGCATATTGTACTAGGAAGCGGTATACGGCGACGAAGGGGTGTGGTAGGTTGAAAGGGATGATGGAAGGGCTCCCTCGATTGATGTTGGTCCTGGTTAAAGCGGTATTGAACCGTTTTCTCTCTGCTCGCAGGGTGAGCATGTGTGTGTGTGTGTTTATATATGTATGCGTGTGTTGCTTCGGGTACTTTGGCCGGTTCAGCGTCGATGCGGGATTTCTCGATACACCGTACCCGATATTATTACTTGCCCACGATACGCTCCCTGTACTTACTGTTGCAAAACAAAAGAGCGAACCCGATGGAATTCCGATTAACCCCTTTCGCTTCGTTTCGTCACTTCCCACGGAAGCGCGTTTGTCGAGAGACGTAAATGTACGCTCGACGAATGTCGGGCACTGTGATACGAAAATATCGGCTGACGCGAATGCTCGCATTTGATGCGCGCGAACTTTTCTGTGCGCCATCAGGAATTCCTGATGGTACGCGGGGAACGAAAGAGGCGGATCGCTTTTCCGTTTTAACGAACGCGTCTCGGTGTCATTGTACGCTCGCCGTCGGCAAAACGACACGGTTCTCCGGTTACATAATTAGCAGCGTTTCGTAATTATCCGCCGGTAATTATTCACCGCGGCTTTCGTATCAAGGTTACGGCGCGCCGGTGGGCTTCGCAAAGAGAGCGTCGATCAAGTTGACATTTTAAACACCTTGCCTCGTAGCAGCTGTGCAAGCTTTCGACCGTCGCGTCTCTCGTGAGACTCGAGAAAGGTGTTGTCTCGCGGCGCGTGAAAAAGAAAAATGCGCGGCAAGGCAAAGGCAGTGGGATTGATAAACAACGGCCGCTGGGAAGTCGGTGAGGCGGCGAGTGGAATGTGAACGGATGACGCGAAATCAAAATGATATGTGTCGTTCCGCTCCGATTCTGAACGCTGCACGGCATTCCCTCCGTCACTATTCCCATTCACGAATGTGGACGGATGATGAATCCTTCGGTCGGACGGTCGGACATTATTCATGCATGGCCGTTGCGCGCACGGTCTTCAAAATAAGCGTAACTGTGGTCGGCGAACAAAAGTAGTTTCCCCGTCGACTGACTCCGAGAAGAGAAAGTCAATGAACGAATAAGTGTAGTTTAACTTCGCCGTTGGGGGAGCGGGGATTTTAGCTGTGAGCCTCGGCTACCGGTATTACTCGCGTTGCTTTATTTCGATGATACCGAACCGCTTTCCAAACCACCTTCCGTAATAGTAGAAATATTCACAATGAGGAGTGTTTGATAACGGGTCTTTTCTGTGGGCTGGCTGCGATTCGAGGAGCTTGCATTATTCGTCTGGGCCGTCGTACTTCCCTGCAGCATCGTAACACTTACGATTCGTCATTGCGAGAACGTCCTGATTCGGCGTGGCAAATATTGAAGCGGCTCGCGTATGACTAATGTCACCTTTACACTTCATAAATCGCGTTTATCGCCTTAACGCGGCGCGAGGACGTTATAAATTCCCAATTAGAGTCAATATTGAGAGTGTGTGTGTGAGAGAGAGAGTGCATACGATAACATTCCTCTACTTTGAACCCTCTCAATTCGGCTTCCGCTCGTCATTTTCAATCTCACACGATTCTCAAAGCCGTCCTTATCACAGTTCCCTCTAACGCAGGCTCGAAAATAACGAAATACGCACACGACGCGTGTCATGCACTCGGACTGTTCGCTCGTAAAACATCACGTACGCCTATCACGCGGCATAAATAAAGAAAACACAGAAGAATGAAAAGACACACTCGCGCGTTGTCGTTCGAGCATCGCACGCCACACACTCCGTTGGGTACACGTACGCGCGGAATGACGCGAGTGCTGAAGTAAACAGAACGTGGGTTGACATTTACTCGCACCTCGATTAGCATTGTAAACCTTTTTCCCGGAGGCTATAATTAGATTGGCGCTCTCGCGTCGAAGTCTCACCCCGCGCGCATATTACATTTTCGTCTTCTTCGTTCGCTGGTTACTATATACTTACTCCCGCGCGGGAACACGATTCCGACCTTGACACCATCCTCCGTACCAGGAAAGACTTTTGTATCAGCTGCAAGAACCTGAGCGCGAATGTGTGTGTGCGTGCAATCCGTTTTCCGCGCGAGAACAGGTTGACGACGTTCGATATAATCGTTCGCCGGTGGGTGAACTGTCTATTTTCAGTCGGAGCACGGCAAACGGCCATGACTCACTCGGTTCATAATCTTCGCGAGATATAATTTTGATAAAGTAACGCGCTTGTGCGCACATTAGCCAGCTACCGTATGCGATGCAAAGTACGTCGAGTCCGTGTATCGCCGACGGCCGATAACGTAAGCCGTAAGCTCAATAATTCTGGATAAAAAATACTAGTAAAGAGGGTGAAGCTTGGAATTTCCGTTCATCCCTCTCGCGTCGCCACAAAGCCCGATGCAATTTAAGCTTTACGACCGTGAAGTACGCGCGCGCACGGTTCTGCTGTATAATGAAATTACGAAACTATGGAAAACTATCCGACTGCTCGAGCAACTATGAAGTTGTAAAATTGGATGCTGTTTTATCTCATTCTTGTTTTTTTTTTCCGAGACTGCTATTTCGCGAGAATACTTCATCGGCATGAAACTTGTTAATACGTTATCGCGGGATACCTTTGGTTCGAAACAATTTCGGATGGAAAGTTTTGGAATTCTAGTTCTTTTTCTTTCGCTCTTTCTCGATGCGTGTACTAGTTGATGCATTTCCGCCGAGCGCGCTTAAGAATCTCGTAGGCGTCACCTGAGGCCATGGGAATTTATTCGCGTCACGATCCGATGTACGATCAAAGTGCACACACACACACACTATACATATTCGTATTCTGAGGACGCGACATCCTATGGGCGTGCCCGTGAGAATTCGCGAACTATTCAACCTGACCGTTGAACCTCGCTTATCGCGACATGTTCGGGGCGTTTTCCACTTGTGTCATCGTGTGTCATTAAAAAGCCGGTTAATCCGGTGCAGTCGGCAGAACTCGTTTTGTTCCCACGTAAGATAAGCGGCATGAGCAATACATGTATCGAGATAGATGTACGAAGATACCGGAGTGGTCGTAAAAGAAGTCCGAACTTTTAAATCTCAGTCGAGCAAAACTTTCACCGCACATTCTAGCCCCAATTAGCCACTTTCTCGGATACCGTGTATTTAACCATCATTTTAGCCTGAAAAGGTTTTTTTTTCTTATGATTGAAGGCCTCGTCGTGAAGTATAATAATGACCAAAATCATGTTTGCCTATTCTGTCTAGATTGTATGCATTGCGTTCGCGATGTTTCACCGGTATGCACATCTGTGCATGTATTTGCATACGTTGGCGAGTTATATTGTGAAGGACTCGGTGGTGAGAGACGAGTCACAAGGTTAATTCCTTAGGCGAGTGTCTGCTTCGAAAGGGGCTATGCAAATATCGCGTCTTTATCACCGGATGAAACTGACGGTTCGAGTTAAAATAACAAACGAATGTATGCCGATCGATTGAAATGCGATCAATCGCTCCGAACGTATGTCATCGAACACGCACGGGGAGCAAACAAGCGTGTCATGCTCCTTTGATGCACGTATATGTATATATGTATACCGGTATCAATTTGCGCGGGCGAATTCTTCGAAATTGATAGGACGCGAAGAAGTGACACTGCGTACAGAACTGGGACACTCGAAAATGGAGGAAGCGTTAAACGGTTTGAGCAAGTAGACTGTTATGAAACTCTGTAACGGTACGGAATTAGTAAACTGCGCGAAATTACAAAATTAACGAAGTTCGAGTGTATCAGAGTCATAAAGCGCGTATATTATAACAATATAAAATACATCAATTCATGCATTTCCAATCATTAAATCCAGAAGTTCACTCTCGTTACATCGTCATACCAGCTCTCATTCCCAAAGGGAGTAAAAACGAAAATATCACGCAGGCATCAAATTTACAATGCTTGCACTCTGAAATCGATTGAAACTCTGTTGCATCCCGTAAATATTGGTCTCAAACGCTAAGCATACATTGTAAACCCAGAGCATTATCAATCCGTGGCTTAAAACAGCACGACCCAAAACATTGCAAAACGTTGAAAACAACGCACTTGGGACCCCCCGCGACTTCCCAGCAAACCCCGTACATCCCCATGCAAGCCGAAGCCCGTGGCGAAATTGATTGGCAGTATTGATTGAAGTAGGTATCTTATGCCCCGCAGAGAAACATGCAATCGGCCTCTATGGCGTGGAACACATTTATCCCCCTGGCGCCTCCGGGCAGTCGAAGTCACGGCACGCCGCACTCAGGGATGACGCCGCACGGCGGTCACCATCATGCAGGACCCGGTGCAGCGGCTGCACATCCAGTCACCGTCGCTCAGCAGCAGCAGAGGGAGCGCGAGGAGAGGGAGGTCCGCGAGAGGGAACGGGACGTCAGGGAGAGGGAGCAGAGGGAACGGGAACGCGAGCACCTGGCTGCGGCCGAAAGACTGCATCGGCAGGTTGAGGCCAGGGACCACGTTGCAGCTCAGCAGAGGGCAGCTTATTATGCGGCTACCGCACCGCCGACTCAGCAGGTACGCGCGTGCAGACGCAGACTTGCCGATTTTAGCGGCTTTTAATGACGAGGGAGAACATGTGCGTTTCTTCAGGCGTCCTCCTGAGATTTCGAAAGTTTCCGGCAGGGTGGAGCTTTTTTTTTTTACGCGCGATTTTCGGTTGGCGCTTGTTTGGGAGCGGTTCGATTGTTTACGGGTGTTCGATATGCGGTGCCGATGATATGGGCATTTTTTATTTTAAGGGTTTTTTGCTCTGACGGCACGGGTAAAGTTATTTTTGATAATAACGCTTGAATTAGTATGTGTACTGATGACGCGATAAATTCGGAGGTTTACGGTGGAAGCGTGTCAAACGCGTGTCGGCCATTTTGTAACCTGATCACAGGTGAATTGTGGATATTTTGTTGCATATCTTTTCTATTGTGAGAAGTTGTCAATTGTTGAGTCTTTCAGTAACGGTGATATCGTCGACAATGTACGAAGTGGACAGACAATTTATAATGTTGGAATGGTAAATATTTGAATTTCGATGACAGTCAAACTCACCGAAGTTGTGGTTAGAAATTACGGTGTGTGGATCAGTGATACTTTTGTCAGCAGATTTCCAAGCAGGATTAGCTTCCCCATTCGAACTCCAACGAAAAACAGCTTCCCCGGGATGCTTAGAAGCACAATCACTATCGTACATACCACAATTAGTCCGAAAAACTCACAAAATCACAAGATTGAACTGGTTTCAACGGAACGACACGGGCACAACATTCACGATTAAACGACTGCCACAATAGTGCTAGTGGCGCCATCTCTAGCGTCCACATCGTTCTAATTTCGCCGATCTTCAGTTGAGCGCGACGTACAGAGATGGCGCCACTATACAAATTTCGCGTTCTGCTGAATTTCTTGAAAACGGTCGCAAAGTATGAAACTTCTCGGATAGCAAAGCGACCAAGTTTGCCAAATTGCCGAATTACTAAAGTACCGAACTAGCGATGTGATCAGATACGAAATTTCCGCCGACCCGCAGAATATTGGGGCCGTATTACAGACGCGAAGTTTGCCTTACAGTTTCGATAAGTATCAATACAGTTTCGAGGCTTATAATCGCAGATTTACAGTGACGGCCCTCCCTTACGTGGGTTCGACGTCGTAAGTTCTAATTCCGTAATGCGCTTAAGCTAATGGCTCCGTTCTCTTTATCGTTTCAGGTCTCTCGACCGTCGAGCGTACCTGGCAAAGTCGAGTACCCACCGCCCCCGGCACACTCGAGGACGTCGAAATCCTCGCTACCGGTCGGCAGCATTCACGAAAAACCACCGTCAGTCGTCGGTCCCCCACACAGCTCGCTCCCAAAAGCGGAGCCCAACGTCAGTCTGTTCAGCTACTCGACGTACCAACCCCAATCGTCGTACATGCACGACATCAAAGTAAAAGGCGACCTTGGCCAGCCGCATAAGCAGCAGCTGCCTGGCAAGAGTGGACTGGCCGGTGGCCTGGAAAGGGACCATCACGGCAGGGAGATCCTCCAGAACCCACCCTCCCTTCTGCCCGATCACAAGAGTTCCGTAATCGTGAAGAACGAGGGACGAGAGTTGCCCAAGGCACCGGCCCCGCAGCAACACTCGCCGAGTCCCAAGATCATGCCCTACATGAACGTCCAGTCTGTCGCGCCCCAGCACAAACCGTCCGGCTACGAATACCGGAGTCCGACGCAGAGTCCGCATCATCTGCATCACTTGGATGGCCTCGGGCAACCGGCGAAGAGTTTGCCACCGCAAGGCCATCACAGACCCGGAGCAGGAGGGACGACCACGACCCAATTGCCGAGTCCTCACGGACATCCACCTCCTCCACCGCCACATTCGCACAACAGACAGTCCCCCCACGCTCAGCATCCTCATCAACCGCCGCACCCTTCACCGCCGGAGCCTCGGTACCTCAGCAGGCCCGAGCCAGGACTTCCTTACGCAACTGCAAAGTCGTCCTACCCTTATCCGCATCCCCATCCGCCCACGGCTTCGCCGACCTCGCACTACGCAGCACCCCCGGCAGGCTCGAAGCCGAAAGTCAGCAGTCCAGCGCCGCCGCACATCTATGGGAAGCCGAACTCGGGCATCATGACCGGCACGCCGGTCTGCCGGGCCTCGGAGCCAACCGTAGCCGCGCCGATACCATTGACCTCGAAGGCCGGCAGCTCGCCTTACCAGCAAGTGCCTCATCATCACGGTGCGCCGCCTCCGCCCCTTCCTCCGCCCGCGCACAGCAGCAGGTCGGTTTACGATACGAGAGGATTCGCCGGGTCGTTGCCGGCTGCTAAATTACCACCGCCACCGCTTCACGGCTCTCCACCGACGGCCGCCTCCGCGCCATTGTCGAGGCCCATTGTCCATCCGGCGCATCACACGGCGCCGCATCAGCAGCAGACGAGCCAGCAGGTTCATCAGGCTCAATCGCAGATGACCGCGTCCTTCCAAACGCAACCGCTCGACCTGGGCGTCGAGAGGTCCGGTTCGCCGAAGAGGAAGGCCCCGACACCGATCTGCGACAACGTGGGACAACCCGTGTCGCTGGAGGTCTGCAAGAAGAGAAGGACGGAGGAGCCGCAGCCGCTCTCGTTGCAGTGCGTCGGCCCTCCCGTTCTGTCGAGAGTCAGCGAGCCGAGTCCGCTGATCGCGTCGGCCGCTACGTCGATCACCACCGTCGTTAATACCGCTGCCTTCATGGCACAGCCCACGTCGCAGGCTCAGGAGCGAACGGTCACTGCTGTTAGTCCGGCGCCGAGAACAGCCAGCGGCGACGGCTCGGTACGGCCCGCCAGTACCGGGAGCGTGAGTTCGCTGAATCCGACAGTGAGCGCCGCGCCTAGCCCAGCGCCGATTCCGAGTCCTTCGCCCTCGACGGCGCCGAGTCCTGCGCCCAGTGCGCCGGGGACGCCGGCAAAGGCGAACCCGAGTACGTTGGACAGCGAAAAGTCCAACAGTCCGGCGCCGAGACCACCCAGTAGCACGAGCTACCCAGTGCACAAATTGAAGAAGGCTTGGCTCCAGAGGCATTCCGGGGAGGATGGTACTGAAGACACCACGGGCATGGTCGGCAGTGGTTCGTGTGTTACGTTGCCGTTGAACATTTCGCAAGCACCGTCCCAGCCGATAAATAACAAGGATCGAGATACCGCGTCGAGTAATACCGGAACGACTACTACGACCTGCTTGCCCAGCGCCGTTAACTCGATACACAATATCGGGAGTATGGCGGTGAACAGCATCAATAAGAGTAAGGTCGCCAGCAAGAGTGGCCGGAAGCCGACGAACAAGGAGTCCCTCAATGGTCACGCGACGGATACCAAGAGCATTCAGGAGGACTCGTCCAGCAGCGACCCGGAAAGGAAGTCGCCGCCAAAGAGAAAACCGCCCAAGGTATCTATTGAGACGGATCGCTCGAGTTTAGTAGTGCGACGGTCCGTCGCAGTTCGACGTTTTCGTGTTTGTTCTTCTTCTTTCGTAGTACGTAGTTGTCGCTTCGATGTAATGCCTTACTAGAGAGTGTATAAGGTTGCCGAGACTGGTTACACGCGCGTTCTTGCACCAGTGCAGTTGGAAGTCAGACTTTCATACATGTTGCGCCTTCGCGACACAGCTAGTTGCTATATTGTCACTATTTTCTAAGAGTTTATTTCTTTTGGCACGATATATCTTGCACGTATACAATTGATCGGCGCAAGAGTAATTTGCTGTACCTGTACTGCGGCAAGTTTTAGTACGTTGCGTTGCGTAACTGCGGCATGTACGGTAAACGCAGAGTAACGTAGAAGTAATGTGTGACTGCCATATGTAACAGATATACGATATAACGGATACGGTGTAAGGGCACGCGGTACGGCGGTAACGCAAATTGCGATTCCTACATGAAACATGAAAAAGTATTTCGTAAAAGTGCTCGCATGTAATTGACCACGTTTCTCGTTATGATCCGCCGTGTGCGCAGGGGAAACGCTACACGAGAGTCGTACATAGAACACTCTGTAATATAACGGCCGCGTTGCTTCCGGCAAAGTTTGAGGCCACGATTACAACTCACGTTTTGCTCGTCTCAACAAACTTTCATGAATGTTTCATTACCGCGCCTGTGTTTATGCGGGCAAGTAAAATTGCTAAAGGTCGCTAATTTCTCGTCCCGAACTCGTCGTTCGAATCGTTCGCGGGAAAAGTTTCGCGCGCGAATTCCACCACTTGCCATGCGCGACGCCATTTTGTCAGTGAAACCGCGTGTGCGTGCAGGAGAAGCGAACGCTTCTGGTCCGCATTTATTAGATTAACAGAGTCTTTCTAAGAATAATTCCTGTGACTACTGACCCACTATGCAACATACAGAGTTTACTGCGTCTAATGGATAAACATGGTACGTCGAATATTTCATAGATTTCGATGAATCTTAGAATAAAGCGTCGCCTAACCTCATTGTTCGCGTTATTCCGTTACACTTTACATCTCGACTCGAACGTTAGCATCAATTCCCTTTCGTGATATTACTTGAAATTATCTTTCGTAACATGATTTTAATATTGTTTCGAAATCGTATATCTGACCGTTGTATTTGTAGCGTAGCGTAAGTTTGTAGCTTTACATAGTAGTTGCGGCAAGAGCATGAACTTCCTGACTACTTAATAATCTATGCCCTGTGGTAGGTAAAACGAAAGAAGGGAGCCGCACGGAGGCAGCAAACGGCCGCGGAAGATCAGCGGAGGCGAAAGGAAGAAAAGCAGGGAGTTGGAACCGGCGTAGGCAGTGAGTCTAGCAATGAAAGTGAAGCTGGCTCTGCTAGCGACACCAGCGAACAGTTGGGATCTGTACAACCCACGTCGAGGGTGCGACATACCATGGCCAATTCCAACAATTCCTCTGGAAACGGTTAGTTGACGTAGCTTCTTGTAAATGGACTTCCCATCAGGTGAACTAACTATTCACTTGCAGGGTAAGTGGGTCGCGTTCCACAATCGTACGCTTATTCCCTTCCGTAGAGCTGCGTGGAACCCGAATAATTCAGGAGTAACACTAAGTAAACCGACGATGGGTCTATGTTCACCTAAAAACAATTCTTTTATTCATTTGTCTGCTTCTCAGATCTATTCCTGATTCGCTTCAGGTTCACCAAGCTCTTCGTATCTTGGTAAACCTTACTTCTGTACACTTACCTTACTAGATTTTCTGTAATCACTCAGTCAAGTGCATTATGTATCTGTGATGAAAGATTGAAATTTGATCTCTGTGATATATTTATATATCGAGCTTTTTAACACTGACGTAATTTAACACCACGTAATGATGTTTCGTGTCCGCCAACACAATTAATACGGATTGTGCGTTTTCGGTGTATGCAGGGAATAATAAGGAACCTAGGAAAAGAGGCAGAAGACCAAAGACCACAAAGGGTAACGAAGTGGGGGGTGAAGATCAGCAACCTCGTAAGAAGAAAGAGCGAAGGGATGAGAGTGCAAGCGGTGGAAACAACGGACCAGGTGGGAGTGGGGGTAGAGGCGACCCTTCTCGTAAGCCACCAACAAAGGAACAGCTGAAGAAAACCGGTGAGAGTTGGCTGCAGTACGATTGCTGTTTCGAGGCTGCGCCAAAATTGGCGAAATGCCGAGAATGCCGATGGACGCCGCACCAGCGTTCGAAGAATCTTCCGTCAAACATCTTCTGCAGATTCTATGCGTTTCGTAGACTGCGGTATACCAAAAACGGACAATTGGCTATAGCGGGATTCAGCGACCCACATAAAGATGCTTCTGAGGTAAGTTTTGTCATTCGAAATGTCAACTTTGTTCATTTCTACTTTGCTTTCGTGCAGATTGTGTAATAAGAAAGTTTCGTTTTTTTGCATTGCAGGAAGATCTCCGGCTGTGGTTACCAGGAAAAAGTCGTCAAGATGGCAAAGATGAGAAGGACAAGGGTGATAAGGACAAGTCGGAGCGAGAACCGGACGATATTGATTTGGAGACAGCCCATCGTGTTCTTCGCCAAGTCGGTGATCAATTCTGTGATCTTCTGAACCAGGAGAAGGATGCGCTTCAAGAACACATGGCAGAAGGTAAATTAGGTTTGCAGACAGCATCAGGCAGAAAACGAGGCAGTTCATTCATTCGCTCTCCCATAATTTCTATTGTTTAACTAATACTTGAACCCCGTCGATTTACAATCATATATGTAAAAATGCAATTTATCATTCGTCGCATGTATGTTCATTCGTATCATACGCAAAAGCGAAATAAACATTTAGTCTCTTCCCTTACCGTAGATTCCATCACATTCGAGCTTCGTCCAACAGGAAAATTGTTGAAATTTCATTAAAAATCACTTACTTCATTATTTCGGTAAAAGAGACGAGGCTGCATGAATTGCTTTTTCATATATTTTGTTCGCATGGTTTTAACGCTTTGCACACCGATTATGATTCCTCTTGACAGCGAGTTCGGGGGTTGTAGACGGAACTGTAGCATGGAAACGAGTCGTCCAGGGCGTTCGTGAAATGTGCGACGTGTGCGAGACAACGCTATTCAATTACCACTGGGCCTGCAGGAAATGCGGTTTCGTTGTATGCATCGATTGTTACAAGGTAAGGACATATATACCCCATACGTCATATTCGTTAGAGTTACATTTTACGTTTCACATTGTTCACCCTCACATTTTAAACTCCAGAGTGATGACATTTAATTAGTTGACGCAAACCGTGATATATCACATTATAACGAGCTTTTTAACACTGATCCCATGTGGAATTTTTTTTCCGCAACGATAATCCTGGGTTAGAATGTATTTTAATTAGGAATCGTTATTTCGTTAAAGGGACGCAAAAGCGGCACGATCAAAATCTGGGGAGAGAGCGGCAAAGATAGAGACGACTTCTCGTGGCTTTTGTGCACGAACAGGCAGGTCCACGAGCCCGAACGACTTATGCTCACGCAGATCATCGCCGGCGATAGTCTCCTACGGTTAGGGCAACGTCTGCATGAGTGCCGAGCGGAATGGGGAATTCCTCAGCATTGTAGCTGCTCATTAGTGGCGTCCACTCCGGCGAACGACATCTTGCGCGCATTAATAAAGGGAGACTCGGCCCGCCTGATGAACGGCAACATAAAACAAGAGACGAAGGATGAGAAAAAAACGAACGAGTCGAACGGATCCTCCGAAACTAAGACCAACGGAGAGGACAAGAATTCGCCGTTGAATTGGCTCGCTGACGTTGCGCTCCAAAATCAAGATAAGAACGAGAGCGGCTCGAGTTCCGATTCGGACGAAGATAGAGATGGAAATTATTCTACCCTGAGGGAATTGCTGATCAGACCCTCGCACAAGCCGAATGGTAACGGTTCTCGGTCCAACTCGCCGACGAACAACTCCGGAAATTCCAACCCTGCTTCCGGAAATAACACTCAGAACAGTGTCACAAAGTCGGGTAAGAAATCCAAGATGGATACGCTGGACGAAGTGATATCGAGCGTGATCGAACATAGCGTGAAAAAGGAGAGGGAGAGCGGACTGGACACGGATGAGAAGCCGAGGGAATTGAAACACTTCGTGCGAAGATACAAGTGGACGCAAAGGGGTCGGGAACCACTGCCTATTAGAATTATGACAATGACAGAGAGTAAGAGCCTTTATCCGGACGTTCCTCACTCGTGGCTTTGCGATGGCAAGTTGCTCAGGCTAAACGAACCGAACAACGCCAACAACTACAGAATATTCCAAGATCAGTGGAAACGGGGCCAGCCTGTTATCGTGTCCGATGTCACAAAATCGCTTGATATGGATCTTTGGCATCCAGACTCATTTGCCCGTGACTTCGGCGACGAAAAGAACGATCTCATTAACTGTATGACCGGCAATCTCGTGCCGAATCAGCCGATGCGGAAGTTTTGGGAAGGATTTGAGCACTTCTCCAAACGCCTCAAGGACGACAGGGGCAACCCAATGTTACTGAAGCTGAAGGATTGGCCGCCCGGTGACGATTTCGCGGAATTACTACCATCAAGATACTCCGATCTCATGAAAGTACTACCATTGTCTGACTACACGCACAGGTTTGGCAGACTGAACCTCGCCAGTCGTTTACCGGACTGCTTCGTCAGACCCGACTTAGGACCGAAGATGTACAATGCTTACGGTTCAGCTCTTCATCCAAACAAGGGCACGACAAACCTCCACCTAGACATTTCCGATGCCGTTAATGTCATGGTCTACGTCGGCATCCCGAAGGACGCCGACAACGACGAGCATATTAAAGAGGCGTTGAGGGCAATCGACGAGGCAGGCTGTGATATCTTGACACGTCGGCGAGTTCGTGAAAGGGGCGAGGCACCCGGTGCACTTTGGCACATTTACGCAGCACGCGACGCCGATAAGATAAGAGACCTCCTTAATGCTGTCGCGTTAGAACGTGGCGCTCGTTTGGAACCGCATCACGATCCCATTCACGACCAGAGCTGCTATCTCGACGGACCGTTGCGGGAACGATTGTACCGCGAATATGGCGTTGAAGGGTAAGTGTCGTATGTTGTTACATGCTTTGAATGCCAGTCAGCTGAAATTGTCGATTCTGGCGAGAGACAGTCAGTGTGTTACAAGGAACATTTTGGGATCACATACCAATGGAAATGTCATTTTTGTTACAGATATGCCATTGTTCAGTGTCTCGGCGACGCAGTGTTCGTGCCCGCCGGTGCACCGCACCAGGTTCGCAATCTCCACAACTGTATCAAGGTTGCTGAGGACTTCGTTTCCCCGGAGAACGTGTCGCACTGCTTCCACCTCACCCAAGAGTTCCGCGCACTGTCGGACACGCACACCAATCACGAGGACAAACTGCAGATTAAGAACATCATCTATCACGCCGTGAAGGACGCCCTGACGGTATTGGCCAACGTCAAGGAGGAGACCCTTGCCAAGCTCAAGAACGAGACCACCAAGGTCAAGGACGAAACGTAGCCCTAGGCCCCCAGCCGCGGACGCAAGATCCGTTGATCGACGTTTGACTAAATCTCGCTGAACCGCCGGCGAGTGTAACTTGTAGTAGCCTCAGAGTGCTCTCCCAGGTTCTGGGCACGAGCAACAAAAACCGTCTCGAGGAAGGACGAGGAGGGAAGGATATAAAACGGATGAGAGAAGGCAAGAAGGCGCGCGCTCCGTAAATCGTATAGCGATGATTTTTCCGCCGAAGCGAATTGGGATTCGTTGTGATATTTGACGAGTAACTCGAGAAGTTTGATTTTTTTCGATTTTGTATTGGCTGAGCCAATGGGGAGGAGGTTATTCGTTGTTTCATTATTTTGAATTTCCTTTCTTCTATCCCTTTCTGTTTTCCTTTTTCTTTTTTTTCCGCGGGGAAAAACGCGCAGGCGGACATGAAGTCCGAGAGTTTTTCTTTGAATCATGGGGCCCGGGTTTCAACACATTACGGACGCCGTGTCCCATTACCATTGTGATACCAGAAGGACTTTGGATCATACAATTATTTGTAATTAATTATATCGTGCCTGTATCCAATACACACTGTCTATACTATATAAATGTAGATAATCGATTATCGTATAATGAATTCCTACTAGCAACTGCAAGGAGGATTGTCTAGAGATACTTTTGTGCAATTAGACGTCGATTTTAATGAAAATGGAAAAAACCTGTTAGCTGGATCGGCGATGTGACGCCTGCCGTGTCGATGACGATCCATTGTCGTGTGCTCCCGTGATTTCGGTGCTTTCGATATTCGATGAAGCAGCTTTGCCAAATGGACGATATATTTTCTCGCTTAACCCTCTTATGTTCCGCACGACAGGAACATGAGACGTGAAACACTGCCTAATTGATCTACGTTAGTTTCGACGATTAATAAGGAAGCGAGCTTCGTGCACATAATAAGCGTATATGTATAACCGGTACTTTGGCCCTTTCGGAGGTGTGACGATGTATTAGTTTCATCTTCTTTTCGCGCGGGGAAATATACCGACTAAGTATAGCAGAGTGTAATTTTGCGTCATTCGCGTACGGCATACATACTTGCAGTCAAAAACGAATCTTGTGACCCCCCAAAAGTGGAATTTACCCTTTCTCGAGAACGACGGTCGACTCTTCAATCTTGTTGATTTTATTAGACCGACAAAAACTGCTCACTGTCAGTGATCATTCGTAGCGGGGGTAATGAGGAGAGAGAGGCAAAAAACAAAGAAGAAAATGAAGTTAAGAAACAGAACCGTTATTTTTGTCAAGCAACACAAACCGTCTATCCAATGAAAGAGGAAAACGTTAATCTAATTGTATGGTAACGAGTACTAATAATTATGGTAATTATTTAAAGAAGACGAAGAAGAAAAAACGCGATAAAAAGGTGTAAACGACTTTCAAAGTGCCAATGTTGAACGATGCAGGACTATGTGGGATATTAAGTGTGTACGCGTTATTATTATCTCGTATTTGCATAGGTAAAAGAACAATGTTTAGTCATGCACAATCCGCAAGGTGACAGGCCGAGTTCCTATCATTGAAAACAATCCGAGTGAGACGTCGGAGGAGAATGAAATCGTCGTTTCAAATCGAATTCGTCATCGCAAATTATCATCTGCAACTTGTAGTCACACAAATAATGTACGACTCCATTATAGCGCCATTCTGAGCTCAAAAACTGCTGCCCGTTTCTTATAAACACACTTGTCCTTTGCATTTTTCTCGCGACTATTGTTAATGAATTGTATATTTGTCGAGCAGTAACGTTAAGGGTGTCACATTACATTAAGGATCCAGTCTCGCGTTTTTAGACCCGTTGAAAGAGAGAAATCGGATTTTAACGGGATGGCAGCAGCTTTTGATATCGGATAACGAAAAAAAACAGCGTCTACTTACATTAGTCACGCGCCGTTGTAAAGCCGCGCGCATCATTCAGATCGATCAGACGAATAACTTAACTCAGTCTGCTAATCGACACCGAGTACACATACACACACAAACACACAACACAATTGTAAAAAGGCAACAAAACAAAGCTACACCTGGAATTTCTGGAATCCGCAATTTCTTTGATCTCAACATTCGTCTAGCATACAACGACTTGATTAAAATAATATTTAACAAATAAACTTTTAAAATATTCTTAGTGTTGAATAAGTATGTTAATCTTATGAGAATTATAAGCAAACAGGCAACAAGCAAAAAAAAATAATATGTACCCTTATTACCTACGAACGGGCGGTGTATAAAAAAGTTATAGGGAAAACAAAAAAATTAACGTACTCTGTGTAGTAAAACTCGCTGCAGGCAAAGCTATTATTTGTTCTCTTGCTACGTATGTGTAAATACATTTATACATGCATATATGTATACATATACATATATAAATACGGATGAAAGCCTAGAATTAAGGGGATACACACTCTACGAGAGACACGGATAAAAAAATACACTTTACACGCGTAGATAGATAGATAGACTATTATACCATTATTATTATTAATTATTAATTAATTATTATTATCATTATCACGATTAATTATTATGAAGAATACGATATTTAAATGTTGCTGAATATGCCGAGAGAAAAGCACGACAGAGAGAAAGAGAGAACGAGCGAGCGAGAAAAGTGTACATGAAGAAAGTCGGAGAGGCGTTTTTAGTGGTGCGCGTGTGTATGATTTTGAATGAAAGTGCGAACGAAGAACGCGCGAGAGAACAAGGGGCCGTGTATTGGGGGCGGAGTGGAAACGGATGAGACAATGTACAGCCCTTAAACTTCCTAAAGAATATCCACCCCCACAGTCCCACATCACCCCACCACAGACCGCCCCCAGTCATAGCAGTTATGAACCGCGGGCCGGCAGGTCTGAGTATAATTTTTTGTACTGTGTAAATGTAAGAACATACGTTTGAATAAGAAAAATGTTTATATTATGAACGGTTGTGCTTCATCTAGTTGAGGAGTTCCTTTGGTCATTTCCATGTGGCATCCTGTTCGGTCGGCTTATCGTGGTTTTATACAATAGACCAACGTGCTTCCTGTAGGACGAATCATAGATCCTACTCAAACTTTCTTATCCGAAGTTGCAGTTTTTATTATAGTGTCGATGAACAGAGATCATAGTTGCATTCGTGATAGAAATATTGCTTTCCGTTTATTTTTCACTGGTTTATAATACGATAAAGGGCGTCCATTTTGTTTATCTATTGCATTATATTCGATAACATAGAATCTGCGAACATTAGAAATACCTGAATTGCACTGCATCACCGTGCATTCGCCGTTTTTGTATCCGTAACAAAAGATATCTTGTCGAATCGAATACTTCATTCTGTTCATTGCGATCGCTGCTTTTCAGGGGTTTCAAGTTTCAATGTGCCTCGTGCACGCCGCGGATTCGAAGCAACAGGGATTCGTGACCTTAAAAGTCGCCGGAAACCTAGACCTTTCCAGGGTCGCGCATCCAGTTCTCGCAGGAAGTAGGACAGTCTACGTTGCGAGGACGTGCGTGGAAAACTGTACTACCAACAGGCGGGAAAACGTCTGGCAAGGGTAATTGTCGATTGAGCGGCAACAGGACGAACTAGAGAGCCGACAATTCCGCAACTTAACCGATGCATGCTTTTCCCCTACCATCATGCACGCATTCTTCCTCCATTCAAGATGGCGCTTGGCCCTCGCGGAGGAAGACGTTCGAGTGGTTGAGAAACACCAGCTATGTCGCACCGCTCGAATAACACGAAGACCCACGGGAAGTGATCCTCGCGCCGGAATGATAGAAGCCAGTGAACGTATGGAATGAAACGCCGGGTAAATCGAGCTTGCCCGTGTAAAGAAAATGCGCGCTCACTGACAACGGACGACCGTGTTCGTTAACAGAAAGAGAGAGAGAGAGGGAGAGAGAGAGAGAGAGAGAGAGAGTGTGCAGATTGTCGGAAGCAGCAGCACGCACACAAGCGTCAATTTGAGAGAGTGCTTGCAATTGTGGCCTAAGTGTGCGCGTCCGTCGGTGTGTGTCGGTGGTGCGTGTTAAGTCAAGATGGCAGCCACGTTAACTGTCGAGCAGGAACAAGTAAGTGATTGTCAATCGTAATTCCTGCCCGGAATCGGGATCGGATCGTAGGACATTGTCTGCAAAGGCCCTTACACGCTCTCCTGACCAATTTCCGCTATCAGCAGACGTTCTTGTCTCAATGAGAGCGTCGCGACGCGGCTTCGGAGCCCGTAGACTTTCGGATGTATTTAGTGTAAACATTATACTCTCGCGCCTGCCTCCTTATCTCCACAGATTCCGGAGCGATATCAACAGTGGGCATGAGCATACACTCATCGCGGCGCGATGCAAAAATGCTTGACAGGGGAATGTCGCGATCGATGATAGTCCGTGGACCGTCGCGACGATACTTTAACATTAATTGTTGCTCCGCGGACGATTCATCTTCGGGTAGTGAGTCTGTTGTACGGTTTGCCACTCGAAATGCGCTATCGATCGGAAATTCCGATATTTAACGATCGCGCGCGCCGCATTGTCCCCGCCAGACTAGACTAGACGAGACGCGAGGCATGCACTTCTCGCCCGTGCCATTAACTTTTCACGTAAGCCGCTGTTTAGCATGCCAGACGGTGTAAGATGGCAGAAAAATATTTTCAACTCGACAACGCTCGGAGACCAAAATTACGGCCGCATTGCGAATGAGAAAAAAGTTCTCGCGCTCGAGCCTACGAATACGGCAATTAATCATCGTATGTACATAAATGGTGCGTCGATTTCCGTGAAGAGTCCGTGGGCGCGTGATTCGCGGAAATGAAATTTCCCGAGCGTGACATCAGCCGTGAGATTTTAAAAGGGAATGCACCGGGTAATTGGCTGCCGTGGGCCTTAAACGAAGCCTTGAGCTTTCGGGCGAGAGTCTCGGGCACGAAATTCGTCGGTGTAATTTTCTTGACCCTGGTATCAACGTTATGCATTTGCTCGTGCCGGTCGTTGGCGGGTGAGATGCCGGAAATGGCATATGGTGGGGAGGTAGCCGGACACCGGAAGTAACATCGGTACCCAGGGCATGCACATAAATCATCGACGGAACGAACGGCCATCGAACGTTTTGAAAGTGTAAAAGTGAGACGCGACATTTCAGTCCCCGCCGTTTGTCGACCGTTTTCCTTTTTTTTCCGTCGTAGATCCGCACGTCATTTAATCGATCGCGAAAATAGAATTCTGTGCTGCCCAATAGGAATCATCTTTTTCGCGGCAAGGTTATGTGTAGATAATTAAAAATAACCATGAGAATCTGCGAGATTCTTTCGATTGCCTTTCTAAAACTAATGGCAAGTACTTTTCTAATATATATATATATATGCAATTAAATTAATGATTGCTCCTATTCTGTAATTATCACACAAAATACATACATTTCCCGGAAATTATTATAGTTTACAAACATCTTTGTTAACAAAATTTGAACGAAAAATGTTTAATGTAAGTTTTGGGCGAAATTTGAAAATATGTTAAAACTCTCTTTGGAAGTTATTAATTGGGGATAAATTTGAAACATGGTGAACTGTGAATGTTTTTTCTAACAAATTGCTATATACAATATTTTTAGGCCACAAAAGAGTTCATAGAAGCAGTGAACAAGTGTCGTGCTGGCAGAAGAGTGGGACCAGTGTCATGGAGCACAGCTGTAAAGTTCTTAGCTGCTCGAAAGTTTGAGGTTGCCAGGGCCTTGGCTCTGTACGAGCAGCATGAAGCTACACGGAGGAGAGAGGGCCTAGCAGTACTGCACCCAACCGAAGAACCACTACTCAGTGAGCTACGGACAGGAAAATTTACTGTCCTGGTAAGAACAGAAAAAAATATCACACTGCTTTTAGTTCCCATGATTATACTGTCAGCTTTATCCCGACAGGGAGACATAACACCTCTGTCAATAATGTTTCAGCCTTCTAGAGATGCAACAGGTGCAGCCATAGCTATTTTCACAGCACACTTGCATCTGCCACAGAATACAACGCATCAAACCACCCTGCAGGTCTGTACCGTATCTTTGATAAAGTTTCTGAGGAAGCACATGGTAGGCACAGTCTTGGAGTAAATATTTCATGAGTGTTTATTTTTCTTTCAGGGTGTCGTTTATCAATTGGACGCGGCCCTCGAGAGCGCCGAAACACAAAAGCACGGTTTGGTTTTTATCTATGACATGTCCGACAGCAAATATCAAAATTTCGACTACGATTTGTCGCAGAAAATTCTCACCCTCTTGAAGGTAAGCTTATGCCATGCACTCTGTCGTAACACGTAATTCCGTGTATCAGTTCGTACGAAGTAGCAAGGGACTTTGTACTAAATCGTTTTGACATACATGATAGATCAGAGTGTAGAGACGAGTAAGTATGAGGTACGAGAAAAAGTTTCTTAATATTGGGCACAACGAGATTTACACGATCGTAAGTAGCACACGCTGTCGTGATGGTAATTGCATAGAAGCCTTGTAAGTTTTATCGTGAAAGTGGATGCACATGATTATCATCGTATATACATCTATGAATAAACTACCTATCCCGTGAAGAATACGTGTTTCGCACACTCGCTGCACTCTACCTCCTTTCTCAGTGACTTCGCCGTAAATTGGGCAACTCCGAGTTATGAAATAAATCCTTATCAAACCAGTCAAGCGGCCGCTACGTTTGCACATTGCAACACGCTCCGATAAGGAAACGTAATTTATCGTCAGCGCGAAAGACACCTTTGACGCGATACTTCCGATTAACACTCAGTCATATGTGTGTGTCTGCCATTGGAACGACAAATTCCATTGTTCTGTGTATTGAAATATATGGATACGCTTACGAGCAAGAATTTGATCGCACGGTCGCTCGGAGAAATCATAATATTGAGTCTGTGTTGTTTGCGCTCGCGGAGTTAGAGTAGAATCTGCATGAGCAGGAAATGTGAAAATCTTATTGCGCGATAAGCTTTTCCTTAGGAGAAGCTCACTGCTGTGTCTCCTATCTCCTGCGGTTATAAGCGAGAATTAAAACCACCGTGTAGTTAGCACACTCATTTGCCCTGGTCCAAGATGAAAACCCTGCTTAAACCAGGAGTCTTCCACAGGTTTTACTCTACTTCAAACGTGTGCTAGACGCATTCTCGCTTCTGCATTGCATGAAGGGGCCGGCAAACAGGTGGTAGTTACCGTCTTACGGGCTGCGAAATACTAAGTGAGAAATACTCGTCGTATGTAAAGCAGAGTTTTCTCTTATGGCGAGCGATGCTTTTTATGCTCATTCTCGCGCGAAACTTATACCAGACGACTGGCGTTTCTTTTAATTTCCCGCGCTCCCACGCTTCCGCGTGTTTCCTCTCAAAACTTTCGCGCGAATTCCGGCCGGAACAGTACTTTCGAAAATTCTTAGCGCGACTAGGGACGTGCCTCACAAAGTGGAGTATTCGACGGGAAAACAAAAATTCCTTTGCATTTGAATGCTTTGTTTGTGCTTGTAATTTAAGCGAATCTCGTTACCTTTGTACGCAACCTTTCGCCTGCGAGCGTGCAAAAATTGTAATGTTACAGGGCTCTACATATTCAAGATTGTGTCAACAAAACACGAGCGTGCAAAAATATCTTATAATATATGAATTATTGCAACTTTTATCGATATTCTCCTGTTTCTTCTCGTAGTGTTAGTATTCGCGTGAGAAGTCAAATTGGGATTTCCGGCGTTCGAGATTGTCACTTCAAATGGCCCACTTTCTTCAACGTTCGTCCGATCGGTTCTTCGACGAAGTTAACTCTGAATCATCCTGTGTAAGAGGTGGTGCATAGTCGCAAAGGCTAGGGAAGCCCGTGTAGTATTTATGCTCAACCAAAAGCCTGGGTTGAAATCGAGCGACGAAGCATAAGGCTATACGGGAAACGAAACAAGGGTTTCAAAGGTTTCGTTGGCGAGTTTCGTGAATAAAATTACTGATCAATACTTTGGTTATCATGGGAGCCCAAAGTAAGGCCGGGAAGCAGAGTCGTAGAAGGTGCACACGTACGACGTATACGATATTTCGAGCGTACAGAAGAGGTGTCTGATAATTCGTAATGAGGGAAGGATAAAAAAAAGGGAAAGGTTAACGAGGAAGAAATAGTAATTGTATAATGAGGCGTGTCAGAGAACACGTCCCAACGCGACATGCTGTCGAGGTTCTCCGCTCTGACATTTTTATAAGCTGTTTGCTTTTGTCTCGCACGCCTCGACAGCTCGTTGATAAAGTACCGCTTGCCAAGCGGCTCTCAGGAGTGAGACGTTTATCGAGACGCTAAATCTGCAATTATTCTCTTTCAATTGATGTGTTCCGCGCCTCTCATACCCTTCTCAGAACAACGGACTCGGTATCGGTGTATGGCCATTGTTACACGCCAGTAGTTTCCAGGTGTTCACGTCTTACATCGTTAATTTGCCGTCGTCTAGTATACCAAGGTCTATATAGGCGGTCTATATATACGTGGAATTTATTCTCGTACAGGCATTTGCAGGAATCTATGTCCATCTGCGTGCACAGTGTGTTACAGAAATGTTTCGTCAACTATTTCGCCTACGATAAAATGTATATTCACGTTGTGCCACGCTTAAACTTTAGCTTTAACGATCGTGTGGGATTTATATGCCCCGATTCCCACACACACACACAGACGCACATACATACAGCGACACGCGCTTTAGTTCGGAAATTAAAACATCCCTGTAAACGAAAGCGCGGCCTTGGACCGGTTGAATCGGGGTTCCCTTTCGCGGTAACTATTTCGTCGTCGCCTAAGGGCAGTCGGTTGATGAAACATTGCCGTATATGTATGCTGGGCTTTACCCGAAATAGAGGCGTTTAAACGCACAATGCTTCGGAATATCGTGGCAACTGCAGAGAGCCTCATAAGACAACGATCTTCAAACGTTGCCCAATCAGCCCGTTAAACATCCAAAGTATTTCCATGTAACAATGCACATCTTGGCTGACTATCCAATCGATCCGTCTAAAATTATTGAATTCGGCAATTGCAAGAAAACGACCCAAGCGTACCTCGAGCTTTCGCGTTCGGTAGTAATGACATAACCGCGACACACATTAGCAGGGCGTTCAACCCTGAAAGACAGTCAATCTGGCGGCAAAACGCGATTACGCCGATCTCGCGGAATTACGAAACGCCTCGTTGCGCGCGGAATCGAGTAAAACGGGCAAGGACGTTTGAATTAGACGAACTGCTGCGCTTCCGTTTGCCGGAACGAGTGGCGCGTATCGCGAGTAGGTGGATAGATATAGACTTGAACGTACGTATATAGATCCAGCGCATTTCTATCAGTGAGACGCGAAATACGTATAGGGGATGCTAAACGTGCGATGGAACGGGATGGACGATACGTTTGCCTGGCAAAACGGAGTATAGTCAGGGAGTGTGCGAATTGGACCGGCTACTGCACTGCTGTGAATCGAATCGACGTAGATCCCCGAAATTATACACGCTCTAGCCTCTTTTCTGGCGAAACTGAAATTGCGCTCCGGTTGAAACGTAGTAAAAGAGAACAAAAAAGATGCTGAAACGTGAAAGGAGACGTTTTGACTAGACCAAGTGCGCTGGGATACTTTCAGGAATGAAATTGTAGAAGCGGTAATGAGATCTGCGCATCGACAATGAATTTAAATCCGGAATTTGATGAAATGAGATATACGACGATGACCATGGCGACGGTGACGCATTACTTGCATACATTTCCAACGGGTAAAAACGAAATTCGCATAAAGCATGAGGTATGACGAGGGTCTAAATTAAGCGAACCCCGTTCTACTTCTACTGACGAGACAATTGTCGCATCTCACGAGCGTACCTATGCGCAGACATCTATTGTGAAATATGATTCTCGCAAACTGCTGCGGGTTAATCGCGAAACTCCGCGCAGGGGATGTTAAAGTGAGGAACTGGCAAGAACGAGGTATCGTCCGAATTACATAAATTTCGTTCCACTTCTGGCGGATGCGAGCGGCGTATATTCGCGTCCTGCAATAAAAGCCATACAGATATACTCTCGCGGAACAAAGGGAACCGACGCCTGTGCTTCGGCGGCTCTTATCGGTCGAACGAGAAATTCGCGGCGCGGGGGATGTTGTTAAAGTGTAACGGGGCAAGAACGAAGGCAAGTCGTCGTGCGAATTAAATAAACTCCGCTCCACATATCCGCGGCGGCCGAACAACTGGCGTATATTGCGGGTTTACGCGGCATACATGCAACTCGCACACCCAGCGGAAAGCGGGCGTATACAGGGTGTAACGAAATTCCAGATTCGTCACTTCTAGCGCCGTATAGCAATTCGGCTTTTCTAATAATAGCCCTAGTTATGTATGTAGCAACATTCGTACTGCTCGCTGCATCTAAATTGGCTGCTAACGAGCTAATTCATAATACAGTACCCTCGTTACAGCGCGTGTCACGCTTGCAACACGCGGTAACAGCACTTTCGTTTCCAGAATCGTCAGGTAGTAAGTATCCAAAGGCGCGTCGCGGCATCGATAGGAAAATAAGAGGAAGATCGCGGCGAATCTTGACGAATAATTTCGTTACACCCCGTACACGTTCGTCCGCACGCACCGCACACGCACAGCACTGGGGTCCGCACACATAGGCGGGCAGCAATGGCAGCTAAAAACGAAATTCGCGTAGGGGATGCTAAAGCGGTGGTAAAATGTGGGGTCGCCGCGACGCATGCGCCTCGTACGTGGGATATCGTCGGTGACGCTCGCGGTCAGTAATCATCGTGACCCCTTTGCGGCACTATCGCATCGCGATTACAAGGGGAGCCCGAGCGAGATCCGATTCTCCGCCGCGTACGTCCATTCCGCGCTCTCAGTCCGGACTCGACGAGCTGGCCAGCGACGACCCTGCCGCGATCTCACCCCTATTCCCCATTCCCGGTCGTCCGGATTCACCCCGCGCCGACTTCTATGACGAACGTTCGCCGTGCACTCTCTCCGCATCCTCGCCTCTGGCTTCCTCCCGCTCCGTCCGTTCCTTTTCTCGCTGGTAATACGCGCGAGTGAGGACGGGACGATAATGGTAGACGTCGCGGCCCCCGTCGGCCGCACCGGGGCTAACTCTAATCTCGCGCTATCGATTGACTGACCGAGTGCCGAGGATGATCCCGATTCCCGTCGCCGGGACGGACTGCTGCTGTCGTTTCGCAATTTCGCGCACCGTGCACCGCGGGCTCAGAGAGTGCGCCCTACCGCGGTCCGGTGCACGCCGTTTCTAGACGGCCGACACACGGAACCCGACGTCGGCACGGCCGTTTTGCACTGCGCTTGCTAGGGTGCAAGCCCCCTCGGAGCCTGGCTTAAGGTAAACGAGAGAGAGTTTATTGTGCGCTATCGATCGACCGAGTCATCGTTGCTGTGGAAATTTCGATTTTTCTTTTGCCGCGAATTGTGTTGCCCGCCGCGACGCTGTCGACGTACGCCGTTGGGAGTTCATTACGGACGTGCATACCGTCCTTATCTCGACCCGGGACGATTCTTTCTTTGTTGGAAACCTTCCTACGTCGACTGTGATTCTCTCCAGGGACCGTTAGTGCGGCTGATTGCTTGCTTTCTCGAAAGTCAGACTACGCCGTGCTACGTTAGCGTCTAATTTTGCATTGTTCATTGTACCGCATTAACCGTGCACCTAATTACGTATACGATTCCCTTGCGAAGCCGTTAGTTAAGCGTTCCGTCAAGTAAAAATTCTCTTTTCTAGACCTTTAGGCCGGTGTACCTTGTACAGGTAACTTTGTATCGAGCTCACTTACCCCTGTTGGGACATCGCAGTGGGTTCAAATCCGGTGACGTTTGTTCTCGGATCGTAGTGTGAGGGTCGTGAGTGCGTGTATCGAGTTGGGGGTGGATATACTAGTGTTAGTGGTCATAGGGGGTGGTATTCCTAGTGGTGGTGGTGGTGGTGGTGGTGGTGCTGCTGCTGCTGCTGCTGCTGCTGACGTCGCTGCGGTACTTCCGCCCTCTACTTGTACCGGGGGGGTTAAGTCACTTTCGCATCTGCATTTTGAAGTGGGTATCGAGTGGCGATTGTATCGGGACACAACATGCGTCCGTCGTCGTGATTGACCGAGATTTCGCTATTTTCTCGCCCGACCACACGTAAAATCGAGTGGCGCGCATTAAACGGCGTACAAGGAATCCGAGGGCAAACAGCTGATTCGAGAGGCTTTTCTTCGCGTGACACACGCAGCTATTCATTGATCCTCGATTGCTTGTTGACCCCCGACGACGGAGTGAATTCGAACCTGTGCGACATTCTTCGGCCCGTTATTCATATTTGGTATACAGTGGTAGAATTGTAAGCGACGGTGTTGAGTTTCACGCCTCGACAGGCTGGTAGCCGTAGACTCATCGAAGCAGCGGATTTCTTTGAGACGTTTGACGTGCTCTGTCAAATGATTGGCAGGATGATAAGAGTAACTTCACGCTGACCGCCGTGGAAAGGCTTATTCTTGTTCTAAGCTGAACTAGTGTCGATGATTCTAATTTATCTGAGGTAACCTACTAATATTATAATTATTCTATATTCGCAGATTCCAGTCCTATTTATTCATATTCAAGGTCGTCACGTAGCAAGTTTTGTGCACTACGGACGACTTTCTCCGGGAAAAAAAGAACTTATAACACAGCAACGTTTTCATGCTTTGTTCTTTCGCAGGTTTTACCGCTTTCGTCGCTCACGTTCTATCGGCTAGATAGTCCAACGTTGCCCACGTTATTCTACGACGTCCTCGCCTCTATTTACGTAATTCGTCGCGTCTGCCGTTCGATGAACGGAAGTTGCGTAAAGTTGACGTTTTCGCTTGAAATTTAGATCGAGTAGCCGATAAACGAATTATCACATAATGAGGCGGCTTTCTTTCCTTTCGATATCAGCCGCGGCGTTCTTTCATGTTTAAGTGTTTGCTGGCCGAGTTTTGCTTACAGCTGGCCGTGCGTGCACAGAGTGTATATACCGTTCTATTATTGCAACGTCTTTCAAAGGTCATGTGCGAGACGTTTTTAGAAGTAATTTATGCAATAGCGCACGGTCACTCGGAACGAACGCTTTTCTCCTGCACTTCGCGGATGTCGGCGCTAAAGAAATGACTCTCAAGCCTAATAAGTCTTCTTCCCCATTGTTACAGGGTGGCTATCCGGCGAAATTGAAGAAGGTGCTAATTGTCACGGCGCCTCTATGGTTTAAGGCCCCATTCAAGATCCTACGGCTGTTCGTACGTGAGAAGCTACGCGACCGAGTCTTTACTGTATCCATTCCTCAATTAACATTACATATCCCGCGAGAATCATTGCCACATCGATTAGGCGGCACCTTGGAGGTACAGCATGAGGCATGGCTGCTCCATTGTCTTAAATCCATGACGAACAGAGGCGGGGGTGAGCTCTGTGAGGTGAGTAATTTACGGGCGAGAGGAATGGCGACTCCTTTCCGCGATCTCGCAATGTTTTGTCGACGGTACTTCAGTTCTGCATTTTCGCCCCACAGGTTACCCCCAAAGTGGGTAGTCCTCTATCGCCCACAGCGAAACGTCAAGCGGTTCATCAAAACCCCAATGGTACTCCAATTAGCAGTCCCACTAGTCCAATAACAGATAAGGGTAAGGCAAAGAATGGCGTCTCGAACATCGGGGACATCGAGATCACGAATGGCGATGTCTGGATGGCGAGTGACGAGGCACCGTCTCCGGTTCAGCCTCCGTCCTCTGCCAGTTCCGGGTTCAGCGACGACGACAGTCTTCACGGGGATCTCGGATTGCAAGCTGTCACGATGGAACAGCTTATCGAGGAGATTCATTCCAGGGGCCACGCAGCTCTCGTAGCGGAATATGCGGAGATCAGAGAGAGACCTCCCGACGGATCCTTCAATAACGCAAAGTATATATTCTTGATACACAGTTAACGTTTGGGTGACGCGAGAGTTAAGGAACCGTCAGATTTGATTGCAGAAGCCGATTTGCTTGTCGTACGCTGAAAATCGATGCAGCGAATTTTACGCGACCATCATATTTGCTCGAACTAACTTTTCCAGATTTCCGCTGTCTATTGTATGTCTATACTACGCTTTTACAACCCACACCTGTCAAAGTTATAACGACACTAACACGTGCAAACTTGTAAACTGACGTCTTCGACGCAGTCTACGCGACGTCATGCTGTATATTATTCAAGGAATTCCGAGACCGTACCTAACGTGCAATCTGGTAATACTTCCTTCTCCAGGTTAAGGCCGAACCAATCGAAAAATCGATACACGGACATCCTCTGCTACGATCACAGTAGAGTTTGTCTGTCGCAAATAGATGGCGACGCAACGTCAGACTATATTAACGCGAATTTCGTCGACGGTTACAAGCAGAAGAATGCGTTCATCAGCACTCAAGGTCCTCTGCCAAAAACCTGCGGGGACTTTTGGAGAATGGTCTGGGAACAGCAGACCCTTGTCGTAGTAATGACCACCAGGTAATGTCAGCATAACAAAGGAACCTAACTTTACTGCTACGAAAGGACAAAGTATTCATGTTGCGTAATTTCAGAGTCGTGGAACGAGGGCGTATAAAATGTGCACAGTACTGGGCACCAGAACCGGGCAACGAAGTTCAAGCGGGTAATTTTACCGTGATGACCCTTGAAGTTGATACTAATCCAGACTATACAATATCTATGCTTCTCCTAACAAATAACAAGGTACGTAAATATTTAGATCAATGTTATATCATGTGACTGCATGCTGTTGAGAGTTTCTATGTTATGTGGATTGATTCATTGGTTACAGACTGACGAAACCAGAGAAGTTTGCCACATGTTATATACGGCATGGCCCGATTACGGTGTTCCCCAGTCGGCCAGAGCTTTGCTACAGTTTTTGGCCCTAGTGAGGCAACAACAGAATAAACTGCTTGCCAGTAGAGGGGATACCTGGGCAGGACACCCTCGAGGACCTCCTATAGTAGTTCATTGCAGTGCAGGAGTCGGCAGGACAGGTAATAATGATGAAACCACAGGTTTTTCGATAATGACTTCTAACGTTGTGTCGTCTGTTCTTTTCACACAGGAACATTTTGCACCTTGGATATTTGCATATCTCGACTAGAGGACACAGGAACCGTCGACATACGTGGAACAGTCGAAAAGATCAGGGCACAGAGGGCCTTCAGTATCCAAATGCCAGACCAATATGTATTCTGTCACCGTGCTCTCGCGGAATATGCACTTTCCAGAGGGATGCTGAGCCCGCAGCATCTTGCTATGTTACCTCCGACGGTCGAAGACGATTCTGATTAGAGTAAAGCAAGCTCCACTAGGCATGTATTAGATTGATATTCTTCCCGAAACTGTATGCGTGTATAGTTGTCTCCTTGCGTAGCCTACTTCTAGCTTAAATGACTGAAAGTTATTTTTTGCTATCATTCGCATCGATGTAAAACTATTTACGAAACCTCTGAACGGAGTTACGTTTACTAATATATAAACTATATTGCAAGAAGGTCCGTAAACGATAACCGACGACGGACTAACGGATTTTTCAAGGCCAAATAAGCGAGTAGGGATATATCCCCGTATTCCTATTCCCTTTATATTTTATTCCGAGGAAACTTTTTCGATCAATAGCGAAGTACATCAAAAGGTACCGATCGAAGACCGGTATCTAGATTAACAGAATTAAGAGTACGGCACAAACGGATCTATTGATCCCTCTTTCCCTTTAACCCTCTCATATACCAATTGCGTTGTAAATCCTCGAAGTTAACTGTAAGTTAAATTTCCGAACAGATCGTTAGACACATCCCTCTCTTTCTCTCTATATCTCTCATTACCCACTAACATTCCAGTTGAAAACAATTAATGTTTCAATGAAATCGAATGTATTCAGCTGTGAAGTTGTCCTATTTAAAAGATTGTAGAATTGCATTTCCATGCAAATGTTTGGTTGTACAAGAATACGAGGCATCGTCCGTGCTAAAAATAACATCAGCTTGCCAATGTTTCTTACGTTGACTATGATGCGCACTAGTTTTCGATCTTATATCAGTTGACAGGTCTTTGACATCAACTTATTTTCCGCTTGCAGACGTATCAAAAAGTCGAGTCATAGCGCAATCCATGTTAGTCGCAAACCCGAATTCCTCTACCATTTTCCAATACACCCATCCACTTAAGTCTTAATTTATTAGTCAGTACAGTTTGAAAGCTCGTATAGATTTTATCTGGCACTTCAATTCACGAGTACAAATGTACAATAAATACATTGTTATAGAATGATTATATGAGAGGGTTAAATTGTTAGTCTTTACTAATAATGGAGACGCTAATATAAAAAACAAAAAATTTTTTTAAATATACAAAGGATTATAAATGTGATTATTGCACACGTCACGAATAAACGGCAGGCGTGATCTAAACAGTGGCCAATGGATAGTCACAGATATCTATGAGTCTAAGATTTAGAAGTACCGTATGATATATTCTTTATTATAATGGCATAACAGGCCATCCAGGAAATAAGTAATCGACAATGTATTGATATGTATTTTGGGCAACCAAAGATTATCTCCTACATTTTTAGAGGATTGGAATCCGACGTGTAAAAAAAATTTGGTTGAAGTTCTGTGGAAAAAAAATCCTTATACAGGGATTGCTAATCAGGGATCACCTTGTAGATTAAATACTTCCAACTTGAATTTAACGAAAAAAAAAAAGATTAAACGAGCCTATAATGGCCTTACGAAATAAGCCTTTATATAAGTCGAAGGAACTTCCAGTTTGCGTTAAAGTCGAACATGCTTCGGTGTAAGAATGAAAGGAAAGAAAACGGTATATGACATCGTGAATGTTATAAGTACGAAAGAGCTATTCTGAAGCACATGAAATGTATCGAGATTTCAACGGGAAAGAAATACTATTCGATAGGGTATAAAACTGGAAAATATATGCCACTGCGGAAGCCTCGGGAACCGCCGATATAATATATATTATTAAAAAAAACACTTCATTCATATGTGTGGTTTACAATTTAGATGAGGCGACGGCCGATAAAATTAACGAGAATAGGTCAGATCCTGTTTAATGAATGATCGATGGTTGTAGTATACTCATATTTTCTGTGTCAGGTGTTCAGGTTTCCTAGCGATAGAAAAAAAAAAGAAAAAAACACGAGAGAATAACATCTAACAGTCTTTTAAAGTGTCTATATTTGATTGCGCATAATTTATTTGATCGAACGAATTAATCGCCGCATATTATCCTATTCTTTTTGTATATATTTTATTTGATTATTTCTATGTGACAGTTCTGTGAAGCCCCTAATATTGCACTCAGTGTTTGAGGATGTGTTTTTTACACGTACCGAACATCATGCCTATTTGATCGACAACAAGTGGGAACCGTAGCGAGTAAATGTTTAAGAAAAATTCAGAAGAATGTCATTCAGAAGGAGGGAATATGTCCGTCAAGGTTTCGAAAGATGGGCAAACCAGTTTCGAATATGATGTCGCGAGACTCGTAGCACTTACTTACAGGATAAAAATTCTTCGTGGAAACTCTGCCACTGTGCAGACTGGCAGAGAAATGGATGAGATCTCTCGCCCTAGTTCTTCTGCGAAAAAGTTCATATTCCACAGTTACGAATTGTCGATTTAACACAAGATTTAGTCTTATAAGGCATTGTGATAGATCGCAGCAGTTTGTCAAATTTATTGTTGTGTTCTTCCGTGACTCACGCCATGCGCAAGATTCTTCGTTCGATTGGCACATGTCATGAATGTCGACGGCGAATTATTTCCGAACGTTGGCCGTTCACTGGGCAGTTTTGTGCATTCGTGAATCATGCGATATACACCGTATTTAGCATAGAGTCTGACGAGGTATTTTGGAATAACGCAATGTCATGCCGCTAAGAGTAATCCTGATTTTTCTACGTGTGCGAAGACAATAGTCGTGTTTGCAAATTTTTCGTAGTATAAAATGTACGTTCCTCTCACCCTTGGGTTACCTGCAAAGGGCATGTTATAAATGCGATGATTTATTATGTTTAATTATATTATGACAATTTCTATTCGTTTTTATCATTATTGACTCGTACATTTATGACGATCAGCATTAACCGTTTATATTACGTGTTCTATTTATTATTACAAGTTGAACAGAACCTATTCGTATGATGTATATACGCACATATTCGTCGTGTAGTGCCGGATTTCACTTTGTTCACAAAACCTAACTGCAGTTTCTTTCGGTTAACTCTTGTTGCGACACCGTTTCGTTCCACGTTGCACAGAAATTCGTTCAATATAAGAACAGCATAACGGGGTCTATCGAACCTTTGTGTCGTTTATATTTGATCCATAGGCGAATACACACAGAGAGTGTGGTTTTGTTGCAAAGTGTGAATCTTTTATTGCCATCTTATGTATGTGTCTTCTCCCTCATCAATCCTCCTTATATTAATGTACTATTTAAATGTGAGAAAGGTCTGCACGTTAATAAAAGAAAGCCACCGGATCGAGTGCCGAGATGTTGGAAGGCATTTTGGGGGAAATGTAGTATATTCGATACGTACTCATTGCGTTTGTTTCTCTTTCACACACCGTGGACAAGAATCGTTCGCTCGCGTCTAAGTCGCAGAACCGTGGGCTATTAGTTTAAAATATTTAAGCTGAACAGTATTAACGGTCCGTATATTTGGCTTTCAGGTTGTTCGCTAGACCCGTTTTCTCTGTCTCTTTGTGTTACATTCATTCCGTTTAACGAGAACCGTTTAATTTATAAGCGCAGGTACAAGCGATTATTATTTCGATGGTTAATCGTTTGAATAGCGACTATGTTACGTGTTATTTTATTCTTGTACCGCATTCAGTTATTTGATAGTTGTCTTGAGCTTTACACTACATGTCTCTCTATACCGAAATGTCGATCGACAAGGATCTATAGAGCGCCACAGCTATAAATTACTTAAACACGCTAATTAACAATTACGATCGTTTGTCACCATGGCAAACGGGAGGAAGGATAATAAGCAAAGCGCGCACGTTATCGAAAAATGAGAAAGTATGAGCTTGGTGTCTAAGGTTTATAATTACGCGAACCTCACGAGGAGAGGCAAAAATTGGACGAAAGAAAAGAGGGGAATTGTATATACCATGACTTCAAATTACTATCGCACATAACTGTATCTAATTAATAATTATTTAATATATTGCAGATATAAATGGTACCGGCTGCCAAGTGTTTCATTACCCAATGAATCCCTCAAGATTGTTCATGTTAGTCCCACCATTAATCATGAGACCTTCAATTGGACGAAAACAGGAAATCCAGCTATTGTAAAGGTCTCGCCACTCTGATCGCAATAACGTTTCCTGGATGAGCGCTGTACACTCATTTATGATCCATTATTAATCGTAATCTGTAGTTCTTGATCAGAAAACAGGTCATTGTACACGTCCCAGCAACCGCCGCTGTAAACGTTCAATCTCATTCATACCTAAAACAATGCAACTTGAACAAATTATCTGCATAAATCGGAAGCAACAAAGGTTCTCGTCATCTCGCTCAAAAAACGACAATCCCTTCATATCCAACCAGATCCATTTGACAGATTCATTGCAACCGACACCCTCCAATATAATCCATAATGTATCACGCTGCAAACAGGAGAGAAACAACCATCTACTGTCCTCATGTTGGCCTAAACGCGCAGTCCATGTATACATGGTCTATGGGACAACGTTAATTACAATTTTATATATTAGGTAGCTACCCGACAGTTTACGCACACGTGGAAAAATCGTTTCTAAATGGTTAAAAAGCTAGTTTAGCTATAATTTTCAAATAAACATTTGAATTTCCCGCGTCGCCTTAATATCTTCGGTACGGTGGCGCCTTCAAAAAATACGGAGAATTGCTCAAACTAGTCATTGGACGGCAGTCGGTATTTTTTTAAGTGGGTGCAGAAATCAACATTACCGACTGCTGCCCAATGACTAGTTTGAGCGTTTCTCCGTTTTTTTTTGAGGCGCCACCGTACCGAAGATATTAAGGCGACGCGGGAAATTCAAAGACTTCTTGAAATAAAATACTACACGTAAACGCCCAGTGAATATAATTGCATGTTTAATTATTCCGAAGCAAACGCACTATGCCATTATCTATTATAAAGCTTAATCTACTTGTCAGCTAATAAAGTATTCTGTAGAATTCTGCCGAAGTAAACAAAGGAATGTATGAAGGCGCCCTAGAGCTCAAGTTTGTTACAAAAGTCGAATAAGTCTGGATATGCTTTCGGGAATAAGTACTGGGATATCAGAAAATGCAATGCGCTGTCAGAGAGTGAGAATGTTGACAAATCGTGCGAGGTGGTCTACAGTTCAATGTTGTATCAAGATTATTTTCCATTGTTTGCCCAATGTTGTAGGTTTTCGAGACAGTTTCGTAGCTTAACACGCGAAGCGCTCCATTCCATTTGTACCCCTGTTTTCGATCACCACTACAGAACGTATGCTATGTATGAAAAATGGACGAGGGGTCGAAAGTTGGGGGGGACTCTGTGACACACTTACACAGGCCTTATATACAAGGTCTGCGCGCTCGGGGGGCAAGAGATGAAGTCAACATGGGAAGGAGAGAAGATTCTCTCTGCCTCTCCTTCGCAGCGTAGCACATGGGGTATTGCGCATGATCCGCACACATATGGTCGCGTATGCCTTCTTCGTGACAGAGAGGAGAGAAAGCGCGAAACACCATCTTTACGTCCTTCTCATGTTGACTTCAACTCCCGTGCATTGCCGGGATAGGGAGTGCGCAGTCCATGTATCCTATAACAAACTCCATGCTACTATCAAGCAACACCAGTGCCGAGCCTGAAAATTGGCGCGCCAGGTGTCGCCACCCATCTCTAATCACGTCGCCGTAAAGAGCGGCAGCCGGCAAACCTGCAGGCCTTATACGAACGTTCGAGTCAACGTGACATCGTCCACCCCAGCCAGAGCCGCACACCACACAGGCCGAGCATCGTCACGTAAACAACCCTTTTCTCTGTAAGTCCAGCTGCCTTCCCTCGAAGCATCGACGCTTCTACCCTTGGTTCTCTCTTGTTATCAGTAGGAGAGGGGCAGGAAAGTCCGACACGCTGATCGCCGCACAGGCGCAGTCTCACGGTGGGCCGCCGTACGAGAGGAACATCAATGGGCGGTCAGAGAGTAAGATGGCGGACTGCGAGTCGGAGGTGCAGCGTTTGCCCGTCGCGGACGAGGACGGCACGATGAGCGCGACGGTGACGACGGTGATCAACAACGGCCGGGTTCCTCAGCATCCTGTCAATCAGTCGAATCCGGTCGGGCAGGGACCCAGGTGCGTCACCATTTACAAGACCGAGACTGGCTTCGGGTTCAACGTACGCGGCCAAGTGAGCGAGGGTGGACAACTGCGGAGCATCAACGGCGAGCTGTACGCGCCCCTTCAGCATGTTAGCGCCGTCCTGCCAAGGGGTGCCGCGGAGAAGGCAGGCGTACGCAAAGGGGATCGGATACTGGAAGTGTGAGTGGCCCACAGTGTTACATTTCGAGGATACGCTCTGGCTTGGCGAGCGTTTAGCGCTTACTTATACAGTTGTCTCCACTTCGTTAGTGTGGACGTCTCTTTCTGGCTTACGTGCGTTGGCTGTATGTATGTTCAGGTCTAACGTTTCTCCGTTCTTTCTCTGCCCGAGGTACATGTGTGCTTTTCATCGCCGAATACTGGAAGTGCGGACGGTTTTGGATGTTGTACAGTGAGAGGATAGGCTCAGCTTATAGAATGTTCAATGGTCACTGATACGGTTGTCTCGACTTCGTTAGTGTCGACGTCTCATTCTGGCTTATTGTACGCTCGCTGTACGCTCGTCTAGTGTGCAGTAGGTACATGCGTGTTTCGCCTGTCGGGTACTCGAAGTTGAGTACACCTAGATCCATGTATTTCGAGGATATTTGGTATAGCAAATGTTTAACGCGCTTGTACAGTTGTCTATCTCGTTGGTATCCTCTGCCTCGATCTTACGTACGCTTGTTGTATGCACGCCTACTTTTACTCCATCCTTTCCTCTCACAGTACATGTGTGTCTCTATCTGATACACAAAGTGTGTGAGTAGCGCAATTTTGTTTCTGCCTTCAAGCTTATCCAACCGACGTTTAGCACTTACTTCTTCCACTTGTCTCCGCGACGCCTGTCCGTCTTTTTCTCTCCTACGGTACCATGTTCTATGCGAGTAGTATGACTACACTCTTTCGCTCTTTATATGTGGTGCCTCTCGCTGTCTTGCTCTCGCTTGTGTGCTCGCGGCCAACCACCGTTCTCCCGTCGGCATATGTCTTCTGTCTCGCGCTTGTGTACGTATGTATGTCTGTCAAACGAGTCTCTTTTGCCTCGGGAAAGGGTATACAGTCGAGAGTAGTCGCGATGAGTCTCAGGTATTTCGCCAGGCCGAGATTTGCGGAGAGATTTAAGGGGACTGTCTGGGGAGAAAAGGGAAAGAAGAGAGCGTTGTACGGAATAAGAGTGAGTGGGAGAAAGAGAGAGAGAGGAAAAGATGATAAAGCTACAATGTTCCTGCGGCGTATATGACGCACGCGTTCGTTTGTTTTATCTCGTTTGCGGGGCTTAACGATGGGCGAAGCTGTCACGCCAGATTCGATACCTACTTTTCGGTCCCGAGTCTCGCGATAATCCCCGTCACATGGGCCCGCAGATCAATCGTTCGCACTGGATTTCGGTCGAAATAACGATCCGAAGACCAGGACCTGTTTATGTAATCGAGTTTCTCGGCTGTCAGTTAGGAATAATGAACCGCCCGAATCTGCGCGCTCTCGTCATTGACACGTTCCCAGTTATCGTATCTTGCGGTGAGCATGATCAGCTCGGAACGCCCGATCGATTCTGACTCAAATGCAGGCGATTAATTTCGAGGAATGCACGTGCCGTCGCCTTTTTCAACGGCTCACCTATGGAACCGTGATCTGCACATTTCGCGCTGCCCGTAATTAGTCATCAGTAGTAATAGGCTCGAGTTGCGTGAGAATTTTCGCACACTCGACTTCGACCGTCGAGAGTCCATTTTGGCGAGGGAACGGTGCAACGAATTCGTTCGCTCGCTAAAAAGCTACTTAAGCAACGCCGGAACGGATTGTTAGACGTCGAATGCCAGATTAAGCGTTTCTTTTAGCGTATATACCGAACGAATCCGTTTCTCGGCCCGAACGACCGCGAGTCGGCCGACCCACCTTTCCCAGTACGCCCGTTTCGTGCGCCGACAGTCTTTGCCGGCTGCCTTTTCCATTTATGAATGTCACCCACCGCCTAGTGCACGTGCGGCACCGCCAGGCAAACGATTCACACGTTACAACCGACTGTATTCCTCCTCCTCCTCCTGTCTTTGTGCCGCGTAAATTGCTCCGGTGATAAGCGTCAAAGTACATACTACTGAAACGGATTCCATTTAAACGCGTCCGAACTAATCATGAAAGCGATAAATATTAATTACCGGCCTTACGCTCGAGCCACACCGCCTAACACACCGCGGCGCACAAGTGGCATCGGCCTCATCATAATACAGACGAAATAATCTGCATCGCCACGATGGAATGATGCCGAAACTGAGACACAGTTAGACTTTCGTAACGGCTCGATTAGATAAACGTCGCGGTCCGAGAAACAGTTCCCTGTTACAGGGTAACTGCATTCAATAATTCCCAACCGGCGACTACGCCCGTTTCTGAAATCAGTTAGCCAAGCACACGGTGACGTTTCGAAAATGTCCAAGTTACGTTCCGTGAGCAGCGGTGCGCGTTGAGGGCGGCGAGTGGGGTGGTTCACCATCCTAGTTCGCGAATTCCGTGACGCGTTTCATTGCCCACGGGAACGACGTAGTTTACCGACAGGCATCATTGATCTGTCTAAATGCGGAGACGGCCCCGTGCTCGTGTTTCCGTGTAGCGCACCTGCACGAGTTCGGCTGCGATCGCGGAGAATTCTCGTTACGCTATCGCGCCGACCGATTTCGGCTGTGATTTCGGAGCACGAGAGGACTTGCCGGGCCGATTCCTCGTCGAATATGTTGCACGGTCACGGAGCCCGTTACCGTTACCCAAGAGACCGGCTGAATGTCTTTAAAGGCACATACCGAAGTGCCGGCGGCGCCGTTTCTGCCTGTGTGAAGCTTAGTTCGCGAATCGATGGACATTGGTCGCTATGAGCTGACGCGGTTATGGATGAATAAGTAGAAACCTCGTTACACGCTTTTACATCGGCGTCTCGGGTGTTGTAGAATTGTTCTGAGCGCTTGGAAAATTGAAGATTTGTAAGGCGTGGTACGTTGCTACGGGGTGTATGTACTGCGTTATTGATTGTTGCTGTAGTAGTAGTATTGCAAGATCGAGAACGGAGTTCATATTGACGGTGAATGAAATCGTGCTATTCTTACATTCCAATACAAGCCGTAACAGCTGATTTCCACCGACTGCTCGGTGATGCATTCCGGGTCGCGAAAGTGTTAACAGAGCCGTCTTGCAGCGAGCCGCAATAATAGCTCACAATGAGTTTTTTCTCTGTCAGTCTGTCTCACGGGCCGCATATTTAACGGGAACGTACAGTCACTCGGCCCGCGGGCATTATTCTCACATACGCCAGACAACCCATTAACAACACACACGTGATGACTGGCACGAGAATGATTACGCTCCGGGTACGTGAATGATTACGGTCGAAAGAAAAGCCTCACACGGCAGGACATTATCATTCTGATAACGGCCAGATTGAGATACTCGTATCGCAGCGTTGGTATAGGTCTTTAGCATCTCTCGTCTTTCATTCAATAACGAAATAAAAGTTCGGCGCACTCGCGCACACATACTCCGTCCCTATTGACAGTACCTCAATGATTTCGTAAAAAGAGCCTCGTAGACAGAAGATCGTAGAACTCTAATGTCATCGCGAACGGTTCACGTTAACGATTATTTCATTCTCATCGTCACATTAAATTCGCTGCACCCCGATCATTTAATATCATTCGCGCAAAATAATCCGGCGTCATCGACCGAAGAAACTAACTGTTCGTGCACGTCGCCCGAAATGCGAAAATACGCTTATCCTCCCTATCCGCAGCATTACTTTCTCGCGAATATGTGCTGGCCCTCGCATTGTTCGGTATCTATATGACGAAAGTGGGCAGGGATACCGAGACTGTGAAAGACCACCGACCCCCTCATGCCACCCGTTTATTTCCACCCTCTTGGCGTTACGGGCGGAAACTTATCTGAGATATCGTCGGGATTAAAGGCGCGGCCACGTGAGGAAGGATCTATACGTGTCTCTTGGCACGATTTGCCCTCTCATATATTTCTAAATTTACATGTGGGTCGCACATGAACGGAAAAAAACATTCGCGCAAGACGCTCTCCAATTGTTCATTAAGCGCCTGCTTCATGATGATGATGATGATGATGTTGATGATGATGATGATGATGATGATGATGCTTTCGAACTTGCCGCTTTTATACCTGCCGATTGAGCATGACTCCGAGATATAGTGGTATTGAAAACGAGGAATCGTCAGTAACGGGAACCTGTTTGCATTGATAGATACTCGTCGTCGGAGTTCGTTAAGAAGAACGTGGCCGACGAGAAGAGTGGAGTAGCTAAATATTTTGATGATGCAAGCGGAAAGGCTATTTTAATATATCGCGGGATCGCTGACGATCGGAGAACCGATTGCGGTCGAGTGCGAATTGTACGATAACGATATTTTCAGTCTTGTGTACTATCTATAAATACGTACGAATTATTCATGCCCGTCGCTATCTCTGTTGGAAGTTAATCTTTCTCGTCTCTCCGCAAAAACGTCCGACTTTCGGTCTGCCAAGTCGGCAAGTTCGGTTCTCATTCGGTGCAATGACAGGATGCAAAGTTCGATGTAACGTGCAAAATTTGATTAGAGATTAAATACAGCGTTTGCGGGCCCATCCTCCGCACTCGTACGTATCGGGTCACTATGCCTGGTTAGAATGTTGAAACCTCTCTATACGGATGCTAATTACTCGCGTGCACGCGGGCTTTTTACAACGCGCCGCATCAATAACTGTAATTGGAGTCCGGTTCGAGCCCGCGGCCAGCTCGCTGATTCGCATATTCGGTTAGCAGCGCCGCTGCTGGGAGCGGGAAAGTGAGATTTTCGCACGATAATTTCCTCCCTGATTACCCGTCGATTCGTGACTCGCACAATGTTCGGCCTGAGCCGGAGGCTTTTCCTGGAAGTTGCCTCTTAATTAGATAGTTTGCTAAGTATACAGTTCACATCGCGACGGCGTGTGTGGGTGTGTGCGCGTTAACATTGATATCCCGTATTTGGAAGCTGCTCATATTGGGCCTGTCTCAAACGCGGAGAAGTCCAGCAATTCTAAATGATGGAGATCCAGAAATCTTCGAAACTGTCAAAGATTAACGTACAGGAGTTGACGAATTGACAAATACGAAAATCGATATTAGCAATGATCGTAATCCTGACGCGCGACGCGTATTGCTGTTGTAATTGATGTTTATTCGCTGGGAAGTTCGTGATGCAAGGTTCGCACGCTGTTCGAGCTTCTGTTTTCAATGATTCGGAAAATGCAGTCGCGGCCAGTACGCCGTATCAGTGAGGACTATCTTGCACGCCGAAGGATACTGCATCTGTTCCGGGCTCGTAAACATTGCGGCCGGCAAAGGAAATATCGCGATCGTTCCGTTTCGTGCGCCTAGCTATTCCGCGTTGTCACCGTGCATCCCGACAATTTTCGCGAATGTGGATTCGAGATCTCGTCACTCTTCCGGCGAACTATTGGCCGACGCGAAATTGCGAAACGGCGGAAACACTTCTCGCCGCGGCCGACTGATGTAACCGTTTTTAACGCGGTGTCAATGTCAATGACGTTGATCGATTAACGGCAGAAATTGGATCACGCGTCGGGTAACGAAACACAATGCAGCGCGGAAATGTTTCCACTGCTAAAAGCTTCGGCCCGATAATTAAGCCGCTTCCTATCGAAGCACGCGCGTTTCAAAAACGTAAGATACGACCTCGACTCGGTCGAGTTTGTAGCGAAACGCGAAGCCGCGCGAGGCTTGATAATAATTTTGCCACTGCCATAGGAACGTCCAGGCTCTTTACCTTTGCGCCGCTTTTTTCCGGCCGCGAAATTATTTAATCCGTCGTTACCGCGCACGGTACATTACTCCCGCGGCGTGCATCGAGCACGATAATTTTCTCGCGAATATTTCCGCCGCGCGCGCGCATCGCTCTCGCGGAGGGGTTCTCTATGAATTACGCTGTCGCTCGGTAATGTTTTTAAAAGGTTTTCCTCTTGTACGGCTTCGAGCAAGTGCCGGCATATGTGTGCACGCGTACGCGCTTTTATACACAGGGTTTCCCGTAATTCTTGTGGTGCAACACGGAATAGGCCGGTGCTCGAAAAAGGGAAACACGTTAAAATGGTACAATACACTTTTATCATGTCGCGTTTTATCCTCGACAGAGTAGAATGCGGGAAGAACCAGTGAGAATATAATAATGACGTGTGCACGGGCTACCCTTTCAAAGTTATTTCTTCCCTCTAACACTATCCCGCTACCCAATTTTCGGCTTTGCCATTGGGTAACTTTGATTACGGTCCAATTTCGCGAAGAACTAGGTTGTTTCAAATCGTGCGCACAAGGTGTGCAGCGGCACGTATGAATGTGTACGGTTGCTCTGTCGATGGATTCTCTTCTGTCCAAGGGCATCAGCGTGTTCGTGTACTCTTGTACGGTTCTCAGTATTGCGAGCGAGTCGGTTCTCCAGCGTGGGAGTATCTCGAGTTGAATGACGATAAGTCATCGACTCGTGCTGCAAAGGGCAAACTTCGACGAAACAGAAGAGTGGAGAATAAAGAGAGAGAGAGAGAGAGAGAGAGAGAGGGACTCGAAGTAGCTTTAGTCGAAAGCTCTCGTGGCAGAGCTCTCTCTCGGCAACGACGAACTTTCCGCATGCAAAAGTAGAAATGTTTGAATGCGAATCTGAACGCGCGCGAACAGGACGGGATTGCTTTTAATCAGTCGCGGATCCACATTCAGCGGCGATGAATTATTATCGTTCGAGAGCGATGGTGGCGGGATGGGGAAAAGTTTCTGGGGTAGCGACGGGGAAGAGTCGAACTTGAATCTCGGCCGCATGCTGCGCGGAAGCAAAGGAGGGGGCACTTTTTATTCAGATATTCTGGCTGAATAATGGTCGGGAAGTCGGTCAGCGAATTATTGAGGAATTAATATCGTGCCGCGGGCACAATGCCGAATGCACAATTCTTGATGTTGATAAAACAATGATTTTCGACGGTGATAATGTATACGATTGCAATGTACGTGGAACAAAGTCCGGGAAAATCCGAGAAGCGTCGCGAGATAAGTCGTGGATTCGGTCGGAGTGTCATGTACCCGGTGAAAGAATCGAAAGTCATACTTTTGAGGCGTGCCAGGCGTGCTCGTGCAATATGATTTCAAGGTTCCAGACGACACTCAATCATTTGGCGGATCGGCCGGGTGTCGTTTAATTGCCTGAATTAATTTCGGCCCCGTCATCAATGTCGTTCGATGCTCTCGTTCGTCGCTTCAACACACTTCATATCCAAAACTTATTACTTCCTCATACTTCCATTAGCGTATAAGAATGTATAATTTTAACACGAGAAAATTGATTTCTCCATTACTTCCTGGTTGCCGTATTTACTCAAATTCCGTTATTGAATTCCTCGCCCCGACTCCCTCACATCTTGGCAGCGTTCTCAGATAACGCTCTTTGCATTTCTCTGTTTCCATCCGCGATAAACGACGTTGCACTTTTACCCGCGGTGTCGATGACACTTCTCGTCGCGTACTTCTTTTTATCGGGGAAAAACAGAAGGAAAGGAAGTCGGCGAAAGTCGCGCATTTTGAGCGTTGATAAACGAGAGGAGGATCCCGCCTCGAGTTACGAAAACGCATCCATCGGCGGCGTCTGCGTCACGGCGAAAAACAGAGTTGGCGCTTTTGTCGCCCGATAAGATAGACGCGGGCGATATAATTCACCTCGTGCACGCGGCTCATTAATCCATTCGCCTCGTAGAGCGCGCACGCTCTTGTTCTAATTCTCGGCGCCGACAAAAATAAAGTCGCGCGCGCGGATTAAGGGAGGCGCGCTCAAAAAGTGTGTCCGCCAGAAGGATCGGTTTCTCGAATGCAAACTAGACTCCTGCCGTCGGTCGAACCATATTTTTGCGCGAAAAATTCTTATGGACCTTGCGTGTATGCTCGGTTCGTTTTTCGCGAGGGCATAATTAATCGGCCAGTCTGCAGATTATGAGCACATTTTAATCAGCGCGCGCACGATTTTGCAAGTCTGCAAAGAGTGCGTCCGTGTCCGGGGCTTTGGACGAGGGTTGATTATAATCCTGTAGAGACTGGTGCGCACAGAGTTCTTTGCCAGTAGGTTGCACCCTCATCGCCGATATTGCCAGTCATTTGACTTCGTGTCGAACAAACGACCGTCTCTCTCTGAATCCTCACAAAGAGGTCTCTCTCTGTTTCTCTCTCCGCCTTCGTTGCATTTCCGTAATAACAGGCGGCCCGGAAACGGAGGCTAGAAAAACCGTCATATCTGTTAGTAGGAGCGCAACGCAATTATGCTCACTCGACCCGCGAAACATGCGCATATGCATACACCCAATGTGCAGTAAATCTCAACTAAACCGGAAAATACATACAGTACATTAAATCCCTGAACAAGAGTAATTCGACAAAGTAGTCCACATTTTCTCCTACCACGCTCCATTTTCGCGAAACAAAACCTCGGACAGTAGTAGGTGCGGTACTGTCGAGCATTCAATCATCAACCCGACAGCATCGAAATTCGCAAAAGCGAGGAGGGTAGTAACGCACGGTGCTCGATCTTTCGTTATGAAAATTGCGAATGGAGCGAACGCCGGGGGGGAACGGGGTGGGCAAGAGTGGAGTACGTGGAACAGGGGGTTGGCCGCGCATAATGCCTCATTCATGGCGAGGAAAACCGATAGAGATTCGCATCGTCGAACGGCGAGAGATCGTCGTTAATTAAAACGTCAGCCGTTAACGTCGAACATTGACCGTTATATAACCTTCGCTTATTATGCAACCTTCGGCGGGAATGGAAAGTGAGCGAGAGACGGAGGAGCGTTATCAAAAAGGAGGTCACACATTCGCGGAGAGCCTCCTACGTTTATCGTCATCGATACGTATGCTGCTCGATTCGAAAACCGCTGAATCGGATAAGACGGTGCGCGTCGAAGCGTCTATTAATAGTCTGGCACATGAAAAACACGGCTCGATGAGGTCGCGTCAAACGGTTAAGCATACGATATTGAAATCATCCCTGCCACCCTTCACCGTGGCCTGCTGTCTTCCTCATAATGGAAAACATAAGAAGCCAGATATACGATAAATTGCCCGCGGAACGTGTCTTCTAACAGTCTAACTCATTCCATAAAATCGACATCGACCGAGCGCAAGACGGCGTTTCCGGAAGTTCGACAAGAATTCGGAGAGCATCCGGCACAAATCGGCAGCATTCGAACCGTGCACTGTACAGTTCTCCATCTCCCGGGCCACTCAGAGTCGAGAATTCGCTATCTCTCGGCGCTCGGTACGCGCGATAGGGAAAAGTATAAAGTCGACGTCGTTGCGGCCCGTCGCTGTCAGACCGCGAAAATATCCGCGTAGAATCGACTTTTGCCAGCGTGTCCCGAGAAAGGGATTGGTCTGGAGCAGAGAGAGAGGAAGTCGCGCCTCCGTGCTCGACCAATCACGGCTGACCTTTCACTGCTGGAATTCGAAACACGCCGTGCAAGGCCGATCACCTGTGCATACGCACACCTACGACATCTCCCAACTTCGACTTGGCTGTGTCGCGAGGAGTCGAGCAAGCTGTCGCCGTCTTCGTCGTCGTCATTGTGGAAATTCCTGCGAAAACCACGAACTTCGATTGTCGCGAAGGTGAACGTCGGTTATCGGACCTGGCAAACGTCGAGTATTATCGGTCGTGCGGTTGATCTGTGTGGAGTGTTGGATGGTCCCTTATAGCGAGAAACGTGTCCCGTGAAAGGTTCTCGGTATCGGGAAGTTTAAGAAAAGTTTGGATAATTCCTAAGACTTCGGCTTCCGTTTGGCTTACGTCGACTCGAACGGCGATTTAGGAGTCTGCGGAACGTGTTTGGAAAAAGTTACATCATCAGCGTGGCCTGGGATAGAGTACGACGTGCGTGTATGTGTATGCTGAAACTTCTGTTTTCTTGGGTCGAGGGAAAAGCTGGGTGTCGGTTATTCAGGCTTGACGGTTTGATCGATTGTTCGCGATTCGTTCCTCGCGATATGGCGTTCGCGCGACAACGGAGTGGCTGGTAATAAGATTTTGTGCAGTTGTACACGGGATTGCCGTGGATTTCGGTGAACGCGCCAGAAGGTACTCCGAATTTTTCTGCATGTATATTCGTCTTCGTTCGGTCATTGGGAAACGACTCGGTCTTGTGTCTCGGTTATCAAGCAGACTGTGTAAAGTGAGGGAAAAATCAGACACGTGGGCACGTATGAATGGGCTTCCAAGGACTTTTATACTGAGCTCGCATCACGGTTCCATTGACGTTGACGTTTGAAGGCTCGGACTGTCGAAAGACATCGCGAGTGGCTGCTTTCCGGAGAAAGTTCTTCAGGAACGAGTACTTCGATAGCTTTGCCTCTCGAACGTACTGCTTCTCTCCGTGCACAAGAATCGCATCGTATCTACGTTCAAAGAGACCAATATCGCACCGTTATCACAGCGATTGTTTGTAAATACTCTATCTTACTTTCGCTGGAGTACATTGTTGGCTCCAACATGTTAACGTGCTACATGACCGCGGTGCGGTACGAGTGGATTGAGAATCACAAGCGTCGTAGGTTTTCGACCCCGTATCAGGAACTTCAGTCCAAGTCTAGACCGTATAGGTAAGCACGGGACGCTCAAAATAAACCAACCCGTCGCTTCGTTGACGAAGCTTTCGAAAATACTACCGTACAATATAACGTTCCATTAATAGCTCGCCCGAGGAAAAAAATAAATGGAACAAAAATAAAAATCTCGTCAGTGTATCCCGTTGAACCGGTCCACCTTGCGGAACCAGTTCATCAAATTCCATTAAAGGCGTGCTGGTGAAAGTTGCCCGCTAATTTCGCGTCTCTCTGTTTTGCAGGAACAACGTGAACGTCGAGGGTGCCACCCACAAGCAGGTGGTCGACTTGATAAAGTCAGGCGGTGACGTCCTGACGTTGACTGTTATATCGGTCACGCCGCAGGAAGCGGAAAGACTCGAGCCATGCGAGGATCTAAGGTAATTCGAACAGTTTTCCGCGTCTCGTGCCTCCCCGACGACACACCTCATTTTCCGCTGAACGCGTACGGCGTCTCGTACACTCCGCGGACAGTGTGCAACGGTAGACAGTTTTATGTGGGGTATTATGACTGCGTTATGGACCGTGCACCGTCGCGAGGCGCTACAACTCAAAACTTGAAGCGTTTCCACATGTCGGCCGTAATTCACCGCGAAATACCGGCCAACGCTGTCTCGGAGTGCAGAAATGTTATTTCCGGAAAAGGAGAGCGCGACAAGTGAAGTAGCTGTTTACGGAAATGTCGCGAGGATCCGGAAGGCCTTTTTGTCGGACATTACTAAAACGGGAGATCTTTTACTAGGGGGTACGATGAATATGTTGAACGGCGACGAAAAATGGAAGAAGTTGGAACTGGAGAGAACTAATTGAGGTCTTGTTTATTTTGTGTGCTCTTTAGCTATGCGTCGGTGGACTACAGCGAGAAAAGGTCCTTGCCCATAAGCGTGCCGGACTATCACGTCCGCGAGCGGAAACACGAGCGTTATGTCGTCTTCAACGTGCACATGGCCGGCAGACACTTGTGCTCTCGACGCTATCGGGAGTTCGCAGCGCTGCACATAGCACTCAAGAAGGAGTTCATTGGCTTCAATTTCCCGAAGCTGCCGGGAAAATGGCCCTTCCAGTAAGATCGTTTATCCGACATTCTTTACAACTCACCCTTCACTTTTTGTATTCTCTGTTGTCGCTATTATCTGTGCTTCTTTAAAGATATCGGAAAATAATTTGTATAACATTTTTATTTTTATATGCGAATGGCGCCAACAATTTCGAGTCATTTATAGCTAATTCGTTCTCTTTCATTACAGACTTAGCGAACAGCAATTAGACGCGAGAAGGCGAGGTCTTGAACAGTATTTGGAAAAAGTATGTGCCGTCAGGGTGATAGCGGAAAGCGATGCCATGCAGGAATTTCTGACTGATAGGCTGGAAGAGGACGGTGACCAGGGACCGGCGGTCGATCTCAAAGTTCTCCTTCCGGATCGCGAGGTCGTCACGGTTACTGTACCCAAAGCTGCGTCGGTGAAGGACGTCTATGACGCAGTCTGCTGTAAGGTCGGCCTGGACTCGGAAACGGCCAAATACTTTTACCTCTTCGAGATTGTCGAGTACAATTTCGGTACGTGGTTCACACTCCTCTACTTTTAAACATTTTGCCAAATTTCTTATCGTCTCTCATGATCAATTGCATGGACGTTTCGTTGTTATCATTGCGAAAAAACAGTGTGTCGCCAATTGTGTTTGGTAATTATTTTCAGAACGCAAACTACAACCCCATGAACATCCACACACCTTGTACATTCAGAACTACTCGACGGCGAGTTCGACGTGCTTGGCAATAAGGAGGTGGCTCTTCGACGTAAACAGGCCACTCAGCGAGCAGGCCTTGACGTGGATTTTTTGGCAGACCGTCGACGAGGTCAACAGAAGTCACGTCACCGCGGGCGAAAGACTTTATCAGTTGAAAGCTCTTCAGGATGCCTCGAGAAAGCACGAGGTGATTATGAACCCTAACCAAATAAATGACTGTGCATGTACTAACGATTAGTTTCTGCAGACTTCGATGACAAATACCACTTGATAAAATGCAATTTCTAAATTGCACGCAGAAACTCCATGCAAAATCGCACGGTATGCAATAAATGTCACATCTAACGTTCGCCATTCTGGTTTATTCAGTATTTAAAACTGGCTCGGGAGCTTAGCGGATACGGAGACATCGTTTTTCCACACTGTGCGTGCGATTCGAGAAAGGAAGGCCATGTCGTAGCGGCGGTAGGAATGGCAGCTTTTAAATTGCACGCGGCCAAGGAGGACGGGACCTTGGAGTCGCAGGTCGTCGAGTTCCAGTGGAACACTATCACGCGGTGGGAGGTGGACGAGGAGGGAATGGCATTTTGTTTCCAGTATACGCGCCAGGACAACCGTCCACCGCGTTGGCTGAAAGTTTTCACGCCCTATGTGAGTACCGATTCTGTTTGAGCAAAAGAAAAATGTCTCCAGTCCTCTATCCATCACTTAGCAATGTTTTGTACTAGAAGAAAATCTGGTTTTATATCATATACACTTCATTTATTCGATCGATGACGTTCCAATTTTGTTTGGTCACAGTTAATCTTGCATACTTCATCTCTTACTACCAAACCCTAATTTGCATGCGTAACGATGCGCATACTCACGAATCTCGTTACTCTGATTTCAGTACACCTTCCTCTCGGATTGCTTCGATCGAATAGCCGAGGAATCGAAATGGGACGACCCAGGGGAATGACGCAACATGCGTCGCTAAGGGCAACTTCACCACTGCGCGACACTGCATACATCGTTCCATCAGACGCCTCACGTTCACTTTCATAGCCGCAATCGATTTTGAAGTAGGGTTACTTTTTTAAGTCAGCGCAGACGGTGAGACATCCTGTTATCATATCAGATAGTAGCTTCATACATCGATACGACGACATATACACACACTGGCTTGTCTCGATGACAGGGGCTGTCAGCGTACTAATGCATAGTGCGCATGATCGAAAGTATGCGGTCTCAGGAGGTTCTCTATATTGGGTGGGGGCAGGTTTAATGAAAGAGATTCGATACGATCATCGTGTGTTATGAGAATGTGAAGATGCCCCTGCAAATGAAGATTGAACGCGTCAAGCATTTTCCTTTTTATTTTTCTCTTCGAGTTGTCAGAACGTAGAATGAGGATAAAGGAGAGAATCATAGTTCTCAGGTAGAACACTGTCGCAATGAACGTGGTCATCGACCTGCCTATACAACAAAAAATCTTATCGTCTGGCCTATCTGTCGATCATCAGTCGTAGAATTGACATTTCTCACGAGGGGACAATAGGGAGTTAGAGAAAACGGTTCCTCCTTATTAGCCTAATAGATTCTATATTTCCCTCACACGAGCCTGTATGTTTTCATTAAGATTTCCGGGAAAAAAATGTATTAGCGATAAATACTGCGAAAGGGGGGTGGAAAATTTATTTTGAACTATACGTCCTGTGTCAACCCTCGTACACGCTCCCTTTGTTTATCGCATAACTTCTAGTCAATCTTATTTATAATGCGTTTACTTCATGTGCTCTCAGACTTCCTGCCAATAATTCGATTCCTGCGCAGCGCATTCCATTCCGTAATAAGTGTTTCATGTATTGTAAGTGTGATCATTATATGACACGCTATAAGGGTGCTCAGTAAATCCGCAGTACAAGAAAGTTGATGGTTTTTCATACAAAAAATAAATCGAAAACATGCATTAAGTTTTCTCTCACCCGACATTTTTTACATATCTTTTTTTCCGACTTCGTTTATGTGTATATTTAATTAGTTTCGTTACGTTAACTCGGTTTAGTTGATGCCTTATTCCTAATGTAGCAGGCATTAATATCCGGCAACAGGCAAACGTGTACAAGGGTTGCAATGGGATGAGTTTAGGAGTGCAGTCGGACTATAAATTTAAGTCTCAGTTTTCGTAAAAGGCCATATGATTTACTACACTTCCGGTACCCTTTTTCACGAAACGGGAACGCCAATATTCTTCATTCGTAAGACTTCGATAACGTTTAATGCCAACAGGACCCGCAAGCAATCTACCCGTAAATCGGTCCGCTATATTATTTCGCTGAATAATAATACTCACTAACGATTAAATAACGTTATTTACACACGCGCAGAATGCCCGATAAATAGTGACAAGAGAGTAAAGTGGTGAGGAAGGATATACGATCAATTTTAAGCGCGCTAAAAACTCTTACTCGACAAAATGCGGAGGAGGCGAACCTTTTTAAACACGTCTTGGTCTGCTCGTCACGCTAACGAATAGGCGCCGAAGTATTGATATCGTCACGCAAATCTCGACTCTCCTTTTTCCTTCTCACAATATTCCCATCTGATTTCGTTCTTCGCGGTATCTTCGCGACATCGGCCGTTCCACAAGCACCTCGCTTAAACTTAGCCTGCGAGCAGTCTCAACGATAATAAGATACGAGAAGAATAGATATATAAATATATAAATATATATATAAAAGTATATATATATATAATCGTCGTTAATGTTTTTAAACTTTATTCGGAATGGGTTATGCGTGATATAATGGTATGATGGGGGAATAAAACGAGGGCAGCAACAATCGGATAACTGAAAAATTCCATAGATTATATATATATACATACATACACAACACACGTATGACGCGTGCGAAAGAGAATTGAGCTAAAGGGAAGAAAAACAAACAACAATAATGTTTAGTAGTGATTAGATATTACCTTGTATAATGCGAAATTCCAATATCTGATATCGAGAGTTATCTCGATGGTTCGATCGTCGATGCACCATGTGATAAATGCCGTGCGTGTGTTTATTATTATGTATCAGGGCGATCGAATGGATGAAGAGAAGAAAAAGAGAAATACAATAATGACTCTTCGATATTCTGTAATACGGTATTTCCCGTACGGCGACCGTAGCAAAAAATGATCTGTGACTTATTATTATTAATATTAATATTAATATTATTATTATTATTATTAGCGCTCTGCGACCATTGGATCGATCTCCGTGGTAGACGGATGGACCTTCGGTTTCTTCTGTGATTCTGTGATCTTTGCACTTCTTCTTTTCTTTTTCCTCTTCGTGAATCGAAACTCCCGTACTTTACGTAGACTTTCTGATTCTGATCCTTTCGCTTATTCGTTGTAGAATAAAAAGAACAAAAAAATTGAGCTTTTGCGGCGTTTGTTTGCGCAATTCGCTCGAGAACAATAGATAAGGAAATGGCGGATTCGTTTACGTAATGGATAAAGGCGGAAGCAAAAATGGAACAATGATTATATTGTACATACCTATCCGCGTTTCATTATACCTGCATGATGACTTACGATTACGAGGTGTAAGTAGTGAGAAAAGATGATAAATGTATAAAATAGAACAGAGTTATTCAAGTCAACAGGTCGTTCGAACAAATTTAGATTCCTAAAGACATATTAGCAGAGAGGCATTATCCTTGAGAGAACGTGAGACGAAAACGATTGCATGGACATTCTTTGCGTCGAGTATATATAAACAAAACTAAGCAAGAAAAAAAACTAGGAAATAGTGGAATATTGTAACGATAGCGTCAACGATATCGTGGCGCATATAAAATCCGAAGAAGGCCCGAAGGTTGCATCGGTTATGTAAAAGAAGAACACGAATAATTCTCATGACTTTTTTCTTGTGATGTATTATTTCGATTAATCGATGAAGTGATTAAGCGATTAGCTTTGTTCCCGATCGTCAAGATTAGGAGCAGGTAGAAAGAAGAGGGATGGGGAGCACCTGGAACATCGGAGTAGCTCGAAAATGTACAGAGAACGTGTAGAATAGACGGTGCCGATGTTAGGATACTGTAGATAATCGGTCAATGAATTACGGGGCAAAATGGATACGTCCAATTCTTAGGATAAGCTACTCTGATGAATATATCTCGTCACTGGCTGATCGAATTCGTAAAGTTTTCCTTCTAGATTGCACGTCGTCGATATATTAATATTAATTATTAACGATATTGTTGTACGTTATACGTCCGAAATCGTTCCATTGACAAATTAGTTGTCCGCCGTTCCGTCAGATAAGTGATATGATTGCGTTACATGCTCGCGTGAGGTCCAACAACAGACGACTTCTCAATCGACCGTTAATTGCTTCATTGATTAAAGAATCGAGTGTCAGATGCGGATTTGGCGAGTTTAGGTAGAATAATTTAATTCTCGTTATAGTAAGACCATATCATTACGGTTAACTGTTTAGGCATTAATTAATGAATTACGTATAATCGTAGCCGATAATGTAACAAGTGCTCCAATTTATCATGTAATATCAGTTCCGCGAGGTTTGTGCTGTAAAACTGGTATTTCGGATTATAGCGAGAGAAGGTATTATTCGATTTCTTTCCGATCCAACTTATTCAAGCAAGAGGTAAAATAATAAAAATGGAGAGCTGGAATGATCTTCTATTTACATAGTTCCTTCTACTCTACCGAGGCAAGCATCTTCCATCTTCTACCCTCCCCCGACGCTCCGTCGAAATAATATGCCTTGTATGAATTATGTAAGACGATCGTATCGATAACGAAATCGGTCCTGGGAGCTTTGGATCACGAGTATCGTATAATGTGAGGCCAAACAAAATAACGTCGCTTATGTAATGCGACTGCAACGTAATTCATGCTTTATAACAATCTTTCGGAAGTGTATTACACATGTAAACGTAGCGCTTGTTACGTGTGACCGATTAATATGATTTGTTAAAAATAAAAATGCTACCATACGGAATCATCGGTCAGAGACAATCGAAAGGACCGTTCGCGGAACTATGAACCTAATTGTGCCGGTGCAGAGAGGCCATTTATCGTAAACTACATAAAATTAAACAAACACGCTCGCGCATCGGTCTCATTACTAAATCGTCATCCACATGTGCATGACAGAAGTGAGCAAACTGAACACGTGCTTATTTTACACATATTTACGTACACGTGACATGTAGTATCGTTTACTTCCACATATCATATGTACTTCCACATTTACTTCCACGTTCCCACATACCGTGCATACATGTCACTATCCATACCGGCACGCAACGACACATACCCATGATACACAGTTTCACACTTCCACACGTCGGATATACTTGCACATACACTTTTGCATCCCCACATATACCCATCTACAAATGTATTCCTATCCATACAAGACGCAAACGAAAAACATGCACAGGACACACAGTTTCACACTCCCATGTATCCACACACTTCCTCACATCCATGCCGACGCGACGTCTACGCAAACGTAAAGTATCACATGCACGCGTTGAGAGTGTGTTGCGTGCGGACTTTGTGCGTTTGTGTGTATTCGTGTGCGTGTTTATGGGTGTATGGATGTGTGCATGCACGTTACCGATACATGTAAGGTGCTCTAAGAAGATATCGCTAAGTGGTTGCCGATATACCGAACGAGAGATCAGTCTAAAACCACCTGTCTCAGAAGGTGGAGGCTCTTCACTTTGCTTGACTATACCAACAGTGTGATCTTATCGATTACCCCTTGGTACTTAATCTCGTCGACGATCTCGCGCGAGGCACGCTCAGATCGGTCGATCTGATCGCTCATCGACGGTGGACTGACAGGTATGGATCGGATCAAGAGGAAGCGGAAGAGGCCCGAGAAGGTATGCTATTCAATTTTTACATAATTCAGTGCAACACAGAGTCGGCTCGTAAAATTAGTAATTTCTTCATACTTCGTGCTTGTATACGTGAACAGTTCGCGTTCGACTTTTATGATTTTTTAAGATAATTTAAGATTTTGTTTCGTTTTTACGATTCTTATACTTAGTTTGGATATATTAACGTCGAATTTTGCGCAATTATGTGGCGGTTGTACTTAGGTTTGTTGTGTACTGTTTTTAATCGTGATCGATTAACGAAGTGTTACGGTAAGCGAATAATTTATGGGGAACCTAATGTTCTTTCCATATGATGTTAGAGAACAATTTGACGTAGAGATCGAACTCATTTGTCAGTCAATATTTTGCCCCGTTTAAGTAAGTAAGACAGCGCCAAGCAGATTATTGACTTTGTAAAGGGGAACACTCGGAATGTATAATCTTATCGTCACGCTCACAATTAGTGCAGATTATCGGCGTTGTGCATGTGCAAAATCAGGTATTACGCGAATAAAAAAAGAGTAGATTACATAATTGGGAACCGCGTGCAAAGGAACGGAGTGACATATACTACCGCTCGTACTTCATGACATTCAATGCGCGATAAATCAAAAAGTCTCATCGTAAAAATCTCGAAGCCGCCCCTACGCCTTATTATATATACAGCAAAACGGAAATGAGATTCTTTTTGATGCCAATTAAACGACCGGACGTTAATTGCGTTAGGCGTCGTTAGGTGGGTATAACTAGGACATCGTTATCCTTCGTTCGTCATTTACAGCAGTGAATAATTGATGTGCCGGCGATTACGAAAGTGGTCTAATTGCACGTCAAAAGTAAAGGAAATTTTCGTTCACAACATAAGCGAAAAATTCTCCGTTTTTCAGATTTCTTGTTTATGCCACTCTCATAATCACCGGCACAATTATCAGTTGCACACAATGCGCGCGCGCGCGTCGGTCGAAATATCTCGAGTCAATAAGAATCGTCAGTTCTGAGAAAATTTCCAAATCGGCGTCCCGTCTAAAAACCCGAGTACGGCGAACAGCGCTCGTAATTAGGCGACCCAACAAGAGGCGTCTAATTGCGAGTATTTAATTTTTCCGCGTAACTCTTCCTCTCTCAGCCGCGGAACGCTCCGGCTCGGCGACAAAGCAGAGGCCTCCTCATTAACCTAATTCCGCGGAAGAACTCGTGACTTCTCTGGACAAAAGGACCTCGCTTGTCGGAGGCTGAGATCATCGCGCAATTATTTTCCTTTTCCGTCCAACGTGCCGCGGGACACTAATGACATTCCACCGTCCCTTCGCACGTGCGCCGTACGTCCGCCATTGTAAAACCATTACACACGGCAGAAGATGGTCCGTCTTCGTCTCATCCGTCCAATTTACTCGCCTCGACGAACCTTCCCGCGAACTTTTTCAATCTATCGTGCCCGGCTCCTTTTTAATGCTCACGCTCCGAAACTTTCCGCAATAGTTTCTTATCAGCCAGCCGACTCGGCATTACCTGAACAATAACGGACGCGCCGCTCTCTCGGCTAAAGTTCTGGCGTCGCATTAACCGGGGCAACAACAAAGAGCCGGGCGTTTGTTAATCGTAAAACATAATCGCCCGGCCGTATAATCGTTTTATTGAGCCCACGGGACTTTGTGTTCCTTCGGCTTCGCGGCGGATGTAAACAAGATAGAAGTTCTTCGATAACGTGCGCCTAATTTGAACTGTTCCGGAAGAATGCTTGAGAGGATCGACGGCGATGTCGAGGCGACGAACTTCGTTCATAGACATCCCTTGTTCAGGGACAGTCACTTTAAGTACCGTCAACTTTTAATACGATTTCTTAGCGAGGAACTAGTACTTAAGTGGTGCTGGTATCGGTTTCCTGTTTTGATCAAATTTCGTTTCGTTAGCGGAACTTAGGAAACCGGAATTGTTCGGTGAGACATTTTAACGTCTTTGCACGAGTTAATATCGAGAACGTGGCTTCTCGCTCCTCCTCGTTTAGGCCACCGGCGGAATTCAGTGTCGCGACGTATGATTCAGAGCGGCGTGCCGCGAACGATCCTCGACTTCCGGCTGCCCGTTGCAGTCAGCCATTGCTCCCGGCAAAGTTATTCAATCCGCGTTTTTCTTTCGCTCGCATAAACTTGAACTTGAAATTGCTCTCTTACGCAAGCCGGCGAACGGTTCGCCAATAGTTACGTAGAATTTACTGTTGCCACCGTTGCAGGCGACGCGTTCGAACTTTGTGTTTTACGAGCGCGGGAGTATGAAGTAATGGGGACTCGTTCGTTAGGTCGGAAACTCAAACAACTCGTACTACGTACATTTGTAATAAGTGAGATTTTCGGTTCTAACGTCCTAGCGAAAACGTTCAATTTTTACAATGTCTCTGTTTATTTTAGTGGGTCCAGGTAGAAACTTCGATAGAAGGCCACTGTCTAGGTTCGAAACTCAAACAACTGATAAAGCGTACACTTCTTATACTTGAGATTTTCCAAATATCAGACACTGACAGTATCTCTTTTATTTTTACTAATGTCTCGTTAGAAAATTCAAATGAACAAAGAAACTTGTTTGCCTCGTTCGGTGGTTGATAAATCCTTAGTCGTTGAGCAAAAAAAAAAAACACGACCGTTACAATTATCGTTCGCGCAGCTTCGTAGATCGTTGATCCGTCGGCTTCTTGGATAAGAGGGAAAAAAGTCGTGGTCAGCTGACGCCCTCGAGTTGTGACGCGTAACAAACAAGACTCTATAGACGCCTCAGTCGGTTTTACGATAACACGCGAGGAACGCGCGAGCAACGTGCGAGAGCGTTTATCAACTAAGACGATCACATTGTCAGTGAATTTCGACTTTAGTTAACATTTACGATCGCACGCTCACACGATCGAACGCACGGTCGAAGCGTATGCTTAACGAGACGCAACGAGTTCACTCCCACGCGACGGATCATTCGGTGATCATCATTCTCGAGCCCCTTAATTCTTCACCGCTATGTGTCCACATACATAGAGGAGCCACGTTCACACGCATGTATGTGTCTACAGACTGTCTCAAAAATCATCATACAAACACGAAACACGACCGAATCTTCCTACAAAAATAAATCAAAATTATAGAATACGTTCTTGTTCCATAGAACCCGATTATCCCATAAAAATCTTCTACTTCTTCGACTTCCTTCGTCACCCATAATTATCACTCCCGAGCCGTATTACTTGTTTTGCATCGTCCCGTACAATTGCATCAGCACACACATACATCAGTCAATGCACGTGTAAAGATGCGTGAATGTGTGATTGGACAACTACGTACGTACAGTAGTCTCGTTCGCTCCCTCGCGATGTCCGTAGATCTCTGCCTCTTTCTCTGATCTCACTCTTTTCCCCCCAGAAAGTGCTCCTCTCCATCGTCGATCCCTGGGACGTCAAAGTGGCCAGTGTCGATCCGGTCGGCTTGGCCCAACGACGAGGTGCGTCCCTCTCGGATCTTCCTTCCGACGCCGATTCTCGTCTCGACTGGCCTTCGTCGGCAAAACTCACCAGGACTCCGTCGCCATGGTACAAACCGTCCAGCGCTAATTCGTCGGAACAGTTCAGCCCGAAATCGCCGTATTCCACCTGGTCGGAGCCTTGGTACTCGGAAGACAGGTATATAACACGTATACGTGTGTTTTGTAGGCACTTAAAGTGCATGCATGTACATTGTAGGACTGTAGGTGTATAACGTGCATGGATGGCGTCGTCATTTGACTCGCAGAATGACTTATTGAATCTGACGCATTGGAATTAATGTATTTCGTCTTTTGAACGTCTGGCGAACGTTTGGGAATCTTTTGTACGTTGAATTTTTCTGATTTGGCGGAACTTTGTAGAGAATGTGGTAGGTACGTTTTTGACGCTGAAAGGATCGTGGAGTCGGATAGTTAGATTGAATGATGCGTTATTGTGATGGAGAATTGGGAGGCGCTGGTTTAATGTGTCGTTGTACCGAAACAACGTCATTCGTCCCGACGTGAACAGAAGCTCCGCTACGATCCTCCTACAATTACCGATCGTTTAACTAACGCGTTTCAGCGGTTCGTCATTCAGCGGCTGGTACGGCGCAAAAGTATCTTGGGTAATATCGTCGCGCGCCTTTCTGCACTGCCGTTCTCTTGTATGATCTGAATCATTCTGACGTATAACGTATTGATTCCCACTCACAACATCATTAACTTTAACTGACGATTTAATGAAAAAATAAATGTAAAAAGCATGAAAGATACCTTTAGAACGAGGTCAACAGGAGAATCATACTGTCAGAAAAACGTCAATCATACCGCAAAACTCGCGACAATCTATAAGATACCGTCAAAAACAGCTGGAAACTGTTGTAACAGTTCTTCCCACAAATAATCGCCTCCAGAAACACATGTCGTTGCCAACCGATAAACTCCCGACCTCTCACCTATTTTTCAATTTTACCCCGTTCCAACATACACACATCAAACATGATCGACTGACGTGAAACGAGCGTCGGAAACTTTACCGTCATCGATAACCGAAGCCGCATCGTCTCGTGTTCGATCTTCGCCTAACGAGACATCAAATTTCCACTTGAACAGGCCGCCTCCGATCGACCAGCTCAACGATCCAGTTTCCCCGGACACGTTGCAGCCGCTGCGAAAAAAGCCTCGCGGCCTCCAGAGAAGTCCGCGAGGCGGAGGCGGAAGTTGCGACGACGAGGAGGACCGACTGATCTCAAACGATCGCGAGGACATCATCGTCTTGCCGCGGGTGCGTTTCGAGAATGAGAACGAGAGGGCCTTGAACGACAAGAATCGTGCGGCGCCTCTCAATAATTGTCCCACCATCGACAAGCTCGGCGACCGGTGTGACCAAGTGCACGATTCGAAGGGTTTCAAGAGTCCTGGCAGCAAGGACGCTCTTCGTCCTTTGGCGAACGGGAGCGCGAATAAGATCGTGAATGGATATACACGGTCGGCGGCGAGCAGGTTCGAGCGGGCAGAGGGAAAGGAGAATCGAGAGAATGGAAGTGCCGAATGGAGCGGCACCACTGACGTGAGTGCCACTTCCGCTTCGTCGACGGAGATTGGAGACAAGCAGGACGTGGTTAATATCGTCCAAGATTTGGTCATCGCGAGGTACGCACTCTTTCTCTCTCTTTCTCTTAACGTTCGTGTTTCTAGTTAGATGTACGGTGAGGCTTGTTTTCTCTTGAATGTGCTCTGATTTCTGCTTTGTTTAGATACAGTCCACGAACGGCGAAGAGAAGATCGGGCAGAACGCCGTCATGTCGTCTACTACTGGCTCCAAACGACGAAATAAATCCAGTGGGTAAGACGATGGTACCACGTACCTTTATTATGCTGCGTGAGCTGAAGATTAGGTCGGAATATATTAAGTCGGCACGAAGGTGAGTTCTTCGGGCATCTTCGGCTTGTTAGGATTGTTCAGAAGCAACCAATGTGCCAGCCACAGTATTGGATCGGCAGGCTTTCGCTTGCAACACTTGAAACGAGAATATTAGTCCGTACATGTGACGTCAGTCGCTTCGCGGATCATCCAATGTGATATACATATGTAATTGTATATTCTCACCAATGACAAAGCCTCGACTAGAATCGGATTGAGTGTTTCCCACAAGTAATCGGCCGCTATGTTGCCTTTCAGCAAAGGTTCTACGATGACTGGAGAAATACATTGTTTATCCACTATTGACAAATTTCGAGAAATTCTTCGTTATACGAGATGTATCGTTATGATCGATTATTTACATTCAGGAAAGAAGAAGTGGATTTCTTTTTCGGCCTGGTCACGATCAATGCTCCCGTGCACGGCATTCTTAAAGTCTTCCCCCCTTCTTCCGAATCTCGCTCTGATGCTATCAGGAAAATATAGCCGTGCTTCCGACACCTGATAAATTATTATTATTACTAAAAATATCGAAAGACAGTAGAAGAAATCGTTGAAACCGTTATCTATTAAGTATTACGTCCAGTATGATGACATTTTTCTTTACTTTGGTGGGTCCCATGATGAACCTCCAATCTTCCACCGCGTGATTCTTCGCCAATGCATGAACGATGATCGGTCCGGACGCCATGTAGGACACGAGATGCGCAAAGTTTAGCTGTCCATAACTATCCGAATAAAAGTCCGAGACTTGTTCGGGCGACAATTGTAGCCAGCGGGTTTGGAGTATCTCAAATCCTTCCTCCTCGATCCTCTGGTCGATCTCCTTTCTGTAGATCATCGCTTCCGGCTTAATGATCGCGAGGGTGCACTCGATATCCGGTTCCTCGATGGCTTCTTCCAACATTTGACAGGGTTCGAACGTGAACGGTTCATACTTCTCGTCAACAGCACGTGCACTTTCGCCTTCGTACTCGTCGTAGCGTTTGCATTTTTCTGATGTCACGAATTTGTACTGTTCCGCGGAATTACGAACAATAACGCGCATCAATCATGTTCGAATTATATTTATGGTAACGCGGTACAGCGGTGATGCTTTGTGCTTAGCACTATGTCAGAATAATTGAAGTATATACCACTCTGGTCGATTCACTGGACGATTCCGAACTGCATCGGCACGGTTTTATCATCATGTTACACGTGCTCGGGTCACTGGAACAAGGTATAACGCATTGGATCGTGGACTGGGAGTCGCTTTTATCGCCCTCGCCGCCGCATGTCGATAATTCAATATCCTGCGCAGAACAGGTCGATCTCTGACAATTTTCGAACAGCGTCACAGTTTCGGGCTTCTCCTGCTCGCAATGGCAGACTTCGACAATTTCCTCCTCCGCACAGTCGCACATTTTGAGGCTTGCAAATGCCAGACGATTTCGTACGATCTTATGTCATTCGTTAACCAAACAAGTGTCACCGGCATCGGAATCTGGCGTTCGTGCGAAGTTCGTTACAGGACGATTCCAAATCGGATCTTCTTCTTCTGTTTTTTTGTTCTTTTTTAGATACGCTGAACGCGACGAGACTTAACATCGAAACGACGGATAGAAAGACGGAAGCTGTGGACACGTTGGACGGCGGAAAGGTGCCGAGGCCGCCCGACGAGCTTACTGGATTCCGTAGTCCAGGAATAAGAAAAACCAGTATCTCGATGCCCAGCAAACTGGACGAGATGGACGATCTTCGAATCGACAGACAAAAGGTATTCCGTGAAAGGGGATGAAAGTACAGACACGCGGTAGGTTTCGAACGTCTACCTACGAATCCTACGATGCGTCCGAGTGGCCAGTCATACAATACAGACACACGTTCCTACTGGCGGAACTAAAATCCGCCGCGCTTCTCCGCCTATGCGGATAAATCCGCAGATCAAACAATAACATCGCGCCGTGTACCCCTGACCGTGAATAACAATCGCTGTCACTCGGCGTACCGTCAGTCGTACTTGTCGCTGTCTCTTCAGTGGCACTAAAGCTCCGGCTTCAAGCGGACATCGTATCAATTCGCGTTGCGATTGTCGCCGTTTGCTTTCTCTGCTTTACGAAAGAAGAAAGAGGGAACGGGGGCCAGGCGCCGTCGATTGAAGTGCATCAGTATATCGACGTCAATCTCTTGTCAGACTCCCGGCGAACTCTCGTCGGACCCCCGGTTGGATTCTTCTCGTATTATCGTCGAATTCTTCGCCACATTATCGTCGAACTCTCGGCTGACTGGCGAGACGCGAAACTGGCTGGCCATCGCGAAATATTATCGGTTAGGAAACGCGATTGAGAGAATCCTGGTTTCACGTGCGAATAGTGCGCTTTTGCTGAACAGCATCTCGAAAGTGCGTCGTGTTGCTGTCAATAACGTTGTCAGGCTCGCGGTGAATTATTGGTTCTAACGTCGTCACATGAGAGCCGCCTGTTCGACGCCGGCGGAAAGGAAACCGCTGATGAGCGAGAAGGATGGCAAGGATCACAGGTACAGCTCGATTTATTCGCTGGAGAGGGCACTCTCCGGTGCTGCGAGGCCGAAATTGGATGCCATTCGGGAGGTAGGTCTCGTCTGGAAACAGGTTAGCGGATCGGTCGCAAGTGGCGTTTACTGATTTTGCGAACCGATTTACTTATATGATTTTCAGTACGGTTCACAAATGATCGGCGCACTGTGCGATTTATGGCATATTTTTGCGGTGGATCGCCAATTTTATTTAAATGTTTTCCTCACTATACGCCACTGTTCGTTCATTGCTCTCTACTGTTACGAGAAGATGCTCGACGTTAAGTCGGTAGAGATCTAATTTTCCGCCAGCTTCCACGGCCTCACGAAAATCCTCTCTCCTTGCGTGGTTCGCTTACGCAACACTGACCACTCATAGTGCTAAGTGCACCTAGAACGACAGACCAGTTAACGGTGGATCGCGCTGTCGACGGGTCGCTTTTCATTCGACCGCGATGTTCCCGTAAAACGACAGGAGGATCGGAAAAGTTGAGGAATTGAGAAAAGCAAAAGGCGGCTGGGGGAATAATGATTTGCGTGCGGTTGGTCAAAGCTAGACCGAGATGACGACTCGACGAATTGTCAGTAAGGTTGTGTCAAGAGTCATTCTTTTTTTAGAACACACCGTCGTAGAAGAAGTTATGCCGATAATGGCATAATCTTATTTTTCTTGCAAATTTTCTTCTCGACGATACAATTTTAAAAATCAAATCTTCAAAGTGTAATATGATTTCTTTGGTGCAATCCTCGGTATCGAAATCGATCTTATCGACCAAAGAATGGGATCCGACGAAGATTTAGTCAAGTCACGCGGAAACGCCGCGATTCAGTTAGCACGATACCGATACATTTCTCGCAAACAACTTAATGCGCCGTGCTCAAGAATACGCTGCACTTTAGACATTTCTTTCCTTAACGCTAAAGATTCACTCACGATCGACATCTTTCACAGGGCACCGCCTCAAAGTTTACGTGCGCCGAAAGTGACAGTAGCAGCGTGACGTTTAGCAATAGTGGATCGACTCCCAATGGAAGTCCACTCGGGTCGGAAACGGAAGAGGAAGCGAATGACGAAGAATTAGTAAAGTAAGTACACTAAAAAAAAAAAACTTTAATCCCTCCTCTGTACATACACATACATTTCTAATACCCACGCTCAAAGTGTTCCTGTTTCACTTTATTAACACCTGACACCATCGTATCACGCCTTTGACAATATTTAATCAACGAAAATATTGTCAACGCCCACGCTATCTACATTTACATTGCCCGAATTGTTTTATTACTTTTGCATTATTCGTATCCATAACGTGTCTCTACAGTACCTGCGTGTACCTATGAACGCGTTCATACGTGCTTTTTGGCACACGCACACGCAGTCGGTCCCTTCAATCTGAATCACATTTCATGGTCGCAGTTGCAACTCCTCGTTGAGTTCGACCTCCTTTATATCGCCTCAGGGTTATCGCGCTATATGTACCTCGCAATTTGCTTCGCTCTTAGAGCGTCAGTCGGACAACGCTCGCAATTACGCGGGGAGAGAGGCTGCAAAGTTTCCGCGACGATTCGTCAGGGAAAGTACAATTGCACTTCCTGCACACACGTATGCGCTCGCAAACGTGTACGGTTGAACGCGTATGTGCGTGAGTACGAAGAAGGAGGTCTTTCTTCAATGCTAAATTTGCTCTGAGTATGCTTAAGTGTTTGACTGCTGTCCCACTGTGTCGTCGTGATAACGAGAACAAATATACTATAAGACTTGTTTAGTACGTGCATGCCGTATTAAAAGATATGTGAGTGTACATAACGCATGAGTGTGCATACGCGAAGTCATATTGAAATACACCGGGTGTTCCGTGAGGAATTTGATCAATTCTTTGTTCAGCGCATGTAACGAATCATTCGGAATCAAACATTGTACATGTCACACGTCCATTTATACTCCTAATCTCCCGAGTCATTCTTAATATGTTGCGTCTCACAATGCACTGTATCGATCGATTATACTGCAATTAATGTTCGGCGATGAATTTGAAACCGATTAATGAAAACAAATATGTACTTGTACGTAAAATGCGGCAGTGTATACTGAGCATATCTGCGAAATGCTCGATAATATCGATCGTCAAGGTTGCTTAGTCATAAGATCCACGAATTCCGGCGCACAAATTATTCCGGGACGAGGATTCGACGAGTCGTGTTCGTTCATATTCTTCCGCGCTAAATTCGATTACGTGTGTGCCACTTATCCCGATACGTAGATTATAACAAAGGCGTTTAGTTTATGTATATTCCCGAGTGACATGACTGCCAAAGACGATGCTTGCAATGATGCGTCGGCGCAGAGGTACTGTGTATTACAGTTCATGGTATATGAGAGTTCAATATTTATCAAACAGTTTCGTGAAAAAAAAAATTATTCCGATGTTTAGCGTACTCTAAGTTGTGCAGATAATTGATGGTTTGTATGAAATATAGGGTACCTTTGCAAGCACCGCCTCGAAGAAAGGGGAGGATCTCACCGTCGGTGAATCAAAAACTGGGAAATGATCCCATGGAATTGACTGGCGCGCAAAGTGCAAACTCAACCATAACGAGTGTGAACAGCATCAGTAGTCTTCTCAAGGAGAAGCTTCAGCTCTCGATCCCGCAGGCGCTGCGAAGTAGTAAGAGGCGACAAAATGCAGACTACAGGTGGGTGAGAAGAATCCCCGTCCGATACATCGCAGACCTCTACAATTAAAATGACATCTTCACGTCGAACTTGTGCTTTCGTTCACAGACTCAGAGCGTTCGTGGGCATTCTCTTCCTCTGCGTCGTTTTCCTCGTCGGATTCGCGCACATTTATTACACGCAACACGTTCTCCAGCGAGCCTACTTCGATAAGTTCAGGTACGAACATTTTCTCATAAAACTTTCCAACCGTACGCTTAACCTTCAATGAAGCAATATTCAGCGCAGTGAAGATATTGACAGGGTGCGTAATTTTGTCGTTCTCTCTCCCACGCTTCGTTGTCAGGTTCAACAAAAATGAACGGGTGATGCACGTGTACAGTAGTACCGGCGCAGAAATAATCGCGGCCCGTCTTGGCGAAGGGATCGCGTCCGAAACTGGCGTCTTCCCCTGTCTCCCGCACGATCAACGGCTGGATTCCGTTTGCCTCGAATGGCTCCAGCAAACCAGGCTCTACTTGGCGCACACCAAGCGCGACGACATGCACTGCTATCACGTCACCTGGCAGAGCCTGAGTCCCTACTACAATCCGAAAGACTGTTTCGACTGGTCCTCGAAAAGAGGTCACTGGTACGGTGCCGGTCAAATACAGAACATGGCGTATCCGTTGGAAAGAGGACGCCTCGAACTGAGTCCCTTTATAACGGGCGACATTCGGAGGCATCCGTTCGGGAACGTTCTCAAGAGGTACTTCTTGAACTCGAAGGGGGCAACCATTCTCGTCGATCCCGAGACGCCTCTGTTCGTCTCGATCAATGCGAACAGGACGAGCGACTTTTGTCTGCAGGCGAAGCACGACGCGTTCGCTTATATAAATCATCTCACGCCACTGCCGCAACTGAATTACACGATTTGCGCGACGGACAACATGAAGAGCCTACACTCGTCGATGGCGGAGAAGTCGTTGTGGGACGGCTTGAAGCCGGACGAACTGCACGCGGTGCATTCGTTGTTGTCCGAGCCCGTTTGGCAGATTGTCCCGACCAATGAAGCGGCTATTTATAATTATACCGAGGACGTGATAGCGTTGGGATTTTTGAGGCAGGGACATGTTCTGTTGAGTGAGGAGTGGCAACCGAGTCCTGGTGACTTTGTGCTGGATGAAGAGAGGTTCCCGTCGATGGAGGAGACGATTAATATTATTCATAGGAGGGGCTTCAGGATCGTCTTCAGTATTCAGCCGTTCATTTCGACGGAGTCGATCAATTTCAAGGACGCTGTCGCTAATAGATTGCTCATTTCGGAGAGAGGCAGTGATCCCAGAATTCCTGCGTTGACGAGGTAGGTTACAATCATTTCAGCTACGGAAAACAGTCACGAGATTGTCATTCACTTCGTTGCAGTAGTTGAATTAAGTCACACTTATATTAACTATATTGCTGAAATTGAATGAAACTCGACGTTTCCAGATATAAGCAAAGTAACAGCGCCGGCATGCTGGACATAACAAACAACAAGACCCTCCCCTGGCTCCAGACCAAACTCGAAAGTCTCATCATGAAGTACCACGTCGACTCGTTCTACCTCGACCTAGGCACCGCTCAAGACATGCCGCACTACTACAAATGCGAGCAACCCCTAACAAACCCCGACCACTACAAAACCATCTTCACCCGTTCGATCCTCGGCTCAATACCCGTGATCGGCGTCTCAAGTGCGATTTCAAGGCCGCGCGCGCCCGTTTTCGTTTCTCTACCTCCGTTCCCGTCTTCGTGGAAAGCCATCAAGACAGTCATCCCAACCGTCCTGAGCTACGGAATGATCGGCTATCCCTTCATCATGCCAGGAGCAGTCGGCGGCGACGTTGCCTTGCCGATGTCCGACAACAATCCCGACAACGACTTCGAGGTCAATCTGCCCGACAAGGAACTCTACGTCAGGTGGCTGCAATTGTCCACCTTCTTGCCGGTCATCAGGTTCACGCACTTGCCGAGCAAGTACTCCGACGAGTCCGTGCTGGAAGTGGCCAAGCGGCTGACGACGTTGAGACAGAAAACTGTCACGCCGTTGCTGAAGAAGTATGCGAACGAAACGTTGGACACGGGTCTGCCGATCATCAGACCGCTTTGGATGCTGGATCCGGCCGATCCGGCTTGCCACGTGGTGGTGGACGAATTTTCGGTCGGCGAGGAATTGATCGTGGCGCCGGTTTTGTACTCTGGTAGTAGACAGAGGGAGGTCTACTTACCGGCCGGCGTCTGGAGGGACGGAATCGATGGGAGTCTTAGGAAAGGGTCCAGGTGGATTCATAATTATCGGGTGGCAGAGGATAAGGTGGCGTACTTCGTGAAAATGCCGGATAACACGAGGTTCTAGAGCGATCGATTCGTGAAATTGATGGCCGGAGAATGATGAATTTCCAGTTGGAAACTGGAAGAACGACACTGATGGAATTACGTCTAACGGCGTATGTGAAGGTTGTTGGGCTTTACGCGATTTTACTGTTGTAACGAGATTAGATTGGATCGATGACAGGGAACTCATCTTCCATTATTGTGCGTGAGGGATTACACTTCGGACAAATTTTAATTACGCAGACGGAGTAGGAAGTTGCGTGCTCAAATATTTTGGGCATCGTCGAATGGCATTGTGCAAAGTCGCGGTGAACGTATTTGGATCGAAAACGATAAAAGCCAAAGATTTAGAACATCGAGTATCCAAGAATGTAAAGAAATGTAAATTTCTAAATACGCGATAACACTACGTTTCAGCGCCTTAGGGTCTGACTAAATTAGAAGAACTCTTGGGAATGTAAGAGGGTCGACGAATTGTGGGATAAGAACCGAGGCATGAAAGGAAATGAAAATTTCGTATTATGTGATAAAGCGAAGCTGCATTTTTCGTCTCTAGATAATGGCATAACGGTTACGTTATGTTAATGTGAGAATCTTACGAGAACGTGATACGTAGGGCTTCTTAATACGAGGACTTTCCGGTGTAATCCTCAAGAACGCGAAGAGACTCAGATTATATCGATTAATACTTTAGACTTACCTGGTCAGCCGTCGTGACTCGCCAGAAAACAGAAGTCCGCACTAAAACGCTAATCTTACGAAACTGTGATCGTTTGTAACCCTTGAAATGTCCCTTTTTCTAAACAGATGACGTTAGACTGGCTTATCAATTGCAACGACGCTTCTAAAGCGCCAACTGACTACTTTCTTATTCATAGCAAATAACAAGATATGCTAATCTGTAACAGTATCTATCGCAATAGTATTCAGGAATCAGTCGGAATAACGAAAATATCCGATAATAAATTGTTCCAATTATCAAACACTACCATTAGATCATTTTCGCAAGCTAATCATCACCTACGTCTGTAAATATTGAACTGTTCTCATAGCGACAAATATATTTATTTTACCCTAAGCGTGTGATGTCACTAATTCCCAGGCTCGTTTCATAACCCGAAGGCATCGGAAACAGGATGGCATAAGGATGTGGCATAACAGCTCTAAGGTATAGTGTATATTTATTATATTATCATTTTTATCATATAGCATAACATTGTTATTTCTATAATAATAATAATAATCATAGCACCATGAACACTCCACAGTAAGTTTTTTTTTATTTTCTTATTTCATCTTTTTGTTTTTTAATTCGTTATTCGAAAAACGCGATGCGCCGATGCGCTTCGAGGGGTGAGAACCGCGAATTCATTATTATTCTTCCACTTCCACTCTTCCTCTACCTCTCTTTCGCACACATATCTCTTTCAAATCATTTATCCCATTATTATTTATAATAATCGTGAAGGAAAAAACGCAGTCGCAAAAAATCGTGACGTTATTAGTATGTGTTTTTACTTAATTTTTCTCTCCTTACCCCCGGCTTTTAACAATTAATATCGTTTCAACTTCGGATGACTAGATGACTTTTTCTCCCTCTTACGGTTTTTTTATTTCTCCTCTTTTTTAATATAATCTTATTACGAAACGACGATCGCTGACTAGAGTCCCACGTTATTCGAAATTTCACGCGCACACGAGGAAGATATCTCTCTTTTGATGTCTCACTCTTCTTCTTCTCTTACCTTCCCAATTTGCAATTGAAACTGGCAAAGGAATCGGGGCATATTTGAAATGAGGGAAAAATTTCTGAGGACCAAAATCGAAGTGGGGAGAGGGAGGGGGGGAGTCGGTGAATTAAGTTCATCGCATTTTGGCTTCTTTGGAGTACGGCAAACGCAAATCGATATTCTCGGACTGTTTTTTTCGTTTTAATGTCGCTCAATTTCATCACCGTTCTCACACCCGTCAAGCACCGCGATTTGGGGGTTCGTACAGGTGTTGAGGCTCACGTTTCGTTTTCTCTCTGACACGCGCTACTTCCATTTCAATTAGAAATCTCACCCTCTCATGCCTACCGCCATCTCCCATTTTGTCTCACAATTCGTTCATATACTATATATATATATCTCTATATATACCTCTTTCTCCCACGAAACTCCGTCTAAATTGTTCTCAGTGAAAGCTCGTTCCTAGATTTTTTTCTTTTAATTACTTTAGCTTCTCTCCGTTTATATAAATCCCGCCTCAAAGTTCATCGTGTGTATGTGTTACGTGTTATCAATGCGTGAAGTTGTCGCATCGCATAGAATGCATAGGACTCGGTACGCCGGTTCAGTGGAGAGTCGCAGAGCTGAATTCGCACTTCCGGATGAATTTCACATTTTGCCCAGTTACATTTTTTTTTGTCTGTTCTTCACTTCTTACGCATTCTATCCGTATGCTTTACGTCCACAGTTTGCGCGCGATAACACATGTACGTTTAATATGCGTGTTAATGTATGTATCCTTAAAGTGTATGCATTTTCTTGTAATTAATCGTATGTGTGTATTGTAATTTATTCATCTCCTTCCATTTTTTTTTGCTTTATTCTCCACCACTCGTATTCATTCACCTCGCCTCACATTTCTCCGCTATCACTCCCCTTCAGCGTTCGCCTCTCATCTCTCAAGCCGCCTCGGAGAAACCTTTAATTTCATAATTTTAACATCCTACCTAGATAGCTGGTCATTATTACTTGTCAATAAATAATACATAAATACATAGGTACATACTTCATCGTCATCACCCTTTCGCTTCTTCGCTTCCTTTCGTCGCGCAATCCCTTCACTCCCGGTTTCATCACGCATCCCTTATCGGCGATGGAAGCCTTATCAGTTCCCTCCGCCCTTCGCAACAACGTACGCATGAAGTAATGTACGCGTTATAAAAAAGCTTCTACCTCACTCACTCTCTCTCTCTCTCTCTCTCTCTCTCTCTCTCTCTCTCTTCCTCTCACTCTCATTACTTTTTTTGTCGTTTGTTCTTTTTAGTCTTTTGATCAAATGCGGAAAAGAGAACGATGACGACGATGACGATGATGACCATACTCTCTTTTTTTTTCCTCCCATCTCTCTCCCTCTCTCGCTTTCTTCTAAGTTTAGCGATAGCAGCGTACATTAATATCAGCAGCGTTTAATGATAATCATATCAATAATATTACCGATAATCAATAATCGTAATTAATAACCCGTTAATCGTACTCCTTCGACCGATCAATCATTCTATTCTCGTGATCGTTGATAACGTTTCGCAGCCGGAATCTGCTCTCCCTCTTGTCATCGTCCTCCTTCTAGTCTCTCCTATGCGTAAGGCCAACGAAATCGGGATAACACGTTTTCAGGAGATCCTGAATTAAACAATGTCAGAGCAACGACAGATGGCGACTGAGGGGGAATAAGCTAACGAATCGATTGTTCCGTTAAGTATCGCTGGACAAACGCGTCCACGTGTACACGAAAGGTTGATAACGAGCGGGCAGTAAAAAACTTACGTATTATCACTATAGAACCTGGACCCGAAGCAGCTTGTCGCAAATTGCGACGTGAAAAAGAAAAACGTCCCAATCTTCACTCCCGTCGCTGCGCATTCGACCGTCTTCGTCGTCTTTTCGTTTCTTCATGTCCTTCCGATCGAGCATCCCGTTCATCTCGTCCTCTTCGTCGTTAGATGTTGGCTTCGTGAGATCCGTCGTAGGTGGTCGCTTTAGCAGGATCGCTTCTGGTGGTCAGTTTTGTTCCGTTGAACAATTCAAAATCTTGCTTGACTCCGAGGTCAGAGAGATCGTCCCTTTTTCGACGTCGGACTCGTTCGTGGTTCCACGTTCCAGAAAATGCGGATTGAAGCATAGTAGACTCGTACGACGCGAGAACCACGTTATCTGCATGCAAGGAATCCGCGTCTGTCGGATTCGAGTCCAAAGCATTGATGTCCGACGATTTTTCGGATCCGAGGATTACTTCGTCTGGTACCCTGGATCTCTTCGTTGGAGAGCCGAAGAATTAGATTCTTGGCAGTGTTAGGGTTTCCTCTCTCTCTGTCTCGTTCTCACAGAAAACTTTTGATCCCTTCGCGAACCAACCCTTTCGACCTTCCCGATCCCACGAAAATCTCGTATAGTCATTATACGTAAGACGCACTTGGGAATCGCACTTAATTACACTCCTCCCCGTCCGGGTTCGTCAGGACGCACTAAGGAGATTAAAATTTCCAAGGTATCAACTGTGGATAAACATTTAGAATCGAGATATAACGAAGTGCATGGCTGTTGATCGTTGCTCCCGTAAAAGAAAGGGAAGTGAAGGAAGTTGACTCGTTCTCCCTCCGTCTTCTTTCTCTTTCTCATTCTCATTCCCACTCTTTGACACCCGTCCCCTCCGCTTCATCCACCTCGTCTTCATCGAACTCGAAGCAGGAAGACGTTGACACAACTCGTACTTCCGTCGCAGACTTCATCTACTCGCGGTCGCATTCTTAAACGCGATCTTCGTCGATTATCTTAATAAATACAGTTCATTAGATTCGAGTATTCGCGGGATATAACGTCGATGTGACTAAGCAACGATTAAGAACGGAGGCCTATTATACAAATAAAGGTTTATAAAATTTATCGTCTCTCTTCGATCGTTATCGACTGTCATCGTCATCATCGTTATCATCGTTATCGTCGTAGATCGCTATAAACGCTAAGCGTTATCTCGCACACTTCTATTTTTCGCCTCCTCTCTCTCTCTCTCTCTCTCTCTCTCTCTCTCTCTCTCTATCTCCCTCTCGCTTTCTCGCGCGCGCTCTTATTCCTTTTTTTCTGTCTCTCCCCTAAGCTCTTTCTCGCGCTGCATTTATTTATTAATAAAACGCAATTGTGTATCTATCCGACAGAGGAGTAAGTACAAAAGTTGACCCGCCTTCACTATCTTCTCTATGTTTCCCGTTCTCCCTGCCTCTTCTCATTATTATGCCGCTGATTTTTATTTTCTTCGTTTTTTCCCCCTACTCTCGACATTACCGCGGCTAATTGCAAGCCGGCTCAGAATCATCGCATTCTGACCTCGCTCCGAGAATTTGGGAAACAGCGACATTTCAGTTCTACAATTATTATCATCGTACGCTAAGCAACAGTGAACTTATCTCGCTCAACTGGTATAATTCCGGCGAATAGCAATCGTCGTAGAAAGCAATATCGCTGTCTCGCAAAAGTACGCTTCCGTCGATCTCATTAATGATCTATCTCTCTAGCAAAGTAAAAATCTTAACAGTCTCTCTCTTTCTTCGTTGCATTCTCCCCGCAGCGGGAACTGAAGAATCGTCCTCGTTAAAGTCCTGGAGAACCGAGAAATCCGGGCTACTCCACGATCGTTCCCAGTTACCACATCTTTACACCTCCATCACACTCTTTCGCGTGCCGCGCGTTTAATGTCACCCGTCTGCGAGCAGAATTGAGGACTGAAAAGAAAGAGAGAGACCTCGCATCCGGTGAAATAATCGTGACGCGGATCTCCGTCCAACTTGGATGGCCTTGTTTTTATTAGCGGGGACGTCCTCGTTCGACGGCTAATTAATGAAGCAGATCGATCGTCCGCGCCGCTTGGAAGTGACCGCCTCGGCTTGTAAAGGAACGCGCGCTTGGACATAAAAGGAGTCCTAAAAACGGACCTATCTAAGGGACGATCGTCTGTATCTCTCGAGTCCTGCACCCACACTTCACCCACTCCACGTCCTTCTTCGTGGGACCTATCCTGTCCGGACTCTTTCGTTTCCTGTCGACGCGTGCTCGCCCTTCGTCTCCTCCACGCTTCGTCGCAGGACGTCGTCGCAGGACGTCGTCGCACCAGGAAACACAGACCCCTGGTCCAGGTGGAAGTTATCGAACGTCGGACACCGTCTCTCGTGTCCCCGGCTTTTTTTGGATGGATGGGTTTCTCTTGCGCAGAGTTCTTATCGATTTCTAGGTGGTTGTGTGTTCTTCTTTTTTCTTTTTGTTCTTTTGTTTTGCTCATTCGCTGTACAGTGCCGTGCGCTAGGTCCTCCTACGTAGTTATGTGCAATTAACGCGAACGTTGTTTTTGGTTTTTTGTTATCGTCCCGAATATTACACGGCTACGTAGACCTTTGTGTCTCTTACTTTCGATGGTTAGCTGTAAGCGACTTTTCATCTGATCCGTTCTTTCGGACAGCGCAGCTCTCGGAATGGAACTTGTACGCGATATACTACTGTTTATTTTTTGTTGTCTCTCCTCCCTCCACTTTCTTCTTCATGTCGCCTCAGTTTTTTGTTCTCGTTTTGAACGTATGCGCATCTCTCTATCCTCTATGATATAGAAACACGACACAGATTATTCTTATCTAATTACTCCCCGGTACTGATAGGTCTTACATGATTTATTTATTTACTTTTTTGTTTCTTTATAATACCCTATGCACGAATAAGACATTTACGACGAGAAGATCGAGACTCTCCACTCTCCTCGATCTTGTTACACAACGAAGTGGAACTGCGGGGTTGTCGTTTTGTCGTCTCTTTTTTTATTTGTTATAAGGAAGGTCTGGTAGTTGGACAGTGAAACAATGTCGATTCCGTTCTGTTTTCTTCTTCGGTGACATTCACGAAACCCGCTCACATATCTTCATCTTCGTAGTCTGAATCGCGGCATTTTTTTGCTATTTTTCACTCACGATCTCTTTAATCTTTTCATTCAAAGATTAGTTCTCTTCATTCTCCCTACCCTCTGGTGCCTCGCCTCGAAACGCGTCTTTCGAATTGTCTTTTATTCGTCTTCTCGTTTCTCTCCCCATTCGACGTTTTTAGCAAAAAAGTCTTCCCGTCCTTGTTCTCTTGTTCGTTTCCGTCACTCTCACGTCACATCTCATCTCTGGGTAAGTTTCTATAAACAACTGATACGGTCAAATACTATGCGGTGCTCTTGAAGCGGCAGCTGGTGTGTCGACATATTAAAATTATTACTTTGTTTTATTTATTTAGATTTTTTTTTTTTGTTATACCTTGCTGAGGAGAAGAGGGTGGGGACGATTATTATTATATAATATCTTCGCTTTGGTTGTGTATGTATTGTGTGGCGCACACGCGAGCGCGGCGCGCTTCCTTTTTTTCTTTTTTGATCCGCGGATTGCGCGCGGAAGTCCTTTCGTCGCGTCCGCTGACTCTCGTGCGAGAACAGGCCGACGATCATTTTTGGGAATTTGAATATCCTATGTGTTAATTTGTTGGGTTAGCTAATGTACAAGTTTGCCCCAGTCCGCGACTCAATGAAAGCAGTCCACGAGATCCAGGATCGACGTCTGTCCGATCGTAGCGCGTACTCCACGTTAGTTCTTCATCATCCTCTTTATAATCTACGTTTTGTGTTCTTCCCTCTCCGCCGTGAGAGTTGAGCCAGTCAAAACCGCGTCCGTCCCGCTCGACGGACCCTGGTTCGTCATTTCTCGATAATTCCGAGTCCGCTCGACAGCACGGCCTCGGAGTTCGATCGAGTTTAGATCAGTCAGATCACTTACATTAACGTGTTTGTTTTTTTTTGTTTGGTTTTAGATATCGTCGACGAAGTCAGCAGCTTCGAGTATTGCACTTTGCCTCGTCCTTCGCGTCCTTACTACTCTTGAACCTGTGTTCGGCCTAACTCGTGCGGCAGAAATCAAAGTCTATCCTTTTTAAAGCTTTTTTCTTTTTTAACGAAAATCAATAGAAACAACGCCCACCTCCCTTGTGTCGTTTTTGCTTTTTCTTCTTTTTCGCTTTATTACTATTATTATCAAGAAACGTCGTTTGATTTTTGTGTCCCCACCGTCTTCTCCCAGATATTTGATCCGGTTTTGCGCGCTCGACGTCGTCGTTCGTCGTTCGTCGAGTCTTTTTACGCGATTATCGTAACGAAGTAAGCTCTCTGGAGTACGTGAATCGGCCGGCTACGATCGTCGACGGCGTCGATCTCGTCCCGACTCTCCGCAGATCCGCTGGGTGAATCGCGAGGTGGGACAACCGGGGCCGAATTTCACGGCCCCGAGGGGGTAGGTGGGATGATGGGCCCGGACGTTGAATTCGCGCCAGTCCACGGTCCGGGCACCGCTCAGAACTCGACTATTACGGCTGAGCAGGCCGCCAATCCCTAGAACTCGAGCCGGTAGGCACTGCAACTAGTCTCGTGATCCTGAAGATTAATCGTGCAGCGGGAGGCGGACGGCGAGAGATCGATGTGATTCGCGGCGAGTGCCTCCTCGTTGTCCGCGACCCAATAGCCGAGGGTGTCCGTGTCGTATGTTGGGATCATGGTCACTTCTGCAAGGGACATTGAAAGATTTGTCAGAACTATGTAACATGCGGAATAAAGTAAAGCCGCACGGACTCATTGCCAGCTTACCTAGATCCTTGTCCTCCCAAGTCTTCTTCGCCTCCAGCAACGCATCGTAGACCTCCCTACTCGGTTCAGTTCCACTGAACACGTAATATCTCGCTCGCACCCTCTTGAAGAACTCCAACGACGTGTAATAGGAATTTCCATGATGCGGTACGTAGGTCAGATCCATGTAGACCGGCTGCACCTTGTTCTTCGAGTCCTTCATCTTCTTCTCGTTTCTCGCCGGACTCTCGGAGCGCTTCTTGTTCTTCAGGTTCTCAGACAGGACCTTCTTCGTTTGCTTCCTCTCCTTCTTCGGCGTGCCCGGCGTGCCCTTGTTCGACATTTCATTGGGCACTGGCGCCGGAGAAGGCAGCCTCAACGGTTCGCCCCAATCGCTCACAACGTCGAAGTTCAACGTCTCCGAAGCGATCTCCGTCGAACTGGACGGCTGACTGGGACTCTTCAAATTGAACTTCCGCGGCGGCTTAGGCGACGGCAGTCCGAGCGGCGTGCTCCAGCCGTCGAGCGGATCCTTCTTATCCTTCTTACCGTCCTTGTCGTCCTTCGAGTCGTCCGCGTCTGTCCTGACACTTCCGTTCGTGTACTTAGGAACAATGCCGCCGCTGAACGCCCCGGCGTCTTTCATCTCTTTCCTCTCCATCAGCGCCTTCTCGAAGTCCAGGTCCGCGTCGTCGACGTACTTCTTCGCGTCCGGCTTCTCCTCGTACACGGCGTACTCCTTTTCCACCGTGAACCGCTTGAACGAATAATGACTCTGACCCGGCATCGAGTCGCCCTCCTGCCCCGAATCACCCTCGAAGTAAGGCTTCATCTTCGGAATCTGCGGGGGAACTGCCGGCAGTTCGCCGTAGAAGCTGCTGCTCATCGCTGCCGTCGAGAACTCCACCGGCTTGTGCGTTTCGTCCTTCTTCGCCGGCGAGTGGGCCAGCTTCGAGGAAACGGGCGAGTCCTCGTCGGAATAGGTCTGTCGTTGCTCACTGCCGGGCCAAACGTGCGCGATACCCTTGCTGTGCGCACTGCCGTGGTCGCCATGAGGACTGCCCGGCAGATCCTTCTCTGATCCCGGACTTGAGCCTCTTTGGAAATCGGAGGATTTGATGCTGCCGATGACGCTGCTTATGGCGCTCTCGGCCGCGTCCTTGGTTGGCAAGCGATCGTCTACCTTCACGTCCGTTTTCTCGGCCAACACAATTGTCTCACCCTTCTCGTTCGTCGCCTCGGTCACTTCCTTCGTGGTGGTGACTACCTCACCGTCGTCGGAGATCGTTCTCGTGGTCGTGATGATCGTTCTGATGACTTCGCCCGAGCGGAATCCTTCGGGAGTGGCTGTCGCTGATCTGCCTTCCGACCGCCTATCAGGAGTCGATCTACCGGATAAGAAGGGCTGAACGGTGGCCCCGTCGCGAATCAGGGGAGAAACGGGAATTTCCGGCGTGGACTTGCCGGTCGATCCGCTCACCACGTCCTTCGGCAGCGACATGTCGGGCGAAGATTTGCCGGAGTAGCTCTTGTCGTCGGAGATTAAGTCTCGAACCAAAGGTGACACTGGATGTTCGGACTTGTCGGTACTTCGGTCGGTCGTCAGGTCCTTGCCGATTGGGTCGGACTTGTCCTCCTGTTTTGAGTCTGGCGTTGACTTGTCTGAATCGTAGAACGTTTTGACGTCAGGCGTGGAAGAGCCGGAAGTAGACGTGACCGTAGTGGTCGTCTCCTTGATGATCTTCTCTGTCTTCGAAATCTCTGCTGGCTTCGTCTCGGTGGCCACTTTCTCGGACTTGTCGACGTAGGCCGTGTCGATTAATTTCTCCAATAGCTTCTCGCTGTCCACTGTGTCAGTGGACTCGGTTACGTCTTTCTTCATGGTCACTTTCCCGTCCGGTTCGGTGATCGTCGTGACGGTCGTCACTATTCTTTTCACGTCGGCACTAGTCTGCGTCGTTTCCGGTGTACCGTCCCGACTTATGACCTTATAGGAAGCCTCTTTCTTATCGGCATCAGCACTATCCACCTTGTCGGACGCTTCTCGTGAAATTGTGTAAGTGTACAGTTCCGGCTTCTCGATTTCCACCTGAGTAACCTTCGACTCTGGAAGATCCTCCGTCACAATCGTTCTCGTTGTCTTCGTCGTAATCGTTTCAGTCACTTCCGGCGTTTCCTCTGTCCGCACAATTCTCTTAACGATCTCCTGGTCTTTGGAAGAAGTGGAATCGTCCTCCGGCACAATGATTTCCCGTTTAATCACCCTCGTGATAATTTCCGGCTCGCCTTCCTGCTCGACAATTTCGCGTTTGATTACCTTCGTGATCACTTCTGGTTCGTCTTGCTGGATAATCTCGCGTCTTATCACCTTCGTCACTGTCTCAGGCTCGTCTGACTGTATGACCTCGCGCTTAATGATTCTCGTTATCGTTTCCGGCTCACCTTCCTCGACTATTTCACGCTTTACTACCTTTGTCACCACTTCCGGCTCACTGTCATCCAGGATTTCGCGCGTCACCGTCTTGGTGATCACTTCCGGTTCTTCCTGCTCCACGATCTCGCGTTTGATGACCTTGGTGATCACTTCCGGTTCTTCCTGCTCGACGATCTCGCGTTTGATGACCTTGGTGATCACTTCCGGTTCTTCCTGCTCGACGACCTCGCGTTTGATGACCTTGGTGATCACTTCCGGTTCGTCTTCTTGAACAATCTCGCGTCTGACGATTTTCGTTATCATTTCCGGTTCGTCCTCCTGAACAATTTCACGTTTCACCACTTTCTTTATCACTTCCGGCTCTTCCTCTTGTACAATTTCACGCTTCACCACTTTCGTAATCACTTCCGTCTCATCCTTTTCCTGTCGTTCCACTGTCTTCGTCACCGGTTCTTCCTTGGTGATGTCCGACTCGATCTTACTGTCCTTCAATATCGTGGTCGTAATTGTCTTCGCGATCGACACACCTTCGTCCGGCGACATTTTCCTCTCGACCGTCGAAGCCGTTGGTTCGGACGTCGAATCAGGAGTTCCGTATCGCGTGGTATACACGGGCGTCGATTTGCCAGACAACGTCGTAATATGTGTCGTTCGAATTTCCGTCATGATAGGATAATCACCGACCTTAACCATTCCTGCCTCGTCCAATTCTCGAAGATAGCCGTAATCCTCGCGCATCTGATAATCTGATACCGGCGAGCCCTCCGACTCATAAATCTCATCATCGATCACTGCGTCTCTCGGCAGATTCCTCTTCCGTATGAGAATCTCAATTATCTCCAAAATAAGGCTGTACGGCAGCCACGTTCTCAGGCAGATCTCATCCAAAATCACTCTCGTGATTTTAATGCCCATTTTAATGTACTCCTCCTCGATCAACATCTCAATTTCTCGGCGCACTTCGTCGGAAATGAGGAACTTCTCCATCAGCATGTCCGTGTTGATCATTTCCGAGCTCAAAGTGGCGTCCCACGGGGTCTCGGCTGATGATTCGTCTTTGTGGAATTCCGGATGCTCGTACATTTGCTCCTCCCATTCTTGTTCACCTAATTTCTTGTCCGGTCTGTCCGGACTTCCGGGAGCCGATTTTTCGTCGGGCTTGGACGTGCTTCGCTTCGATCGCCTCAGATCACCCTCGATCACCATACTCCTCGGCACCTTCAGCTTCAGCACTATTTCCTCGATGATCGTTAGGAGGAAGAATAGAGGCACTTTTCTTCGCGATGCGAATTCTTCGACCGTACTGCGCGTGAACTTTCTTCGCTTCTCGATGAATTCTTCTATTATGAGTCTGACGATTTCGGTGGAGTTAGGGAAGTCGGCAGTCTCCTCCTCCTCCTCCATCGTTTTTGCCTTACCTGCGTCCTTCACTTTCTCGGGAAGCGTAGTTTTTTCAGTCTCAGTCTTTTCGTCAGCCTCCGGCAGACTGTGCGATCTGGATCGGTCCTTCTTGTCGTCGATCGGCGAGCTGCCGCGAGAGGATTTCGCATCAGTGACGTCGACCTTGTGCGTTTCCGTGTCCGGCGACTGGGACTTGGAGCGAATCGTCGACTTGGATTTCTCGCTGATCAAATCGTCTGGTTTATCGCTCACCACGCTCGGCGATCTGGATTTCTCAACCTTACCGTCCGGTGACTTCGCGTCAGATTTCTCCGCGACGCTGAGCTTGCGCGGCGTGTCGATTTTCTGGTCGACGATACTGGGAGACCGTGACTTCTCCTTTTCGTCCGTTTTCGGAGGCGTCGGCGACTTGGACTTGACGCTCGCTTCTTTGTCCTCGGGCTTGTCACTGATGATACTCGGCGATCTTGATTTGAGTAATTCGTCGGACACGTCCGTCATTTCAGACTTCTCCCCGGCTACGCTTGGAGACTTGGACTTCTCGCCGTCCTTCGGCAGCTCCAGCTTCTCAGCACTCAGTGGACTGATGGACTTCCTGTCAGGAGTCGGTTCTTTCTCGGCGTAGGTGTCCTCCGTGACGCTAGGCGTGCGAGACTTGTCTCTGGCGTCTTCGAAGTACTCCTTCACGTCCAATCTGTCGTCAGTCTTATCGCTCGCTATGCTCGGTGACTTACTTCGTAGCGGTTCTTCGAGTTTGTCGGGAAGTGCAGATTTCGATGTGTCGGAGGCATCAGGCTTCTCGCTGGTGGAGCTCACCACGCTCAACGATCTTGGTTTTTCTGGAATATCGATTACGTCCTTCAAGTCCGGTTTTTCTTCGACGATGCTGGGCGATTTGGATTTGTCGGACCGTTTGTCCTCCTCATGCGTGTCGAGAATTTCTTTCGTTTCGGTTGCCGCCACACTAGCCACGCTAGCTGATCTTGATTTAATTGTTTCAGGTGCCAGGTCTTTGAGATCTGGCTTCTCGTCGGTGACGCTTGGAGTTTTGGATTTGTCTTCGTGTTTCTCGCTGGGTGGACTCGGCGATTTACTTCTGGCCGGTTCTTTCTTGTCGTCCAGCACTGGCGATTTTGGTTTCTCACTCGCCACACTCGCGACACTTGAGGATCGTGACTTTTCAAGTCCTTCTACTTCCTTCAGATCTGGTTTCTCGCCGATAATGCTCGGTGTCTTCGATTTATCGGCTGGACTCGGGGACTTGCTTCTGGCAGGTTCTTCCTTCTTGTCGTCGAGAGTCGGAGATTTTGGTTTTTCACTTGTTACACTCGCGATACTGGGCGATCGAGACTTTTCGGTTTCGTCGACTTCTTTGAGATCAGGTTTTTCACTCACAATGCTGGGAGTCTTGGATTTGTCGGCAGATCCTTTCTCAGAGGCCTTTTCACTCGGTGGACTCGGGGATTTCGGCTTGTCAGGTGAAATCTTTTCGGTGATACTGGCAATGCTCGGCGAACGTGACTTTTCGGTTTCGTCGACTTCTTTGAGATCAGGTTTTTCACTCGCAACGCTGGGAGTCTTGGATTTGTCGGCAGATCCTTCCTCAGAGGCCTTCTCAGTCGGTGGACTCGGGGATTTCGGCTTGTCAGGTGAAATCTTTCCGGTGATACTCGCAATGCTCGGCGAACGTGACTTTTCGATTTCTTCGACTTCCTTCAGATCAGGCTTTTCGTCCGCGACGCTTGGCGTCTGAGATTTATCGGCTGGTTTGTCACTCGGAAGACTCGGGGATTTACTTCGTTCCGTCGGAGATTTCGGCTTGTCGATCGTGTCCTTTTGTTCGGTCGAAATACTCGGCGATCGTGATTTACGGTCTTCAGCTATGTCGCTCACATCTTTCAGGTCCACTTTCTCGCCGAGAATGCTCGGTGTCTTCGATTTTTCACCCGGCTTCTCGCTGACTGGACTCGGGGACTTTGATTTATCGATTTCTTTCCGTTCAGTCGTTAAGCTCGCTACGCTCGGTGATCTCGATTTTGAAATTTCGTCGACTTCCTTGAGATCAGGCTTTTCACTTGCAACGGATGGTGTCTTCGATTTGTCAGCCGACTCCTTTTCGGACGGTTTGTCACTGGGTGGACTTGGAGATTTACTTCTCGCGGGTTCTAGCGGTTGCTCGGCGGTGATTGGAGATTTTGCTTTGTCAATCGGTTCCGCTATGCTGGGTGAACGTGACGTTGCAATTGGTTCCACGATACTTGGAGAGCGTGCCTTTTCAATTTGATCCACTATGCTTGGGGAGCGAGATTTTTCAATTGGTTCCGCAATACTTGCTGACCTTGATTTTTCGATGGCTTCGATGATACTTCCGGATCGCGATTTGTCGATCGGTTCAATAATACTTCCAGAACGTGATTTATCGATTGGTTCAATAATACTTCCAGAACGCGATTTGTCGATCGGTTCAATAATACTTCCAGAACGTGATTTATCGATTGGTTCAATAATACTTCCAGAACGTGATTTATCGATTGGTTCAATAATACTTCCAGAACGCGATTTATCGATCGGTTCAGCAATGCTTGCTGATCGTGATTTTTCAAGGGGTTCCACAATACTCGCTGACCTTGATTTTTCGGTAGGTTGGACGATACTTTCCGAACGCGATTTATCGATAGGTTCAATAATACTTCCGGAACGCAATTTCTCGATCGATTCAATAATACTTCCAGAACGTGATATATCGATTGGTTCAGCAATGCTTGCCGTTCGTGATTTTTCAATGGGTTCCACAATACTTCCCGACCGTGATTTATCAATAGGCTCCACAATACTTTCCGATCGTGATTTATCAATAGGCTCCACAATACTTCTCGATCGTGATTTATCAGTCGGTTCAACGATACTTCCCGATCGTGATTTATCAGTCGGTTCAACGATACTTCCCGAACGCGATTTCTCGATCGTCTCTTCAGTCACATCCTTAACCTCAACTTTCTCACCAGCTATGCTCGGCGACTTTGATCTGTCAGCAGGCTTCTCACCAATTGGACTCGGGGATTTTGATTTCGTAATTTCTATCTCCGGCGCGGCAATACTAACCACACTCGCGGATCTGGATTTATCAACGATTTCCGTGACATCCTTCATATCCGGTTTCTCACTTGCTACACTCGGCGATTTCGAATGATCCGGCTTCTCACTCGTCGGACTCGCAGGACTCGGAGACTTGCTTCTTGAGGCAGGTTCTTCCTTATCAGCAGGTGACTTTGGTTTTTCGCCTATGCTAACCACACTTGCTGATCTCGATTTTGCAAGTTCTTCCACCTCCTTCAGATCTGGCTTTTCGCTCGCCACAGAAGGCGTTTTTGATTTCTCAGCCGGCTCTTCACCAAGCGGACTAGGTGACTTGCTTCTCTCGGTTGGGGACTTGGGTTTGTCGAACGGTTGTTTCTCTTCAGCGACGCTCGATTTCCTCGACTTGTCCAGCAGTTCCTCCACTTCCTTGAGGTCCGCTTTTTCTCCAGCAATGCTAGGAGTCTTCGATCTGTCAGCCGCCTTCTCAGATGGCGGACTCGGAGGCTTACTTCTCGCTTCTTTCTTCTCGTCCAGAGTCGGAGATTTTGGTTTTTCGCTTGCAACACTTGCAATGCTCGGAGATCGGGACTTTAGAATTTCTTCGACATCTTTAAGATCGGGTTTGTCACTGGCAACGCTCGGTGTCTTTGATTTCTCCGCAGGGCTCGGAGACTTACTCCTGGCAGGTTCATCTTTCTTCTCGTCCAGAGTCGGAGATTTTGGTTTTTCGCTTGCAACACTTGCAATACTCGGAGATCGCGACTTTAGAATTTCTTCGACATCTTTAAGATCGGGTTTGTCGCTAGCAACGCTCGGTGTCTTTGATTTCTCCGCCGGACTCGGAGATTTGCTTCGAGCTGGTTCATCTTTCTTCTCGTCCAGGGTCGGTGATTTTGGTTTTTCACTTGCGACACTTGCAATACTCGGAGATCGTGACTTCAAAATTTCTTCGACATCTTTCAGGTCGGCCTTTTCGCTGGCTACGCTCGGAGTCTTCGATTTGTCGGCTAAATCCTTTTCAGGCTCTTTATCTGCAGGTTTCTCACGCGGTGGACTCGGAGATTTCGGCTTGTCAGGCGAAATCTTCTCACCGACACTCGCGATGCTCGGCGATCGTGATTTTTCAATTTCTTTAACGTCTTCAAGATCTGCTTTCTCATCAGCCACGCTTGGCGTTTTAGACTTCTCAGCGGGTGGGCTAGGAGACTTACTTCTCACCGGTTCTTCCTTTTTATCCTCCACGACGGGAGACTTTGGCTTTTCACCAGTGACGCTCGCGATGCTCGGTGATCGCGACTTTTCGATTTCCTCGACTTCCTTCAGATCTACTTTCTCACCAGCGACACTGGGCGTTTTGGATTTTTCGGCTGGACTCGGCGACTTACTTCGTTCGGCTGGCGATTTCGGTACTTCGACCTCTTTTTCTTCCACATCTTTCAGATCCGGTGTTTCGCCGACCGTACTCGGAGATTTCGAACGACCTTTCTCATCAGGTTTATCACTCACGGGACTCGGCGTTTTACTCTTTGCAATCGTAATCTCGATCTTTTCCATCATCGGCGACTTCGACTTATCGCTAACCAGACTCGGAGACCTCGATTTGTCTAGTGGCTGTGCCAGCAGATCCTTCATGTCAGATTTTTCGTCGATCTTGTCGGCAGAGATTTTTTCTTCAACGATGCTCGGTGATCGGGATTCCTTTTTCAAGTCATGTTCATCTTCAGCAGATTCCTTCTCTGCCTTCTCTGGACTCGGGGACTTTGGCTTGTCAACTGTGACACTGGCGATACTTGGCGATCGAGACTTCTGAATCTCCTCCACTTCCTTCAGATCTGCTTTTTCGCCGGCAACGCTCGGTGTCTTTGATTTGTCGGCTAGTTCCTTATCATGTGGTTTGTCACCTGTTGGACTTGGGGATTTGCTTCGATCGAAAGGTGTTTCTTTGTCGGGTGATTTCGATTTTTCACTGGCCAGACTAGATGAACGTGACTTCTCGAGTTCAATCTTCTCGCTGACGACACTCAGCTTTCTTTCTTCGAAGTCTTCGGCAGACGGACTCGCGGATTCACTGCTGCTGGACGATTCAGACTCTTCTGAAACGGGTGACTTGGTCTTAACAGATTGTATAAATTCTTTCAAATCCAGCTTCTCGCCGGCAATACTCGGGCTCTTCGGTTTGTCAGCTTCTTTTGGTTGACTGGTGATGCTCGCCAAACTGGGGGATCTTTCCTTTTCAATCTGTTCAGCCACGTCCTTCAAATCTAGTTTTTCGCCGGACAGGCTTGGCATCTTTGATTTATCACCTGGTTCTTTTTCTACCACATCCTTCAAGTCTGGTTTCTCGTCGGCAATGCTTGGTGTCTTCGACTTGTCAGCGTCTTTCGGTTCGCTGGCAACACTCGTTAAGCTTGGCGATCGTTCCTTTTCGATTGGCGCGCTAACATCTTTCAAGTCTGGCTTGTCATCGGCGATGCTTGGTGTCTTCGATTTCTCGGCTTCCCTCGGTTCACTCGCGACACTCGCTAAGCTTGGCGACCGTTCCTTTTCGATTGCTTCGGTCACATCCTTCAAATCTGATTTCTCACTGGCGATGCTGGGTGATTTTGATTTGTCAGTAGGTTCTTTCTCTATTACGTCTTTCAAATCTGGTTTCTCACCTGCGATGCTTGGTGATTTAGATTTGTCAGCAGGTTCCTTTTCTATGACGTCCTTCAAGTCTGGTTTTTCACTCGCGATGCTAGGCGACTTCGACTTTTCTGCCTCTTTTGGTTCACTTACAACACTCGTAATGCTTGCTGACCTTTCCTTCTCCATCGCATCAGTAACATCCTTCAAATCTGGTTTTTCTCCAGCGATACTCGGAGTCTTCGACTTGTCAGCTTCCTTTGGTTCACTTATCACACTTGCTATACTTGGTGATCGTTCCTTCTCGATTGATTCAGCTACATCCTTCAAATCAGGTTTCTCCCCAGTAACGCTTGGAGTTTTAGACTTGTCAGCCTCTTTTGGTTCACTTATCACACTTGCCAAACTTGGTGATCGTTCCTTCTCTATTGGTTCAGTCACATCCTTCAAATCAGGTTTCTCCCCAGTAACGCTTGGAGTTTTAGACTTGTCAGCCTCTTTTGGTTCACTTATCACACTTGCTATGCTTGGTGATCGTTCCTTCTCGATTGGTTCAGCTACATCCTTCAAATCAGGTTTCTCCCCAGTAACGCTTGGAGTTTTAGACTTGTCAGCCTCTTTTGGTTCACTTATCACACTTGCTATGCTTGGTGATCGTTCCTTCTCGATTGGTTCAGCTACATCCTTCAAATCAGGTTTCTCCCCAGTAACGCTTGGAGTTTTAGACTTGTCAGCCTCTTTTGGTTCACTTATCACACTTGCTATACTTGGTGATCGTTCTTTCTCTACTGGTTCAGCCACATCCTTCAAATCAGGTTTCTCTCCAGTAACGCTTGGGGTCTTCGATTTGTCAGCCTCTTTTGGTTCACTTATCACACTTGCCAAACTTGGTGATCGTTCCTTCTCTACTGCTTCACTCACATCCTTCAAATCAGGTTTCTCTCCAGTAACGCTTGGAGTCTTCGATTTGTCAGCCTCTTTTGGTTCACTTATCACACTTGCTATGCTTGGTGATCGTTCCTTCTCGATTGGTTCAGCTACATCCTTCAAATCAGGTTTCTCCCCAGTAACGCTTGGAGTTTTAGACTTGTCAGCCTCTTTTGGTTCACTTATCACACTTGCTATGCTTGGTGATCGTTCCTTCTCGATTGGTTCAGCTACATCCTTCAAATCAGGTTTCTCCCCAGTAACGCTTGGAGTTTTAGACTTGTCAGCCTCTTTTGGTTCACTTATCACACTTGCCACACTTGGTGATCGTTCTTTCTCAATTGGTTCAGTCACATCCTTTAAATCAGCCTTCTCACTAGCAACGCTCGGTGTCTTCGACTTGTCAGCCTCTTTTGGTTCACTCATGACACTCGTCAAACTTGGAGATCGTTCTTTCTCTAGTGGTTCAGTAACATCCTTCAAATCGGACTTTTCACTTGCGATGCTCGGGCTCTTCGACTTGTCGAGTTCCTTTTGCTCACTAGTCACACTTACGATGCTAAGAGACCGTTCCTTTTCGAATTCTTCCTCACCTACATCCTTCAAGTCGGGCTTTTCACTCGCCACGCTTGGCGTTTTCGACTTCTCAGCTACTTCTTTCTCTGTCACGTCCTTCAGGTCTGCCTTTTCTCCTGCGATACTTGGAGTCTTCGACTTATCGGCGTCCTTGGGCTCACTTGCAATACTCGCTAAGCTGGGTGATCTTTCTTTTTCGATCGGTTCAGCGACCTCCTTCAAGTCTGGCTTCTCACCAGCGACACTTGGTGTCTTTGATTTATCAGCTTCCTTCGGTTCACTGATAACACTTGCCAGGCTCGGTGATCTTTCTTTGTCGATCGGTTTCTCTTCTTCGACAGGGCTCGGTGACTTCGACTTGATTGAATCTTTCCTCTCTTCTTTAGGCGACGGAACCTTCTCCGTGACATCTTTCAAATCTAGTTTGTCACCAGCGATGCTTGGTGATCTCGATTTCTCGGCAACCAAACTCGGCGACTTCTCTTTCTCTTCGGGTTTCAGCTCGTCAGGTTTGGAAACCGAAGTCGGAGATTTTTCTTTTTCTTCCGGTTTGTCACCCACAATGCTCGGTGCTCTGGATCTTTCTTTGATGTCCTTCTCGACATCAACTGCTTTCTCATCGATTATACTTCCACGTTTTTCATCTAAATCTTTTTCATCAGGTTTCTCACCTGCGATACTTGGGGACCTCGATTTTTCGATCTTCTTGACGTCTTCCAGTTCAGTAACCGGACTCGGTGTCTTCGACTTTTCTAATAATTTCGTCTCTGGTTCCATTTCTGGTTTCAAGTCAAGTGGCTTTGCCGCTGGCTTTTCTTCCGGTTCCTGTTCTTCAGGCATTGGAGATATTTTCTCTGCCATCGCCTTTACCATCTCGACCTTTTCTAACGGAGACATCGCAAAGACTGATTCAGCAGGCGAAACATCTTCAGATTCAATTGTTTCCGGAGACTTGGGCAGACTCATGTCCAGTGGTTTCTCGATCTTCTTCACTTCCTTTTCTTCAGGAGTCTTTGGCTTCTCAGGTTCAATCGGTGACTTAGGCAGTGTCTTATCCAGCAGCGAAACTGGTTTCGGAATATCTGCTTTCACCGGCACAGAAATAGGTTCTGTTGGTTTTTCAGGTTTTTCTCGCGTCTCCAACATGTCTGCTGCCTTTTCGATGATCTCCACCGGCGACTTCGATTTGTCAATTTCCTCAGGCGATCTCGGTTTTTCGAGTTCCACGGGAGATTTGGCTTTCTGCAGTTCCAGTGGAGATTTCGGCTTTTCGGCGATTTCTGCGGGAGACTTTTCCTTTTCGAATTCAAGCGGAGATTTCGGTTTCTCAGCAAGTTCCGTGGGTGACTTTGGTTTCTCAGGCACTTCGTCTTTCTTTGCATCCTTAACTTTACCCGGCTCGGGCTTCTCTAAACTGTCCTCGAGATCCTGTGAATCCCTCCTGCCGATGGGCGACTTGTCCAAACTGTCTTCTGGCGTGATTTTGCCGGCCTCCTTCGTTTCAGCCGCCGATTTCTCTGAAATGCTGTCCTTCTCCGGCGTGCTGACGTCCGAGCGCAGCGAATCCTTGTCAATGATCAACGAGTCCTTCTCAGGAGTCGATTTGACGGACGCATCTTTGAGAGAATCTTCTGGGGTAATTGTTTTCGTGAACGTAATACTTCCGGTGGGACAAATTTCTATCTCTGCACCGCCATCTTCACTGCTCGCGGTTACCAGCATTCTCTTGACGACTCCTTCCTCTTCGATCTTCGCCGGTTTGTCCTCTGGACTCGAAGCAGGAGTTTTCGGTGGATGGTCTAAGTCTGGCTTTTTCGTCGAAATTTGATCTTCTTCTTTGGGAGATTCGGCTTTCGGTGACTCGGTCGGAGATATTTTCGCAGATTCCGGTTTGATGCTTTCTTTTCTTGCGACCTTTGGTTCTTCGGCAGATTCCTCCTCCTTTGCAGGCGACTCGGGCTTTTCTTTTTCGATCACTTCAGGTTTTGGTTCGGCTGCACGTCCAGTCGCGTCGGCTAATTTCGTCTCTGGTACGATTGGCTTCTCTTCTTTGAGTTCGGGCTTGACTTCGTCCTTTTCGAGTTTCTTCGTTAAGTCTGTCACTTTGTCTGTGATGCTGGCAGCCATTTCCATGGCAGATTTGAAGTCTTCGGTTGGCTTTACCGGAGATTCGTCCTTTGGAAGTTTTTCGACTTCCTTCTCGGGGCTTGGCTCCTTTGATTCTTTTTCTGGACTCGGCTCTTTCTTGAGTTCCTTTTCAGGACTTGTTTCCTTTTGGAGTTCCTTTTCAGGACTTGCTTCCTTCTTGAGTTCCTTTTCAGGAGTCGGTTCCTTCTTTAACTCCTTTTCAGGGCTTGGTTCCTTCTTTAACTCCTTTTCAGGACTTGGTTCCTTCTTTAACTCCTTTTCAGGACTTGGTTCCTTCTTCAACTCTTTTTCAGGACTTGGTTCCTTCTTTAACTCCTTTTGAGGACTTGGTTCCTTCTGTAATTCCTTTTCGGGACTTGGTTCCTTCTTTAACTCCTTTTCAGGACTTGGCTCCTTCTTTAACTCCTTTTCAGGACTTGGTTCCTTCTTTAACTCCTTTTGAGGACTTGGTTCCTTCTGTAATTCCTTTTCGGGACTTGGTTCCTTCTTTAACTCCTTTTCAGGACTTGGTTCCTTCTTTAACTCCTTTTCAGGACTTGGCTCCTTCTTTAACTCCTTTTCAGGACTTGGTTCCTTCTTCAACTCTTTTTCAGGACTTGGTTCCTTCTTTAACTCCTTTTCAGGACTTGGTTCCTTCTTCAACTCTTTTTCAGGACTTGGTTCCTTCTTTAACTCCTTTTCAGGACTTGGTTCCTTCTTCAACTCCTTTTCAAGAGTTGGTTCCTTTTCTTCCTTTTCTGGACTAGGCTCCTTCTTTAATTCCTTTTCAGGACTTGGTTCCTTCTTTATTTCTTTTTCCGGACTAGATTCTTTTTCTACTTCTTTTTCAAGACTCGGTTTCTTCTTTTCTTCCATCACAGCAGGTTTCTCTTCTGGACTCACAGCTTTTGGCTCGACTTTCTCTTTCTCGTCCTTGACCTCCTTCTTCTCCTTAGCCTCATCCAAATACTTCTCCGTCATGTCCATCGCCGAAACATCCGAAATATCCGCTTCCGCGGGTTCGTCAATCTTCTTCTCCTCTTTAACTTCCGGCTTCACCTTCTTCCTGTCAATATCAATCTTTTCAACCTTCTCCTTCGTTTCCTTCACGAATTTCTCATCAGCTTCAATGACGTCGCTCATGTCATCTTCGACAGCTTCCTCAGCGTCTTCCTTTTCCTTACTCTCTGTTCTAGAAGTATCCTCAGGAGAAGTGATAGGCACGTCACGAACTTTGTATTCCTGCTCAACAGCCTCGAAATCATCATGCTCCTTCTCATGTTCCTTCGCTTCGGGTTCTTTCTCTGACGTCGCTGGTGAAACTTTCTTTTCACCAATGTCCAGTTTCTCCAGTTTCTCTGGCGAAGGTTTCTTGTCCTCAGGAATCAACGGCTTCGGTGGAATTGTGACGAAGCCATCTTCCATCTTTTCTTCTTCAGCCTCTTCCTCAGGCACCGATTCTTCTTTTTCCTTCGACTCGGCCGCTTTTTCGAATTCCTCCGGTTCTTCCGGAGACATTCTGTCCTTCTCAGGGCTCTCGATGACAGACTTTCGTTTCTCAGTCGTCACGTCTGCTTTTTCGGTGATCGTCTCTTCTGTTTCCAGCTCTTGTTCGAATTCGGAGACTTCTTCAACGGAGACGTCAAAGACCATGTCCCGGGAGATTTTTCGCTTGACAATAATCTCCTCGATGATCTCGATAATGATTCTCCTGGGCACGACTTTCTTGATGGAGATCTCCTCGATTATCTCGATCGTGATCTTCTTGCCCTTGGTGATGTACTCGCTGAGGATGTATTCTTCGATCTCCATTTTCATCTGCGGAGTGATCGACTCGTCCAGTTTCAAGATCTCGACATCCTCCACGACACTCTCGCGCGGCAGTCCCCTCCTGATGATGATTTCCTCGATTATGTAGATAAGGCGCTCGCGCGGCATACGCTTGATCACGGTGATATATTCAATGATCTCGATCGTGATCTTCTTCTTCTTCGTTAACACGAGCTCCTCGATGATCTCCTCGACTCGCACGTCCCTGCCGATCGTTTCCTTCACGTCGTTCGGCAGGTCTGGCAACTTGCTCTCGTCCAGCTCCGGCTCGACGTCGTAAATCTTCTCTGTAGTGAATTTCGGCGACGTCGGCGCGGAGTCCGGAGTCACCATGACAATTTCCGCTTTGGCGGGCGAGACCTTTTGCTCGAAACCTATTTGCTCGACGGATTCCTCGATTTCGCGCTGCTTCTCATCGCTGGTCTTTCGTTTGGCAATTTCTTTCACGCACACGTCTTCAATGCCTGCTTTGAGAACGTCGATCTTTGTCTCATCCTCCTCGTCCGTTTCCTTCGTCTCGCAGACTTTGTCTTCTTTCATCAGGTCCGCACAGATCTCCATGGCGTCGTGCTTCTCCTGCGCCGTGTCCTTCGTCGGTGACTCGACGATCTTCTCGTCTTTGACAACTTTCACGCACGGCTCTTCGCAGACCTCGGTCATGCTCGGAATTTCGAACGTCGGCAATGGTTTCGTTGGTTGCTCGAGAAGCTCCTCGACCTCTTCTTGCGACGGGAACACTTCGGTCACTCCTACCTTTCGCGGCATGATTATGTCCTCGTGAATGGGTTTCGCTTCTTTTTCTTCCGGCTTGATAATCATTTCGTCCGGCTTCACCAGTTTTTCGTCGGACTTGTCGACCGTTTCTTCGGCTTCAGTTGGTTTCTCCGCGGACACCGATAGTTTCCTCTCGATTTTCTCGGCAGCTTCCTTCTCCTTCTTCACTTTCTCATCGAACAGAATCTTTGCCGACAAGAAATCGTCTTCCTTCAGGACCTCCGCGACCTTCTTCACAATCTCGATCACGTCCTTCGGCTTCTCTTGCTCCTCAAGATCGATCCCTGCCGTTCCGGCGAGAACCTCTCCAACGTCACGAACTGCCTCCTTGACGTCTTTCAATGGACGCGAGGATTCCTCTTCATACTCTTCTTCGAACTCCTCGTCCTTCGGAATATCGAACTTCACCTTCTCCGCTGCCTTAATATCGGGAGAAAAGCTGTCGCTTTGCGGCTTCATTTCCTCCAATTTCTCGACCACTCCATCCAGAGTGTCCTTGACGGCGTCCTTCGGTCGCGGCACTTCCTGGAATTCCGGCATTTCTTCGATTTTCTCTTCCAGCGATTCCAAGGAGTCGCGAAGCGAATCTTTCACGGTCTTGAATTTCTTCGAAGCTTCCTCGAGCAGAGCCTTCACTTCCTCAGCTTCCTCTCCGGCATCGTCGTCCTTCATATCGACGTCCTTAAGGATCTGCTCCTTCGCCTTTGCCGGCTCTTTCGGCGAAACCACTTCCATCGGACTCTGCTTCGGCGGAGAAAGTTCTTTCGGCGTCTTTGCTACGTCATCAACCTTTTCTTTCACCAGCGGTTCGACGTCCACGCTCTTCTTCCGCAGGTCCTTTACTTCCTCCTTCATAAAGGCTGCCGTTTCCTTAACGACGGCGGACTTGACATCTTTTAAGACTGGCGCGACCGGTTCGACAGTTTCTGGTTTTTCGACTGTCTTACCGATCTTCGGGAATATCCTCTCCATGTCGGCTTCCTCGAGGAGAGTTTTTTCCTGAGCCTTCGCCTCCTTCGGCGAGCTCGACTTCGAAGACGATTTATCCTCGGTGTCCTTCTCTGGCTCCTTTCGCGCCTTCTTCGTCAGCTTGTCGATACCCTTTTCGAATTTGTCGGCCACTTTGCCGAAGAAACTGAATACACCCTTGGCTTCCTTGACAGGTGGCGTGGGTGGTTCCTTCAGCTCTTGCACAGGAGCCACTTTCTCTTCTTTGTCCTTCTCGAAGTCCTCCATCCTGTACAATTTAGGATCGACTTCCTCGTGGACAGGAAGATCAGCGACTTCGTCCGGGGTCTTGACAATTTCTCTCTGCACTCCTTGAACAGCTTGTCGAACGTCGAACACCTTTACTTCCGGTTTGACAACCGGGAGTACCTGGGGAACGACTTCTTCTTCGACCTTCACCGGTGTTTCTTTCTCCTTGACCTCTTCGATGACATGTTTCTCGTCGATGTCTTCCTTGATTTCGTCCAACGGAATCCTCTCGTCCTCGGGCAAGGTCGGTGCCGTGGTCGTGGCTCCTGATTCCAAGGTCGAAATACGTTCTTGCGATTCCTCTTGCTTCTCCGGAACCGGTTCCTTCTGATCAACCTCCGGTTTCATGTCGGTGTCGGTGGTCTTCTTCTCGGAAGAGTCGAACTTGTCGGGACTCAGGCTAGACGGTTCCTTAGTGATGTCCTCGCTTTCTTTCTTCCCGGAATCATCCTTGTCCTCAGCTTTTTGCATGATGTCCACCGCCAACTGGATGATATCCTTCATCTCTTCCATCAGTTGTTCCTCGCGTTCGGGTGTCAGGTCCTTCTTCTCCTCCTTCGTCGGCGCTAGCTCCTCCTCAGGTTTCTTCTCCGAAGTATCAACCTTGTCCTTCTCCTCAGGCTCCTCTCTCTCCCCCTTCTCTTCAATAGTTTCGACGTCCTTCAAAATCTTCACCTTCTCAGACTCGGCCTCGTCCAACACGTGCTTCTGCTCACCTTCGCCGCTCTGGACAGAATCCTCCGTATAAATTTCTTCTTTCTCAACGATCAGATACTCATCCTCCTCCGTCAGCTCCTGACTCTCCTTCCGGGAGCTTTCCTTCTTCGGCGCATCCTCGATATCAGCGGTGACATCCTCCTCCGTCATGTCCTCCTCCTTCTTATCGGTACCTTCTGCCGTGATTTCATCGTCCACCTCAAACCGGTCTTCCTTCCTCGTCTCCTCAATCCTCTCCGCCTTCTGCAGGACCGCCTCGATCTCCTCGACCACCTCTCTCTCTTCCTTAAGATCCGCCAAAACTTTACTTTCAATCGAGTCCAACGATATGTCCTCCGACTTCTCGATCAAGCTCTTCTCCACCAGCTTCGCCGTCGTTTCCGGTTCGATGCCCGAGGGGGTCGAGACTGTCGAAGAATCCGTCGTGCCTTTGTCACCCTTCACTTTCCTTATCACCCCGTCCTTGTCGGATTTAACGGACGCCGTGGGCGTGCTTCTGGTCGATTTGGCCGGACTTCCGGGCACTCTCGCCTTGCTCGGACTGACAGGCTTCACCCTTCGACTAATTGGCTTTCTGTCCATTGGTTTAGGCTTCGCTGAAACTTTCACCGCGCTCACCGGAGCCGTGTCCTTCCCAGCCGACTTTTCGATCTGCTTCTGCTCGACGACCTTCCTATTGTTCGCGTCCTTGGCACTTTTAGCCGGAAGTGCCGCGATCGCCTTGACGGCCGCCCTGACCTTCGGCACCGCCTTTGAGATCTCCATCTTGGAGGCCGTGCCGTTGAGTGTCTTCTTCGGAGTAGTCGGTGACGATTTAACAGCGTCTTTCTTCTCGGAAGGTACCTTGGGTCGCTTCTCGATCGCTCGCGGCTTCACGTCCTTGGACGACTTCGCGAACGACTTCGCCTCCTTTCTCCTCGGCTCGGCCTTCGGCTTCGGCGTCGGAGCGGTCTTCTCCGCTTCCGGCTTGATCGCGTCCGTCTTCTTCTGCTCCTCGTCCTTCTCCTTCTTCTCAGGCCTCTCTATCTTCGGAGCCTCTCTCTTCACTTCCTTCTTCGCGTCCTTCAGCTCCTTCTCGATCTTCTTCTCCTTCGCCTCCGGCTCTATCTTCTTTATGTCCTTCACTTCCTCGATCTTCTTGTTCTCCGCTGCCTTTCGCGTCTTCGTCTCAGTCTTCGGTGGCTGCGGCTTTGTCGTGGAAATTATCGGCGTACTCTGCGGCGTAGCCGACTTCGGAGCGTCGTCCTTCAATGCTTTGATGTCCGGCGTCTCCTTCTTCTCCCGCTTCACGTCCCGCTTCGAGTCCTTCTCGATCAAGCCCAACTTCTTCGTCGGCTTGTCCCTGAGCGTCGCCAGCGACGTCGACGGCGACAGGGTCTTGGCCGAGCAAATCGGGTGCTTCAGGAAGTCCAAGTGCTTCAGTCTCTCGAAGCCTTCGAAGATCTTGTGCTGCGGCGTGCTGCCCGGGAAGAGGATCCTCGTGATCGTGTCCTCGGGATTCGCGGGCTGCCAGACGAGCAACGCGCATATCGAGACGAGATTTTGTACGGGGAAGGTCAAGTTGTTTGAGTCCTTTCGATGAGACCCGGCGAACAGCTTCGAATCGGACGTGTGCCATTTGGCCAGGAATTCTCGCACTTCGCGGCTGTCCCTGCTCGGGCTCAGGACGTACATGTCCAACGTGCCGTGGCCGACTTTGTGGTAGAGGTTGATTGGATCCGGGTCCCGGTAGCATGGATGGGCGCGCAGACTGATGTGACGGAGATTCACCACCATCTCCTGCCCGATGTCGGTCAGGTTCAGGATGAGTGGGTCGATGTCCTTGTCGCCGTCCGGCGAATTCGATTGTCTTCTCTCCTGCGGAACAGGGTTAGCAGACATTTTTATCGTTTTCCGAACAATTCCTGAACGTCGAGAATGGGCCGTCTCGTCTCTACGTACTACTGCGTTCAAAGTATTAAGTTGAAATATAATAGATCTATATATCGTACAAATTTCGAGTTTGTGAATATATAACATTATACAGATTACAATGCAACATTCGTATTCGACGGTGAATTAATTCTCACGAAACCTGCACTCAGCACGGATTCTTTCGTACTTTTCAAATGAAAAATTGCGGACCCGTAATACCTAATATACCTACTTCGAGATCGAACGAATGTGATTACTCACGACTAGGTTGCAGAAGAAATGTCCGATCTGTGGATAAACGTGCATCTCCTTCTTCTTTCTCAGAACGCTGGACATGCCGCCGACGTTGCTATTGTTTATTCTAGTGACTAGAACAGCGTCGAGTCTGTCGAGGTGTCTGGTGAAGTCCCAGAAGCACGACTTCCTGGCGAAACCGCCGTCCACCAGCATGTTGAAGCCGTTAATGCCGAACAGAGCTGCGTCGCCCTGTCCGCCGGGAAATACGTATAACGTCGGGTGGCTGAATCTGATGTTGCCCACCACGTCCGACGGTTCCATTAGCTGGTCCAGCGTCTGGGCAACGAGATACTGTCCCACGTAATTCGTGAAGCTCGTGATTGCGGATACACCCGCTGTCAGTACGTCATCTGGGTTTACCCTGACTCGGCAGGATCTGCATCAAGAGAAAGGGAACTTGAAATGTTGATAAGCTCAAGCGACACCAGTGTGTCTTGTTCTCGGCACTGTATGCTCTTAGGCCATATGTACTAATAGACCCGACTTTCGACAAGTGCTTTGAGACGCATAATATCTGTGTAAATATATGCATTTATTACAGTACGTGTGTATTATAATTTTGAAAGAACAAAGGAAAAAAAAAAGAGCACGAGCTGCGTGCCAAGTTATCCGCATTGCGTCTCCTTGCATCAACCGTATTGCACGCGACATAAAAACCCTCCCCGCAATTTCCGTTCGACGAGAGCAATAGACGAGCCCAGCGAAATGGTCCACGGAAGAATTGCTCGTCGACTATCTCGCTCTGATCAATTCGGGTCGGGCAAATTGTTCGGTTTAAGAAGAGCGAAGGAAAAAGGGAAGTGCTCTGGCCCGGATCAAGATGGAATCAGTTTTATGTAAGAAACGAGGATGCGCACCTGGTACAGGCCTCCTTCGACAATCGAATCGTTGTCCAATCGCCGACGCCCGCACAATGAATGTCTACCGTAACGCTATTCTCGTAGGCACGAAGGACTCGCTGCACCTCATGCTCACTGAACGCATCCAAAAAGTCTGCGAGACTGAAGGTTCCATCCTGCAGAGCAAATTACGTTAGGCGTTTCAAGTTGCAAGTTTCAAGTTCCATGATTCAAAAGGTCGAGCACAGAGAATTATGCAATTAACAGTCTGCATGCCGTTACATGTTCTCGTGAAAACTATGTGTTCTGCTCATAGTGCAAGATAGCGGATACTAAAGCTGACGCTATCGAGGAACTGTCATTATCATGTTTTAGTCTACGATCTCTGCGAATTGCTTCGTCGAAATGTTCGAGCGCAATCGCGCGTCGCCAGCAATGAAAAATGACGCCTACCTGAAGTATCCAGGAACCATTTCCACCGAACGTGTAGCCAGCGTGTATGATGTGCCGATGCTTCGTGAAGCTGGCGAGCAGATTCCGGATGCATTGTAGCAGGGTATTTGTTTGCGGATGAATCAGAACCTCCGTGACCAGGTTCTCCGTGGCGTATTGAATCAATCGTTCGCCTGGAACGGAACTCATTTTCCACGTGTCTTTGTGCGCTACGACATAGGCGCGCGCGAATATTGCGTACGTGCGGTTCGTGCTCGGCTGGAGCGAATTTTTATTTATTACCCGAACGGGCGACGTCGGAATATAGACGCTATTCTTGCGGCTCAGTGCGCTTCGATAAACGCGTGGCCGAGTTGGACGGAAAAATTTTCGAAATTTCCCATCTTCATCGATCACATTTCTGGCGTCGCGGTACGCTTCAATTTTCAATCCGTAACTGGCTACGTTCTCCCGCTCAAATAGCAATCGAAGACGCGATCTTTTTCCACGGCTCCGGGGCCACTGGGAAGACGGACGAATATCGGTTTCTATCGTCCCGCCGATACGAATTGAATATCCATTAGGGAAAGTCGTGAGAACGACAAACGTCTCGTTTGGAAAGTCGCGCGCGTCGCGAGAGTGTGCCATTATACCGACAACTGCGATAATTACCATTCCTGGCTTCCTCTCCTTCGGGGGCTTGTGCTACCAGCGCCAGCAACTCTTTCTCCAGGTCGACGTGGCAGCTGTCTTTGTCCCATGAGAGAAAACCTGCGACGTTCAACGAAAATCGATGCCGTTAATTAAACGAACGGTTGTGTACAAGAGCAACACAGCTGAGGACGAGGATTGAAACGGGGGTTGAAGGGGATGGATGAAGGTGGGCAGAAGAGGGGTGCTTACATAAGACACGGTTCCGACCCGTTGCACGGACTCCTGATTCATTTCATCGGCGCCGTATTTTCAACGAACCTCAAAAATAGTCACGACACCGTCAAACGTTCTCATCGTCCCGACGTTTCGTTCCGATCACCTTCGCGCAGACACTGTTCTCAGTGGCTCTCAGCCGTTTTCAGGAGCAGAGCTCGAAGTTTCTCGCTCGTATAATTCCGCCATTGCACATTCTCAGAGACCCAATCACTCGGCTGGCCAATTTCCACGATGAAAGGGCGTCGGATGGAGGCACACGCTTCCTTTGGAATCCGACGTCTCCTAGTCGGCGCATTACATTTCTCGCGAGCGGAGGACGAGGCGAACAGATAACGAGGTTTCCATAAACGATCGGCGACCATTACCAGTACCAGATCGGCAAAGCGCTCTTACCCTTTAACGGAATTCCGCGTCGCGCCTGAGTCTCTCGCGGAGAAGTAGGTCTACGGCAGATGTTATCGCAGACGAATCGCCGTGAACTTAAAGAAATAGCTATGACATTTTTTAGACGAGCGCGGATTGACCTTCTTCCGGCGCACGACCAGGATCGTTCGCTGCTCTTCGAAGAAATCGTTCGCAAGCGAATTCGCCACCGCTTTATCTCAATTGCAGATACACCGTTTGCCAGCGCGAAATCCAAGGACTCTCCAACTTTACAACTCCACCCTACCCATTCCGTCCGTCCATTACGGCTCGCAGTCCAGCGTTTCTCGGAACTATAGGAAAGTTGCTTGCATAAATGCGTATCCGAAAGGTCGTTCTCTGTCGCGTTAGATGGCCGATCGATGGCCGAGACGTTGTTCCCAGCTCAAAACTGAAAGCTCATTTTCAGGCAAACGCGTTGATACCGCGATCGCCATTGACAGCAAAATCGAAGAACGACGGAGAAGTCCTCCTTAAGCCCGAACTCGATTATCGCCGTTATCGTTCGGCATTATGACCCACGAGGGAGAACGGAATACGGACGGAATAGTGGGTCATAAGCGTCACATCGAGAGAGTTTTGCACCGGTCCGGCTTCATAAAGTGAGGGTCGCGCGGGGTTGGATGATGTAAGGTTAAGGTTAAGAAGCTAAGGAGCGTCTTAGCTACCATTCGGATTGACTGATGAGAAAAGCGAATTACTCGGATATTATATTTCCACCCATTATACGATTTCACATCGTCACGATAAGGAACTTGTGCCTCGTTATTGTTACGTGGAACGGTTCGTAAAAAATGTTTCGATGCGACTCGTCGTGGCAAGAAGTTGTGTGTCGGTGGAATTATTTCGTTTCGCAGCGAATGTGAAGCGTTTCGTGAAAATGTTTTTTTTGTTCGTTACTTATGTTGCAGTGAGAATTTTTGTTCCCGGCGAACGTAAAGCAGCTTGCAAAAATGTCACAGTCATTACCCGTACCTATGTTTCCGTGTAATTATTTCGTTGCGTACGGGCGCGGATACGTTTCGCAGAAATGCGACAGACATCATCGTGGGTTCACTGGCTAGTCCGTCTATTTCCTTCCGCGGCATTCGCGAAGGTGCTCTAGATGCGGCAACAAGAAAAGTATACTTAGCCACTGGCGAGCTATTTTTACGGACGACGTGCGCGATCAATCGATATCCACGTACCCAGCGACGTGCCGCTCTCACGCAGAACACGGATTTGTGCGGGAGCGAACGCGATGAAAAGTTCGACAACGCATCGACCCCTTAGATACCGCGCGATGGTCGGAGGGCAAGAAATCGGCGAGCTCGTTTTTATCTTAGCGCCCGCTTGACGACGCTCGTGACGTCACGAGCACCGCACCCCGTCACGTGGTTTCTCGCCGGCAATCGATCGCACACCCCCGTTCTACCCCCGATCCGCAGTCTCGACGAGAGAACGATCCAGGTTTGACATTTATCATCGGCCAATTCAATCACACGATTACGATCATATTTTTTTCCCTCCCCACCATCAGGCTGCCGGAGGTGGCATCGGCGGGTGGCGATGTAAGTGGACCGCTCGGTGGCGAGGGCGAGTCTTTAATTGCGTCAGATTGCGTCACGTCGTGTGATTTCAGAGGCCGCAAATTTTTATTTCGTCCAGCCGGTGTCAGTGCGGTCTGAAGGACTTGTTGTTTACTTGTCAGGAGCTTGAACGTGCGATTTTTAACGTCCTCTCTCTCTCTCTCTCTCTCTCTCTCTATCTCTGTCTGTCTGTCTCTCGAGATCGATGTTGTAGTTTAGGCGCGATTCAGTTCACGATACGCGCTGTGCTCGTTACACGTTTCATCGTCGGGGCCGACGGCGATATATCGGATACGTATTGCAAACAAAGTAGGCGGGGGTCGGTGAGCATTAAGAGGCACGACCCCCGCGGCACGGCTTCTCTTGTATCACCCTCAGGGCTTCCGATCAATTTGACATACGGCGAGAGAATGCACCGTGCTCCCGGCCTACGGCCAGACGATTTAGAAGATTTAGGTATTAACCTGCGCGGCGATATCAATCTAAAGATAATATATCTCATTTAAAGATAACATAAAAATGAGTTATAATTATAACCAAATGTCAAAGAACTGATTTGGACCGAGCGGTAATTTTAGAATGTTCCCTCGCTAGTGCGCACTTCAGCCCATGGGAACGGGTGGTTTTCGAGAAGAACTGGTGTCTTGCGACTCGACTCGATCAGTCGTTACGTCGTCCTCGAGGAACCGGCATTGATTGATATCGGCAGTTGCCTGGCAACGTCTCGGACCATTCTTCTCCGCGTACACCGCCGGTATAGAATTACGCGGGAGTAGTCCGTTCGAACTCCCATGGCAACAGAGTGCACGCTCCATTGTGCCTCATCATCAATCCTTTAATTCGGCACGGACGCGGCGGCGGCGGAGAGAAGTTGTATTGTTCGACGTTAGTCGACTCTTCGGCAGTCTCCGGTACGAAGACGCATTGTGCCAGCGGTGAAAAATTTCTCGCCGATTTTCCTTGCCTCTCGTATCGCACTTTTGCAAACATTTTAAACGTTACGTGTAGTGCGTTATACGAAGAATAAAAGCAGGATGTAAAGTTGATGCAACTGTCGAGTGACCAAAGGGAATTCTCTGTACAGTAACCTGGGTGCGATCGGTCGCTGTAATAATGGCAGGAGTTATAAATGGCTCGCACGTAATCCACACATGAAAATTTGTTCAAACACGGAACGTTAACCGTGCACTGCCCTGGCCGCTGATAAACAGTGTGTCGGGAATAGACGGATGCATTTGTTAGTGACCAGGTGACACGGTTACGGGCTCCACGTTGTACATTTTCTTTTTTCGACAGACTGCGGCGGAGAACGGTCTCGAGTTTAACAGACAACGCTCATTGTCAGTCACGGACCGCGAGAGATCGCGAGCGTAATTCGGTGTCCGGCCCGAGGAAAAGGCACGGGAGCAATGAAATAATTGCCTGGCTGGAACCTAACTTTCGTGGCTTCAACATCAGGACACACAGACACTCGTCTCGTCGCCGTAAAAATGTATATTATATATATTATAAAATATACACTCAACGTTTTGCCTTTTTGCCTATCGACTGTATTTTGTATTATTCAGTCTTATTCTTAGTTTCAGAATAGTATATGAAGATGGATGGTTATTTAATTTTTATTAGATAAAATATGAAATCTATTATTTACGTACAAGTGCTAACAGTTCTTTTCTCCGACAACCGTGCCCTCCTTTTTCATTTACTTCCCCGTTCCCGCCCGGTTACGACCGGCAGCCGTTCCACGCGTACTCTCGAATTAACCCGCGCGATGCGCGAAGTTACGACGAAGTTACGGCCAAGGCAAGGTCCGGCCTTAATTACAACCGATAAATTGGCCGGACCCACGCGCGCGTTTCCTGATTTAGCGCTCTAACGAACTCGCCGAGCCGGCCAGAACGAAAATGGCAATTTTGTTACTTTTTCGACAGCCAGAAGCCACAGCGCACGTTAATCTTTTTAATATTTCCATGACTAGCTAACCGAGGTTTCCTGTGCGCTTTTTAATGCTACGGATGACTTTACGATGTTTCCGCTCGCTACTTAAGTGGGCTGTAAAGTTTTGAGGACCGCTGTTCTGATTATTCTTCCGTGGTTCTCTGTCGGAAGTTGTGAGTATAATTCGAAGAACACATTTCTGCATTCAAGAGCGTCGGACGTAACTTGTTTACGCACCGTGCAGGTTCGCGAGAGATAAGTGGACGCTATTTTTCCCATTCAACCACGCACGAGACCTACCGCCGTAGCAAAAAAATGTAATTTCACTAGCCAGTGCGTAAACAAAGTAATTCGGTATTCACAGTTCCCTGTTTGCGCGCCGCGCGAACCGCAGCCATCGCGAATTAGTTCGAAAATTGCAACACTCTACCGATAATACCAGACGACAATTCCACATCGCCGACCGAACACTTACGAAAACGGCACCCTCGAACCTTAAAACGTCGAAAGCAAAGCTCTCCCAAGTTCTCCTTCTTACGGAACCGCTCCGCGCAAATTCACTCACGCCTCACTATCCGCGGCGTACATGAAATCCGAGCACATCGGATTTCCCAGTGCACACGGCGTGCGTGGCTGGAAGAAGCTCAAAGGAGACGTGGGATCGCAAGAATCCCGTGAGTGGCGCATTACGGGCGAAAAATGCGGGAGTGCAAAGGCCGCGGGTCGCATCCGACATCCGACGTCGTCCTGGCGCTCCGTATAGGCAGGACGAAAAAGTGTGCGGCGCCGTGGGAAGGATCGATGCCTGGCGAAATGTGAAAGGGCACGCGGCGGACTACTGTACGCTCCCTTTACCCTTGAAGCCCGTCGTCGATGTATGCACGTAATGCGGGGCTCGTTAATAACGGAGGCCGAACACGTACTTCTAACAGGCCACCATCGACGAAGGTGTGAACGCCGGGTGCTTTGTGCTTGAGCTCGCGCCAGAGACAATCCCGTGACGCAGACGGCGCGTCCCGCGATTTCCCGTTCTCTGTCGGCCGCAATCCCTGCGGCGCTACTTATATCTGCCGCACAATGGCAAAAGTATCTAAGCGGGCGGAAAGGAGGAACAAAGGATGTCCGTGAGCTTCTAGAACGGGCGATTCGATCGTCGGCGTGGGCGCCTTTGCAGTTGGCGATCCTTTATGGAAGCTTCGCTGCAACGTTTTTATTTTATGTTATAATTACGTGTTTTCTCCTTGAGCTTACTAGATGCACTTTGACGCGGACTTGGTACACGTCCACATGTACGGCAGCATCTTGTGCTGCATCAATTGGGTTCATCTCATGAATAATTAGTAGATAAGTGAATAAATAAAGCCAGCGACGGTTAATTTTGCAACGATCGAGTCCGGGACGCCCGCGATCATTAGTCGATCCCGCAGCAGCGTGCGTCAGCGTACCAACTGTTTTCAGTCGCCGGACATTTATGGAGCCTATAATTCAATTCAATAATTCACGCCCCGTAAAATAATATGCGGGCGCGCACGTCTCCCCTAATTACGCTCCGTTTGCAAACGATCCTCACCGAGTCCTCGAACGTAGATGGCTATCCACGTGTACGTGCGAAGTGTGCAATAGAACGTTGTGATCGGGTATGCGAAAGAAACGAAAGAATTGTAAGGAACGTTTTGTGGCCGGCTATATGCGAGGAGCGTGCATAGAACATTGTAATCGGAAGAAAAAAATGCACTTTTTCTCATAGCGCAGCGTAATAAGCTAGTCCCGCGATTAACTCTGTCTCGTTTCCTCGAAATTAACGTCACAGCGACACTCTCGTCACGCACCAGCGTTACGAAGCCTAGACATGTGCAGAACATTCGGCACTTAGAGCCACTATGAATTAGTGTGCTATGCTAAGTATAGACAAGCGCACGGAGAGCTTTTCCTCGCTCGCGGAGCCACGTAGGCCGGCTCGCTTCCTCTTCCATTCTCCTTTCTTACCAGCCCTCTACGCTGCCACACTCTCATCCCTTCGGTACGTCCTCTGCCACGCCAACTTCGTCTCTTTCTCATCCTCCTTCTTCCACAACCTTCCGCCTCTCTGTCCCCCCCGGCTACGTACTCCGTCCGTCTCCTTTGCTAAGCGCGTCGTGACTCTCGATTTGCATTGACTTCCTTTTTTTAAGTCCGCAGCGCACGACGACGGCACGACGACAACGACGGATGCCGGGAATGCTGGGTTTGCCCGGACTATGTTTAGCGATGGTCTTTTCGACGACGCTCGCGGCTCGACGTCCCGAGTGTCCCAGCGGACCGATGTAAGTGCGACGACGGAATAAGGAGCGCTAACGAACTGGAATGAAGTGCGCCGATGAATTTCTTGCCGTTCGGTCATCGTTCATACGGCGCTCGAGGCTTATTGTTAGTTTTCTGCCTTTCGAAGGACTCCGCGTCGCGGCATCGGTTCTCTTCGGGATTTAACGTCGCTCGTGGAAAAACGTAAGCATTCCCACACTTCCTGTCCAATGTGCGCGAAATGTCCGTTGGATGAAATCCGAAAGGTAGAAAATTGATGGCCCCATAATTCTTCACAGTTTGTTTCTTGATGACCGGACGTGAGTGTTCATGAATTTAATGACCTCGTTATGAATGCATACACTTAAGATCGAGGACGTGAAGAAGGAGTAGCCTCGGAGTTAAGCTCGTTTCTTCGAATCATTCCTCGTCGCATCGACTGTTACCGTCGCCCAGTTTGCTCAGACGCGTCGTTGATCGAAGTTAGCGTTCATAAATTTAACGTCCGCGTCGCCAGGGATGCGCGCACTTAAAATCAGGAGCGCGACGCGAAAAATCGATGACCTCATCATTCCGATTCGTCGTCCTCGCTCGTAAATCGCGTCGCCGCCACCAAAGAAAAAAAAACAAGAAAACTGCCCTAACCCGATAACTCGGAGACGTCAGCGAAAGCTCGCGTAAATTCTCCTGAAAGCGCAGCGCGAACGTTTCGGCGGACCACTTTTTCTTACCGCCGCATGCCGTCCGACAATGTCGGGGCGATCGCTCATTTGGCGCGACAAACAAATATCGCCGGCCCGTTCGCGTGTCGTCTGGGGTGAAATTTAACGGCGTTAATTAGCACTCCGACGAGAATTAGACGTGAGACGTAAGAGCGAGTTTCTTTCCTTCCGATTTTGTCGACGACGATGTCGCTTCGAAAGTTCGCACGGTAAACGGAACCTAGCTAATCCGCGACAGACCTTCTTCAGCGTTTCTTTCGCTATTAATCGAGAGCCGCGTCAGCCCTTTTCGAGGAAACTTTTTGACCCTGTTACGGAACAAAGGCTGCCCGCCGATGTATCCCTCGTGCATTTTCCGCTCCCCTTGGCTCGCGCTCTCGCTTCTTCAACCCCTTCGGAGTAGACTCGTGCCTGCCTTGTATCGCGGACGAGTCTCTCGGCAGTCGCAATATTCAAGAAAGTATCGAGAGTCTTGAAATATTGGATATTTTCCCGTCTTGTGCACGTACCATTCGGCTGGGGTGGGAAGCGAGGGGATGTTTTTTTTTATCGATAGAACGTCGTCGAAGTCAGAGGTTGTGGGGTGCGAGGGTCGATCTCATTTTTTCTACCAGTCGAAAGATCAGAAAATCTGATGCGTCGGACGCGCTCGTAGAATTCGATTTTGTACGACTGATCGACTGTGCGTTATTTTTCTTGAGAGCCGGTAGAACGGTGACGAAAATATGGATACGTGAGGCTGTTAACGTTTTAGACAACGTATGACTAAACTCGCAAGCGGATATTCGGGAATGCAGTGCATGACCCCTCTTTATCATCCCATCCTTTTCTACCTCTTTCTCTCTCTCTCTCTCTCTGTCTCGCTCTCTCTCTCTCTCTCTGCTCTTGTCGTCGGAGGGAGCATAGAGATCGACCTAGCTCACTCGTAGCTATTTATATTTCCCAAGACAAGGGCGAAGACCCGACCCAAGGATCCGACGAAGATGTGACATACCGTAACGAGGGACTGCATGAAGAAAGAGGTACAAAGATGGAAAATGTAACAGTAATAAAACCTTCCGAAAATGGCCCGAGAAACAATAGAAAGGAATGCACAAAATCTGTCTGACCGTACGGCACGTACAAAACGTGCCAACATTCTGTGCCGTGTTTGCTGGAAAGTAACGTGACGCAGAAAATGAATGCATATTACGTTTTAAATATTCTTTCCCGTACCCATACTTCCTCCTTCGCCTGCATCATAATTCCCGGCCGAGTTTGCGTGTAAAGCTCGTTAACGGCAAGCTGACGGAAAAGGAGTCGAGCGCACGAATTGAAGCAACAAACGGCCTAAAAATAGTCGAAAATTGTACGAAGTCGAAATCAGGGCCAAGATCGCGCGCGCGCTCTTGGTTTTCACGAAGATAATACGGCTTTCTTTCTCTCAGTAGGCACCAGTGAACAGTACACAAAGCGCTGAATCTCACTCGCGTTCGGTAACGAGTTCGTGATTTTCGTGGATAATTAATCGTCCACCGCAGAACGAGAGAGAAGTGCGCGCGGCATCGCGTGCGAGTTACGATAAATACACTCCCGATTACGTACGATTATTAATGGGTCGACTGTAATCCCGACAGCCGTTGAATATTTGTCGACGATTAATTCGTTCGAGGCCGATCACGAAAGTCCGAAAATGTTAGCTCATGAACATTATGCTCGATCCGAGGCGCGCTCGGCACATTTAAATTGCAGTGTAAATTTCTGTTGAGTTAGACGTTAGGCGGATGCATTAATCTGCCCGATGTTGTGTCATTAACCGGAAAGTCGCAAAGATATCCAATATCATTACACGGTTTCGGAATTCCTCGCTCATACTCCGCTGTGCTCTTCATTAATCAAGCCGGGGAAACTTCAGTCTCGTAGGACTGTCGAGACTCCAGCCGCCGCCTGATTTAATTCAGTCTCTCACTCTCTCTCTCTCTCCCCCTTCTCTTTGTACCCGCGAATCCGACTCTTTCATCCTCCTTATTAATTCTCGTACTTTAAAAGCGAAACTTGTTGCACGCACTAGACCAGACGGACTTAAATGGGTTCCTTCCATTGTACTGTATCCAACTCTCTGTCTCTCTCTCCCCCCTCTTTCATTCCACGTCTTTCTCTCGCTTCTCCATTCACGGAAATGATTGCGTCAGAGAATAAGCTGCTTCCGGTTTCATAGGACGCGCTTCCAACGCAGCGCCTTAATACAACATTTCCCAGTACGAAGAAACAGCGACAAACGTCATTACGAAAAATCTTCCATTTGTGTTACTCCGTACTCCGTACAACTCGAATGTGCCTCGCTATTGGATCCATCTTAATAAAAAATGGCGTCGCCAACCCACCCTTCTTGACCATTTCGTGACCCTGATTCCGTTTCACAGTTAGCAACTCCCAAGAAAACACTGAGAGCTCCCCCGTCCCTCGAAGTTTCGCGTTCGTGCAACGAAAAGATCAGCGTCACTGAGCGGCCCACGAAGAATAGACGTCACGGGGCACATTAAATTTAACCCCACGAGCAGCACGAGCCCGCAAACCACTAATCCACTCAACGAGCTGTGTCGAAAAGAGGGTGAACACGGCGGACGAGGGCGCGTGGCCGTGGTAAGTCGATGCCATAGCGGGGTCACGACACTCCGGAGGGACTCGAAGAGAAGAAGAAGACAACGGGCCGGAGGGAAGTTCGAAGATGGCGTAGCGAGGGAAGCAAGTCCCGTGAACCGTGAATTTCGAAGTAACGCGACTCGGCCCCGACAAGTCGAAGCGTGTCCGAACCTACCTCCGTGCCTCGAGTATCGACCGGCTGCAATTTTAATTGCCGACCGCCGTCCACTCCGGCCGGGGGGAATTCTCGTAATTTCGTCGAGCCCTGAGAATGTCGGAGGGCGTTGTCTGTCACGGGCTAACAGAGCCGCTAACGCGCTTAACGCTCAACGCTTCTCTGAGACATCGGACGGAGGAGAGATAACGTCCGGAAGAGAGGCGAGCCGCTTCGTTTTCAGCAAGCCGTTTCAATTGAACGCCTGCGACCGACGGCGGCGAGAGAAGAAGGGAAGCATTCGACGGCTGCCCAGTGACGAGGGTTTATCTGCTTTCCGTGCTCGGGCTTAAGAATTTAATTGCGCAACTTTCGAAGGAGTTCTGTTGAGAAAGAAAAGCGGTCTTATATAAGTGACGGAGCTTCTGAGTTGTGGGACGCTTGTTCTGGAGAGCGATCGGGGAATAGGAATTGGAAAAAATGGGGTGTGTGAGTCAAAGGCGTCGAGTTTGTGGCTCTTGGCATTGGTCCGCGACAAAATTCGGCTTGTATGATTCTCCGCGCGCACTCATCGTCTTCAGCGCGTGTATCGGGCTTGGGGTCAGGTTCAAGAACGAGGTAGTCGGGAGACGAAGAAGACGAGCCGGCTCGAAGTGAGAACGACGCGCGAGCGAGCGCGGCCCGCCGGCGAATGCCACGATAAAATTAGACGCGCTATATCCAGTCGGACGCAACGTAGAAACTGCAGCGGGACCGTCGTCGGGTCTACGTGGACAGGCCGAACTTCCGTCGCTTATCTTGTACGAAGAGGCGAATTTTCCCGAAGCCAGATGGACGTCGAGAAAATTGCACGCTTGGTAGACGAAATTTTGGAATTCGAGTATCCCGAGTTCGACGACTCGGTAGTCATAACGTTCGCATAAAGATCGCATGATTCAGACATCGTTCGAAAACGCGAATGTGCAAAGTTCATCGATTACACGCGTTCACGGGAACAAATTGCATTCGACACCCGAAGTCCGAAATGAAAGAAGAACCGTTACTCCGCAGGATCGTTACCGACGAACGACGCGGATTCAGGAGTCAATGAATTGAAGACGCGCCCGCCTGAAAATATATTCGCGCACGGCGAAGCAACGGCCGTTAAATGGGCTCCGAAGCTGGCCAAACGGCCCCGGCCGGCAAAAAGTCCGACCTCATCAGCGTTAATTGCTAAACTCGACGAACGCCGTCTCGCCGCGCTCGCTTTTTCGTGCATCGAGAATCGCCGTTCGGCAGCAGGATCGGTGCGAGTAACGTTTCATTACATTTGTTCGCCGGACGTCCAGCGACACGCGAGTCTTTAGGCGTGAGATTATCTTCCGACTCACTCGTTCCTTTCCTGAAAACGTTAATTATCGCCGCGGGCCGCTATAATCGGGCATAATTAGCGTCGCGCAAGCTACTCGGCGAATTATGCAAGCGCGATATATGCGCTCTCTTAGCAGCTGAAGTACCTCCGAAGGTTCTGGCCCCTGCGGCACTAGAGAGCAAGTGGCACGGCTGTTTTGTTATCAACGATTCCTACTCAGCGTCCACTTCGTCTCGATGCTTTAAGATCGCGTATTGTTTACGACCCGATGTCGGCGCACTCTCAACTCCGACCTCATTTAAGCTAATTATTGCGCCTGACATTGAAGTAGGTCCACGAGTCAGACGTGACATACTCCGGAATCCGGAAATTCTGAGACACCGCGAGACACCATGACTCGATCATCGACGCTCGATACCGAACTCGTACCTTGACCGCGAAACCGGGGTGCACTCGAAAAATTCTATACACATCCGTGCCTTGAGACAACATCCATCAACCGCCCACGCAATCTGCATGAATCTAACGGCAGATAAAGAATAGTACATTAGTCGGCGCCGTTCGAAGCCGCTTTCATTTATTTAGCCCCCGATAAATCGTAGACCGTTTGAGCGTTGCGGGACATGAATACAGATTGCCTTTTGTCTCCTCGGCATCTCATTTATGATCTCAGGCCGGTACGTGTAGTACTGTAGTGGTCTCGTGGCGAAAAAGGGGGAAGGATATGTCTGCGTTGCGCGGAGTGCGAGAAGGAGAGGATGAGAGGCAGATAATAGGGCAGATAGCTTGAAAAAGAGGAGAGAATGGAAAGAGGAAAGGAGGGGGGTGGGGGGAGAGAGAGAACTGCCCGTGGCTTAAAATAAACGCATGAATGAATTCACGTCTCGCCTTCTTTCCGCCTGACCAAGCCCTCCGCGGTTGTAGGTGCCCTGTGAGTCAGACGAAACCTGCCGGCCGGCAACGGTTCGTATTGTGCATAGGAAGCGTCTTCGCACGCGCGCGCGCTCACGACAAACAAATAGCCATAAACGAGGGATGGGGCAGGGCAAGGGGAGGTTGTGACGACCACTTGTACGCCGTGCCCTTAACTGGACAGTCCGCAAACAATATGAACTTGATTTCCGTGGGCATGCTGTCGTTCGGGTCTGTGATTAACGAGGTGGAAAATTAACTTTTCTTCCGAGCGCAGCTGTTGTTAAAGACTTTTGCGACATTGATGTTTGAAGAGGTCTTTGCGGACATGGAAAATGATTGTAGAGAAGGTCAAATTAATAAGTGACACGGTTCAATATTGATTGAGAAGTCAAATGGTTGTGATAATGCTGAGGATAGATATCGAAGCAGAGCAGTGTGACGTTATTTCGACCAATTAGAGAACACCGTTTATGGGAGAATGACGCGTGAAGTAGAAACGGACGACCTGCGATCGGGCGGGCGGAATTCGATGCGAAAAGTCCGGCGTAAAGCCCTCCGAAACAGAGATATTAAAGATCCTCCGTTATCGAAGGCGAATATTTTCGCTCGCCAATATCGTGAACGGCGTATCCGCGCGCAACATACGCAACGTCATACACGAACACGTCTGACCGCATATCCTAACACACGAGCGTGCATATTCATACTAGCCGTGTACGCCGACGTTTGGTGGCTCGCAAAAGAAAAAAAGGAAAAAAAGAGTACCACACCGCCTTTATTAGACGCCGGATTTCTATGAGCGTGTATTGAATCGTACAAAAAGCACGGGCACACGTATGAGTACGTGTAGATACGAGGGGCATGCGCGTTCGTAGGGGTGTGCGCGAAGGCTTGGTAACGTCGATATGACCGTGCACAGCACTTATGAATGTGAATATGGCCGAAGGGTCACACAGGATTCACGTATCGCCGTGCTATGCGCTTCATATGGCGCACAACGTAGCACGTATGCGTACGTGTGTGTGGGTATGCGCGCGTGGACGCGTGTGGCGATGTAATACGTATAGGCAAGGTAGGAAGGCATACTTGTCGGGATGAATCATGATTGAGGACGTGGGGAGCATCGAGAAAGTCGGAGTTACACGATGCCGGCTATTCGTCGTTGATCCGTCGCGATTTTTTCAACTAAAAGTTGGCCATAGCGCGTGCGACTCGTGCGAGGTGTGCCCCGTTGCGTGACACGACCGCTCGCACGTAGAACTACGTGATTTCGTCTCGTGACACAGACGCTTCGCTTTCGAACGAATTTCGCGTACTCGTACATTTGAAAGGCTACGCACGTCATTTTCCGAACCAGAATTGACGACTCGAAGATGCGTGGAGTTAGCAGTTTTGACAAAAGACAGCGTAGTAATGCATCTAGATCGGATCGGCCGAACGTTCCTCAGCATTCCAAGATCAACGTCCTTCACGGTCATACGTTCATAGAATGTGGTAGGTCGTTGACGTTGCCCGTCAAGAGGAACGACGGACGAAAATCCCCGGGGATAATGATGTGTGACGTTTAAACGAAGGTCGCCGTTCATCGTGCGACGGCGTTTGATCAGCCATCCGACAAAATGAGCGAGCGACGCTCAAATGGGAGAGCTGACCAGAAAAATTGCATTACGCCCGACGCGCCAACGACTCACGGCGACGCGCGATGGTGCGTGTAGCCGTGCGCATAAATCGGGAATTGCCCCAAAAAAGACAAGGCTCCGCGTTAATATGCCCCGAAAAAGCTGGCCGACGCATTACGAATTTTAATTAACTTTCGCCGATGACAAATTTAATCTCCCTCGCTCTAGATTTAGGGACGCGCGTGCGTCGAGTGGTGAACGCACAAAAATTACGGCCCCATCATTCCACGCGGACAACTTCGTTTCTTCGAACGACTCTCTCCGTCCCGTTCTCTATTAAAAACCTACACCTCTATCAAACGCATCCATAAATTCATCCAACCGCCTCGTTATAAAAGCACCTACTAAAAGGCAGGAATATAAAAAATCGATCGGCTCATAACAGTAGTTCCCTGAGCACCTTCTCGATCCGACCCCGAAAGAGAAAACACTCCTTCAAAAAAGAATCGTGCACAACGGTGCCCACGTGTACGATCTCGCGCAATTTTAATTAGCCTCAAAGATCCTCATTACCCAGCCAACGCAAATTCATCGTCACTCGTTCCATTCATCCGGAGCAGACTCGTGCCGGACTACGCACGCACACGCGGCATCGACAATCCGCGCGCGTGCCACGAATGTTGGAATCCTCTGATCCGCGAACAACGGCCGTGTCATCGTTGTGGCCCGCGAACACGGCATCAGCGTTCTCGTTCTCAGCTCGTAAACTTTCCCTTTCCCTCGCAGTCGACCTGCCCGCGGTCCCGATATATTCCCACGCATTCGTCAGAATCACGTCGACCTCTCACGGAACAAGGCTCATATAATCTTCTACCCCGCCATCCTCCCATTCTTCCCATCCTTCCCTCGCTTCACGTCTTCCTTCCGACTCCCCAATTATCAATCACCCCGGAACGTCTTTCTATTCTGTTCATCCGATCGAGCTTCCGCGAGCTTCGGCTGATAAGACAGGAGCTGCCGGCAGCGGCTGCGCGGAAGTATCGAGGATGAATGCGATAGGCCGATAGGGAAGCGCTCATTCGGTGAGCCGCGAACGTCGACCTTGGTCGAGCGTCTGCGATGAATTTCTCGACTTTCCTGGCATTCCGCATTTTTTGGCGCGCCCGCGATCCATCGCGAGCGGTGAATATTACGTTCCGGCTAGTTTAGCAGGACGGCGGATTCTTAAGTGTGCGCCGCCGGCGACGCTCGCTTCCGGACGATAATGAGTCGGTAAATAATTCGTTCGCAGTGTAGTAATGTTCGGGCGCTGTTCGGTGGGCTGTTTGATTGGAAATTAAGGATGGTATTTGCAGTTGTCAGGCTGTCGGTGTGATCGGAGCTTTTCAGCGGAAGGGGGAGGGGTGGGGGGTTCTATTTGGATTGGAGGGACTTTGGTGTTTTAACAGCTGTCGACCCGACTGCCAAGTAGGGGTATTTAAATGGCTGCTCGATCGGTACGTTTTAAGTACAGCCACACCGTACCGGTTGGGACGCCAACTAGACCTGTCATCGATCCAGAAATTATTTCTCTACTTTCCTCAGCATCAGACACATTCAGAACTTCATCCTGGGCACAGCAGCGTATACCCCTGCATTCAGAACGAACTTTTACTCTCACACCAATTTCCCAGTTTCCACCTACGACGCGAGACGTGACGTCTGCGTACCTTCGAACATTTTTCGGATGTCGGTAGTCACATAAAATCGTCGCCCCTCCTACCCGTGCTCCTTCCTTCCTTCTTTCAACGACGTCCACCGCGAATCGGTGACGAAATGACATCGTTATTTCGGCTTAGCGACAGTTTTCCCTCCGAGCCGAGTGGATGGATTATTGATCGAAGTTCTGGGACTGCGGGGATGTGGCCGTAGGCAGGTACCGACATGCGCATGCCGCATCAACCTACAGCTACACTCTCCCTCCTTCCCTCCCGCCACCCTCTTCCACCTTCACCCTCACTCTCTCTCTCTTTCTCTTTCTCTTTTTCCCTCGTCCTCTCTCTCTCTCTCTCTTGCTTCTCTTCTTCCTGTGCTTGTTCCACCGCACCACCCCTCTCTCCCACCTTCCACTCCCTCGGCAATATTCTCTTGGTAGTCCCTTCTCTTGGTCCCTCTACCTCTCTTGGTATCCATCTCTTTCTCCCCTTTATGCCATTTCCATCTCGCGACCTCACCCTAATCTTCTCTCTTCCTCTCGCTTCCTCTTCCATGTCCTCCTCCTATTTCTCTTCGCTTCCCTCTCTCTTTCTCTGTCTCTCTCTTTTCTTCTATTACGAGCCAAGAGAAACGGTTTCCTTCAGCCCCTCCCTGTACTTGGCGTTTTTACTCTCCTCTCCTCGCCATATCTCTTGACTCTCCCACACACGCGCGTCCCTCTTCTTGGCCGGCTTCGCTCGGCGAAAAAACGTACACCTACATGTGAACCGAGTTTCGTCGCTGCCTTTCGGTGGCCGTGCCCCTTTTCTTGTCTTTCGCCCGTCAAATTCTGGTACTGGTCCAAGACGAGGGAGTTCGGTCGAAATTTCGGACTGTCCCTTGGGGTGCCGGGAGTAGCGAAATTGTCGGTGGATTTGTGACGTGGGGTAAAGCATTCAGGCGATCGCGTGCTGTAGAAGATTTGTCGAAGTTGTTGGGTCATATTCAACTTTCTACGAAACAGTTCTAAGGTACTGTATTTTTGAAATATTTAATAATTACTGGGGAAACGGTGAACTAATGTTACTCGAGAATGTACGATACAGGCTTTTGATGTGCGGCAACTTGTCAATATTAGATAATTTCCGTCCTGCTACGCAGGAACTGGCGAAGATTGAGAAGCCGACAGGCGACATCAGGAATTTATCGACTGTTCCCCGTCAGCGCAGCGGGTCAAAGTCTTCGCGATTGAGGCTCAAAAGTGCAAGCCGCTCGCAATTGCAATGAATTACCAAACGGCGGAAAAGGCGAGAGAAAAAGTGGCGCTCGTTGCGTGGGTTTTAATTAATCCCCACCGATTAAGGGCAGTTTCAAGTCTTTCCTGGTGCGCGACGTCGACGGCTCGACGCCTGCCGGATTTTGTCCCGTCGCTCTTTTTTTGTTTTCCTGCCAGAGAAGTCGGAAAAATGTGCCCGTAATTAACGTCATTCACGTAGGGACGCGTCCACGCAGAAGGGTTAATTGAATAGATACCTTAATTACGAATAGGCGCAGACTATGGACAAGCGGCCTTCCTTCGGGTTACGTGACGCAACCGGTAATGTTCGTGCCGATTGCTAATGGCAACTTATTAAATTTGCGTTTCCGCTAACGAAGTTCATTTTCACGTAAAACGGTACAGCGGCGTGCGTGATAGACGCGCCGCACGATATGCATGTTGCTGCGAATATATGACACGTGGGAGTGATGTAGAATGCGTGGGTGGTGTATAAAAATCTCTCAATCTCTTTCGCGATATGCTCACAATCTACATACGTATATATATATATATATACACACACAACACACATATGTACACGTCGATCTATACGCATCCACAAACATAAATGTACATATATACATAAGACAGTTATGCGTCATACACAATTACCCATGTATCTGTGTATCTATACCTGTGTATAAACATACACAGTTATAGATATGCACACGTGTCCGTAGTACTCGACAATGTTTGGATTATCGACTTCCCGAAATACCGATAGGTCAAAGCCTATCTGTCCTCCACGGGAGACTGCCCGTTTACATCGACTAAAAGTAACAATCGAACTCGCAACCGATACGTTGTCGGCGGACGGCGAGCGTTTCACGCGTCCGTTGACGCTTTGTCATTTCCGCGTTTCATCGTTGGCAACTGTCGGAGAACGAGGCTGCGCTAATTCGGGCCGAAATAACGCGGGAGTGTTAGTTACAATTAACGTACGACGAGACAATGTGGACCACTTTTCGCGAACATAATCCATTTTCACTTCTAACGCCATACACCACCCGGCCTGGCCTATTCGCGCACAATTGCTCGCAGACTTGCATATGCAGACACGTAGCGCACGAGGTCGGTTCGTTGCATACGTACATTGAACACACAAACGTGATCTGTACTCAAACAGGCGTAGCGCATTCGACACACGTACGTCGCGTGAATAATCAGCCGGTATTTCGAGACGATGACCCGAGTTCGATGACAAAAAAGGACGTTCGGATTGTCGGGAGGGAAGCCGTCGTCGATAATCAAAGTACCAGCCCTCCGACTTTCGATCCGTATTATTTTCGAAACACCACCACCGTCTCTCTGGGTTGGTCTTTCGGAAAAACAGTGCGCAAAACGCATCGCGATCAATGTCTGCCCATTAACCGGCTACTTCCACTTCAGACCAGCGACGTTACACGTACACACGGCTACCCGAAACTGCAGGCACCAGTTATTAGTGTTTATAAAAGTCTCTCGTCGAGATGGAGCTTACGGGACATAAGCTACGTAATACCGAGTGTTTGCGCTGCGGAAGTTTTCCTATTACAAAATCTATGCATTATGGAGAATCCGCGAGGCGGCGCGTAACTAAGCAGAATATATGCATTGTGATAGTGACGGTGGGAAAAAAGAAAGAAAAATCGGACTAACACGAAGCCGTCTTTAAGATACCTTCACAATGAAGCTGAGCCGATTACGAATATTGTATACGCAAGGCAGCAGTAATTGTTCATATTATTTAATCACAGCGGCCGACTTCGCGGAAAGGGTTCTTAACGGCGCGACGTTCGCGTGCTTCGCGCCCTGTGAAATTAAACCTGTTCTCTCATTGCACGTACGATTATAGGGCGCGCTCATGCGTCCGGCTAAATTACAATCTTCGGATATATTTCGACAAACGGCCTACGCCCTGACATTACGCGGCGAGCATGAATCGTCGCCACGCCCAGGGTGGAGTATACACGTAACCCGGGGTGCGTGCTTCGATTCGTACAGTCATCTTTTTCTCGGTATCGCCCGTCGAACCCTTCCGACTTCTCGTCATGGTTACACGCGACAAAACATTCGGACGAATTACGGTTCTCGTGCGGGGATAATCATTCGGCGTCATCCGATCGTCGATTCTGCACGTGCCTCGCGCGGCACTGTCCGAACCACAAGCACGAAAACGTAGGATTAAAAGCAGACGGGGTGGTCGGGAATTGATTGAAACCCCAAAAAACGAGCGCGGCTCGATTTAACTGATTCATGCATAATCGGCCGCGTCACACGCCGACCCCATTAAAAGCACTCCATCTCACCTAACTCATCGGACACTTTTTATCGCCCCGTCAAAGACAGTCTCCGAACTGGCGGCCGCCAGCACGAAGCAACGAAGAGTGCCATCTGAATCTTTAAACCGTGTCGTCCGCCGTCCCTGTTTTCCGATCGACGAATAGAAGAAGAAGAAGAGAAGCGCGCTTCATGCGAGCGGACGATTCGTTTGACCCAAGGAAAGCCCTCGCTTCTTCCCTATTTGTCCCTCTCCCTATGTGTGCCAACGTCACTGTCCCCTTTCTCACGTTCGCGAGATACACGGCTCACTATCGATTCGCTGTGACGTTGCCACGAGAAGCCTACTTAGTCCCGATTAACACTTCCAGCCGACCGGGGCTATTTAATGCACATAATGGCGCGTCGGTATGTTGACAGAAACGGAAAGAGTTCCCAAAATTACCCACTCGACACTGTAAACAATGCAAAGGGTGTAAAGCATGGCGACCGTCATGAAGCGTTACTGGACAACGCGGCGAATCACGACAACATTTTTCATGAGCCTAACAAAATTAGCAGAAGTAGCGTGCGGCGCGTAGGAGTACCGGGTGAATAGAAACTATGAGACCGCGTCTCGTGTTTCATCGCCGACAGCAGCATGAGATCGTGAAACCATAAAACCGTTCCGTTCAAAGGGCAGGGCGCGCGGAAGACACTCCCGGCGATCAATCCTTCAATATTTCGCGATTAATCAACACCGAGGATCGATTCGCGCCGGCAGCCCCGACGCGAAATTCTGTCGTCGCGACAGGGCCGGCGGAGGGTAGAAAATAAAACAGGGGAGGAGGAGGACGAAGAGGAAGGCGGACAACGTCAGGGGCGTGTATATCGCAGCGAGGGATCAGCGAAAGGGAAAGAGAGGTTCCCCGAAGTGTATGGCGCTGCTCTATAAATACAAACAGGCATTTAAGGCCTCTAACCCTCTGTCTGCGGCCGAAGAAGGCGCAGGGAGACTTCTTCGTCGGTGAGCGAGCGAGCGCGCGTGCGCGCTTTGACGTGCGAGTACGCTAAAAGCTGTGAAAGGCGGAATCGTGAGGCGTGAGGGATGATCGTGGAAAGTGTCGAGCTCTGACAGATTGCCGCCCCTCCGAGAGAGTCCATCGTTCGCAGCTTTTCTTCGGCTCGTGTTGCTAGAGGCACGAAGGGTGCACGTTGCAGTGTCGATTTTAATCATGATTTTGAGAGTCCTCTTTCCCGTTGGCTCGCGTGGACATAGATATGCGTTGCACATTGCACGCGCGTGTATATGTATGCGGTATGGCCGGGTTCAGTTTGTATACCTTTGTTAATAGCGGCGACTCAATATGACGGTCGCGCGCGCGCCATTCGATCGGGATTTAATGCAAATTTGCATTGCTTTAACGCCAGTCCCATATGCACGTCCGCGTCAGCCAACGGAATCATCGGGTTCGCGGTGCGAAAAATGAATGCGCGCAATTAAGCAGCGTATATAGAACTGGTTTCAGCGAGCTTAGAGCACCGTGTTATCACCTTTACTACAGCGGATGATTATCGGATATTGTAGCGGCGATTTCATTATAAGTTGAAGGCATTAAAAGTTACAGCGATTACACTTAACCGTTATGATTTTAATTAATCGAGGGAGCTTCGGGGAAAAATGGGGAAGCATCTCGGCTGGTCGAGGTTTGGATTGTAGAAGAAATTAGATTACGCCGGTCCATAATGAAATGTTGATTCGATGGTAGATCAGCAATTTCAAGATATTAAATAATTATTCCGTTATAATCGTGCGTCTGCGCGCGTGTGTATATATATCGACGCAAGCTTTTGAATAATCAAGAATTGTCAATATTCTCGTTCCGCGGGCCGTCACCCTTCAAACACTCGATTCCATCTGCCTTCCCTCCGCTCCCCTCTCTCACTCTCCCCGGAAATGTACACGAAACAGTGCGTTGTTTGCACGCAAACAGGGGGCTTCTTACGTAAATGTGCACACACGCTCGAATATGCAAGAGAGCAACCCGTGCGCACATATACCATATACACGACGCATATAATACGTACGTATACGTTGTGTATGCGCATATTCCACGTACAGGACACGTCTATACGTACAATATGTATCTGCATAACTAAGAGGAGGCGTGTACTCGCGCACCTGTACGCACATTGTGAGCATAAGATTGCGCGTTAGTCACATGGAACACGCCAGCGAATGATAGATTGTTATTTATTCGCGGCCGGTCATGCATTATGCGGCAGTCTTCTCGATGTAAAGATGGTGCGCAACCTCGTGAACGAGGCATGCCTTGCTTTCGTACGTGTGGGAAGACTGCGCGGATCGCTGCGCGAATTCTGCTAATTACGAGTGCAAGGAAACATTGACAGGCTGTCGCTTTATGCTCTACGGTCCTTCGAAGATAGAAGAATCTTCGAATTGACTTCTGACTCCGCACATGTCGAACCATGTATGTACTTCGATTCGAGCAGTATCCTTGGTCCGTCGAATTCCATCGATACCAACTTTATACTCGGCGAACTCTGTGCAACAAACGAGCCGACCAGAATGGCAACTCGCACCTCCTGTCAATTCCAAGGCCTACATTCGTCCGACACTCTCCAAACGAATCCCTACCATTATTACCGGCCGACCATTCGCGGCGCCTAAAAACGGGCGTGCGGCGCACAAAGTGGCGTCATTGAGAAAAAAGGAAGGAAAAAAGAATATAAATAAAAATACGAGGTTTTGCGGGGAATATCTCCCGCCAGGCGCGATCAAATATTCCGTCCGACCGCTCCTGGCACGCCTGAATAAAGCGAGCTGCTCGCAGGGGAGAGACAAGGAGGAGCCGGTCTCCCGCTCGCGATGGTATCTCACGCAGTATGCGGCAAATGGAGCAGCAAATGTCGCGTACACGCCGCGAGATTTCCCTCTCTGTTAAATTTACGCAGCACGAGAGAGAGAGAGACTGACAAAGCCGGGGAGAAGTTGACTGGGAAGAAACGAGGACACGTCGAAAAAGGAAGACGACTCCGAAGGCGGACTGGTCACGGGTAGAGAAAGTGAAAAAGGGACGCGAATTTTCAAAGGGGTGAAGTTGCGAACCTCTGGCTCCCTTGCAGCCCGCGATTATTTTCACCTCGCGTCTGAGAGCAAAACGAGTTCTCGCGCAGCCTCGCGAGAGAGAGAGAGAGAGAGCGGGACGCAGGATTGCCGACTGTCGGGAGTATGGAAATTGTCACGCGAATATGGAAGAGAGTCTGATGTTCCTAATGACGGAGGAAGGCTGCGGATAAAATGGCGTGCGGAAGGGGTGGAAAACCGACGGTTACGGCTCGTAAGCGAGACGGCTTAATGTGATCGTTATCTTAAACGTTCTCGCGAGTGAGATACTTGACGGACATTGTACCGTTTTATACTTTAATTACCTTTTTACGATTTTACGATAGGGCGTAATTATGGTGCCGGATAGTTCCGACGGAAGAGGAGGGTCTAGGTACACGTATTTGATTAACGTGTTTGCAGATGGTACGAGACATGCATATGATGATGCGTCTTTCGTTGTCGTCGGGGGAAGCATGGATTCCCAATTGGCCCGGCGAACTCTGAAGAGTCCCTTCCGGTCTATTTCGATAATGGACGCATTTGCGACTGAGCACGCGAAAACAAGGAAAGAGTACAGATATTCTCTCCCGTTTCGACGTACAATGGAAGCTCGCGTTGTGAACCGGCACGATGGAAATGGGCGTGTTACGTCATCATTTCAGGCGTATTAAAATTAATACACCGTCGTGTGCGGACGGATAGAGACAGCGGGTGTACAGCTGAGAATGGAGGAGAAAAACAGATGGGCAGAGGAAGAGAGAAGGAGAGAGAGAGAGAGAGAGAGGGAGAGCGTGTCGGGCCATCGTTCGGGTTTTCCGCATTGCGCCAACGACGATTCTTAGCCTACTTTGCGAATCCGCTCCTTCTCCCTTGCTTTCTCCGCGATTTTTTCCCGCTCGTCCTTTTTGAACATCTCTTAAACTATTGCATTTCGGTCAATTTGGCCTTTCGGCAAAATCCACCTCATCAGCAACGGAAAGCCGCTTTGACGATGTAACCTCAAACAGAATTCGTGGCGTCAAGTTTTCATTAAAACCAAATTCGCAAAGTCAATCTGTCATTAGAAGTAAGTTCAGGTCAATTCTGTCGGTCAAGACAAATTCGTCGCGTCAAAGCCTCACTGCGACCAAATTCGTCGGGTAAAATGTTGATTTTAATCAAATTTGCCACATCAGACTGCCATTCAAAGCGGATCGGCCAGGCAAAGTTTACGTTGAACGCAAATCTGACGGACACCGATGTCCGTGTGTTCACGCAGTCAAACGTGTCGGACTGGACCGTGCAACATTGAAATGGGAAACCAGCCGCGTCCTTGCCTTTGGCCATCAAGTGATTCGTGTCCGTTCGCGGTGAGACCGCTTTTTCCGCGAAATATAAAGGCCGTTCCGTCCGAGTGATCCGAGGGGTCGGTGGGGGACAAGAATTCGCGGATGACCAATGGCAAGGTACGGCGTTAGCGCCTTTTAAGCGCTGAAATCGTCCGCCTAATGGCGAACGCGATCGGGAATGAATGAGCCGCTCGCTTTTAAACTCCTCCGCCTAGCAACAAGGGGAACGAAGTGGCCTCACTACCATGCCCGGCCCGATAAGTCGGAAGGAATACGCGCGCAGGAGGAGAAGCGCACCGTTAGATCCCCCGGCGCACGCGGAAGTCGAAGGAGCCGAGAATTTCGTAATCCAAAACCCTTAACGGTTCACAATTTTTCTCACAGCCGCTGACCGCGTCCCAATGCAGCTTCCCCTCTGGCCACGAATTTTCGAGAATGTGCAATGTGTACGGTACGAGTACAGTGTGTCCAGACTCAGACTTGAGTGATCTTTCTTTTGGAAATTTTACTCTACTAACATATTTCAATAAAAATGCAGAAAAACTCCCGGTGACAAGAAGTCTTGAGCATCAGCCTTCGTTATAATAAAATATCATACGTCACTTTTACTGGACGGTAGTTCTAGTATTAAGACGACATATTCCTCTTTGTTAATGTCTCGCGGCATACAGCCGCGAGACGTGGCATTAATACGTCCTACCACCTAACCACGGTTCAAACTTTGCCGCAGAATCCGGAGTGCATCGGCCGACAGGACCCATTTGCGTCGTGACGTAATTCCGCGTTCGAGAGGAACGATGAATCGTAAATTTGTCAGCGGATTCGGCGGACGTGGGAGGAGTGAAACATTCGAACTGACTCACCTTTCGCGAGACGGTTCAGGATAAGGTCCTTGTGTTGTGCGGTATGAGGCTCGGGAAGCACCACTAGAAGGTAGCAGCCGCTCAGCGGCGACGGAGGTGGATGCTGTTGCTGCTGCTGCTGAGTTCCTGGCGGCACCGCTGTGCCGGTCATTGGTGTACTCGGAGTGGCAATTTGTTCAACGTTACCCGACGGCGTCGTTGTTGAGTCCCCTCCCCCTCCCCCATCGCCGACGGGGTCCGTAGTACTCATGGCTGATAAATGAGAAATAAACGGTCAGCTTGATTCGCCCCACAGGCGTGTCATATGTTCTACGCGCGTACATGTATTTGCGATATAGTATTCATGCGAGGGCGTCAGCCGCGTTCTATACGAATGTTGTATATTGGGATGATAGAACGATACGTGGCGGCGATGGCTGCTGGCGCCTGACGCAGTAACGGAGGCGAGTTTTCAGTTGAAATTATAGTCGAGTTGGGGCGACGAGTTTTGTTATCAGCGGCGAATTATATTTAAATTTGAATATTTTTGTTCAGAATTAAATTTCAGTGGTATATTGTCGAGGACTTCGATGCTGAGTGTAATTCTGATTTGCGAGTTGATTCGAACTGCAACTGAGAATACGGGTCGATCGAACGCGGCAATCTACGGTCTACATTTCTATCGGTAATGTGGCGTATAGTAAGCGGCGACGGCGACGGCGCTCGTGCAGAAGCTGTCTGAGCATTGTCCGTACACTGACCACTGATTAATAGGTCGTATTAGCAGGTGGAGTCTCGTTGAGGACGACGTTGAGGAGCACCTTTTTCCACTGGCACTAAGTACGCATCGCATTGGTCATGTCTAACCCGGCGCGTCAATGTGTCTGATCATTGACTGTGCGTCGACTACTAATGATCAGTCTGAAGTATTACCGATGAGACATGAAGAGAAATCAAAACTCGACGTATCCTCAATTGAAATCTATCCAGTGAATCAAAAATATACAAGTATTGCAATCGTATATTATCGAAGTAAATGAACTGCATATAGAATCGCATCAATTGTAAAGCTCTCGAAAGTGCGAAAATATGAAAAGTCTCCGATATTGAACAACGAAGAATCTTCTAATTCGAAATGTACCAGAGTCTCGAGCAACCGAGCTCGTTTTTATCGAACCTGTCAAAGCTAAGCACCTGCCGCCCCATACTGGCCCGAATTCTAATCGCACGCAGAAGAACGAGACGTCGATTACCGTGGACTTACGGTACTGGAAGCGCTCTACTCAATTCACCGTACTTTCAAACGTGTTAAACCGCGTCCCAGACTGGCAGAGAAGACCGACTGAAGTTCGTCCACCGATACGAACGCCCCATCTGCAATGCGTACGAGCGAAGATCAAACGACCGGCCAAAATAGACGTAACGCAAAGGCAGGACGGCGTAAATCGGGCGGCATGCGCCAACCGGAATTCTCCTTTTCGCGGACTACGCGTTAGCGATAATAATAATTCCCTTTTGTCGGCACTAATGCATTAACCGCTCTGCCCTACTCTCCTGCTCATCTCAATGTACGGCACCCCAGGTTGCAAGATGATAGGTTACGTTCGCCAACGCCGGTGACGGGCTGTGACATTAGCGTTGCATTCGATTAACAGAAGGATCAATTAAAATTCATGCACCGAACGCGACGCAATTGTGTTAACCGGTAACATTTTTCTTTTTTCAATCAAACCTCTGACTGTATCGGTGTTCTTGTTTGATCTTTTGCCGGTGTGTCGATTTGACATGAAATATGTTGTATAAAAATTTGCACGTACTGCCGGATGCTTGACGAATGTGTGTTAGAGTGGAGAATTTTTCGTGCCACAGTCTCGGGTTGAGCGCGTCATAATGGGATGTGTGTCATAACGCGCGTCAATAATAAGACACTATACGCCGAGGAACATGACCGTCGTCGTCGGGCGGTGGCAAACAGTGGTGTGGCTACTTTGACTAAGCCAAACGTCGATGAGCTTCCGCTCGAAACCCTACTAAACGTCTAACCTTTAAAGCAGGGCGAGAGAATGCTTTCGAGGACAAGTATCGGGAGAACTGAAACCGTCTGACACGAACCTTTCATTGAAGGGATCGCGAAAATTCAATAAGCCGGAAAAATCCGAGCGAGAGGCCGACAACCGGAAGGGCTGAGGTCCGAGTCGGACGAGGATTAAGATCGACGTAAAAATTCTCCAAGTCTGACAATCCACGAAATACGAGCACACGGTACCGGCCAGTCTTGCGCAGGATTTACGCGAGCCTCTCCTCTCTCTCTCTCTCTCTTTCTGTCTTGCACGGTAGAAAAGAGTGTTAGGAGCATATCCTACCCGGCCCAATGCGCAGGATCCAAGCCGGCACACTCTCCGCACACCGCTAGATCATTGATCCAAATTCTAACGAGCTAACGACGAAAGCCGGAATATCGAGAAAAACGCGAGTCCGACCAACGATTTGTTCACTTGTTACGAATATCGCAGGCCACGCATCCGAAGGATCGTGCTCAAGCTTTCGGCCGTGACTGATAATGTTCCCATTCCGCGTGATCGGCGATGCTCTCGTCTCCCCACATTCCGCCCCCCTCCCCTTAGCTTCCCTATGCCTACACTTGCCTACATACTCACCCCTTGCTCGGGGTAATTTAACCGGCGAACTTACCTGCACGCGGCGACCCGGTACGCGATCGAGTATCGGGTCGAAATTCGAATGAAAGTCCGAGGTGGTCTGCGCCCCACCACCGCCACCACTGCCACGCACCGTCACTGCAGTGCACCCCCTAGTAACAACCCCTCCCGTCGTGGAGCGCCCGAATCGTCCCACCGACGATAAAATCTATACGGCATCCGCGAGATCGTAGACAATTTTTGCCGGATACCCGTTTCGTGCCGCGATCGTTATTCCTGTACGATTCGCCGATCCTAACTTATGCCTCTCACGAGCCCGTCTCACAGACACGCCACTCTCCTGGAAATCTTTCGCCATGGCAGTCTCCGGGACATCGAAATTGCCGAACAATTCTGACCCCGACACGATGGCAGTGTTGCACTTTTATATCATAGTAACGTCAACCTACCACCTAACTTCCTTCTGTCACCCATCACATTGGTCTCGTGTGAGTAACAGTATTCACAGTCGACGTCGCCGTGTCTGCCTACTGATTTTTCCTACTCGGCCGCTTCGTATGCACTGTGTTCGACGGAATCGTTCTGTTTGTCGCACTTCTAGTAGCCAGCAGCTCTGGCTCCGTGCATATACCACCCTTTCGGCCCTTTATGCCCCGTCACACTTCCCGATCGCACAGCCGCGAGTAACCCGACAGACTATTCCGTGCCGACGTCAGTCGTTCGGCCTATCATCCTCTCCGCCCCCGGCAAAACTCTAACCTCGCGCGGCACTTTGCTGCGACTCTCAGTCGGCCACCCCGCGGTTCGGAAAAGGCACGTAGAAAGATTGGCCACTCACCTCGTTACGTGTTACGCCCTCGCAGCGTTCCAGGTTACCCAGCTCGGCCCGGAAAGGGTACGTCCTTCCCGGAGCGACGAAAGAAACTCCGTATCCCGACGAACAGTCCCGTGCGTGCCTCGCCGTGCCAAAAGAACTGAGTAACAGGCCGACGACAGATTCTCCCCCAGACGCTTCGCAGCGGAGTCTGCCTGGCCGTCTGAGCGGGTCGGAGAGTGTCGGCCAAGGAGGAAGGCCGGGCCTTCTGTCTCTGTCCTCGCGCAGAAAAGGGTCGCCCCGTGTCTCACGGCCGGAGGGAGGAAAGAAGGAGAAGAAGACGGCGTACTACGATGACTACGAGGACGGAGGAGAGAGATCGAAGCGGTGTAGTCGTGGATGTGTGTCTGTGCGAGTCCCAGGTTCTCTGTCTCTCCCTCCCTCTCTCTCTCTTTCTCTCTCGCTTTCTCCTATTCTCTCCTTTCTATCACCGTCCTCCTCCTCCTCGGAGTGAAAATCCCGTGGGCTCCACTATCCGCGACCCTCTTTCAAGCACCTCTCTCTCTCTCTCTCCCTCTCTCTCTCCTTCGCTCGCTCGAGGCCTCTCTTTCGCTCTGACCCTCTCGTTGCGTCTTTCTCTGTCCTTCTCGTACTGGATGGTCCGTGGGTATAACGTTTCAAACCAGCTCGGCAGCAGCTCTCACGTTGCGGGCTGCCGGCTCTCTGACAGTCTATGCGGCCCCCTGCGTCGCTTCCACGCAGAATATCCCCACCCCGAGGACGTTATCGTCGAGTCCAATATATTCCCCCACCGCGACGGTGGCGCGCGCCGGTTTGGATTGGACGGAGAGCCGCACCACCAGCCGGGCCTACGCCGTCGCTATATCGTCGACGGTGCTCTTCTCTATACGCGACGTACCCTGGTTATATAGTCAAGGGACGTTTGCGACCGGGTGAGGGTGCATCTAGGGTAGACGCCGGGAGTGTACCAGGAACCGGGCCGACGTTGTACAGGGTGGTTCCTGGCGACGGGGTGAGCTTCCCTCGACGTCGCCGGTCAGGTGTGCGAGCCGGCACCTCGAGCTGATACTGCGACGTTGTCTTTAGAGGGGCATCATATTTTTCGTAGCCAGGACTGGGCGAAGACGTTTGTTCTTGCTTCGAAGGTAGAGACTGATTTTGCGAGGCTCCGATGTTTGATGCGAAAACTTGAGTGGCCGGTGCATGATTCTGATGCAGTGACCTGATGGATATTGACAAGTTGCGTCGACGCGCCGGTGCCTTGTTTTTCGATTTCAGATAACGTCTTCCAGATTGTAGGACTCTTGCAGGATCTTGAATTGGTGGACGGATGGATATTCTGCATCAGTCGAATTGATTGTACGAAAACTTGGTTTTCAGCGCACTAGCTCTATGCGATCAAACTTCAGCCTTCTTTACTCTTTAATAACATTTCCAGACTGCAGTAGATGATAATTATCCCGGTTTCATTTTTAGGACTCTTATTCACCCTCTGCAACAGACGAGCGCGAGAAACACGTTAGAGCACATCAAACTGCAGTATGGAATTCTGAGTTTGCCTGCGCGTAGAACGGAATAATCGATTCGATAATAAAAGAAGCACCCTGTACATACATGGCACCGCAGCAGACGACTCGACTACACCACTACCGCGACCACTAAGTTGGCCGGCCGGTGTTGGATACCGGCGAACGTCGTGGAACTCCACGGGCCACCCTTCGCAACAACCGGAAACCACGAAAAATGTCTGGGTCGACAGACATAGCGGTGCCGGTAGCGTAACGAATCCGACCCTATAGCTGTAGACAAGACGAGATGATCAATTGCAAACGATTCTACTATGCGGTGCACACGTAACCGTACACATTCTAGCAACAGCACATATGCACAGCCTACATACTTCCTGACACAATCCCTGTAGAAGCTTGTTTTACGTCTTTGTATCATGTGCAAGAGTATCGACTGTCCTAAAAGTTCTACGTGACGTAACGCGGGACACTTGCCTCGAACTCGTTCCTCTAAACTTGCAACCGTGCGCGAAGAGCTCGATATAAGAGCGTGGAAGAGGTACAATTGACTCGAGTTGTCTGGACTTCAGTCGATGATCGAATCGACCGACGAAGAATTCAGGGTAGAAAGAGAGGGGGGGGGGGGGGTGAGTTTCGAAGAATGGGGAAGATAAAGTGTAGGCTCAGCGGAGAAATATGCGGTCAGTCGCGGAGAGTTGAACCCGTATCCGGCGAATTTCCCTGAACTCTCCTCGAGTCAGGCGGAATAATGTGTCTCGGAAGGTGTTACGGGCAGAAAAGCGTACCGGGCGTCGTATCGCTGCCTTTCATGGACTTTCCTCTTTAGCCGAAAGTCGATAGACGAGGGCGCACGACCGAAAGGAAACACTTTCGCGAGAAGTTTTCCTTCGCTTCGGCCTATCCTCGATTCTTCGTGGGAAGAAGTTTGCGTGCGCTCTGACGCGCTTCGAGGACTTTCAGGAAAGAGACACGCTGACAGGCAGTGCGCGCGCGTGTGTGCGTGCGTATTATTTTTAGACTTCTTCGTAAGCATCGACGGAAAAACGCATTTTGGCACGGATACATAACGCATTGCCCATTACAATATCTTTCCCGTAAATTCTTTATCTAATCACCGGCATGTCTATGCATTTTCCCAGTTAGCTAGTGTTCCAAGTTGAAAACTTGAAAACAACGTCTTCCACTAACTATGCCACTCAATCGTCTCGTTTCATCACAATCATTTCTATAAATAAAATCACGAACGAGCGAAACGCTCAAGCCCAGATTGACGGATTAAAGGCCATAACCATCGACAAGCGTTCGCGTCTAGCAATACCTTCGTAAACGAGCAGCGCTTAACCTTAACCAATCGAAACGAAAGTCGGACCACGCGTCGGGCCGCTTAAAACGCGCTGTCTTGGAGCGATCAGAGCTCGCCACCCAAGAATTTTGCTCGGAAAGGGAGCGTTAAGAGGATAAGCCCGCGTGAACGCGTGTCGCCGGCCGGTCATGTTCATTTGTCGCAATGCAGGGAGAGCCTTCTTGTATCGTGTAATCCGGCTTACTCTTCAACCCTGAGAGTCGAACGTTGACCGGCGGCACCTATCGCCGCGCGGCCAACAAATGCCAACCGGCATCGGCAGGCCGAACGTACCTGCACACGTGACCGTACGTTTTTCGGACGGAGGCTTTTTGTGCACCAGCGAACGGGGCGGCACGCGAAAAATGATCGGGCAACCGTCACGTGGCCGATGCAAAACGGCAAAGTTCCCTGGCCCTATCCCAAAAAATCCGCCGTACTCCCGTAATAGGATATTGATCGCAAACGTGCAAACGAGTGCGCTCGTACAAACACCCATTTAGATGCTGCTGGTCTAGGAAGGGTGGTCGTCTGTTCTTGCTTGCGAACTTGACGCAGTTCGTTGAATTAATGCGGGCAGTACGGATGGTACTGATGCAATTGTCAGTATACCTGAATATTGGATGTTTGGAATGGTGGAAGGGAAAGGTGACAATCTTATCAGAGAATTGCCGACGAGGTTGAAGAGTATCGTGATGGTCATAGCTCGATGTACCACCATCGGAAGTAGGCACTGTACGAGAAAACTGGCCTGCTCGAAGGTAACGGACGAACGCCTTAAGGAATTTTTCGGTACCAATGCGCGAGCCGGGCCGTGACCGACGTACCAATGCGGTCTATTTATTTGACACACGTATGACTTCCTTCCTGTCCCCTACGCCACCAAGATTTCGTCTCCGCGTGAAAATAGAAATCGCCCGCGAGGCTCCCGTGGAAAACAAATAAACTGGCAATCGACGTAAACGACAATTTACCCCAATGAACAACCGGCCGCTTGACGTCGATAAAAACGACTCTTCACTTACTGTTAGTAGCAACGATTTTTCCAGCGCTCACTACGTGCACGCGAAAGCGTACGATAAATGTCGGAACAGCTTCCGCAAAAATACCGACCGCGGTGTTCCGAAAAAGGAAGCACGTTACACGCACGCCTGCTGTATTTTTTGCGATTTTTATCCGTCGTTTCTCATTCCACGACAACTCGCCGGGAAAATGAGTCCAGTCGGGGCGTATAAATCCCGTTAGGCTCGTGCGATGAAATATCACTGACAAAGATCCGATGGGTGGCAAGCATGAGGACCCCAGACATACACCGTGGACGGTCCGATGAATTTAAAATGAATCCGCCGCCGAGCCGGACTCATTGTTCGACGAAAAATCTCTCAGACGGAAAACCTTTATGAGGGAAAAAGCGTCGGCCGTCGTCCTTTTTAATTCGACCGACACTCGTGCATTACGTGCATATATGTATGCACACGTACACGCGGACTGCGAGCACTAAATAAGCTGCGAACGCTGGAGGAGTCTGTTCGAAATAATGCCCCCGCAGATTCGACGAGCCTTAATGAATATTTTATTCGAGTCGCGTACCGATAAAATCCCGTTCGGCTTTGCATTGAAACTGCGGCTGACTATGGCGGAGGGCAATTACGTAATAAGCGCGTGCGTTTAAATTTATTGACTACGGCAATAGTGACCGATCGATACGGCATATATGTAGATCCTGCTGGCAATGACCGGCGGGCCGGGTCGGAATTGGACCGGCGTAGTGTGAAAGATTGGAAAAACTGCTCGACCCACTGCCCGTTCATATAACGCTCGTGCTTATAAACAATTTCTGCTTCGATGAAAAATTCGAATCCGACAGAAACATTTAATTGATCGTGTGCCGCACACGTTGTATACATTACCAATGTTCAAAAATTGTCAATGATCAAATTATCACCTGAAACCATGCATTCCATACATTGCCAATGTTTAGAATTGACCAAATTATCTACATTTACGATCTGAGAATGTACTTCGCACACATTGTACATCCTATCACTGATTAAAACTGTTTAAACTGTCGAGTACAGTCTGTGTAAAACGATCTAACTCAGGCGTCAACATCGTCAATTCACCAATACCGAAAATCTTGGGCATTCAAAGCGGCACTCAAACATTCGAAGTAGCTGCCGGCAGCTCCGCCGGTGTAATTTCCTCCGTAGCCGGGCCAGAGAATTCTACGCGGGCACGTGGTAGACCAGTATCGATTATCTTTTGCAGAGATGTTGCTGCTGCGGAGAATAATTCGGGCAGACGCTCTGCCCGGTCTACAATGTAGCATGCTGAAAATTCCCTTTTCCCCGAGAGTACACGCCCTTTAATTACTTTGCTTATCAAAGGACGACGCGTCAATTAATATTGCCCTAAGTGGACACTCAAATTCGGACTACAAGGGGGAGGCGGTTAGAAAAACTTAGTCCCGAGCGAAGTTGGCAATTTCCCGTGCTTCTTATTAATTAATTCACTCTCCTCGGCGTAATTGAAATTTAATAATGGCGTCGGAAAATTATACAGAACAAGTAGACTCGGCGGATAATGCTCGGTTGCAACTTTGTTCAAGCCTGATACGCGTGTACGGGCACATTGTATTTATTGCAATTTCAAGTCGTTACGTTAAGTTGCCTGACGATAAACGGTCGCAAGTATTCTAATGCCGAGAATGCAAATATTCTTACGATGATGATATCAGTGTCTCAGGTGTGACGTGAGCTTGAGAGCGTTCGCTGATGTTTCGCATCTGAGGGGATGAAGACGTGATAAACCCCGTGCAAATATTACATCAGAGTGCCGTCCTCCAATGACGAAACGCGCAACGATCCAATCGTGACGGCTCACGTGTACATTGCAAAGTTCCGTCGACTCTAATTCGCCGCCATGCAACCGTGTGCACGAACTCGTGAGAAGTTGCAATCGAAATGGATTAGGCATTAGGTCGTAAAACGACGTCGTTAGTGTAACATGGACATGACTCGAAAAACTTTTCGAATTCCATACATAACGCGGCGTACATTAACTTGGTAAACTTGCGAAATTCCAGTACCTAGTTGTTATACACGTTAGCAGAGTCCGACTATGGAAACATTTCGAATTGTCGAGCTATTCGCACCACATTTTTCGGATCTTAGATAACCTAGCATAAATTGAGTGAAGAATTTTTCGAGTCGAAAAATGTGTGATGAAGAGACTCGAGGCGAAGTTCCCGAAGGTCGAAAATCATCGGTACCGGAAGTCGGCCAAAATTCTCACGAGATCTCGATGCTGAAAGATAAATGAAGCAGAGCCTCCTAGAGCTCCTACCCACCTAAATTTCGCCGACTTCCAACACATAGTCGAGGATGTACAACACGGCCGTATATCGTCTCGTACCGAAGCACTGAAATATGTAATAACCGGGTATATCAGACGTCCATACACCGGCAACAAAATGCATTAGACTCGGCCGACTTTAAATTATAGCTTCGCAACCGCGTTTGCAATTGAAACTCGTGGGATATTGCCGGCGTAGCGACCGGAGAGGATTGAAGCGGCAGAAACCGTTCTCCCTCGACTGTTAAATTGGCCCGGCCGAGACTTTTCTCGCGCGTCGGCCGTATTTTTGCGCCGCGAAACAGGAAAATTCTCCCGGACCGCGGCATAATTTTCCGACGCACTCGGCGCGCAGTTCTGCCGCGAGCATTTTTTGAAGTAGGCCCTCGCCGGCTGCGCTCCGCAGAAATTCTAAAGTCATTTTTTAATATTCTCCCCGGCAAGGCAGAATCTCTCTATAAGAGACGTACCGTTCGAGATCGCCGACTCGGCCGAAAGAATCTCTTAAGCTTCCCCGCCGTCGCTCTCTGGGCCGCTAGCGAGTAAAGTGCGTTTGCTCGGGCTCCGCCGCGGTATGGTTTACATATTTCCATATTCAGGATCGCGGCGCAACGTGATGTCACAGGGACTCAAATCCAATTGAAACGGCCCGTTAGCGCACAGCAGAGAATTCATCAAATTTCTCAGCTACTTTGTTGCGAAAGCAGCCGGTCTCTGCGAGCGTCCGAGGAAAAACATTTGGCATGCCTGGAAAACGGCGTCTGGTGAAAAGTCTCGTAGTCAGGCTCGTTAACGCGAAACAGGGAGCATTTATGAGGCGTGCATGAAACATTTATGCGACATTTTCGCGACGCCCAGATTCGGCGTTGCCGAGTAGGGCCCGTCTGGCGAGCTATTCTACGTGCCCAACGGTGGAGAGTCTTGAGTCTACCCTGCATGGGCGTTCACCATGGAAACCTCGGGCGACCGGAGGATCTGCCACATTGTTGCCTGAAAGCCCGAGCCTTGGGAAAGACGCAGCACCGTTCAGAGAGAGAGAGAGTGAGAAAGAGAGAAAGAGAAAGAGAGAGAGAGAGAGAGAAAGAGAGAGAAAGGGAGAGAGAGAGGGAGACCGTTTCGACCAAGGCGCACGATTTATCGATCTGTCGAATTGTTTCGATTGCCGCAGTGCTTCCTCTCCTGCGCAGCGCCGTAGCACGACAGAGCGTGCCCAAGGGAAGAATCGAGGTAGAGCAGTTTTAGACTGATACCGCTTGTAATGAACGCGACGTCTCTCGTGACTATAAGCGCATTTATTAGCAAGGGCGTATATTTTATATACCCTGTGCACATGCTACCACGTTTATTCCGACGAATATATGACGTAATCATGAGCACCGACGAAACTACCTGGATACCCTATTAATATCCTACTTAAATCCAGCTAATATCAAACGCTCGACATTACGTCCCACAAAGCTAACGCGACACATCATTAATCTACACCCGCCTAATTCACCGTTACACGCCCACACCATACTTATTCCAAATTTCTAACGTCTCAACGAGACTCGTAGTCTCACAGTCCTCCGCCCTTCAGCCCCCCTCAAGCCTTGCCCCCGCAGGAACCGTGGGCGTCGAAAACGGTCCGCTAGTCACGGCACTGGCAATACTGCGCGACGCTAGTATTGACCGGCGCCCCTTACTAACCGTGTTGAGAACATCAGAAACCGAAGTATAGTTACTGAACCCCCTGAACCTCGATCCTCCCCTTTAACTCACCCCCCACCCTCGCTCTTCCCACCTTCTAGCTACGCACCTGCGTATAGTCACGCAGGCACGCGCTTGCGTGGGTACAGTACCAAGAGGGGCGCGAAGAGAGGGATGAAAAGGGGTGAGTATGGTGACAGCACGTCTGACTACTCTCACGATGCCAGAGAGAGGAGAGAGAGAGGAGAGGGAGAGGAGAGAAGGGGCTCGCCTTTGCCGTTCATGTTCAATGGAGTCACTGCTTACGGGGCCCAGATACGCCACTGGCTATGACATTTCTCGCCCTGCCGCAGAAGCCGTCAACGCAAATAAAATGCCTCGTCGGCTGTCGTCGAGTACGAACGATCTCACTGAGAACAGCGTCTGAGAATCTTGGAGAGCACAAATGGGGGAGGGGGGAGGGCTAGTAAGATGCGGGAAAAAGTAACCTGTTACGGCATTGCGTTTGACGCTTCATAAGGCGGTAATACGTACTTATTCCTAGGCTGAAGGCAATAATATCGAATCCGGAGTGCGGCGACCGCGAACGTCTGCTTTTTAATAAGGCTGATTTTGCGACTTGGGCACGTATCGCGGTCGGTACTGTTAATGGGTAGCTTTTTTTATGTAATCGTGGATGGCAGAACGGTTCTTCGTGTCCGCAGTGACGGTGTGTCGTGTCGCAGGAGGCGTCAACCTAAATAAAATAGCGCGCTATGCAGCTGTCGTCGAAGAGAATAGTAGGGTAGGGTATCACGTAAAATGTTTAGATATCACGTGGGAGTACCTACCCTTAATTGGTGATCATATATATATGTATATATATACGGCAATTTGTTAATGACCCAAAAGACGAACCGAATACAAATATTCGTCTTATTAACAAATTGCCGTTCTGCTGGTCGTGACATTTTTACGTAACCGCGATCGAAATGCGTCGTCGAACGAATTGAGGAACGTCGACGTTCAGCGATTTCGCGCGGCGGACGATAAAATTTCTTAAAGCTTCGCCTCGCAATTACGGCGGGCTTAATCTGTCGCGGGCGAGTTGCAAACTGCTCGTAAATCGTTCGGAGGATGGCCTAGGATAAGGAGAGCGGCGCGATTTTTCCCGGAAATCGATCCTCGCATTGACGCGATCGGCCTCCTCACGGGCTAATCGGAGCGGGTAATTTTAATTGAAATATGATAATGAAGGAAACCTTCGCCTCTGTCGGCCAAGGTACGTGGCGGCCTTCTGATGCATGAAGAATATTATAAGAGTCGAGAGCCGGATACTCGATACGTCTCGATTTTCCGAGTTCCTTCGAGCCGTGGAAATTGCTTCCGCGCATTTGTGCGAGATGATCTGAAAATCGAAGGGTGCGAAAACGTGCGTATATATATCATACTTTCGGAACGATCGTACCCCAAAACGACGACGTTGATACAGTTTCAAACGTACGGCAGAATTTACGGATCAGGAATTATTCTATGGTCTATGTAAACGATAGATGGGTCATACGTCATAGGTGTTCTATGATATCGAAGCAGCATCAGAAGCACGCGAAGAAACGCAAGGAATATATTTAACTTCCTATAAATTTTGCCTGCGGCAACGTGTTACGGGTTGCAGCATTCGTAGGATTTACACAGATATCTTTGTAAAGGGTGTCTCAGCTTCCTAATAAGCCGGTAAATTTATTCGAGGGCGTAATCGTGAGCCCCTTGTCTAGCGCAAGGGTGCATCTCACTAAATATTAATGGCGCACATGCTCGGCCCTCAGCCGCCGCATCATGAATTTAGCCCTCTACAATTTCGGCCCTTAATTGAATTCGGCCCGCGCAAGCTGATGCGCTTGTTACGGGAGCAACGTTTCCTTCATACCGCGCACAGTGCGTCTTGTTATTGTAACTTTATTCGCCCGCGACTCGCGGAACAAGGCAAAGTGCATGTCATTATACGTCCACGTTACACGGCGCATACAGAGATTGAAGCGTATTTCGTGATACACTTGGCAAGGATTCCATGTACGAAGTTAAGTCGAGCGGGTCGAATAATTATATTGCGCGCGATGCTTTGTGTGTCACGAGAGACAGCGCGGGGGCAATGGGTATGTTCGGAGATGCCGCGTTATTTAATACCAGAGCGACGATTACATAAACGTTGCGTCAATTAAGGAAGCCGTAACGTCGCGCCAGCTTCGGGTCGATACGAAGTAAAATGCGCAAAATAACCCTGAGCGTCGTCTCAAAAATCGCGGGACGCAAAGACGAGCGCGAATCGAATTACGCCCACTTCGGGCAGATTAGCGGAGCCGAACGACGCGCAATTACGATATACTCTAATTGGACGTCGGCTCGCGAGTTTGCTTTACCCCCTTCGCTCGGCCGCCAATTTTGCCCCGTCACTCTTTCGACGACGAAACTCGTCTCCTCTAAATACGATTTTAATTGCCGTTGTCGGCTAATTCGATTAGCCGGCGAGGGTAGGCCGAGCTGGAGGGTGGACGAGGACGACGAATCCTCCCGTCACTTCTGCGAGGATGACATTGGTAATCCCTTGGTCGGAAACCAGTCGACGATACTACGTGCCCGACGAAAACCCGCTGAACCTGATGCGACTCTTTATACGGCTTCGTAACTGCGTACTTCTGGTTTCGGAACCGGTCGTCTAAAAAAGACCGTCCGCCGCTTTTTTCCGCCTCTTCTTCTTGCGCGACCGTCCGCTCTTGACACCGCGAGACGCTATCGATCATTCGCCGTAGGCACACACGCGGAACTCTTGAACTCCTGAACTTCTGGACTCGAAACTTATGCCTGCTTTTTCTCTTTTCTTTTTCGACTCGGTTCCGTTGCTCGCGGAACTTTCGATACACGCGACGCAACGTTCGGCCCGATTTTTACAATCGAAGTTCGTTGCGTGTCAAGCCTGCAAATCAAATTTCGCGTCTTCCAAGGTATCGAGCTGGGTTCATTAATCAGGTACAGTGTCTAAGTTGAACGTGAGGCTAATTTCCAAGTTTTAATTGACTGTAATATATATACATATATGTACAAATGTTCGTTTTAACGTGTCCTTATTTGCCGAACCCCCCAACAAAACCCTACAACTCGCCAGTTCACTCCTCATTGAATAGCGTGGATTAATCCGTGTGGTGAAGTTAAACGAAACGACTCCTGAGTCGACTCTATCGAGGATTACACGCACGATTTCGACCCCTTATATATCTACCTATCGGCTTCGCCGCGCCGCAATCGCGCGGCCACGTTTCGCATCTTAACGAGCGCCGATCTCACGAACTAACGTGCGACCGGGCGATAATTAGCGGTTAAATTATCGCCGCGGGTGCTAACCGATCGCGAAGCAGGTTAACAGTTTTCGTACGAATGCCACGGGACCGTCCAGCGGCGTTCTGAGCTTTATTATTGTCCGCCCTAAGCCGATTACGCGCCCTCGCGTCCCCCTCAAACGGCGTATTGAATTTTGCCAGGCAATCTGCTAAAGCCTATAACACACTTAAAATCCGGCTCATACCGGATCGGCGCAATTGCGCGGGTGTGTATATCGATTAAGATTCCCTGGACGATCGTCGCACCCTATAAGTACCGTTCGAAATTTGTGGGACGAGTCGCGATGTAAGGTATTGACGTTGGAGTAAGGAAAGTGGGGTGGTTGTGGTCAGTGCTTTTGGTACAGGGGAAAGTAGGTGTATGAATTAATTAATGTAACGTAAATTTGAGCTTGCCTCAGACTGACCCATATACTACGGCATTAATTATGCTCATACATTCACAACATTCCTTTCCAGTTTCTACATTTAACGGAATACTTTCCACCGTTCGCGAATGTTTATACGAACGACTTCATCCGCCTGGATTCGTACAGATATCCGCCAGAGCGATGCAGCTGGAAACTTGATACGGAGAAAAAAAGGAGAGCGCAGAAAGAGCGTACTCGCGTGAACTGACACAGAGTGGCGCGCTAATAAATTCAACTTCCTGCGATCGGCGCCGCGTTGAAGGAACAATGAGCGCAACGCGCGCGCGAGCGACTCCGATCGCAGAGGCGAGAGACGAGCGTGTTGGGAATCGCATGTGTTTGTACGTACGAGTACGTGTAGAGAGAAGTGCGCATTTATCGGTTCGGAACGCAGCGGACCGGGCTATTGGTCACCGTGCAGGGTTGCACAGCACGTATCTCGCATAAATTTCCCGGTACGAGAGGCATACATCGACATCCAGTGTCGGTATTTAATTTTCGATCGCTCAGGGAATTTTAACACACGACTGCCACGCGAGGATCGACAGTTCGGCATCGAAGTTGGCAATAAGACGTTTAACGCCAGTCGAAATGGTATGACAATTTGCTATAATGAATTTTTCCTGACTTTTATTGAAATATATGTACATCATTCATACAAAAAATTGAAGCAAAATTTCAGGAAATAAGATCACTTAAGTATGACCCTTTATTACAGTAAAATGTCAAACGTCAATGTTCTGGTATTAAAAACAGTCGCGTCAGTTGCATCTATCAAATCCGGCGAATATCGGACACGTTGTTTCTCTCGCCTCGCACTATCATTACATCTGTACGGAATAATTAACGCTGAAAATCTCGTCTCTTTCAATAATTGGTGCGGCCTGTCAATTTTCGAGACACGAAGTGTCCTTTTTCGAGGCAGACGGTGTTTGCCTCGCGACGGCGCAAGAGCGTTGAATATGAAAATATTTATTAGCGCCGTTCCATATTTATGGCACCCGTTCGTCGCACCGACACCGGTCCGCGTGCATCGCTCGGCTAGGTGCGAAGTAAACGAAACGTCGAAGATGGAAACGTATGCCCAGCCCTGGGATCGTGTCCAATTAAAATCTTAATTAAGAGTCCGTGACTGAATACCTGGCGAGGCGTAGCGAGACGCGGCTCTTCCCCATTTCAAGAGTCGTTCGGTAATACGTATGCTTATTAGGCCTGGCCAGGTATTTGCATCGCGATCATTATTGCGAGACGTACTCGCCCTGCATCCGCGGCGTGACGCCTGCATTAGAAGAGCCACTTCTCTTATACAGCCTATTCGACACACGGAACTTCTCTTTATTGCACGTGAGAACGTGTGTGCTTCGCTCTAAACTCACACCGACGTCTGAAAAACGTGCAGCTTTCGCGATAAGACACGATCACCCCCTATTCTCGCGGCCGATGTAACACCAGCTCTGCGCTAGTTTCGTTTCCCCGACGCGAGAAACTTAGTAATAGAAACATAACCGACGCCGTCGACAACAGTTCTCTTCTTCTTTTTATGCATGCATTCTGCGTTTAATAGAGCGTTGTACTGAAGTGTCAGCAGTTTCGGAACAGAAATTGAAAGACTAGCGGACGCGAAAGACTTGTGATATCCGATTCCGACTGCAGTCGATGGCTCGATCGAAGGTCATAGGCCTAGCACTGCGGTCAATTGAGATTTCAGTCCCTTCTATTGAAATTTTCAAAGGCTCGCTCACACGTCGGGCAATACGCCAAAGGCTCAATTCTTTTTTTTTCCTCGCGCTTCCCTCTTTTTTCGCCTTCCCCGTTTCGCGAATCTAACTTTCTGGAGCGGGCCGCAAAGAGTATTAAGGGACGTTCGCGCGAGCACCGCCATTGCGAAGATTACACGCGATGTAACGGACGCCGCGGCGAGGGCGAGTGGGAATAGGAATGACTTTACGGTAATAATCAGACGGAAATTTCGTATTTCGAGACGCGCCCCCCTCGCAAAGTAGCGACCGTTTCGCGCACGACGATAGGAATCGCAGTGTGCTGACATTAACCCTCGTGTCGACGGGGTTAAGGATTGCTGGGGGTGGCACGTGTGAATTCCTGCGTGCATGAAATCTATGCAGGAATCCGAGGCTGCGTCGATTGTGTAATCGTTATGTGCTGCTGCAACGCCGTGCGTAGAGATTCTTCAGACTCGTGCTAGTACAGACTTCGTTAGAGAACAAGTTATTACTGGCCTATGGACATTGGACTCTGTCTAAATTCAATTTAACTGTTCTTGAAAGCAACATCTCGAAAATGAACCTAGTTATTCTAACGGATTGATTGAATCTTGTTGATAGTTCACGAACACGTCAGGTTCAATATTGAAAGAAAATCAAGTTAAACGTACATAAACGATGTAGACGGCAGAAGAGGCAATGTTTCAGTCCGATCTCAAAGCAGTAAAATCACAAATGCTCCCGCTACGCACAACAATGAATAAGAAGTGAACCTGCCACGAGGCAAGAGGGACTCTGTAATCAGGAGCCTCGGCAAATACCACGTGTCTGACTATGCAGAGGGCATGCACCACTGCGAATAATTTGCCGCGTTAGAGTCTCCCATTAAAATACGCACAAACGGCATTCGGGGTGTAATCGATCGAGAAGATAAAGTGGGCCCGCATGCGGCGAGAAAATGGGCGAGTAAGAATGAGAGAGAGAGAGAGATAGAGCGAAATAGCGAGAAATGCGGAAGAGGACAGAAGAGAAGAGAGGAATAGCGAAGAAGCGAGAGGAACGGATAGTACTAGAGTGGAATAGAGAAGAAGCGAGGGGCAAGAGGGAGAAATACAGAGGAAGAGGGGTGTTCGCCGAAGGGGGTAGAGGCTGGCGTTTGCAAGGCGCCGCGACGACGGCGCCTCATCGATCTGACTAGCCGAATACCGCAGCCACTCACGATATACGCCGGCCGTGTGCCACCGGCACGGAAAATCCACATATCCGCAGAGAGAATTGCGAGCCGCTGCAAAGGATACGCTCGACCACGGAAGGTATCCGGAGACGTCGGAGGATCGAAAAAAGATCGTAATGCGTGACAATTTACGTTGTCGCTGTCAGAATTAAGTACGAATCGTGCCGTCGATAACGACGGTGCCTGGCTGTGGCGAAGTTAATTGTTTAAGGAAAGCTGCCGCTCTCGCCGTTTGCTCGTTTGCCGGTGTAAAGACTAAAGACCGACCGGTTGGCACTCTGCGGAATGAGAACCCCGGATTCCTTAACTCTTGCCCAGTGAATGGCGATCGACCAACGCTCCGTCACGTTCTCCTGGTAGAGTGCTTTACTTGATGGAAACTTTGGCACTCTCTTCTAATCTCCACTGAAAGTTACAGTGCCTCCTCCATTGTTCTACGTCGCCTGGTAATTGTTTAATTGTGATGCGTGCGCGAGAGGTTGGCCGAAACGCCCGAAACTGGCCCGGCCACGCCAGACACGCGGTCGCCTGCTCTATCTTCCTCAGTCTCTCCGTCGCCGTCTCTATCTCCTCTCTGCTATATGGGAATTCCCACTTTACGGCGCGACACGCGCATCGCTTGGAAAAAGTTCAAAGTTGACGGGATGTTCGAGGAGAAGCGTTGAGATGTCACGGCCAAATTCGTAAGATGCTCTCCCATGCATCGCCGTGCTAAGGATCATAACAAAGCACTATAGCCCCATAGTAGAACGAGAAGGAAAAAAGATTGCAGGGTCGTCTTCAAAATGTATAGAACTTTCTACGAGCGTTCTCAATCCTGCGGAAGATTTGGATGAGAAATGACAAATTTGGGACGATCAAATTCGATGCGGTGTCTGTCAGCGTAGGGTGTGTAATGAAGAGAATAATAATTGATTGTGTCTTTTAACCGAGGGCTTGAGCTATTACTTTTCTTTCCTATTTTCTTCGCGACCAGAGAATATCGAGGTTTTGCAACGATACTTTGTGGGTATAGATGTATCTTTTGCACGTATGTGGCCAATGTTCGCGTAGTGCAACAGCCTCAGGTTTTATTAAACGGTCGGTCGATTCGAAGATAGCGATGCCAATCGTCCCTTGAATCGCTCTATTCACTCTTCGGGAATCGTCGATTGAGAAACTCTGCTTCGCACAATGCGAGCGGTACGTTCCTCGGCCTCATGCTCGCCGGATCGCGAGTAAGCTGAAATTGCTCAACAGGTTATTCCCTGGACGACTTTCTAAGCACGACGAGTCAGCCGCATTACTCGTCCACTTGCTACAGTGATTCTCAGACGATTCGATCGATTACCGCTCTCACGATCCCACTTTTTCACCTGTCATTTGCCTGTTTGCCGGTAAACTTTGAAGCTTCAATCGCAACATTTCGTCCATTTGATTTCGCCCATCTAAATCGCGGTCAAATCATTGATTCATAGATATTACATTTGTATTCGAAAAGCGTCAATTCAATTACTTCTGATTCAATAGACTACGGTAAATAATCTGCGGTTTCGTTTATGTTTATGCAATGAAAATCCTTTATCAGCGGTCGTGGGTAGATAAATGAATATATTTCCACGTGAGATGTTTAGAGAACCGAGCAAATCGATCGCGATTGCGTTCAAGCGCATTTGTCTGGTACTATACGTTCCGGGGTAAATAGGACAAGTTTTTGACCGAAACCGAATCTATAATTTAGAAGGACCAATTGAGAACCGACGCGGCAGGAACTGTTAAGACGTGTCCTTTCATGGTCGCCTAATAACTGTCGGACGATTTTGAACATTGCGCACTGCGTTTGAATTTGATCGCGCGGGAATCCTTTACGGTCAATACCCGCGCACTACTCTCAGCGGATATACATATACGTATATATATTTATATACATATATATATACGTATATATGTATGATATGTGTATGTGTACAAGCCATCCGAAACTTGGTCTGCCCATAGCGTGGCCGAATCTACTGCGGATCAATAGAAGCGAGCGTGTCGCAGTGGAAAAGTGTTACCTCGCTAAGCACGTCAGTCATGACGACTATAACTAAACTTCCCCCAACCCGACATTTTCCGTATCACTGTTTAATAGCTGGCATTAGAGCAATTACGGCTGTCATCGCCCGCTGATTGTCGTGTGTGCTACGGCATTCGTTCAAACGGTAGAAAGGCGAGCGAAAGAAAGTGACACCGCGCGCAATCGTTTCATTTTCTCGGCCTAACGCCGTAATCTCACCAATTACCGCTGATACGATCTACGAAGCCCTTTAGAAGGAATTTTCCTCGCTTCTCCAGACTTCAACCTTTAACCCGACTTTTCCCACTCATAACCGGACTGAGATACGCGACCAATGTCTCGAGCGCGAGATAATCTCGGATTATCGATGATTTGGGGAGGTCGATATCCACGTCCTAATCCATCCTTATCCGTCTCTCCTTACGACAAGAATTTTGGCAACTCTCATTTTCTCATCCCTCGCGAAGTCCGTCGGCAAACAAAATTATCGGTGGGGGTGGTCGTCCCATATTCCGCGGAATTCCCGGATCGACCGCGTCGAATCGACGTCGGGCGAAACGCGTTATTTGCGGCAAAGTTGTACAGAGCGGTCTACGTGACCATCTCGCAACGTCCCCTAGCATGCGGATCCCTCGGAACGCGATGCTTGCCAAGGCACCGAATATAATATACATAACATTAAACCACGGCCACGTCCGTATGTCACGGCTACGTACACTTTCAAGTCGTACGCCACACTTGGCAAGCTTTTTCGGCGCACGTACGTCATGCACACGACTGATCTACGATGCATACGTATGAAACATGTCGTATATGTACAATATCTACATACACGTGTTCCGCGTTCGTATGTACATGCGGCGAAGCAAGTTTTACGTTGAACTTCTTCCACACCGAACGTGCACGTTACCCAGCACACTCTGTACTCATATCTCAAACTCACACAGCGAAAACATTACGCGACGTGTGTGACGTATTTATCGCGGCACAAAGCGACTTCTGATACCGCCGTGTGCTCTACTGAATATAGCAGGCAGCAGTGGTGGTGGTGGTGGTGGACGCGATATTTCGAGGCGGCTTCGTCGCGTGTACATACGTACGTGGAACACTTGTAAAGAGGCCTGGCGTGTGTGGTGCAATTTTGCGAATCACTTCTTCGCCGGAGATGCTCCCTTGCTACGTGGTTCGCCAATTCGGAGGCCTGCCAGTATTCCCGAACCCTTCCTTCGCACCGTGCAAGAATGGGGGAAGAAGACCTTCGGGGCCAAGGGGCTGAGCGAGAGAATAATGCGCGCGAATGGCCAGGAGAAACGACGAACGAGGAATCGGGAAAATGGAGGGAGGAGGCGATAGGGGATATATGTGTAACCTCCTCCGGTTCCGACGAGCCCGACGAGCCTCCGACGGCGAGCGCGCCATGAAAATTATGGAAACGCGCTCGGCTTTCGTGGTCTCAAGGTCTGTCGGGCCGGTATCAGTAGCGGTAGATAGCTGCGAGAACGACGTCTTTCATGAAATTTACTACGTACTACTGTTTTTGAGACGACTTTTCAGGGTGCCAGACGCGAGACTGGGATATGGTAAAGTCTCGAGGAGACATTTTGGAAAGGATAAGCGATAATCGAGCGGGGTGGAAATAAGAGGAATTTGTGTGGTTTGAGGATTTTTGAAAAGTGGTCTCGATTATTTGGTGCAGATTGTGAGAGGCGAGTTTCGCGATATTTGATTATGCGGGTTTAACGGAGCTTACGATGTTCCATGTGTCGTTGTTATCGTACTGTGCGTTTACAACACGTGACAGCGCTAATTGCGGGTGTCACATGTGTGACTGCGACCAATTTACACTTCCAAGGTGCATATCGTCTCACAGTCGGCGCAACGCATGTGTTCAGTAGTTACGGTTTAACTAGTTCTGCGTCAACCACTCAATTTCCCTAGACTAGACAGACCGCTCAACTGTTCGGGCATTAATCTTAATTCGACATTCCTATCCATTTTCAAATGTTCGTGTCAAGTATAATTTAACGTAACAAACGCACTTCTATCGTTCGGCACACGATGGCCGCGTGCGTTTCGTCACGCGCCCATTTAAGGATGGTCGACAGATGGCTGGGCGGGCAAGCGAGGGAGTCTGTGTTTGATCGTGGCTGAAATGACTACTGAAAACATGCCGGGAGACGTCTTCCAAATAAGCGCGTCGTCGCAAACGTGGTGTCACGCGACGCGCAAAGTGAGTTCGTTTAGCAGGGAAGCACGAGCAGTTGAGAGGTCGCTCGATGCTCACGCCGACGTGTGTTCAATTCCACCTACTTGACCTACTACGTCTGACGTATCCCTACTAGCCAACGTGCGCTTCTATGTATACAAATGACATGCGTGTCGCTCGTTATTTTAACTGAATAATTATTACTCCGTTGTGTCGCGAAAACTTTGCCGCAATTACTAAGAATAAGTAAAACTGTTACGGCGGGAAGAATGTCGTCGGACGTCTGTGTTGGGTTTCGCATGACGCAATATTTGCATAGGAATAATATTACATGCATACGTAACGATGTTTCGATATAATTACCCATATTTCTAGTTAGCCGAAGGCATGCATATGCTCATATGTATACGAGTATCTGTATGTATGGGCCATTCTGGTTCGTCCACCATCATTGTAGAATTTCGGGTAAAATTAGACGATCCTAATATACTACAGCAAACGCTGTATCGATTATACGTTGGTCGTATATCGGATTAAACAAGGATTAAAGGGTTGGGTCAAAATTCGAGGCGGGAATCTTTTTCTTCAACGGCAACCCGATCCTCTTTCGCAATTCAACGACTTCTCGGTGAATCTGGTCTCCTAGTGACCTCGACCGGGTAACTTCAGTCAAGTGTGACCATCACCGGAGAACCCGTTCTCTAAAATCTACGCGCAATGCGGAAGGCACACGTCTCTCTTCTTCTCTCACTATGTACCTCTCTCACTCGCACCATGTCTTTTGTTCACATTGAACTAACGAAGACTAATACCGCCACGGTGGTTGGACAGGAATGAAACACGTTATCTTATCATTTAGTAGAATTACAAACTAACGGTATCGGACTTCTCGTGTTTTTGAGTGCAAACACTTGAAGATTAAAATATATGTCTGGCAACTAATTAACGCTGGCAGATAAAGTCGTGTGCAGGCGGAAGGGACAAATTGCATATATTACTCCCCGTGGTTGTTGCTAGCAAGTTCTGCTGGCCGTTAGGTCACTCAACAATTGGTCAATTTTCAATTCCACACTTGCAGGTATGTATGTAGTATGCACACATGCGTATGAAGCACTGTATTGTTTATAATGAATCCAATATTAATAATTGTGTAAATCAAGAATGATAGTCTCGTTTAGCCGGCTTTACGTCTGGCTGGAGATATAATCCGACTTTATGCGTGAACGCTATATCCCCTGACGATCGTACGTCTTTCGTAATACGCGGCATGATAGCTGATAGTAAAACGACGAGAAAAAAATAAACTATCACGCCTGATGCCACCTTCGCGACCGTTATTTCGCTAAATTCGCGGAAATTTCAAGCTTTTCCCTGAAAAATTTTATATATCGAAGCAGGAGAGCAGGAGCTCGCCGAAGCCGCGTGACATCGATCCAAATAAATTTCGCGTCCACCTGTTTGAGGTAAAAAATAAATAAAATTCGGTCGACCTAGCGGGCAAACTAATTTAGGCGAAATATCGTTCGACTGATAACACACGCCCCCGTCGGGAGAGTATGCGCGATTTATTCTATTCGGCGTTGCAGCTAATCTGAAGCAATATTTAATTCGCACACGATGGAGACCTGCCTATTAAGGAAGTCAACGTTTTAAACGAATAAAATGAATATCCACTACTAGTGGCCTTAGCTGTTCCAGGACAATTAACATCCAAAGTCGTCCCGTGTAAAAGACCAATTAAAGCGACGAAATGAGTGTGCGAGAAAGAAACACTGTGTAGAGAGAGAGAGAGAGAAAGAAAGTGAGGGAGAGAGAAAGAGTCAGCGAGAGAAGAAGAGAGAAAGAGAGAAGGGTTCCTTAAAAACAACGGCGCCGTATATATTCCTCCATACACACACGCGCGCACTACAGGAAGACTGCGTGTGGGTAATGCGCGGTGATAATAATCAAGCCGAGTAAAAAGCCGATTGACAATCAAGTGACAATACATTTCGTAGAAGATTAAGGGAGCATGAACCGCAAGAAGGTTCCGCGTGTTTCCATTTCGTTCCGTAGCAACTGGCCCGCACAACTTCGGAGTCGCGGGTTATCAGGGAAATATAAATTCAGGAATCGGACTGCGCGTTTGACCGTTGCCGCAAGTGATTTCCGATGCCTTCGAGACCCCAAGCTACTTTCGCGTATGTATGTTAAAAGTCTGCGGCGATTCGCTTATCCGCGATCCGACCTGTATCGAGCAATTCAATTGCATCGCACTCGATCCCTGATCGTACTGCTTTTCGAATGTTTTACGCCTCGTAAAATCTTCGCCTCCACCGCCTTCCCATACGATACGATATTCAGGAACAATCTTTCCTATAAGCTTCACTGGTCTTCTCTTATGGTTTTCAAACACTTTATTTGAGATGATGCTACGTTTGCATATGAGAATCTGTCAATGGTATGTCAAAAATCGCAAAGCAAAATCATGAAATGCACGTAATTCGAAATAGATAAAAGAAATTATTTGTGTTGCCTCAAAACCATAGTAGAGAATTATACTTAATTTCTCTTTCAACGCTGTCATCCACCTAATTGACGCCTACCCAACTGCCGCCCACATATGTAAGCATGCCCTGATTGACATATTTCCATGATTCTGATAACAGTACCAAGTTCCAATGAACCTTTAAATATTGCAGTACACTCATCCTACGGCGACACATCACTACTTGTCCTTACTTAACTCTAATCCAAACCCTGTCCAAGCGTCGACAATTCATTTATTAACAAAACGTCTTAAAATTATTACATCAATTTCTTCACTATTCCCTTCGACTCGTTATCTAATTGTAAGGAGGAACCGGCTGCAGGAAGCGGCCCCCCCATGGGTGGAGTCTCCGCTAACGTTGTACCGCCTTTAACAAATACTTGACAGCAGGGTAGCAGGAGAGGCACGAGTTCGAGGAGTCGTTCGAACCGTTGAACCACGTGCTGACCTCACTACGTCCGCGTATGTTCCCCTACGAACGCAAGACTCGAGTGTGACCCGGCCTGGGGACATGGGCATGTCCTTACCGAAGGTCAATGGACTCTTCGGCCTCTTCCGCACCCATATATCGACGCTTTGCATGTACAATGTCTACATACGAAACCGGCTCAATTGCCAGCGACATCTGCACCGTGATCCAGCTTGAAAACGCGACGCTAGTACGCGCAGTATATATGTATCTCATGCCAGTGGCTTTCAAAGCAGGCTTTCTTGCTGAATGCATAAGTGTAAAGATGGTTGTTGATAGGTGTTTTATGATCGGTTTTGTTGACGGTGTAAATAACTGTTTGCAGTTTGATAGGTATTATTTGTTGACTTTTAGAAGTTTCGTTATGGACTGTTTGCTAGTTCAAAATGTACGTAATTGGTTCATTGTTGGGGGTTAAAGGCTTGTATCGAAAACGTCCTAAATGGAACTTATGAATCAATAGAGATTATTGTAATATTGCTCTTTGATTCTGCTATCTAAATTCTATACCTGCATTTTAATTCGGCGCATTGCGCGGTCAACATTATTTCGATCACTGATCTCAAAATGCTCGATTACCCATTTTCTAACGAGCTACATCATTTCTATATAGAATTATTCCTTTATACCTTATATACTTATCCCTTATACTTTATACCTTATACACTTTATTCGTAAAGTGACTAGATTCGTTAAAACTGGAATCTATGAATCTGACTTTGAGAAACACTGAGACGCTCATCGTGGCGTCAGACGCCAGCTATATACATCACAAACTGTGCCACCAGCTCTACCATCATGCCCTCCTACTAAGTTGCGCGGCAGCTAGACATCTTGCGGTCCGCCCGGATTCCTTGTTGCGCGAAACTGAAAGCCGGCACACAGCAAGTTCTTTCCAACCTGTCTCCCAAGAAAAAAAAACAAAAGACACAAAGGCCACCAACGTCGTGGCACAGAAGCCCACGATCGTGCGATCATTTCCGCACGACGCGACACATCGAAACATTCTCGTTTCCTTTAAATACAATATTTTCCAAGAACTTACCTCCGCCCCGCAGGTGATCGTCCATCCGGAAAGTGAGCGTGGGGTACAGACGTTCGAATTGCCGGAAAGCAGGACTCTTGCTCAGGATCAAAGGATGCGTTTCGAGGGCGTCGGTTTGGCCACACCGGAAGCCATCAAGTAATCACCGCCTTCCACGACATCACGGGCCTGAAAGGTGCAAAATACTGTGAGCTAGAGGTTATACAACAATGGTGTGGATCTCGTTTGGTGCCGATCAAATTTCAGGCAAGGCATTATATTCATATAAATTCTGCGGTTCTAAATATTGTCGCGCGCGAATGATTCAGTATTGACGCGTAATTTTGATGTGTGACTGAATTTCGATGATGAGAAGCATAGTAGACAATAGCTAAATAATAACCTTACTTCTATGAGCTTCTAGGAACTAGCTCAGATTCAAATAATTTGTGGGTATTGTTTAGATTTCGGTCGAACAGCAAAGATTCATGTATAAACGGTTATGCGACAATGCTCTTTAGCGATTGTGCCCAACATTTGACGTGTACATTAAGGTAATTACCTCGAAATTAACGAAAAACCGCAGTGAATAAATTTCGTCAGCGTCCGTTAACCACAAACAGGACACTGTACTACCTTTGAAAATTCGATTGATATCGAACTATCCGCGGTTTCGATAATCGAAGTGCATTCATCGAGATCGGTCTATCTGACATCTGTCGGCGCGCACCGGAAGCGTCAAGTGCACACGTGATCTTCTGTAAATGCGCAGAGGTCGCAGACGACAGAACCGCGATAGGCATCGACATGATGGCAGCGTTATTTCTCCAGTGATAATTTTTTCGTAAGTCGTCCGAGGCGCGCGGGAATCCGGGAAAATGACAGCGTAAGAGAGCGTCCGACACGTATTGCAGAGCAATTCCTTCGGCGACCGACGTTCACAGCCGCTTCGTCAAAATGCCGGACAAGGAGGATGACACTTTCTGTAAAAAGATGCGAAAAGCAACAAGGGAAATTCACGCTGTCAGCGATGCTTTAGTAAACGCGAAATTAGCATTCGGTAAGGTATACACGATAGAACAGTATGTAGAGCTTCTCTTTGATGACACTGTTGAATGTTAACGCACTTACATTGTGATACTCTGTTAAAATGAAAACGCGACTCGAGCATACTTATTACAACACAACACTAACTCTGCAGTGATAAATTTTGTAGATGTATATCGTAGAATAGTCTGTTCAATTTTCGCATTCGACGCAGACATTGCTAACTGACATGATGAATTTAAGAGACTAGTGTTTCAATGCCAGCGATTGTGTAGAACGTTCGATGTTTGGATTACTGAGCCTACGCCTTTCAAGTAGGGTTTCTTGACGATTCCGTATGGGCTGACGGTCTTCTGGTTTTCTATGAGGTTTTTCGATACCTAGAGGGTGCAATGGACAGATTAAAAAGTACCAAAATAGGATTACTACCACTCGCAGAACTTCAGCGTACTGAGGCTTTTGAGAAAGATCTGGATTTTTATTTGGGCAAGAGTTGGATGAAGAACTACAGTCCTAGGTATCTTATTCATAGGCTAGAGCATGCTAGAGACATTGACACACCCTCTGACTACATCATCTACTCATCGTAATTCAAAACTACACATCCGTTTTGAACACTGACATCCTGCATTGTCGAATAAACATAACAATCATGTTGCACATTCAATTCCTCTGCCTGAGTATTTTTATTTCATCACGTATCCAATTCTTCGTAAAGGCATACATGATTTAGTTATTAGAGACACTAATACCAAAGCTTCAGCACATGATGCAATACCTGTAAAAAATAAGCCGAAAAGTGCTACTGTTCATATATCAATATATATGCTCCAAAACAGGGACAGTGTCACCAAGTACCTGATGCGCTTGAGAGAAGTAGAGGACACAGATCCCACGTTACTCCTAGCATATATTTACCATCTGTACATGGGTCTCTTAAGCGGGGGCATTATATTGCGCAAAAAGCGGCAACTCATCCAAAAGGTATCACCGTTTAAAGAAAAGACTACCGAAGGTAATAACATTACGGACTTCGGCGATAATGACATACACGAGCTGAAGCGGGACTTGCGCGAGACGATGAATAAGATCGCCGAGACGCTGGATGAGGATACGAAAAACAAGCTCATCGAGGAAAGCAAGATAGTTTACGCGTTGAATAACGAAATAATACGAAGCGTTCGCGGCGCAGGCACTGTCATCTGCAAAAGAATATGCTACTTTGTCATTGTCGTACTATTGATTCTCGTCGTCTTCCTCGTCCTTTTCAAATAATAGAGACGTCAGACTGCCCCCCCCCCCCCCCTGCCCTGAAAGCTGTGTACATATTCTTATTATTATTCATTGCACCGGTCCCTGGAAAGAAATTATTACTATTTTTCATAAATAGGAGCGTCGTGTCACCCTTATATGTCCAGGCTATACAACACTCTTGGGTAAACATGTTAGCGATTCAGTACACTTTATTTGGTCGGACAATGCATTTTATGGACGGATATTAATCACAGGTGTGCTGAAGAGTGAGAAATCTTATACGTAATTGTACAGTACATCGACTGCGTGATGTCCGAATACTGGGACTGGGCCATAACGAACTTTCAATAATAAAAGAAATCTAGTCTAGACTCGCGATATTACTATTTTGCGAAAGCAGTGCCCTCATATCGGTACGAATCGATCGCTAATCGTTTTTAGAATGTAAAACGTAACCGGGCTCCTCGTTGTGTGGCGCAAGAACACCTGAAAGCTTATGAAAACGAAAAAAATATATGATACTATATTGTTTAAACACACTGTGATCGTCCTTTTTGCATTTTTAAATGGACTCGACTATTACCTCCGCGAAACACAATTCGAGAAGTACCTGCTCCTAATAAATCTGGTTCAGTAACGCGCGTCATCGATAATATCAAAAAGATAATCTGTAAGAAGAAAGAAGTATCCAGAAGAATATTATATGTGATGTATTTGTCTTATTACTTATACACGATAATTAATTACACAGGACAATTTGGAGACTACGTTTGATAGAGAAATTTTACCGAGACCGAAAGGAGAGGAAGAGAGAGATCAAGAAAGAATGGGGGGTTCTTAAAATCGATTTTAAGACTATTGTAAGTCATGTCTGTGTGCATAATCAATCGTTAAAATAAGATCGTACAATGTAGGACTTCGAAGGTTTCATACCGTACACTCTTCATGTATTCAACATGAACACTTTTGTATGCCAATTATCATCAACGCTATTATCTTGTAAGTTCATTCAACATCTGCATACTGGATTCGGTTCAATCCACACTTTCCCGTCACTGCGTTGCATGCTACCCTCGCGAAATGCGGACTCAAAGACAATTCAGTATAGTTTGCCGGTCGAATTTGAAATGGTTCCAAATTCTGGAAGAAAACTGCGAGGCACGATTCTGGCTACCGGAACAATTCGGCGTCACGAATGGCGATATACTGTTGAACATGGCAGCGAACGGGGAAGGCATATCCTTCAGGTCGATTTGTAATTTACGCGCCGCCTCGCCAAACAATAATGATTTTATATTTCCTTCCGGCACGTCCGCACTGCGAGACTTATGATACTCGAACGCATTATCTGAAAGGACAGAAAAGATTTTTACGTAACGCGATAATATCAAAAAGACAAATGAGGAACTAAAGAGCGACGATAATATCACGACGATATATGGTGAGACCCTATCTTTAGAATAACTCAAAAATGTTACCGAGCGTAAAAACTGTCTTGACTATGGTACGAAATAAAAATTCAGGAAAGGAATGATTTGTTGCCGCTGTATAATATACCTTTGGTCTCCTGCTCGGAGTATTGCGCTTTGTAATTGAAGTCATTGCACTTAACCGACTGAATCGCCGGATCCCTTAAAAGTGGGCATGCTTGGACAGTCTGCGGACTGTCGGTCAATTGTTTGGCGAGAACTGACGACACGTCTTCACCTTGGTCCCCGAACAAATTACGCTTGAATGTCGCTTTCGACAAGTTGTTTTTACTGTCGAAAGTGTTACGGCGTAATCTGGCGGGGGACGTGTTCGATTGTCGTCCATTCTTATAATCTGGAATTTCATTCTGTAAGTGCCACATAAGATCGTACATTAGATTTTCCGTTGGAAGGATCCTTGATCATCCTACGACTAAGCATGGATCTACCTGAACGGATTGCGAAAGTTGCTGTTGCCTTTTAATCTTTGAAACAGTCTCAACATCTCCCAATGACTTATGCCTTTGTCTTCTCACTGTGGCTAAATGTTTGTCCCGTTGCTGTTTCAATTGGATCCAGCGTTTCATTCTCCTACAGGCAAAATTCTCATTATGCAAGTATCAATTTGCGACCAAGGTATTGTATGGATAACATTCACAGCAGAATAATTACCTAACGAAGGGATAGACCATAAAGAATGCATTTGCCGGAAGACCCATTTTTATTTTTACAGTCATATCTTTCTTCTTAGTGGGCAAATCCTCTATCACAAACCATGCTAATTTTCCTATCTCCTTCCGACATTGGGGCTCAAATTTAGTGTCCTTTTGCACGCCGCATATAATATACAATCTCACTAACTGATCATGTATCACTGATTCTATGTACTCATTCTTGTCTATTAGGTTTGATATATCAAAACCAGTCTCCTCAAAAACTTCCCTCACAGCACAATGCGAAGGGTCCTCGTCCTCATTGACCTTTCCCTTTGGAAAACTCCAGCTACTCTTTGCACAGTAACTTTGTACCAATAAAACCTCTGTCAAGTCTTCGTTCAGCACAATGGCACCAAATGTCGGCACACTTTGCTTATACTCCCACCACTGTTTCAAAATTACATCTATGTTACCTACATGAGGCTTTAAAAATGGTATGTGATTGAAGATTTGCAGCGTAAATTCTTTCATTGCACGATGCTTGAACTTTGTGTTATCCCGCAGGGAGTAAAAATCTAGGTAGAACCAATGAGCCAGTTCGATTTGAAAACATATTCGAATGAGATCTTTCCTCTCCTCCTCAGGTACGTTGATAATGAAACGACTGTAAACGAAAACACACCGAAATTAGGCGAGAAATATCATCTCGAACGATATTCAAAGCTTTGTGACACATGTAACACATATGGCGAACGTGACAATGATAACTTTGCACATACAAACTAAAACTCCAATAAAATGTTCGTCAATTAACGTGCGTATCGTTGATTAAAACATAGATCAAATGCTTTACGGCATTATAGAAATTATGCAAATAACACAGCCACTGTGCATTATGCCGTGATGTTTACAAACAAATAAAATCTTGGAAAACTAACCTGCTCAGATCGTCGAGTATGTCGACCGATAACAACGAGTCACCCATTTTTTGTCCTTAAAACACTGTTCCCTGTCGTCTATTCAGAAAATTTTTACACGAAGCACGACATTTGAACACCGGGAACAGGCGCAGAATGCACTCTGCTTGCGGCAAATGGGATTTTGAAAGGAACGATGTGAGGCATTCGGAGTGCGTACTATCTCGCCATGTAAGCATGTCAGAGTTCACGGAATTGCGCACGCATAATAATCTTCGCGTGGTACGTCGTTTCAAAGTCAGCGAACGGTGAAACGAAACGTTCGTTCGTATTATCGGGACACGTTTATATTTTGCTTGCTTTAAAGGACTTTTTATATCACAAAATGCATTGATAATGCACATTTTGTTAACCACACTTATCACCCATACCTCGGATATACCTATATATATCTACAGACCTATATCTAGCACTGAACAGAAAGGGTTTGGTAGATTCTTTATTACTTCGTAAATGTACGAAATGTATCATCGCTGATATGATTTGTGCGTCGTAAGGTTGTAAAAGTGTTCTAGTCGATTATATTTAAGATTTGTTGTAATATAACATCGATAGGTTCGCCGTCATTTCGAATGAGCAAGTCCCACGTTATTACGTCGTCCAAGTCACATTCCGTCTCGGCATCATCGATACCTAAGTAGGAAAAAGTCATGTTCTTACATGTCTACGTGTCATTGCTTATAAAAAAATTTCAAACACTCCAAAAGCAAACGAGTTCGGAACTCGCAGGTCGAAACCTCTTAACTTGTCGTTAGTTCTTTGAGAGCAACTCTTAATGCAAAGACTTTATTCGAATTAGCTCTCAAATCACTATCCGTGATTAAAACCTAAAGCTGCCGGCTGCTCTCTACTTATCATTCTTCCCTCTACCTGGCGTGAAAACCCAGCCTCGTTTCTCACGTACTCCCTCGTCGCTGATAATGCGAATCGACTTGCAGGCGCTACCAAAATGCTCCAAAAACCATCGAATGTCCGTTTTTCTTCTTGCATCGCTGACTATCCAAATATCTTGATGCCACGCTAAACGAGGGCCAGTCATTTGAAGTCGATAAGCATGCGACAGATATAATTTGTCAAGTGACTACAAAGATAACTTGTCGCATAATCCTCATGCATTGTTATGTGCCTACCGTTATACATATCAATGGCGGCACGACAAAAATAACCGTAATCGATTGCGCGTATATTCTCTCCCCATTCTGCCTGCTCCAGCCTATACTGTTCCTTGTACTTGCCATCGCTCAATAATTGATCGATATCGAGATTCTGAGTTCTGGCGAAATGAGTTTTGATCGGTCCCGACAATTTGATTATCTTACACTTGGCCGGTATCAGTCTGCCAAAAATTGAACAGCGCGGTCATCCGAATGCTTGAGGTGGTGCTTCTTATGGACGCACGCCACGATGCGTTGTCTTTTATACGAAACGTTAAATGATACCTGTCGTAGAGAGCGTCCGTTATGAAATCCTTTCCAGACTTTCTCTTCCCGCTGAACAGTAAAATATGCCGCGGCCTTGATCGTATATGAAAATCGGCCGTCTCATGTGAACTCTTTGATCCGCTTGAGTCATCGGCCATGTTGATTGATCAACGTGTACTCCACTTTATGTGTCACTTTACACACCCACCGTATGTACTTCTCGTATCTTGTTCCACAGATCATCAGGCGATACTGAACAAACGTTTCTCTGTCCCCACGTAAACATTTTCCATTCTAACCTACAACCTACTCAGTTCAACTCTGGCAACGGTAGAATTCGCTATGATCGACAGTTGCTTGAACGTCGATAACACGAAGGCCAACTTAAACAAGTTTCTTATAGAAATATTATATCATGAATTCTGTCCTTTCCATGTTGCCTTCATCTCTTGGTCCGAGCGCGTAGTCCATGTACATATAAGGTCTACGTAAATTACTAAACATTCATGCAACGCATATGCAAAACTCGAGCAAGATCTACCTTATCGCCAGAGTATATGTTTTATTTTTCGCCAGTAAAATTCGCCGTGCCTCCGCCAGATGTAGCGCATATCAGCGGATGAGCAAATTCCAGAAAAACTTCGAGTTCTGCGACTCTCCTCCCATACTACCATCAACTCGGATCCAGTAGCGCGTTAATCGCCGGACAATACAGGTCGTGGGTTGGTGCTCGTTGGCAACGAGACTCGCTCGAACAGGCCAGAACCGGTGACCGTGTCCTAGTGCTTCTTTCTTGTTAAATGCGCACGGTCTGCTGATCTCGTTTACACTTGCGCACAGAAAGTTCGTCCTCCTCGTACGTGTTCGACTTGTGTGCCGTGTGTGCGCGTATGTGTGATACTGTGTGATAGTCATCAGGAAACGATGGCGACGATCAACGAGGATCTGCGCCGGGAGCGAGAGAGATGCTCGTTCAACCCTATAGAGTTGACTCACTTATTGGACGGAAGCTCGGAAAAAACGCACCAGCGACGCGAAAGAGGTGCGCATCTTTCTTTCATTGAATTCCGTTTCAGGTGGACATTGAATTCCCTCCGGAGTCCGCGATTCGAATGAGTTTCTTTGCATTTTTTCCTGCACGGACTCGCATGGGTTCGGCAATACAAGAGATAGTCTCGTTCTATAGGACGCACAGGGTGAGATATAGTCTCGTATAGAACGTATATACAGTGCGTGACACGCTCACGCTATATACGCAGCCTGACCAGAGTTTTTTTTTTTTACTTTTATCCAAATGCTGCGCGGGCTTTTATGCATTCGGGACCACTGATATATGCATCTGCGAAACGGAGATGTGTTTGTGGTAGCGATCGAGATTTAAAAATGCACCGTTGTGCTGGACTTTACGCTGTCCAGTATCACAAATTGTTTTGTTGGACAAAAGGTCTAAAAGCATCATAATGTCTGAGTACTGGATCTGGTTCTGTTATATATGTTATACATGTTCATAGAGCTTATTTGTAAGGTTTAGGTATATGTTACACCAGTATTTACCCACCTTTTTCTCCTCGCGAACCCCTTCTAAAATCCGAGACAATTTGGCAAACTCCCTATACTGGCAGGTAAAAAATAGAACTAGTACTTTTCGTTTTTTGGGTATAGCATTGGGTATGTTTTTTTTTTACGTTTATTTTTCTTTGGCGATTTAAAATCCCGCCATTCCAATATTATTTTCGCGAACCCCAAGGGGTTCTCGAACCACCGGTTGGGAAACACTGTGTTAGAATCGACTCGGGAAAACGTCGAGTAACAGTCAGTAACAGTCCCCGAGTTCGTCGGCTCACTTGTCAGCAGTGACGCCCGGCGTACAGCGATCAGTTCGACGCCGACGTACGTATTGTGCCATCCCTCTTCCTCCTGTTTCTCCATTCTCCTCTCTCGACTCTCTCTTCTCCTTTCCTCGTCGACACGAGCGCCGTTCGTCTCGCGTCACTTGTCCCGTGGCAGAGTTTGATTTCCTGTTGATGCGGTGCCCGGTATCTCTTAATCGGACATCTCCGACGACTCCGACTGTAGAGGTCAAGCATCGATGATGCTGGGCTGTGCTTCAATCCCGACACCGCTTTCTGCTGGCGAGGCTTCACGATCGAACCTTTGATCATTGGGATTGACAGTCAGTTGACGTTATGCCTTTTTTCTCGGAGCCGCTGATTCGTTTCGTAGACATCGATTGTCCGTTATCGCGGCTCAATGCGCTTGGATTCTGAACGAACCAAAGATACTGGTGTCGTCATTGCTCGTCGGACAGTATATATTTGTCATGAACGTTTGTTCTTTGGGAATGTATAATTGCGCTGCTTACGTAATGATCGTTAGTCACATGAAACAGGTGTTTGGACGACGCAAAGGTCGGCGAAGATAAAGACCGGTTACTGGCGCTAATCTCAGCCAACCGTTTGTCTTATTCAATTATGCGATGGCCGCGTGGGTATCGTGAACGTTGAACGCTGGCGGTCTATCGGAGTGACATTGTCGAAGTTTGCTGCTATATTTACATTCGTTAGCCGTTACCATTCTCGCTATCAAGTTCATTAATTTTGCGGAGCACTCGTGTGGTTCAATGCGATATCAAAGACTAGTGTCCCGCATTTAATTGCTGAATATTTGCGGCGTCAGTATGTAAATCATTAATCAAATTTAGTTTCTGATTAGGCTTTTGTAGTGGCCATGGACGTCCATCGTGAATATGGATCGTTGTACGCGTTTGTCCTGTACCGGCAAAGTAGTTTTCTTAATGTATTATGTAGAACGATCGATTTCATGCATACACATGGCGTGTGTTGAATTACTACGGTCGTTGATAAGTGTTGCATGACACTCCTCTCTTGTTCCGTAAACTAGGTGATAGGATGGTCGTGTAAAACGGAACGTACTACTGCGTCAAAGTAAAAATAAAAATATTTCGAGCACTGAGGTCTTCATTTGAGAAGCACTTCTTCTGTATCTATTGAGAATAAATTAAAGTCGAATAAAGCAAAGTTGAATGAAGAATGTGAAGCGTACAGTAAAATTGAAGTATACAACTTAAGTGAGAAGTTCCTCAAATCGATACTTGTACGCATTCTTGAGTAATTACCGTTATTCCATTCATTTCTGTATATTCCAATCGATTTTATGCAAACACACGATTAAATACGGTTTCCGCGACGCGTAGTAAGACGCTTCTGAATAATACGCGACGTGGTTTGCGGTGGGAATGGATTGGAAACTACTCCACGTGGCCTTTACAATCATTCGTCAATGGACGTTCGAATAGCCACGCTTCGTGAGTTTTACGGCGCTATTAGGATGAGCAACGGCAGTCTTCAGCGCCTGTTCATTTTCTGCCTTACGATGCCCGCCGGCGTCGTTAAGGAAAACTTAACCTTTTTTGCCGCACGTTGTTTCCCAGCAAATTGCCCAGCTTCTAGCTCGAGGATCATCTTGTCGGTCCGCAACACTTGCAAACTGCATCCTTAATTTAAGCTAAACTGTCGTACGGCTTATAGCCTTAACACTGGAAATACCGAACGGTCAACGTAAATTACTTCACATTTTGCTATAAGGATTGTTCATTTTTGAGTCATATTATGTATTAAATATTGTACTCCCGATAACCGGTTCAGTAGTTCTAGTGTTAATGCGACTAAAGCATGACAATTTATTCAAATAGAACAAAATTTGTTATACACGAGTACAGTTGACGTAGTGTGTGACGCAAGATAGATGATTAATATCGTTACTCAGCAAATCTGAGCGCGAATCTACACAAATAATACGAGATGTACGACGCGTTTGATTAGCTAGAGATTGCGCGTGTATACGGAACCTGTGCAATGTTACTGTTTGCACCTTGGACGGGGCACGGGATCGGAATCCAAAGGCGATTATGCCGTGGGATATAAGAAACAGGTATCTGAAAGGCGTACAGATGACAGGTACTTCCATTAATATGTACATGTGTGCCTTCAATTTTGCATACACCGTAAGGTAGAAGTGGGCTAAGGACGGTCAGTTATATGTTGTAGAGACATTTCCGTTTTTACGGGTCTTGAAGAACTATCTCGAAGTTCACTTACTCTGCATCGTTCATTTTTCTATCGACGTCCTAGTGCTGATAGTGGTATTTTATGACTAACGAACAATCATGGATATGCAATGTTCTTTGACAAGCTGAATAACGTTTTGTTAATGAGCCAAGTTTTAATGCATACTTTTTGAAACGCTCAGTACATTTAAAAAATCGTCCGATACCATTGTTTGCGACTTCTATTCCGTTCGCTTATCCAGGCCCGACAAAGCTTTAATGCTAATTCATTGTTTATACATTTTTGGCTGGCGGCACTTGACTTTGCGTTTGATAATTGCAATCGTCCGAATTGACAGATCAACTGTGCTGCTCGATGGCGCGTGAAAAATTTCGACATTGACGGGTCGTTAATTAAGATTACGCGCAAGACCTTCCGAACTTTGACTCCCGACGACGTAGCGAGGAATCGTATCTGAATGTTTTTTTCATGCACGTAATTCGGCGTTCTTTCGAATTGGATTGCAGAGGACTTCTTCCTAAGTGATCCGGAGTTCCAGGATAAAATTCCTGCCAGGTACAAGAGTCATAAGGAAATTTACGAAGATGCTATTCGGAAGGGTTGCAGACTCTTGCTTAAGGTCCAGGAACTGCAAGAGTCGGGAAAGGGAGGAATGGAGGTCTTTTCGTAAGCTTCAACTACCTAGTTGTCATCACACACTGCCCGAGCATTCGGTAGATTTATATGAGAATTTCTGGCCTTTCCATAGGCAAATTTTGGGAGGAATGTTGGGATCTGCCATACTTAATGACGGAAATCCGCTGACTCTGCACTATGTCATGTTCATACCGGCGATAATGGGACAAGGCACTCTGGAGCAACAAGCTTATTGGATCTCGCGAGCCTGGAGTTGTAACATCATCGGCACCTACGCACAGGTACCGCAAACTGTTAAAATTTAATGCAGAGCTGATGAATTTGCGATTTTTTTTAGAGATCGTTGCATATTTGCATTTCACACAAAATTGATCAGTGATCTTCTCTATTTTAGACTGAACTTGGACATGGAACCTTTATTAGGGGTCTGGAAACAACAGCCACTTACGATCCAGCGACTCAACAGTTCATACTTAACAGCCCCAACCTGACATCTTACAAATGGTGGCCCGGTGGTTGTGGGTATTCCTTCAGCCTAAAACAGTAAATAGTTCAGTACGTTCGATCCCTATACTCGATATTTCGCTCTTAGTGGGCCAGACTGCGAACTACGCCATAGTTGTTGCTCAGCTCTACACAAACAGCGAGTGCCGAGGTATTCATCCGTTCATAGTCCAGCTCAGAGACGAGGACACTCACGAACCGTTGCCAGGTAAGACAGAATTTTCACTTTCACTCGGCAGTTCGTGCATGTCCGCTAAAAATGGGTAAACAGTTGCGACGAGTACCAACTCTTTACTTGCGCCTATAAATCGTCCGCGACTTTCAGGCATCAAGATCGGTGAAATCGGCACGAAGCTAGGAATGAACGCCACTAACAATGGTTTCTTGGGCTTCGAGAGCGTGAGGATACCGCGGGAAAATATGCTCATGAAAAATTCGCAGGTACGATCGAGTTGTAGAGTGAGTCTATGAATTTGATGACCGGCACAATTATGGCCTTCTGCCACTTTCACTGCCTTCTCGTTCTCACTTTCATCGTTTTTAGGTATTGGAGGACGGGACTTACGTGAAAGCGCCGAGTGACAAATTGACGTACGGCACGATGATGTTCGTTCGGGTGGTTCTGGTGCGCGATGTATCCAGTTATCTGTCGAAGGCAGTCACCATTGCTATCCGCTATAGCGCGATTCGACGTCAGAGTCAAATAAAATCCGAGTATGTAACCACTCTTTTTCTTATCCCACAGCATCCAATCTTTCGGCTTTCCAACGTTTCTTGTAACGTTTCGTCTTACTTTTTCTCCAATTCGTCTTCTAACCATCCTTGAAACTTCCAGCGAGCCGGAGTCACAGATTCTTAACTACGTCACGCAACAATACAAGCTCTTCCCAAATTTAGCAACCTGTTTTGCCTTCCGAATGGCTGCCGACTGGATATGGGACTTGTATAACAACGTCACCGCTGAGTTAGATCAGGGAGAATTGGAGAGACTTCCTGAGGTACGTGATTGTCTCTTTTATCCTCTTCTCGCCACATACTAATTTTGCTTTCATTTCAAACCTTATAGTTACACGCCCTGGCTTGTTGCCTAAAAGCAGTAGCCGCGTCGGATGGCGCGACAGGAATCGAACAACTTCGACTAGCCTGTGGTGGCCACGGGTACATGGACGCCAGTAATTTACCAGCCACCTATGGTTTGGTCACAGCAGCGTGCACTTACGAGGGTGAAAACACCGTGCTACTTCTACAGACTGCGAGGTACCTGATGAAAGCGTGGAAGCAAGCCGTCGGTGGACAGCCGCTTCCTCCGACGGTGCAGTATTTAGGAGTTATGTCGCGGGGATCCAAGCAACGACCGTGGAAAAATACCGTGACCTGCATAGTTAATGCTCATCAAGCTGTTGCCGCCGGGTAAGTGGTACTTTACTGTTATTGGAATCGTTCCATCGATTCGCCCGACACCTCCGTAGATTACTTTCGATTAGTCATCTCAAGTGACAGTGCTTGAAGTCACCGCAATATTTTTAGTGGAATTTCTATATCTTTGGATGTTTTTCGAAGAGTGTGGTAAGACGATATTATTGTGTGATTATCGTGGATAGAAAAATTCGGTTGGCGACGGAAAATATGGATCGGCGAGTCCGCAGCGGAATCTCGCCGGAAGATGCTTGGAACCAGACCAGCATTGAGTTGGCACATTCTGCAGAGTCCCATTGTCGTGCTGTTATTGTTATGAGATTCGTTGAGGCGGTGAAGGGATTGACGACGATCTCGAAGGAATTGCACCAGGTTCTTTTCCAGCTGTGTGAATTATACTCTATATACTGGGTCCTACAACGACTTGGTGATTTTCTAAGGGTGGGTAGTGATGTTTTTTTTTGGTGCAAACCGTACGTCCAATCCGATATACGTTTGGGTTATACCTGTATCTTTTACTTGAGGTACACGAGTTTTTGTACGCTTCCTAATCTTTGTTTTTGGCTTTCCTCGTTTTCTTTTCCGTTTTACGGCATAAAATATCGCAATTTTCAACCCAATGCAGTTTTCATGCCTGAGCAACGAGGACGTTCCGGCACTTCAAGCACGCCTTGAAGAACTCCTTGCAGCAATCCGTCCAAACGCCGTCGGCATCGTCGACGGTTTCGATATTCGCGACGAAATTTTAGGCTCTGCTCTCGGAGCGTACGACGGCAACGTTTATCAGCGTCTCTTCGACGAGGCCATGAAGAGTCCCCTGAACCAGGAGTCCGTCAATCAATCCTTCCACAAATACCTCAGGCCGTTCTTAAAGAGCAATTTATAGCATGGCAGTCGACGACTTATCGGAATTATCTCGTAAACGTCAAGAAGTTCCATCGCTGCCAGTTATTTCTTACCTCCAGTTTTCGTCAAAAGCGCACACACAACACACGCTCTTGGGATGCTGGGAAGCTCAATGGCCTGTTAGTGTCAGGTTTTTACGGTAATCCAGGAGGATGTGAGAGCTTCAGAGAATTATGGAAATCGGCTGAAGGTATCGCGACTGTCGGTGAAAATCTGAGTATTGCCAGTGGTGCACATTGGCCGATGCAGGGTAATATTTTATCTGTTAATGCTTTATCAATGATTCTGTTACGGTTCCATTAAACTAATGATAATTATAACGCAGTCTGCGTGATTTTCTATTAAACACGGTGCTATTCGATGATCGCACAAAGAACAATATATCTTGGTAAATTTGAGCCCATGTGCAATTTGTCGAATTTTATAATACCGTTCGAACGAAGTTCAATTTAAAATGTACTCTGGCCGTTCTGATGAAATCTAATATGGAACCTCGGATTGAGAGTACATAATCTTATCTATTATTCGCTTTTATGGTTTACATTTAGATAATCGTCATGAGTGTATGACGCTTCACAACGTCAGGAGAGATAAGAGGATCGTTTGCGAACGATAAAGAGGGTAAAAGTTACTCAGTTCCCTTTCCTTTTATTATAGAGATTTTATAGAGATATTCGTTTGTGTATATAATATACGGGATAATGTCACGAGTCATTCCGAGAATGACCTTACATGTCAATTTTAAGACGGTCTACATGAAAAAGAATTAATTAAAATGCCTATAATTGGACATTGTAAAAGTGAAAATCACTTCTTAACAAAGTACACGTTAATGTAACGCGCGTTTTTTAAGCACCCCAGTGAATACATTCGACCAATATAAATGAACAATCAATAAAATATACCAGTATATCGCGTCATATACGGCGCTGAACGTTCTGTGGGTGATAGATGAAGCATAAAGATATTATTTTTTATGTATTTTCAAAGAATAAATGGAGATTAAGTATCCAATTTTATTGGCGTTTCTCATTGTCCTCAGTTTCTCCTTGTATGCACATAGATATTGAATACGAACAGCACGACTATACACAAAGATTCTTCGTACTTCGAAGCTGGGGGTCAGGGGAATAAAGTGTTGAGATACCAAATTACGTACGTAATTATTACAACAAACGCGCGAGTGGAATCGCAGTATGCGATTATGAATTCCCTTTCAAACAACTTCGAATAAATTTTTCGTAATTCACTATATGCCCCATCGCGTCTCAATGAATTTGCCCAAAAATCTCGTTCCTTATACAGTACAGTGTTTTATTTACAGAATAGGAGCGACGACATACAGTATTGTTTGTTATCATACTAATATAGTGCAATTATCATTAATTCCTGTTAATTAATAATAACGTATCGTTAACGTTAAGGCGCCCGCGACGGCGATAAACGGCGGTCGTTCGATTCTTCGTGGTCGAGATTATTAATCGTTAACGTCGATTAATATTATGCCGCGGAATGTCGTGAGTTGATCGTTGGCGATCTGTAGAAAGGACGATGAGGAGGGACAGGATAAGGAAGGTGATTTCGAAAAATCGAAGAGGACACGTTTCCTTACCGCACTCGCGGGCAAAATTATATATATATATATATATATAATATATATATTATGCGTATGTATATATATATGTATAATATATATAAGTACATATACATGTATATACGTATTTATTTCTTGTGAATTGCGTGCATGGAGATAAATATATACACATATATGTAATATATGCCGGGGAAATTAATAGGGTGGACTGGATTTTTCGTGGGGGAATGAGGAAAATTTAGAGGAAGCTTGGGAGGGGGAAAATTCAGAGACGATATACTTACACTTAAAAAATAACATTGTTAATTATCGTTATCATTAAATATTAATTATATTCACTTTTAAAATTATTATTCATTCGTTCACCTGGCCTATGGGTGCTCTTTTTGTCTAGCAGTTTCATCGACAAACTCCCCCTTTCGTTCTTCTTCTTCATCATCTTATTCTTGTTCGTCTTCTCATTGCTATAGCGGTCTTACGGAATACATCCTTCTTATAAAATATGATTTCATTACAATTATTATTTTTTTTCTCCCTTAGAACGTAGACAGTGTCTCTCGAGTATTAATGTACCACGTGGGAAAAGCAGATCGAGCACACCGTGCTTTCTTTTCCTTACCATCTTCTTCTTCTCCCTCTCTTCCTATCTCTTTAGCAACCCTCGAATCGTTTCCAAATTTTAAACAGAAAGTAAACAGACGATTGCAGACTTTACAGAGACGTGCAAATCTTTGGGTTTTACTTTTTCGTACACTCTTTTCTCCAAATTTTGGATCAGTGCGAAGTAGAGAGAGAGAGAGAAAGAGAGAGCGAGACAGAGAGAGAGAGAGAGAGAGAAAGAAAGAAAGAAGTGGAGAGAGAAGGGTGTATATTTCACTATTATCAAGCATATGTAGAGTCTAGAAGTAAAGTTAAAATCTTACGACGCTCTCAAATATTATCATTTACATCAATGATTGTTGTGTTCAGAAAAGTTCCGCGTATTTTTCATGGGATTCTTGTCACTTTGAAACAAATTTTGATTGCACGTCGTCAAGTAGTCTGAAATAGTCGGTTCCACGCGAATATTAATTTGTTGTCATCTGTACGTTCCATTTATCGACTGAATATCGGACAAGGGATCGTACACTCGTGAGAAATAATTTCTCTTTCCGCTCAACGTTTCACTCTTCGTCCACCCAGCCCTTCCAATCATCCCTCTAACCGAACACACCCTTTCGCCATTATTCGCCAACGCCACGTGGAGAATTAATTACTATCTAACAAACAGTTTCATCCCGTTCCTCTACGCCGTGTTTGTCCTGTTATTGTGTTGCCGTGTGTGTGTATGTGTTTACGCTTATTATTATCATAATTAATATTATTAGTATTATTATTATTCATGTACCGTTAGCGTTATCATTATAAAGATTACGTTTTCCACAATTTCATCGTTTTTCTTTTTGCCCAGATTTCCTCGTTCAGCAAAGGAGGTCTCTTTGTGTGTTTGTGTGTCTGTGTCGCTTTATCCATTTTCTTTTTCGCGTATCTGACGTCTGTTCGAGAATTTCTCAAAGAGGGTGGGTGGGTGGAGTATAAGACGGAGGGGGTGTAAAAGGTGGTGGGAAGCAAAAGGGGAGGAAATGAACGGAAGGAGACGGCAGAGACGACGTCGCCGTCTTAAATGCGATTATCCGATAAATTTGCGGATCGACTGCTATGTTTTCTTTTTCTTCTTCTTCTTCTCTCTCTCTCTCTCTCTCTCTCTCACTCATTCTCTTATCACTAAACGGGAACGCACTCGATCGACCGCAGTCGTCGGCAAGACCAATTATCGTTTCGTTTCCCTTAATTATTACCGTTATTACATCCCGTTCCTTCGTCTTTTCTGAGGGGTTTTAATATTTTTTTTTTTTGTTTTCTTAACTTTCGCATCATTTCAGCTCAGGTATCGAACGATATTAACGAAACAACCCTACACGCGGCGAGTAACAGTGTCTCGAAATTCGACATGCACTACCTTCGAATTCCGGACGAGAGGGGAAAAAAACCGAATTCCACGCCGCACACTTACCCTACGACAACATTCAAGCACAACAATTTTGTTAATCCCGTTTAGAAGAGTCCCGTTCCTCGTGCAACTCTTGCCGATGATAATGTACGCTTCATGTCATGGTTACTCGTATTAAAAACTAATCACGCTCTCCCATTCACGGTAAAAACGAATTAAAACGATATAGACGGATGGTGACGGTGGAAAGGAGAAATGTTTCGATCGGAGGATGATGATTTTCACAAATGATAGTCTAACGACGATATACGTATAAGGCGGACTCGTGAAAGTTTCGTACCAAATAACTGTTTTCCTTACGTAGTATTATTATGGCAGTATCGGCATGATATATTTTAGTTTCACCGTTGTCTCTTCACGCAATCTGCTTTGTCGATTGTTACTCTCCATTCTTTGCAAAGTGACTTTGTATTGCTAAAGGGTGGAAGGGGTAGAGGGGGCGGAGGGAGTGATCAAATTTACAAAATCAAGGAATCGTTTAGTTCTTGAGAGAGAGAGGGGGAGGGAGGAGGTTGGGGGAGAATAACTTGAATTTGAAAAGGAAATGTGTGGGGGAGATAATTGGTCCTACATGAAAACGTTGAGAAATTAGAAAGAATCACGAAACGATTTGTGAAACGTTTATCAGTAATGGTTTGCATCACTTTGCATTAATTTGCCCTCGCCGTTTTCATTCGCATCGACAAATTATTGTTTCAATCGCTTGACCAACGAAGAACATCGCCCCCCTCCCTCCTTCTCTCTCTCTCTCGTTTCCAATCTCTTTCATTCTCATTTTCTCCTTTTTCTGAGTGTCAAAATTACTGAATTCGTTTGGCTGCCTTTACTTCTTAAGATAACCTTACGAGTTGTGTTCTTTATTGTTTTCGTCTTGCGGGTGGAAGAAGGGACTGACTAATCGATTTTTTCGTTCCTCGCAACTTTGACTACGGTTCTCAATCAAATTTCGCCAATTTCATTTTTTTGAACGGTCCCTCTCTCTCTCTCTCTCTTTCCCTCTCTCCTCCCTCTGCAACTTTCCAATTTTGCCTCTCGATTCTCCTTATTGCATGTTAAAAAATATGGCACGCTAATTGCATGGCAACCTCTTTTGGAGAGCGTCTGCTAATATTTCTGTGCGCTTACACGTTAGCCAAAAAACCTACGTAGTCTACCGTTTTAATATCAATAACGCGAATGAAATCGTCGAGATATCGACTATCTCGCAAGAACCCCTAAATCCTCCCGCTCGCTCATAGACAAGATAGACGAGTACCTTAAAAATAGGAACATCCCCCTTGTGAGTTTGTGCATTCGCGCGGTCTAAAATGGACTCCCGAGGAAAGAAAAACAGCGTGGATCAAGAAAGCGGAATTTTCCTTACGACGGAGCGCGTGCACTGAAAGTTTTGGATATGTACATTGATAACAAGATTCCGATCGACGTCGAAACGATTTAGCAGCCGGGAAACTGCGTCGCTCGTCTTTACTTCGTAAAACTTTACTGAGTCTCACGACGCCAGTCTCGTCCGTCGAAAATCGTGAGACAGCATTTTTCCAATTTATCGTACCACGATCGTTGGCTCGAAACACTCGACAAACATATCCGAGGATCTCGCAACGAACGACTCGATATCGATTGACGTAACTAGAGCTGCTAATTCGGAAAGTACACATTAAAAACGACTGATCCAATCGCAAGTATTCTCACCAGAACACGTATCCGACAAAAAACGAACCACTCTCCGCCATCCGAACCCAGGAGTGTCGACTACGCGTCCTGAAATTTCTGACCGGTCTCCGGATACCTACGTAAAAACGCTACCTGACGATATGATTGCAAAGTTAAAACGGCACGAAACAACTGGATAGATAAAACGATAAGCGCCTGGGGCCGCTCCAAAAATGTCGAAATTCCGTCGGAACACGACGGACTCACGATTTCGCATTCTCGGACAGAGAGAGACCTCGCGTGCCGGCGCACGATATAATTCGCACGTAAGAAGCAATCTTCCTGCTGAAGACGCACTCCTCGCGCTCCTTTCCGCGACAAATCTCGCGTCCCTTCTCGTATTCTGCTCCCGTCCGATTATCTCTTTCCATCCTTCCCTCCTTCCACCGAAAGTGAACGGATCAAACGCACGGACATGCCGATTAATAGGTAGGGGTGTAGCTTTCACATCGCCCACGAATATTCGCACTCTCAGAGTTCCTGTACACACGCGCACGTATACATACGCCTATATATACGCTCTCTACGTAAATGCGTCTGGAATTGGTGCAACTCCGGCGACACCGATGACGACGACGAACGGCGATGACGATGATCATTGGGCGATCGTCATCCCTTCAAAACGACGAGCCTCAAGAAAGTGGCACTCAGAGACGAAAGATCAGCGCCGTCAACCGCGATGTTTTTGGGGTGTAGGAACAAGGAAGCGGTGAAGGGTTGGTTACCTGGATTCAAGGCTAAAATGCAGCTTGCTGGAAGGAGAAAATGTGGAACGTACGGAAGAAACGGATTGCGCGATAAGAATGCGTGAGTAATCGTGAAATTGGAGACGGGGACAGTTAAAATATGATATATCGGTATCAGAAAGTCAGGGAATAAACGTAATCATGATTGCACCGGCCCCCGGGCTGAATTTGACGGTTCAGACGGTGAGGGAGTGTACACTGCAAAAACTAGGGATATTAAGAGGGATAAAGGTACTATAATATCTAGGTTCGAAAAAGTATATCGACGCTGGCTGTAAAAAGACTCAGAATCTCCGGGAACCTAGAAACTACGCCACATAATGACATGAAGATCGAGATCCTTCAAGCTGCTCAGCTCGAAGAATCCTTAATTGCAGTCAAACATAAACCCAATCTACAAACAACAAAAAGCATTCCTCGAAAAACCGGGGATACGCAATTTCGATTAAAAAAAAAATAAGAACATTCTTCCGAATAAATTTCGAAACATTAAAAACAATCATCATAACGTCTAACCGTCACAATGATGGTAAGTGGTGAAGATTGAAGAAAGCGCGGAGCATGGAGGAGAATAGACGAGGACGGTCAAGAATGGTTGAAAGTCGATGAGAATGTATGAGAATGGATGAGAATGGAGTAAAGTGGAGTTACGACATCTACGGTTGACGGTCCTCCACAGGACGTCACTTCCGGTTCGTGCCTCGGTCACCCAAGGCCTTTAATGTCGACGATTGGGCTTCCGGTCGTCGTGGCGCGTCAGTTCGGTCGATCGGCGTCCATCCTCCTCGGGGCTTGGCATCATCGTGGGGCGCATTTTCGGCGTGACCGTTTCGACCACGCCGCCTCAAGCGTAGAACTCCCGATTGTGATGCGGCGCCCCAGGCTTAGGGAAAGCTTGCGCCGCTGGTGATCTCCTCGGCTCGTCCAGCGCGTACGAGCCCTCGTCCTTTTTGCGCATCCTGTAGACGATGAACATCACCACGAGGATGGCGCACAGAAGCCCGACAACCGCGCCACCGATTACGGCTGAAACAGTATTTTTAGGAAAGTTTTTATTATTTCCTTGCTAATCGTTACGCACATGTTCTTCAGCGTTTACAGGCTCTCGCGATCGCGTATTTTCCGACTTGCCCGGTTTCACGTCTGAATGTTTCAGATGTTCCCACGTAAGATCCGAATGTTTCCACGCTTGTGCGGTTTTAAGTATGCGCATTTCTATATTTGCGCGCCTCCGTGGGCGGAAGTTTTTACGTTTGCAAGTTTTGACATTCGCAAGTTTCCACGTTCGCATGCGTCTACCTTTTCATGTATCTACGTTTGCACCTGCCGCCGTTTGCACGTTTCCACGTTAACACATTCCGGCGCATTTGCACCTTCCTACATTTCCACGTCTCGCTCGTTTTTCCCTGCTCCTCGGCGCGCAGGATTATAAGAAATTATATTTGGAGCGCTGTTCCGAATGTACAGTTATACGACGACATAAACGCTGCTCCGCTCGAGGTGCATTCTAAGACGTAATTACAATCTCTGGGTACGTGAGATTCTTGTAAGATGCTGCCGGAATTATTTGGAATGAGATCGTTTACTTCGCAAATAAGATTGTGTGGTTTGGGAATTAGGAATATCGCGCTTACGCGATTATGGGTAATTGGATCGCAGAAACGTGTATTGTGCAAAGCAATTACGCACGTACGAGACTGTGCAAGAAGCTGGAAACGTCGTCACGTACTAACGACGCGTTATGAAATGTTATCCTAATAGATCTTCTCAAAAAAAGCATCCGGAAAGCAGTAGATACTGACCAGCGAGTACGCCAGGCTGTGCGAAGAAGGAGCTCGCACGATCCTCGTGCTTCGGATTCATGATGTAGACGTCGTGAATATCGTCGGTATTGTCCGCGTGATCGTCCTCTGCACCTGAAGGCTCGATTACGTCGACCTCGTTGTCGGGCCGATTCACCGTTTCGACGTTTGTCTGCAAATTAAGCACAAATTCACAACTAGTCCGTCGCAGTCCCACCGATTCGTTTCAGGTCACTCGCATGTTCGTGCGTCGAAATCATTTTAGCATGATTTTGTCTGTGTATCAAGCATTTGCGGTCAGCGCTGACTAGTTTATATCGAGCCATGCTTGAGATCAAACGTTTCATTAATATAAAATACATAGTAATAGATATCTTGTTGCATTGCATAGATGCTAATATATCGAAACAGCGACACTGATCAAAAATGGTTAGCGTATTCTGTCACTTTCATTTACCACATTCTGACATGCACTAGAAATCCGTTTAATGGAACAGAAATATCTGACCTGTGGCTTTGTTTTAACGTTCGTCTCCTCCACTGGGTACGGTGGCTTCGTTTCGGTCGGTCTGTTTGACGGTGGCTCTAACCTGTTGTTATTGAAATCTGAAACACGGTACGAGGATTGCAAGTTACTACCCGGATGGTTGCCCGATGGTGAACAATGAACGACTGTAGGTCCGCTTGCAGAACGGAGTCGAATGTTTGCTCTTGGCCGTCTATGGGGTCTTTGTATACTCGAAATTCCGTGTGTGTGCGTGCATAGGGAACCCCACATGACCCCTTCTCATTCTACATAACTTTTATACACCGTCGATTCTTAAGTATCTGTACACATTCAAGAACTCCAACCTCATTCAACTTTGTAAAAACAGGGAAGTACCGAAGCGCACCACATTATAATTTACAATTCCTAAATATTGACATTAGAAACCTAGACTTCGATAAACTTCATCAAATCAGGTAATTATCGACTCAAAGCCACTGGCTTTAATTAACTAAACAGCGTTCACGAGCCGTATCGAATTCGCCCGATTCATGCAAACAGAGGATAAGAGGCTCATCATGAGACTATTAGAAAATCGAAACCATTCGATACATTATGATTCCTCTACCGATCTTATGTGCATAGAGTGTACATATAGGAACCCGTGATACCATAAATTTCGTCCTCCCTTTTGTCATTGATATCCACACGTTCGCACGTGTGCGCACACGTGACCACGTGGGTGGGCGGGGGTGGGTGAAAAGCGCGATTTACGGCGGGCTGGAAATCAAACGGCACCATCGAAATTTCGACAGCGTCATCCGGCGTTTAATGAAATCGACCTCCCTCTCGTCCCCGCCATACGTGACCCTCGTTCACCCGGCATAAATCCTATTACGCGCTATTAGATATACGCGCCCGTCCACGCATTTGTCGGTGACGCGCGTTGCCCGCGTTTAAAATAAATGCGGGACGCATATTTGACAATACGCGCTGGTCTCCATTGAGCGCAGCTACTGATGCGACGAATTTTCCGCACTCTGTCCCAATTTCCGAGCTGCAAATCTCCGCACACATGCGAATACAAATGTCCGCTTATTTTTCTTGAGGACTGACTCACGATGATCGAGCTTTCGATGTTGTGTATGTGTGCACGGATGTATACGTTCATATACGTGCGGTGTTTACCGTAGGTAACGGCACGCGTGTACAGACAGATGTGTACGTAGATGAGCGAATGCATTTGAAACCATTTGCATGCACCCTGATCGTATTACATGTACACATGGATATGTATGCTTGAACAGTCGGACGTCGGACGTGAATAATTTCTAATTGTAAGTTCAACGCTGTCAATCGTATTCCCTGACACTCGCATAAGACTTCCCCATTATTCAACGACATCTTCCAGCTTCCAGCGCGTCAGCCGAAAGCGTTCAAAGATCCAAGATCGTTATTTGAAAATCGGTGAACGTCCTCATCGGCACGGCAGCCGCGCGAATCGTCACACGCGTTCAAAATTCTCGAACGACCGAATATTTGCGATGCTCGTCACGAATGCGAGCAGGGCGAGATTTCCGAAAAAAAAAAAGCGGCGAATAGAAAGAATGTAAAAAGGCCCGGTACACGTAGAGTCAGCCCATTCGCTGCAGACGCGGAACGTTTCTCATTCCCAATCATGGTCATTGGAAATTCATTTCGGGGCTTTCGCGGTCAGGATATTGGAAAACGCGGTAGAATCCGCGATGTTCCCAGAATGTAGGCTGGATGGAAATGCGACCGCAAGTTCCTCTGCATACACCACCACCACCGCCGACTGCCCTCCAATACGTGCGCGATTTTCTGTGCCGGCCGTGTATGCGTGTGGCGCGCAACGACTGTTCATATCCTGTCGTGTCGCGCTTTCCTGTTTAGGAACGTTACGTATACCTCGTCCGCGCTCGTATGCACAGTTTGTACCGACGAAAAAAGAAAAAAAGAAAAACAGGACCCCAACGTGTGTATGTGACAGCGCGCGCGTGCGTTTGTGTCGCGGGTAACGGGTGTGTTCCGAATGTTACGATGTTTTTTATCTCTGACCACTCGGTCCACTGGGCAAATTTGATAGTTTGGTCATCTGTTCGCGGTTCGAGGCTTTGCGCATACACGACGCGCGGTGGGTGAAAAATTCGGTGAAACATCGGCGTGCGCGCGATGCAAATATCAACGAATTCGACGGAGTCAATGAACTCCTTATCGGTGAGCGTTGTTATCTTCAATATTTGAGTGGCGGGCGCGACTGAAGCTTGGCCGCACGCTGCGGAAAACGCGGAAACGTGTCGCGCGACGACGGGCATATACGTTTCTGCTGCATTTCTGCCGCATTTCACGCCGCCCGATTCGATTAACGAGACGCTGCGCATACCATGGTCATCATCGCCGTCCTCATCGTCCGGGCCAAGGCCACTCCCGGATGCTTCAAGGTCGTCGCGACCCTCGTTAGCACCCCGACCGGAACCTTCCAAGGCTTCCTGATCGTCCAGGTACAAATCGTCAGGGAAGGAGTTGTAAGTCGAACTTCCCGTTGTCCTTTCTTTGTCTGTCTGTTCCTTCTGCAAAGAAAATCAGAACGGTTCCTCGGTCATTATCTGTCCTCATCACGAAACCCACATCACCAAATAAAACACATTAACAGTCACCAAGTTCAGTGCGACAATCCTACCGAACATTCCAAGATGACGAATGATGAGTAACTTCGAAATATAACATTAAAATACGGAATATTTGCGAATGTCCCAAGACAACGGACATCACTGTGAGTGGTTCTTATGTCGTTTTCAGCCTGCACACTCGGTTCTCGAAGGTAGAGAGCCGCGTGAATTTACGACGTCGGCCAGGACGAAGCCGCCGTGTAAACACGTCGAATGAATTTGGAGTTCAGAACATGGGGTCAAGTGGCTGAGAAAGGGAGCGAGAGAGAGAATACGCGTGCAGTCGTCGGCTCTCAAGAGGGGAGCGAAATGTGGGAGAAATGGAAGAGGCAGGACAGCTGAGGGGACACAGACGGATCCTTTCCTGAAAGGATGTGCCTCGCTGAACATTCAGTATTACCCTGTCTAAGTTTCTATTTCGAAAGACCCGTCGGGATCTTCTGATCCTAAATATACCGACGCCGACCATTTCGCTTTTGGAGAACTCGAGAGAAGAACTGTCGTTACCCGAACGAAAGAAAACGACTCGAAGATCTGAGCAGATTGCTATTTATATGCCCGTGCACTGCTCAAACTCTGAGATCCATACGTCAATATTTGCACGATAGATTTTCCCGCACAAACTTCCCAAAACTTCCTCATACTTCAAATTCAATCGAATACACAGCCTACTATTCGGATTCAACGTTCGATGTCTCGCTTCAACTCTCGGGCCGGATAGAAATATCTATCTCAGAACGGTCCGCCGCCGGTAGGGAATATCTGTTGACCATCAGATACGTCGCGCGGGAGTCCTAAGATGAGTTTTGAATTATCGAGCGTCCCGAGAATCGATTCACGACGACAGTAACGTGATCGTTCCGGCCGTTTGTTATTCCTGGCTTTATCGCCGCGTTACTTCGCCATTCCGCGAGCATCGTTCAGCCGGAAGCGAGGGCCATTCCTCTTCTTCCACCTCGAGCCGTTTCCTCGACGGCATACGCCGACTCTCTTTGCCCTCCTGCGTCCTGTGTCTTTCTTCTCCTATCCCATGTCTGCGATTGATCGATCGACCCGAAGGCACCAAAGTGCGCGCGATTTCTTTATTGTTCGTCGAGCCCCGCGCGGCCGGCGATTATTTACAGTCGAACGATGTGTTCGGCGCGCTCTCGGCGTCGAAGACGCGCGAAAAGCTGTCCCCGGCGAACGATTCGTTTCTTTCAAACTCTCCAATGCTCACCGTCTCGTCATTTTGCGAGTCAGTACACGATTACGGACGGTGAGCAGCGACTAGGGAATCTGCGGCATTCGTTTGTCTCGAACGCAATTTCTTATCCTGAAAAATAGACTCTTTCAGGAGAGATTTTTAATGACGAGGAAGTGCGTACTTCCGAATCGCGTTGACGTTTTCATTCTTACGCGGCCGTCCCGTCGTGACGTTTACGGCTTGCGCGGTGGAAGTTAGCCGTAAACAGGATACGCGACGCGAGAGGCCGTCTTAAATTTTGATCTCACGCCGCGAAAAACCAAGGAAGAAGAAGGAGCGGGAGGAGGAGGAAAAAGTTAAGAAGTTTCAACGACGCGATGCTTTGCTTTTGCCAAAGTGGAAATCTCGCTCGTGTTCCGCGTCGCGGGAATTATTGCACCTCTTGCAGCAGGGGCAAGTTTGCAAAAAACAAGGAGGGGGGCGAGAGCGGCGAGGGTGTTCCTTGCTTCCGTACGTTTGTTCGTCGTGTAAAGTTGCGGCGAAGTTTGCGGACGGTGGGGACGAAATCCGTGCGTAAGACGTCGGCGAAATCGATTTATCGCTTGCGCAAGCCTTCCGGAGATCGGATATTGTCAAAAAGTTCACGGACCGCGTGAAATAATTGACGCAAACATCGGATCGGGCTGTCAAGCTCGTATTGCGTGAACATTTCATTTAAATGATTTAACATATCGCTTCAGTGAATACGTATGTGGAAATGATCATCGATAGAAGTACAGTGATTTAATGGCGTAATATGCGGAGAATAAAAATAATTCAAATAAAGTAATGATTCTAGATGCCGCAAGGCTTCCAAGAGCAAGAAACCTTGTTGTATCGCGCGCAATAATTCAAGTGAACGCTGCATCACATCACGAATGCATGACACTGTGATAACGCAATCCTAAAACACTCGCCAGGTTTGCGCGGAATAATTTCTAATCGCGAGGGAGCTTCTCGCTCGGTGATTTGTCTGAACTCTAACAAGCCGTGCACCGTGCAAGATTTACGGCCGTGTAATTCGGCGAGTGGCTGTGTATAATATACGGTGATGCAAAATGCAAGTATATCGCGCCGGATCTCCGCCGTATAGCTGCGCGTTACCCTATTTAATATGGAGGTGCATGAAATCTTGCTATGCAAAGTTGGACCTTCGTCTACGTACCCGTGGAAAATGTAATTTATTACGGAAATGTAAGAATTTGCGAGGCAGCGGTTTGGAAATTCGGAATCTCAATGACGGATGATGAGTGTGTATATACATCAAGCATGTAAATTGTGAATATACACAGTCTTCTGTGGTTGATAGAGATATGATCGGCGATTCAACTACATGAGTTACCGTGGATACTAGAAAATGTTTCTTGTCCCGTGTTTTACAGTTTGACATTTTGTGCAACGAGGAGAGAGGTCTCCTCATTTGTTGTAATTGCATACTAAAACTCGCACGCACAGCACTCCTTTTTTCGCTCACACATATTTATAATTCCCTATGATTTTTGCGCCGCCACTTGTTTGTTTTTCTCCACTTCTCGCACAATTCAAAAAGGCCAATCATTTAAAAGGGACCCGAAAGAGTAAATATTCGACTGGGTGGGGAAAAAGCGTTTCGCCGGCACAAAGGTTCAAAACGTTCCCAGATGAATCGGAGCAATTTCGTTGTAGGATGCGCGGCCCGGAAAGCTCGATGAACAATCGAACCGGCGACTGAACGAGATGGCTGGAATGTCGGAATTTTGTGCAAGGGGAAACTAATCGAGAGCCTCTAGCACAAAGTTTCGAACGTTCGACTAAACTCGTTGCATATCCGTGTCTCCACGCGTTTTCCGCGCATGCATATTCGAAGTTGCTAGGGAATGATTGAAAGTCGTTTTCCAAACGCGATTCGAGCACAGGAATTTCCCGGATTATTTGAGACCTTCGGAACGTGTTCTGTCCACGTGCGCTTTGGAAAACTTGTCAGGTTCTTAGAGACCTAAATCTGACCTCAAAGCAAGCCTTTTCAACTGCGCACGCTGACTCTTAAAGCGTTTTGGTGCCAGTGAATGGACTGTGAAAAAATATGAACTCTGAATAAATAAACGTAGAGCTCCGTTCGCGTGTGATACCAAATTTATACAAACGGTAGTAGAGGATGAAATATGTAAATTTGACGTTTCTCTTACGAGAGACTCGTGGATTCCTTGGAAAAAAATTGGTATTGTTCCTGCTGAATATAACGAGGAAACGGGTGTGACGAAAGGTGGATGTTTGAAACTAGGGAGCAAAAATCGGATTTTGTCCCGGAAAGAAGGCAGAAAGGAAGGAAGAGGCTGAGATCGATTGGCTTAAAGAAGATCAACCCCGACTCTGACTCGTCGCACGCGGCGGGAGTGACCTTGCACGAATAATTAACCCCTCGGTTATCAAAGTCACGCATTCAACCGACGACATTTTCCAGAGGCCACAGCGAAAAGTGGTCATTTCTCAGAAAATCCCTACGATTACCCAGTACTGCCCAATCCTTAAAATTTGCTACAAAACAGTAGACAGGAGTCTATATTACGATCACTGCTTTAATAATTCTATCTTTCTTTTCAAACGCTACATAAAATTGTCAAGAGACGGGAAATTAGAGGTTTGCATCGCAATCATTAATTGCATGAATCTGTGCTTTGGCAGTGATTCGTCAGATAGAAATTTCTATCTCCCGGCACTTTTCCCATCGTATTCCCTCCTTCCTTCCTCTCTAACAGGGACTCTCAACGCGGTAAATGGCCGGGAACAAGAAGACGAAGGAAATGCCGCGAGGAAAAGAGCGAGTGGCCTCCTTCAAACTCAATTTAGAAGTAATAACCGAGCTCGTGCACTTTGATCTTGCAAACATTTTAAGTGGCCCTTAAAAGTGGCGACAAACCCGGGCAACGACGGCGAAGGGCGAAAAAAATGACCACCAGTCCAAATTCTTCTGCAATCTCTCAAATTACACGCCGCGTCTTACCGACGTGAAAACTTTTTCAAAATTTCCTTACGTCGACGACGTTTCACCGCTACCAATTCTTTGCATCAACATATCTGTACGACTTCTAGAAATAAACACGACCGACTATAAAACACACCACAAATAGCGTTAAAGTTGAATGCCAGAATACAGTAAAAGGTACAGTCGAGCCGCGCGTCAATGCAATTTAAAGGTGAAGACTCAAAACGAGAGATATCCCCGGTGATTGGCAGCTGGAAACGAAGTGTCCGTGTCGATTCATAAAAATCACGGTCTACTTCGACCCCGCATTATACGTGTCTGCGACGGAAGTCGGTAGAACTCGAGTCAGGAAGCGGAAGAGGAGCGGAGGAATCCGCTATTCTGTTCGCTGTCAATCACACGATAGGCAATACTTAGGCGTACGAGAATCGAGAGACGAGAGTCCCAGCGACTGATCGATAATGCAAAATTCGGGGTTTCGCCCACGCTCGCGCCCACGCACACATTGTCTCTCCCCTCATCGTCCATCTCTCTCTCTCTCTCTCCCACCCCGTTTCGTCCGCATCCATCCTCCTTTTCGTCCTCTACTTCGCCCCTCCTCGCTTCGTCGCAGTTACTACGATAACCTCTCATTTCTCGCCATTCAATCATTCCTTCCGGTCCCTTCTATTTTCAGCCTCCCTTCGCACATTCCCACTTCCGTCACCCGTCTCGGCTGCCCTTCGCAACAAACCGTATCGCCGCGATTCAAGGTCCCAACTCGCAGGCGCTAAAAGCGGCAACCCTCGTTTTCCTCGAAAGATAATATTCGCGTCACACGGCGAGCCTTTTGTCTCCCAACCCTCCCCTCCCTCCCCCTCCACCCCCACCAGTGCCCACTACAGTGCATCCACAACCACCCCATACAGGCGCCGCACGTGACGCCTACGTATATCTCTGCACGTAACAGCACGTACACACGGAACCGAAACTTCTTTCCCATTCTGGCGTTGCGGAAGAAACGCAAGAATTGCGCGGGCGCGCGATGTTATCGACCTTCCCGCGTTTACCACCCCCCCCCCCCCCCTTTCCTCACCACCCCGCGCCACCCGCCGCGGTTGCGTTAAACGGGAAAAGGGACTCCGCTCGGGAAAGGTCGCGAAGAAAACAGGAATATGATAGCCAATGCGATTCGAGAAATCGATCCTACTGCATGGTCCGCAATGGTCCCTTTCTCACTCTGCTAACCCTTTTACACAGAGCTGCCTGCCGAAAATACGTCCTTGGGAGACTGAAGAACCGGGCGAAGATGAAGGGAGACGGGGCGAAAATCAAGGGCTGAGAAGCGAGGAACAATGTCGAATGCCAGGATACTAACGGGACTCTTACTCTGTCAAATCAAACGACACGTTTGCGTAAAAAACGTTTCGAAGCTGATGAGAGTCATTGCGCGAACGATGATGCTTGCGAATGAGGTGTAGGGTGCAACGTTACCAGATTGAGAGAGAGAGAGAGAGAGAGAAAGAGAGACAAGGACGGAGTCTCATGCTGAACGTATGCGGTGACATATGTAGAGAAGGATGCGGTGAACGTATGCGGGAACACTCGAGCCTCGATTCGGCGTATACTCACGATCGGTCGGTTGGGCGGTCGGACGGGAAATTTTCCGGGGACGACGATCGTCCTCGACCCCTCGGCGACGGCGAATTTCAGGGGATAATTTCCAAGTAAGGTGTGCAGTGCTTTTAGGCCAGGTGGTGACTGCACCGCTCTAGTACGGGGTCGAGCCAGTAGACGGCACTGCTCGAGATGCCAGTATATATGTGCACGCAACGGGGGTGGAGAGTAGGGACCAGGGGTGTAGAGCTTTTGGGGGTGCTCCGGACGGAAATTTCTCAAAGAAACCTCGCGCTCCGTCTGCTAGATGCCGTTTAACGAAGGACTTGCGGACTCGACCGGGCACGTCGATTATTTGTTGGGACATTTCGAAGTCTAAATTCCGACGGCGTCGAGCGGGTTGAAACGGGAGAGTCGGGAAATTGACAAGAAACCTTATTGTTGTGGGTGTTGGGATGTAAAGCTTGCTTCGAATTGGGGACGTTTCGGGATAGTTCTCATTGTTGTAACGTTTAGGCTGCTTGTTACAATGACGTTATGTTTGAAGTAGCGAGTCGTAAGGGTGCGTTTGTCGTGAGGATTGATATATGAAGTGGCGATAAATTATTACGGCTAAGAGAGGGGCTGGATTTCAAGCGTCTCCGCAGATGTTCGGAGGGCGAAAACACATCAAGGCACAGGCACCATTGTGATATTCGCAGATTAATTATTTTGCGGCTGGCTCGGAATGTGAACTCTCGAGCAAAGGGGTTGAATAACGTTAATCCTACTGGCAGGGCTGTACAATTTCGGGGCTCTCACGATCACGACATGCTCGGCCCGAAAACTAGAGAGCAGATCCTTCGTCATTTCTATTCTTTCATTATGCGTAACGACGGGAATTGCATGGACCATTTTTAATATCCCCGCGAACGCTCTACGGTAATTTAACCGCAATTTTTCTGCCATTTCCTTGGCCGAGGGCGGAAGTTCTGGTAGAAAATGAATTTTCCAATTCCCGTCGATACGCCGCGGAGAGTTTCTTATTTACCGACGGTAGACCACCCTCTCTCTTTCTGCTCGCGCCACACGGCTGAAGGTACGTCCTTCCGCGATTGCTTTTCAATTCGCCCGATGTTTGATATCCATCGACCGTTTTTCTGCTCGCGCAGAAAGCGATAGTAACGCATCGCAAGCATCCGCGCACTTTTGCGTCTTTACGATTTTCCATGATTTCCCTAATAGACCGACACTGCTGAAACTACCCCCTGGCCGCAAGTACGGATTCGCGGTACATACCCATTTCGAAGTTTCTACGTAGGGCAGTTAATTCTAGTCTAACTCTCGATAATTTGCATTAGGCTGTGATTATCGTTACACGGGTAATATCGGATTTTGTTATTGTTAAATTATACTGAATTTGCCTGACCAAAGCCAATTGAGATCGGAAAATGCATGCGTCTGCACACAGTGATCGGTGCTCTCGCTACTGCAGGCGTTTGATTGGCCGTATCGATATCGTTCCATTAGTATCGATAGCCCTGATCACTATAATTCGCCCACCGACGGACACTCAACATCAATACAATCACGGGGAATAATCATTGGCGCATGGATGTATGTATGCGAGCATACGTACGCGCTCCCGGTAAAGCGGCAAAAAGGCTTCGTCGCGAAAGATGTACGATAAGTCTCGCGATAAGGCGATTCCCGAGATACGCCTGGACGGGAGAATATTGAAAATCCACGTAGATATTCAATAGCCGCTGGGTATATTGAATATGCGCATGTATGCGCATGAGGTGATCGAAAAATCATTGGCTAGGCGCTATGAGAAATGTTCGTGTATTAAATTCAGTAACGCGCGCGTGTGGTGTGTTCTACTAGTTGGTGGTTGCGATAGAATGATACGAACCAATGAAATCCTTTGAACTTTGTCGACAATGGAAACTGCGTAATTAGTACGTATGCACGAAGTCAATAGTTATATAAACTGTGTTCCAATTCATTATATGTTTCGCTATCAAACAAAAATTGCTTTACCCTAGTTTCTAAGGCGTAACACTAAATTTCTCTTGGCAACATTCACGTTCCATTAAATCGTAAGTGCACCGTACTAGCAATTGTCAACGCTCACGAACGCTCTCGAGCATTTTCATTTGATCGAAAGTAATATCTTTCATGTGGCACACATGCTTGTCAGCGCGTGATCACTTTTACGTTTACCCTCTGTACCAACCTACACCAACCCGTCCGCAGGAATATACGTAAGAATCCGAGTATTCGAGCGGAGACGAGATTTTTCATATTGGATCCGAATCCTGAGGATCTTAACTCCGCTCTCCAACCCTCACATATTCGATATCCACAGCCACAGCTACGACCTTCCTCACCGTCGCACAACGCATGAGAAACTAACGTACGTGCGCCGTGGTTTTGTATTTTCAATGGATTTCTCCCCCTTGCCGCCGACGCTCCCTTCGACCGGAGGCTTCCATGCAGGAAGAGTAAATCCAGAAGGAGTGTCTGGCGGAGAGGAAAAGCTCGGAGAAAAAGCAGTCCTGGACGCTGTGCTCGCCTTAACCGTCGCGAGATTGAAATTACGAGCTGAAATTTACTTCCAGCTCAGTTTTGAAGTGTGCTCGAAGATTGGCGCTAAGATTTATCGATTGCCCGTTCTACATCGGTGATAAGGTACGATGTCCTATAATGTGCGGCACACTCGACGCTATGATATAATGAAAATGATATGATATAGTGAAAATATCGAAGATAACGTAAGTGACACACGTCGCGTATGCCGGAATTTTTCGAACGTTCATCTCGCATTTCGCAGGTCTCGGGTTCTTTCAGCGCGAAATCGCATCATACCGAATACCGTCCGTAAATATCAATAACCGCAGGCACGGCGGGGCTTAAAAAACAAAAAACAGGAGGGCACTGCAAGCGAGTATAACGTACGTAACCCCTGATTACCCATCATCAACCCCGAACATTTATATATGTATACGTATCGGGGTCGCGGGGATAATCTGGAAATCCAACCGGGCAAAATAACGATTCGGAGCGTTAATCATTTCATAAATTTTAACGCCTGTTTCGGAATTAAAATGCGGCCGGAATATGCGCGGCCTCCTGTGCGCAACGATGATTTATGCATTCGGCCGGTGATAGTGAAGTATCGCGAGAATTTTCCGCGCAAACACTGGCTGGCCCCACGCGCGCGCGCTCCCGTTGCCGAAAATTGTCCAAAGCCTCCGGATCAGTCGAGGCACTTTGAAATTCGTAAGTACGAAATTACGTTATACGCGTATCGCGAGCTATAGGTACAAAGTGCAGAAATGGGAATGTCAGCCGGAGACTGGAGGGCCGCGCGCGACCCGGGGCCAGCGTCGGCTTTTGAATTTCGTTTCACGCCCGACAGATCATGTCCGTATCGCATTACCGGGGAAATTTCTCGGCAAGTTACGGGCACAATTATTATTCCCGTAAGCCACTCCTCGAATTAATCCCGCGGCCTCCTCGGTCTTCTCGACTCGACCCTCCCCACCCTCCGCTTCTCACACCCTCGCGAAAAACGTTCCCGCAAATATCGCGCCCTGCAAGCCGGGTACGTCGGAAATTTACGGCCGAGCATAATTTGCCGCCTAAGTCGCCAAAAGTGCATGACTCTTCGCGAGGTCGTTGCGATCCTTGTCGCGAGAGACGTTCTATCTTGCCGATGCATAATTGAGCCCGAGTGGATTTCGTCCGCTCGAACGACGAAGCTAAGTCGCGCGGAAATGCACGACTCTCTCTCTCTCTCTCTACGACTGAAAGTTGTCTGCGCGAAAAAAGTCCTATCTCGCCGATGTATAATTGAGCCGGAGCGGATTTCGTCTATCCGAGTCGAAACGGTCGACGTTCCCAGTAATTCTACGCGCGCGATTCTCGCAATCTTGTTATCCTCTCGCGCGCTGCGAGGCGCGAGAGGAAAGAGGCGGACGGCTATTGCATTAGGTAGATTCACTTTAACGTTTACGGCCTCGCGAATGTATTGTCTCCATTTTGGTCTACCCCATTCTCGGTTGCCGCGGAATGGGCGCAATATTTAATGGGTGTCTAGGTCGTGGTGGTGCTTAATGGTCTACTCACCCCCTCCCCCCACTCACTCCCGCCCTCCCTGTCTCTATCGTCGTGCGTAATCAGCAATCCACTGTCGATATTATTCGAGTGTCTAACGAGGCTATTGTACTAACGACGGGGTATCAATTGGCCGACGGTCAATAATTTCTATCGACGGAACGGAGAATTATGGTGGCGCACAGTGGACCGTAGGCCTCTTGCCAAGTGCGAGACCGGATTCGATAAGAGCTGTAATTTGGTTGTACAACGCCAGCGATAACGGCGGATCGGCGTTAACGACGACACCGACTTTGTTCGCTCTCCCACACGCGGTTATGCGGAAACGTCGGAGCTCGAGACGAAAGTTTTCTTACGGGCAGGGGCGTGCGTCGAAATTTCTGCTTAAACATTGCCGTACCTATTACATAATGGATGGACTCGGTCCCCATCCTCCGAATCCTTCGACGAAATCGAGATCGCGTCGCCGGGCCGATTTGATTTTCAGACCGAGACGTAGGTACGGATTTGCGGGCGATATTCCGTCGAACGGTATGAAAAATCGAGACAAAAGTTCCCTCGAATCCTCGCCGCCGAAGTAAAACTCTCGGGAACAAAGACAGAAAAGATTCAGGAAAAAGTAGCCGAACCACGTTTGCCGAGTTTATCCTACCCATTTTCGTCTCTCTGTCTCACTCACCCTTTTTCTTTACCGACTCCCCTCGAAAAAAAAAAACATGGCAACGGAAAGGAACGTTACAGAAAACGCTCGTCGAACTCACTCGCGTCCGACGATCCATTCGCCTCGTCACTTTGTTACGTTTCGACAACATGGCGCGGCTCAATCAAACGAGTCAATTAACGGGTATCGGCAATTAAGGCCGAAGTGTATCACCCGTCCGTCGCGCCCTGAGATTTCATTTCCCGCCGAGCGTGCACTTTACGCTCGGTTGAAGAGTCCGAAACGCTGGACAAGAAAATCGGCCGGCATGCGTCGCACAGCAGTTACACGACGATGTGACAGCGCTTAAAGGGAGTAATATTATACGGATACCTTGAAACGGACGGCGGATACTGTTACATATGGATACGCGGACGGTGGACTATTAATTATACGAACTGCGATATAGATATGTACGGACGAGCGTGTGTGGCTAACAGATAATACCAACGGAATGGTAGTTACGCTGTCAATATTAGTTTTCCTTTATCATTGCATTCGTTCCAGTCTCTTCCGACTGGCCGCGTATCTGGCTGCGATGGGGCAAGCGAAAAAATTCGCAAATAAATTTACGTCGCGTACGCCGCTCCATTAGACATGCGTCGTACGACGTCGAGCGTACTGCACGTTATAACGGAACGATATTTATGCCGTGATTCGTCAATATTCATTTGCCCGCGACATTTTGAACGGCCGCGTGTCTCGCTGCAATCGCGTGTGTTCGAATAAAGGGTGCAGAAAATTCTGGACGAACACTGACGCGCGGGCGTGCGCTTAAGAAGCGCATCAGACGCGCGTCATAAAATGAGCGTGCATCGTGCATCCCTCTCGTCGCGAAATGCCGGCGCCGACTGGCGTGGAAATGGCATTTCCACCGTTCGTCCTTTTCGCAGGACCCTCTCGCGTTCGTGTCTCGCCTCATCACCGGTTATACTCGCGTCGCTCTCTCGCATGAAAATCAAATGCGACAAGAGTCGTCGCCCTTTGTCGCCGGACGTCCGTCGTCATCAAAGAACGCCGCGGAAATAATTCAAGTAAATGAAAAAAGGAGTGGAGACGAAGAGGGAATGCGAAAGCGCGGCGTGGGCGGGAGAAGGATGGGGAGGCGACGGTATGAAACGACGAGACGGAATGAGAGAACGGGAGGGTGGGGGAGGGGGTCAAAGGAGCGAAGAGAGAATTAGAGAGACGGAGAGACGAATTGCGCAAATCCACACAATCCATTTTCATTCCAGTTACCGAAGGACAATGCCTGCGGGCGGACGGATAAAGGAAGGCTGGTTTGAAATCGTATATTGAAATTAGTGTGTTTCGTTCGATTGATCTGTCGTCGAGCGACGCGACGGATTTACGTGCGTTTGCGTTCGTGTGAGATCGATCATGCTTTCGGGAAGTACAGATATTGTAATAGTTTCATTGTTAGTTCACAACTTGGTCAGATCTAATATTCTGCGTCTTGCTACTCGTAGTGGAGGAGGTATGAGTAAGGTTAAATTTGTACGCCTGTCCAAGGCGGTTGCGCAATATCTAAATCAAATTCGTATTTTTCCAATGGTCAACGTAATCATTTTCTCCCTTGGCCGTCGGGTCATATTGGCACAGGTGCATCCGAGCAAAAAGTTGAACGAAATCATTTGCGCCAGACAAAGTTGAGGAGGAAAAGAAGAGGAGAGAGAGAGAGAGAGAGAGAGAGAGGAGCTAGAATGAAGGAAACGTTTGAGGGGTGGTTGGGGATCGAATTGAGGGTAAGAAGAAGGGTCGAGGGTTTCGTCTTTTTGGAGGGTCGACGATCTTGAACGAGGGGAGAGGAACGAACCGTGTCATCGTTTGAATTCGTCCCTTAGCATGGAGAAAAAAAGTGGCGTCGCCTGCAATACTTGAGACGAGAAAACGGAAAATCGTTTTACCGTCAAACGAGTTTAGCTTCGCAAATCACTAAATAATCCAACAAAACTTTCCACGAACATGCTTCAACCACTGATATTCCCGTGAAATTATGAATGAAATCTCAGCGTTACCCCGAGCCGCGTGTAATGCGATAAATTGCTAAATAATAAAATGAGAGATTCCACGCGGACTGACAGACCAAATTTTCCTGAAATCATTAACAACGAAACAGCGCGGCCTCGTACCGAAGCGTGTTCCATTTGCCAATTCAGCGTGCAGTAACACGAATAATTTGACACGGACTTAGGCAAACAAAATTATCGAAAAATCATTAATCCGGACGGAGAGATGAAAAATGAGATACGTTGAAATTGATAAGCTAGGAGAACAGGAACTAAGAAGTATGCCGACGGGATGAGAGATAGAAGGCGGAATACACGTCGTACAGCGCACAGCGTACGGCAGTGCGGTCCAAGAAAGTGCCCCGGGGCATTTTCGGTTCCCCCACCGAGCTACTGTTGCCCTGGAAACGACGGACGCTCAGTGTGTGTCAGTGTGGCCAGAAGTGGCGCCGGGCACCATCGGTGACCGCGGGAGTGGGGATACGCACAAGTGTGCGTGCCCTGTCTGCGAGTCCTGTGGAGTGTGGAGTCCACGCAGCTCTCACAGACAGGGCACGTACACTTGCGCGTATCCCCACTCCCGCGAACACCGCTGGTGCCCGGCGCGACTTCTGGCCACACTGGTGTGTGTTATGATCGGCATACGGAAGAATTTATACCTAGTGGAGGTGGAACTAGCGGCGTGAGGGGCCCCACCCGTGGACCGCACTGGCGTACGGCGAAGAGTTTGCGCTCGAGAATGGAAGGCGGCACAGGCGAGAGCCTTTTCGACCGTTTACCAAGATAATCTTGAGCAATTTCCGGCGGGGCTACACGTACCATGCATAATGGACGTTTACCGTTGGGACGCGCCACGGGTACGCCGCAATTAGTCGATGCGCCATGAACATTAACCCTTTCCGCGGTGGTTTGACTGAGATTCTCCAGGCGGCACGTAATAAATTGCCCGTTTAAGGTGACGTCCGCCGATTTGAGTCGAGGCAAAGGTCGACGACGGGGAATGCCGAAAATTGCAGATACCGTTACGCGCGGTTCGACGGTAATTAGCAATTTTCGTCCCCACTAACGATATGCGACAAACAAAAGAACTCGGACGATGGCGCAAGAAGCGTTTAATTCTGTCAGAAGCCAGGCAGGTCAACTCCACTCTCCCTAACTTTCCCCATTTTATCGACGAAGTACGTGATTCGCGTTTCATGTAGTTCATCAGTTTGGTATGATTTAACAGATGCCAGAAGAACTGGTGTCATACAGAAAAACATTAAAAGCAAAGCGTGGCGCTGAACGTAGCAGGTTGCACGGCTTGTACAAAATTATATTTCGTACAAAGAATACGTAAAACTGTGCACTCCATTCGGGAATGAGCAAAGTATTCCCTCCGTTTCTCTTTTTTTTTTTTTCGAAAACTTGCTTCTGCCGAGGAAGAAAGAAAGAATTGCATTTTATCGATCAGCCTTCCTCATACCTCTTAGAGCTTGGCAAGCGCTGGGGTTAGACAGAGGGTTGGAAGGGATCCGGAAGAGGGTTATCCAAAGGGAGCAGCGTGGCTGCAGCAAACTTGCATTCGAGACGATCGAACAGAGCTTATTAAGGCCAAGTGTCATCTCGGATGACGACCATGCCGTTCGGGGAATTTCAGTATCTCGCCATACGGCGGAAATTTATTTTTCCAACTAACGTCATATTCCCACGACTCTGCAACTTCGTCCCGCATACAGATATGAAAAGGGCAATCACTGCAGCTTTTAGTGCACTCCCTCGCAAATCGCATCACCCGCTTCTCCGAATTCCCATTATCTTAGTGCATCCTCATTTTTTCCCTGTTTCTTAGGAACTCTTCGTAATTAAATGAATCCGTCGACGTATCCCGCGCTAATTAGATCGCGTCACAATTTCGAAGGATTCCCCCGAACTTTTTTGATATCGTCGCGGGCACGACGACATCGGCGGGCCATTAGAGGAGCCTGCTTCTTTTTTGTGCCCCGGACAGGAGAAAAAAGAAGAAGAGGAAAACATGATTTTTAATCCTTCGTTAAGCGCGTCCGCCTCGGTCGCTTTGATCCCGAGCGGAATTCATTAAAAGTTCGTACGTAAAATACCTGTTGCGCCGTTTGCACTTCTGACGTGCGACTTAGAATTTTCCCGCAATCCTCTGCCGCGGCGCATCGAACGAAACGGATGCAAATCCGGCGCGCGCGCGTAATCAATGCAAATACCTGTTAGCGCATACTCGCCGATATTCGCTCGAATACAAAATATGATGCGAGAGCGGTTAACGCGTCCGATCGTTAGCGGACCGACTGTGGCGCGGACCGAGAGAGGTGCACTCAAAACCGTCGGCTGCAAGACAAGACAACAGATTTGATCGCTATAGCGTTCGTCGAGCGACGATCGTCGGCGAACGTTCGCTATTGAGAATCGATACCCTCGAGTGCGCAGTTTAAAAAGAAGAAAAGAGACGGGGCAAAAAATTGCCTTCCGCACGAGCAGCAGCTCTCTGCTGGCCGCATGCACGCTCGTGCGTCTTCGCCCCCGCCCCCCTCTCTCTTCCATCCCGATCTTCTCCCCATCTCGCCGCGGCCTGTATGCCAGATGGATTAAAACCGCTTTTTACCTTCCGACCCAATGACCGGCGCCGCGAAGATCTAACTGTTCACCTCGATCTCGCTCAATTGAACGTACATTTAACGCCTAGCCGGACCGCTTTTCCTCTCTTCCGCTGATCGCGCTCTTTATCTATCCGGATCAATTGGCGCATTTTCGTTTTTGCCGCTCGCGCATCCGCTCTCTGTTTCCGCGCGGATCGCAGTTAGCCTTTTCCGTTCTTCCGTCCTTCGTACTCGGTCTAGGTTTTACGTTTCAAGTTCTCAAGTGCTATTCTCTCCTTCCATTCTTCTTCGCTTTCTTTTGCCGGATCCGGCCGTTCGCTGCTCCTTCCCCAGCGCCCGACTCTCTTTCTTTATTCAGATCATTTGCCTCCACCCTTTTTCCACTTCGCGCTTACTTTCTCCTTCTATTTCGATCACTCGCCTCTCCCCGCTCCCTTTCTCCCTTCGAATGGAAAACTCACAGGCTATTTGCCGTGAAAAGAGACATTAGACATTCTCCGCTGGTTCCAATTATGTGGGTCCTTTCCTTTCGAACGGTTCGCCTTGTTTGTAACGTTCAAGGCGAACGTTTTATGTACCGGGTGGCCTGTTCTCGCTCTGAGTACAGGTTTCCGACCACACGGCCATGTACGATTACGTATTAAAATCCTGACTATGCACTCGCGCGAACTTCCTTACAAGGCAAATAAGAACAACCATAACGACAAATCGAGCGAGAGACATCAGTCCTAGAACATGAAACACCAAAAATCCTCAACTACCAAAAAGAAACTCGTATGTTTTTCCTCGGAACAGCAAACGCCATCGTGCGCGGGCGGATAGCGCTCGGAATAGCGCGGAAGTAGAGCGAGACATAGAGGATCGCAATTTCCGTAATAATTCCGCGCCGCCCATTCTGGATTCGGTCCTAACCCCCGTTCGCGAGCCACCCCCGTAAAGCCCCGGACTAAACCCTTTTCCAATTCTCGATGCCACCTACCCGCCGCCACCTCCGGCACATTCATCCGAGGTCGGCGGCAGACGATAGGCGGAGGTTGGGCAGACAGAAGGCAGGCAGTCAGGCGAGGCCGGGGACATCGTGGGGATGAAAGAAAAGGACGAAGCGAGGAGGAGGGGGTGGAAAGCGGCTGCCACGCCGCTCTTGGCGACTGTCGCTCCCTGCGGTACCGTTTCGTCATTGTTTGCGTACGCACACACACGCGCGGAGCCGACGCTTTTTGCGTTTTGCCGCGGGGGTAGTAGGTGTCGAGGCCGAGGGCCGGTCTTTTTCGCGAACAGCATTTCCCGGCAGCCTCAAACTGACGTACGCCGAACATCGGACGCGACGATCATCAGTGGGTGGGTCCACCGTTAGATTTGATCGCGGCAGTCGATGTCTCGTGCTGACCGATCTGGATGTACAGGGCAAATTGGATGCAATGAGTTTTAAGGGACCGTCGGATTTCATCGCGGCGCCGATCTCGGTGCACAGTGAAAATCCGATCCTCGTGGCCGGTCTCGTTCTATTTCGTTGGCAGTGTGGAACGGGAGTTTTAAGGGATCGTCGGAATTGATCGCGGTCGCCCGTATCTCCCGTTGCCGTCGATCTCGCGTCCGATTCTGTCCGTGTTCAAGATTCGCGAGGTTGCCGGGGCTTCTATTTGCAAAACGACTGGCTCGGGGTAATAATCGTCATTCTCTGAAAGTCCGTTACTCAGCTTTGCGCGTCGTTGTCGCGGATTACCGGGACACATTTCTCGGGCATCGTCTGCCTCTTTGTGGAAATCATGAAAATCGACTTACAGCTCTGACTCGGCAGACTCGATAAGGAAACACTGGTTTGCTCGCGATCCCCTTTGGCTCGCGGCGGACACGAAAGGCAAGGATTCCAGAGCCCGGCCTAAGGCTAACGTGCTAAGAGGGCGGGAAAAGGACAAAGCGACGAGAGACGGGACGAGGGTTGGTCTCCAGACGAGGATACCGGGCATTGGCTGGCAAGGGCTACGATGTTCGAGTCCTTGTCCTGCCGAGCCAACCGGCTATCTATCCTTGTATCCTCCCAGTCTGGATACTGACCCTTACACTACGCTTCGTTATCACTTCGTTATCGCGCACGCTCTTTGCCGGCTAACGCAATGTAATCGAGTCAGTAATTCCAGTAAAATACATCTCCGCGTTCTCTCGACACTTTCAAACCCCATTTTGCCCCCCCGCACGTACACGAACGCGTGCGCTTGCTGTATTTATGAAATGCATTTTTATATCTCCCGTTTCCGTATTTCGTCCCTTTCCCCGAATGGCGCGTCAATTTTTACGTTTCAAGCAAACGACGTTACCGCTTTGTTACAACTTCGTTATCGGCGTTATACCGAGGTAATATCGCAAATTGCACTCCACTTTGCATTCCGCTCGCGCGAGTGGGCACGAGCGTGAGCATGCGCGCGCGCGCGCCTCTTTTGCCCGGCCCGCGATTTTTTTTTTAAGCGAACTCGCGTTATCGCTTTGTTGGCCAATACAATTCGTTAAATGCGCGCGATTATTTACTCCCGCCACGTGCGCCGTTGCGGAAGGGTGCGGGGGTGGGCGATAGGGGACAAAAGTTGAAAGCGAAAATGGCAGGCATCGACGTACGTCTCGTTGCATAGGAGGCGCAAAAAAAACACGGGGTCTCGTTGAAAAGAAAAAAGAAGGGAGAAGAAGAGGGAACCGGCAAAACGCCAGGAAAGAGATCCTCTTCCACCCGCCGCCCTCTTGACGGCGTAATATGTGTATTTTACATCGGGCATTCATCCGCGCGACCTGAAACCGAGAGCTCGAGCTTTCGCGATGCGCAGCGTGGCAAACGTGCGTCAAATGTCATTTCTCCGCGCCAATGGTAATGGGATAAATGTCCCTTCTGAACGGCCTTCTGTTTTTTCCCCCACTCTCCACTCTCACCTTCCCCGTTCGCTTCCCTCGCCGATCGCTGTTTACAATGTCTCCGCGAAACCGAGTCCGGAATTTTTCGAATCAGAGATCGGAGAAACATCACTTTCTCGCTTTTAGCCCGTCACTTGATTTCTGTCTGTTTCACTTCATCCCCCTGGTGCTTCTCTTTCTTCTCCCGTCCTTCCCCGCTATCTCTCTCTTACTCTCTGTTCTTCCCCTCTTTCTCCGCCCCTCTTACTTCCCATTACACTACCCTCCGTCCCTCTCCTTCTCTCTCTATCCCTCTCGACTTCCGGGGGTTGGAAAAGGGGGGTTGTGAATCAATACAAGGGCCGCCGCCAACCATGCCCGCTTCTCCTGCAATCCCTCCTTTTCCTTCTCCTTCTCCCCCGCCCATCCTCCCCAGTCCCGACTTTCACCCCTTCGCTGCCCCTTCCACCCCCTCGGCAACGTTTGTCCCCTTCTGCTCTCCTTCTGCAAGATGATACCGGCTATTCTGTAGATTCCACCCCCGAGGGAGATCGATCACCCCTTCGACCACGACCCCCTCTCCAAGGGGTAGTCACAGCCCTCCTTTCGTCCTTTGCAGGGTTCTCCTCTTCTTTCGCCCCGTAACACGATTCTTCGGCGTCGCTCTTCTTTTCCACCCCCGCCCCCACCGCTCTCTCTTTTTCCGTCCTTTTCGACTCTTCCTCGCTCTCATGCAATGGTTCACGTTCTGTCTGCATTTTGCGAAATTTACAAGTAAAGTCTACGAGAACGGTCTACATATAAAGCGTGCACGTGCCAGTCAGCGTTGTGCGGCAGGTACATGTATCACGGTTAACAACGTAGCATACGTACTGTACACGCTGTAAACTCTATAAAATATAAGGTTTACACGCGACAGAGGCGTCCATAATATAAAAGATACAGGATGGAGAGAGAGAGTACACAACGGCGCACTCCAGTGAATAGGTGAAACGTCACTTTCCATCTTCTCTTTTTCAATCTCTTGCCAATCTCTCTCTGTCTTTCTGTTTCCTTTTCTCGTTCCCTCTGTATCACTCTCCGCGCGACGCCCTTATCTACTGCTCTCTTTCGTGTCCTTCTTTGTCTCGTCCGTCTCCGCCATTATCTCTCCCTCCGCTTACTCATACTTTCCGTCCTTATCCACTTCCACCCCTCGCGTGACAGAAGTCGAGGTCGTGGAGGAGGACGTGTGTGCGTAGGACAGCTGTACGATTTCACGTGTACGCGTGATTAATTTATGTCGGCGCTGATCTACCCCGTGTCGAATTCTCGAGGGTCTCACAGAGCGTCGGGGGGAGGGTGGCCGGGGGCGTAATAGAGGGGGCGGTAATACGTCTCGTGTGAAGCTACTATCGGCCGCTGGCAAGCAGATGCGCCACAATAGACGCGCAGCCTTTCCGAACTCTGCTCCGTGCGAGTCGTGGTCGAAAGTGGAATTATCTTTATAACCGTTTCTCCGCCGACAGAGACAAGGCAGTAAAAACGTTGTTGTAGGTAAAAATTTAAATAGTCTACCCTCGGGCGAAATTTTTCATTCATTCTCATATTACGTCCGACCATTATTACTCAACAACCTAATACGTACGCGCCGACTCGAGTCCGTTGTTTCGCTCTCAACAACCGCCTCCGTAATTTAATATAACGCGTATCTTGATGAGCGCCGATAAAAATGGCACGGTACACGTCACACGTTCTCCTCGTTTTAATATTTCGAAGCGATCCTTCTCGAGGCGCACCCTGTTTATTCGCGCTCGGTGGGGTCAAAATCAGATTTCGCACGGCCGATTCTTGTTTCGCGCCAGTCGACGCACGCTGCTCAGCGAAATCGTGACGAGATAGCGAAGGGATAATGCGAGGATCGATTCGGCGATGTTTGTTAAGTGTGCTCGCGAGGGCAACTTTGTCGGCGGGTGACCGAGTTTATCGTTTGCCGATCTCTCGCGTGCCGAAGCAGTCGGCGGTCATGCCATCTCTGTCTCGACTTTTCACCCACTCCGTTTTTTTCCCCTCCGCCTCGTCCCCTCGTTTTTCTTCTTTATTCGTCAGGGGAGCAGCATGCGAAATTAAAGTTCGCACGAAACCCAGCACTCGCCTGCCTACCCCGGACTACAGGGTAAATATTCCATGAGGTATACTCTTTCTCTCTCTCTCTCTCTCTCTCTCTCGGTCAGCCATTGAACGCTCCGCGTTTTTCCCGAGTTTATGAGCCGTAAGAAGCGGAAATCTATGTCATGGATCGTCGATAAGTCGCGTGCCGATGTGAACGGTGTCGATTCTGAAGAATGTACAAGGCGATGGATAAGAAATTTACCGCTTGGAGAAATGAGAGAAGAAACAGACGAGAGTATTGAAAGACGTAGAACATGCGTTTTTTGCCCAGGCGAGCTGTACAGCTCGCTGTTACTGCTTATGACATAATTGAACATCCATATTCTTTATTCAACATTTTTGTTTGGCATTACTATCGACCGATGAAGCCATTACACTATTTTAATCATTCCTACGGCGGTCAATTCAACATATATTCATATTCGAACATCGCTATTCAATTATTGGAAACTATGATCGATGGGTACGAAGAAAAAGTAATATTTTTGGGATAACAGGATGGCTGCAGATGGGATCACCCGATGTACGCAAGCCACATAATGCCAGTGGAAACGTCCGCGAACGGTGGAACCGTTTCGTGCCGATCGTAATTGTTTTCGTCTGAGAAACGGCGAAGAACGGGAAGCGGGAATTCAGACGATGGATTGGATAACGATGTAAGTGGCAGTGGCACGTTCCGTTTCGGAGGATCCTGCCGCAAGCGCGTGTAGGCGGAATGGCGTTAACGGCGCGGATACTTGATTCAGTGCCGAACTTCCTTCGTTAGTTTTTTCCAGTCAATTAGCATCACGCGCCCTCTCGCCTCGCAATTTTTCTCCGTCTCCCGAAAACAGTTAAACATGTGGGTTAACGTAAAAATCCATAACGCGATCCTATGCACGCACATATACATAAACCTTCCATCGCGCGAACTTCAAGGATACCCAGCCATCGAAAACACGAAGACCTCGCGGAAATCCACACGCTGAGACCAAGAAACACAGAGAATCGTATTCGACCTCTTTAAACAGTCGACGCACTGCCCTCAACCTAAATAAACCGAACTTCCTCTCACCGGAGCACCTTAAAAACACAACGTACCTCAACAAAAGTCAACAAAAACCATCTCGAAACTCGCCCCAAAAACGCCCGTCCACCTATGATCCTCGTCTACCCCACCCCCACGGTGCAAAGCTCGAGAAATCGGCCCGAAGTTGGAGCAGCCTCCAACAGCATCGAGACGCCTCGGTCGTTGGTGCGCGACGCCGAATTCAGGCGTCGAAGGAAATGGCGGAAGAAGGGCTTTAACGTCGGAGATAATCGCGTTGACGAAGAATGAGAGGGGATGGAGGCGAAGTTGGGCATCGGCTCGGGGCTCGGTCGACGATGAGGAACGGCCGCGCATAGGGGATGGAGGAAGACGAGAAACGGGACGAGAGGAAGAGAAAGACGAGAAGGAAGAGGAGGAAGTAATTGCCATGCCGTACCCGGCGTCCTGATCCCGCCCGAAACCTCTCCGACCGCCATCCTTCTTGTCATCCTGAAACGGATCGATGCACCGCGACGCGAGGACGAGAAGAAGGAGGAAGAGGAAGATGAAGGGACGCGCGAGGTGTGCCCGTTGGCGGCCGCGGCCGAAAGTCGCGGACGCGAGACTCGAGAGACTGCCGCGTCGACTTTTGCGTCCGAGAATACGTCTTCCGACAATGAGGCCGAGAGAAAGGGACGTGGGACGAGAAAGGCAGAAGAAAGACGAATGTTTCATGAATAGCGGTGGGAATATGTCCAGATTTTCGGCGAGCTCGGATCCGCGGTCATGGAAGATGATAATGAAGAGAACCGTGTGCTCGGATAAGTGCGCGGGCGATTGTGTAAAGGGGACTCGTTAAATTTTCGTCTTTTCGCGGTAACAACTTTACGATGCGTCAATGAAATTGTAATCTTGTGATAGTACGAGTCCTTCGGATTGCGGTATTAATTAGCGGCGCTGTTACAGTAACAATTTTACGATTCTACTCTCGACTTTCTGGGACCGCACGATCAGCGTGTCCTTGTAATTTGCTCGAAGTAACCATTGACAAAGTTCGCAATCCCGGGGACCGGTCACGGAAACCTCGATTTTCGCTCCTGCCCCCAATCGCACCCTCTCAGATCCACAAACTCGCATGTGTAACGGGATCCGATAAAAGCGGCGGGTCCACGTGTCGCAGGGATCTTACGCGCGAGGGTTCGAACATGTTGCGTTAATGACCCTTAACTCCTGAACTTTTAATCCAATTTCCGTCGTTAGGGAGAGTTCGGAAGGTCTAGCATGTCGGATCGATCTGCACGCTTCGTTCGTCGATAAATCCACTTTGAATGGCGCCGTGGAACAGGGGACGAGGGCGGGAGGGTGGAAGAGGGAAAAAGATTGGGGAACAAAAGGAGTGGGGGAAGTTTTTTGCGCGGCTGGCGAGTTTTCAGAAATCGTGCCACGTTGTCCACGGTGAATTTACTGTCTCGATGATCAATTGTTCCGTGTTTTTTCGTTTCTTCGTTGTTTTATCTATGTGTTGAACTGCACTCGCCACCCGTCATGCGCGAAACTCTGAGTGGGCAGCTGACTGCTTCTTTCACTCTCTCTCTCTCTCTGTACATGTAAATTTTTGACATCCGATACAGCTGACTCGCGCACTGCCACTGTCACGAGTTTTCCTGGAATTTGACGGCTGAAATTCGATTTTATCCGTCTGTTCTCGTGGACGGCAATCGTCGAATTTTAGTTATTCGCTTAAATGACGACGGAAGAGTTGAGCAGCTCTTGATAATGAAGGGATGAACGAGGCTCTGATTTGTTTCCAACAACTCGAGCGGCACGGAGTTGAACTTAAACACACGATTCTGTAATTAACATAGTTCGTCAAATTTGATCGCCTATCTCAAACCAAAGTCTCGAAACCCGGTTTAACATTGTCAAACACACTCGAGCATGTCTAATTTACCAGTGTTGTGGAATGAGTGAGGTTTTTTGAGGTGCTAACAAATTTAATCAACACCGTGTGAACGAAGCATCAGCAATTCCGTCAGCCCGATAACGATTACCAACAAAGAATCGACGAGCATTTGTGGCCGCTGCCGCCATTATTCCCGGTAATGACTCAGGCCGTATATGTTAACACATGTCGTTCAAATGTGTCACGTTACATCGCCGTCGAGCCAAGGTAAGGCAAACAGGAAAGCATTGCTCATACGCATACACCATGCATAAAAGAATTCGCGTAATTCGATGACGAGCGACTCTTAGTCACGCGAATTAATTGCATCGTTCCGAGACTCCCATTGGCCTACGGCGAATCATGATTAAAGTGAATAATCGACCGTTTAACAGATTGTCCGTGGCTCGCGGAATATTTTAGTCTCGTTAAACATACCGGAGATCAGCCGACGGAAGATCAGCGATAGGAAACTTATGCAAAATATTTGAAAGTTCGAACCTCTCGAAGCGTATGAATCGACAAGACAGTGACGAATTGAAATATTGACACTTACGAGAATCTATTAAATGAGGAACGATGGACAGATGAAAAATGTGTCGCCAGTCCATCTACGGGAAAATGTTAAAACCGGAAACGATAAGCTTCCGAGGTCCTCGAATACGTACCCATATAGATACACGCGAGCGCGGGCTAGATTTGTTCCGGGCCGAAAACTCGCTGGCAAGGTAAACTGGGAAGGACCGATAACGGCGATCGTGCCTTATATGCACGAGCGAACGGAAAGAAGAACGTTTTCATGCAAAATGGCGAATGGAACGAATATACAGTCGAGAATGGGTGACGTCAACGTTTTGTCCCATTCCGTTCCATTCTGTTTCGCGAGGAGTCAAGCTGCGACCTAAATTAACTTCAATTCAGAGGCCTCTCCATATCTGTTCTTTTCTCTCTCTCTTCCGTCAGCTTCCACGAAACTACTTTCCTCTTCAACGAACAGGGAACAATCGGGATTATACCCCATTAAAATTGGATTTCCGACCGATTTTATTATTGGCCCGGAGCGGAGACGGCGGAATAAAGGCGGAAAATGAAAGAAAGACGGAAGTACAGGAGATTCCCCAGTGCGCGCGCGCGCGCTCACGTTTTCTGTCGGATGGTCCGAGGACTCCCGGCGTAATGTTTCACGTACCGAGGGTAGGAGGCGGGTTCGGGGCTTTATTCAAATGAAATATAAAATCCACGCGAGACCTCGCGGTACACGGGAGAGATCCTGCGGGGGAAAAACGATAATGGCGGAACGAATTGTTTTCCTCGGCTCGGTGGGCCAGTGATAGGGATCTGACAACTTCGTACTTGCGTCCTACCCGGGGTGTGTGCACACATGCGGGGGCATATGCAAATATTGAAAAATATATGACGCAGTAGTGGTGTCAACATCGCGTCAGAACACTTGCATCCTCGTATGTACATATGCACTCTCATGGGCACGGATTGTGATATACTGTGCGAGTCTACGTTTCGCCGTATATAAACGCAGAACAGTGACCTGACATGACTATGAACGTGTTAATATGCATCGCAGTCATATATCAATATACTGTACATGACTATATAATACAAACTTGCGCGTAACTATATGCGCAGACGAATGCATCTGCTCGTAGATGCGCACATAGACGAATAAAATGTACGCGTATGTACATGCATATGTACACGGTCATGGGTATACAATCCGGGGGTGGTTCGAAGGGTCATTCCTGTCGACCGAAAATCCCCTAGGATGTCGCCGTTCCCAGGATCATTGTTCTCGCAAACCGGCAATATTCGCGTATCGCTGGATATTTATCAAACGGCCGACCGGGTCTCCTGTCGCCCGACGATGGCCCATCGAAAGCTAGCAATTAATATACTCCCTTGTCGGGGTGTACGATTTATATTTATTTTTTCTCTCCGAACAGCGCCGCCGACCACCCTCCTCCCACTTTTTGAAGCGGAAATGTCTCTCTTTTGCGCTCACTTTATCGTCTCACCTTCCTCGCGACGAAATTCTCGCGGGTGACTTTATAAAACTATTCGCTGTCGAGCTTTCCGCGGGATAAACAGCCCCGGAACGAGCGCGGTGCTGATAAATTCATAACAGATTGCACGGACGGTGAGTAGAATGCGATGCAAGAACGGGGTGGGAGGTACAGAGATGCGCGGATATTTATATCAACGGAATTTAAGTTCCCAAGTTAGGAATAGGAATCCACGAAGGTGTTAATTAGCAGGAGTTTGAAACTTGCGAATTTATGTGCATCTCAATAACTAATCGAAACTCTTGGCTCATGAGATGCAAGTTAAATATCGTGTGCGGTATGTGCTGTAAGGATAAGGATAAATCCGTGGGTCTAGAAACTTTTAATAAAGCAAGTACGAAACGTCGACACAGGCAGAAGGAAGCCGTTTGACATTTATCGGCAAATAACTCGAGACTCCCGGATTCGACGGGAGCATAAATAATCCCAGATTCATAAATCGGTAATTGCGTAATCCGACGGGCATATAGATAAAACGGCTATCAAGTAGATCCTCAAATGGCACGCGGTAAACGCTTTTGGCCTGAAACTTCGCGGCGGCCAATTCGCAGTCCCGCTTTCAGCAAACAACCGCCGCGCGCCGGCTGGAATGAACCCGCGAAGCATTGATAAATTCATAACGCGTTACACGTGTTGCATAAAAAGGGAAGGGAAAGAGAGCGAGAGACAAAGAGACAGAAAGCGGGAAACGGATTAAAACAGAAGGAGCCAAAGGTTTTTTCCGGCTCACTCGATCGCGTGCTTTTTAATGATCCGACAATCGGGCGATCTCGACAGTGAGTTCATCGACGGCATTTCTAACGAGTCAATTGAACGACTCCCGTCGATCGTACGGCGCACAATGACGTAAATACGTCCACCCGCCGCCACTATGCATCGCTCGTTCGGAATTCGCGGCAGTTACAAGCGCGCGCGGCCGAATAAAACGACGAAACAACGCTCGAGTGTAAATGACATAATTGGCGAGCGTGTAACAAGCGTTTCCGCGCCTGCGGAAAAATATCACGTCACTCTCTTGCCTCTCTTCTCCGTCATCTCTCACTTTCCCAGCGCCTACGCATCCATTAACCGGAAATGTGGCGAGATAAACCGAATCCGTGGAGTGGTTGAAATCACTAGGCAAAGTAGGAAATAAAGACGTCTCGCTTGCTATTCTCTCATATTTCCATTCACCCTATTTCTCTCTCACCCCCCCTCTTACCCGCGTTCTTTTTGCACTCTTTCGCAATCATTCTCACCCTCCTCGTACTTATTCATCTGTCACTCGGAATGCTCGGTATATTGGCGGGGAATTATATTCGCCGCTATCCATCTACCAGCTACCATCGTATCTCGTTACCCCGTTTAAACCGAGCCCCTGCTTCTCGCTCGCACTCGACGGGTCGCTCACCTGGAACAGAGAATAAAAGGGCGCCGGCTGCAGTAAATGTCGTTTAAAGTCTCGCAGTGTCGCCTGTCGAATTAAAGGCATCGGGGGCGTATCAATGGGGCTCGCGCGAAATTAGACGAGAATGGAGATGAAGCGGCGGGCGCTTCCATTGATCTCTCGATACCGATATCTGAATTTCATCCTGCAGCGTACTTTTACCGTGCGCCACCGTTTTATCGCGTCATTCGTTCGCGAAGCCAGACTCGGCGGGCATCAAACTACAAAGTGGCCGGTATCGCAGCTGCCCGCGGCACATTCCGCCAGGAACAATATATGATTACGTACATATTTAGGGAACAGGCTCCGAAGTTACGGCGCCCGACACAGGCACGTCGTTTGCCGGTCCGGAAATTTGTTTCGCGCAGGTGTCGCGATCGTAGACACGCGAGTGTTAGATTTCGCGGATCGGCGAGCGAAGGGGCAGGGAGGTGGGAAATATGAGGTTTAACGGTGCTCGAGTCGGACGTCGTACAAATTCGTTCGATGCCGAGCGAGCGTACGGGAAATCCAGAACGTCGATGGTTTCGGCATGAACCTAACTCAGGACATAAATAATAGACGTTAAAGCGGACGGGCCCGCGTGATACGTGGACTCGGTATACGGAGAGGTTTATACTCGGATTCCTCACGGCGAGCGATATTTCTCGAGGCCCAACCTGTCTCTCTCTCTCTCTCCCTTTTCCGCGATCGATAGATCGATCGAGTTTACCCAACGGCGAGATTTGCCGCGCGGGGAAACTTTCGTCGGAGTGATTTCGCGGAATTTCGACGGATTTCCCGTGACGCTCGGCAACGTTTTTACGCTCACGAGGAACGTTATCAGCTCGGCGTCGTGCCGCGTTCATTAAACCGCGAATATTTATTCGCGCGAGTGCGGCACGATGCTTTTGAGCGATTGTTAATTTTTATTGATGTCCCGCTGATCGTCGGATCAACCGAATATCGCCGATATCGCTTTCGACGGGCAACGAGGTAAAAATTAGTGGAAATTGATGAGTTAATGTATCGAAATTTTGTTTACGCGTTTCATTATAATCTTAATCCGATGAAATGTTAACGATCGATGCGAGCAAAAAATAGACGATACAGGGTGAAGTACTGTGATCGTCGGCTTATGCAAAACCCCGTCACACTATTTGCATCGGAAATTTGAATACACTGAGTTGAGAAAATCCTCATCTATCCACAAGTCACAATGGAATAAAACTAAGAGTTCCAATAAAACATAAAAATGATGCTAACCGACAGACACCTTAACATCAGACCAAATCGACATTAAAGTATCGATTACTGTCTGCCCTACCCGAAACACGTGGGTAGCGCATTGCAAGTTTGAAAGGACTTGAAACGAGACCTTGGAGTTACCTTGCAGCAATACCGAATGGCCTATATACGAAGAAGAATTATCAATACTTCCTCGACGAGAGTGAAAGATGACTCTCGCTCCCTCATCAGACACGCCTGCCGGCATAATACCCCCACCCACTCCGCCCGACGACGAGGCGATATTGGCGTAAAAAACGACTCCTGACACGCCGCAGGTAGCGGTATCAAATGACGAGGGTGCCGCGCCGACAATGGGGCTCTAACGAAAGTAAAAAATGATTATCTGCCTAACACTGTGGCGGCGAGGCATATGGCATACGCGATCGCGGCGTCGAAAGGTAATTTTCCCGACGGCGCGCACGTATATCGTAACGAGCGCCAGAGTGAGGCTCTCTAGTAGTCTGAGCGGAGCGCGCGAAATGACAGCGGCGCCGCTAAAATGGCGGTCCGTTTTGACGCGACAGAAGGGCCGCAAATCCGATATGGACTCGTAATTGCGCGCGGCGGTCCTTTACAACGACCCGTATTCGCGCGCGGGTGGAAGAGGGCGAAATGTCATCGCTCGCGGTTTACTTTAATTAATTTTCCGTGGGCGCGCAGTTAATGCGCCGGCCACCCCCGACGATATTTATGCCCGGCGTGTGCCTCGTATTTCTCTGCGCGCAAGAGGTCGTATTCCGGGGGAAAATAAGCGGGCACGGAGGACCCGATTTTACGTATGGCTCTATATGCGGTTCTACGCATTTCGGAGGCGCCTGGCTGCGTATTGTTCGGTTCAACATCTGTTCGGCCATTTATCAATTTACTTAGTTGGTGCGGCTCTTCTTTTATTCCACCTTGCTCCTTTGTCACTTTCCTTCTTTCCATTATCCGCCCCTTTTTTGCACCCCCTCCCGTCTCTCTGCTCTCATATCCCTATTTCATTCCCAGCTTTCACCTATAATCGGACATTATAAGCGACGAGTTGATGGGGGGTCTTCTCTTTAACGCCTCCCATATTCCGGCTCCTCTCTCTTTCCCTTTTACCGCTCTCCACGAACCATTATGAACGAACACGCAACAACCATCACCACGGCTGGCATGATTTACGCGGACCAGTCAGCTGCAAGATATCCAAGACATTCGCGAAAAGCGTTTCGCACGGTGCGCCTGACAGTAATACAGTAATGAAATACATCCGACAATGAGCCACATCGAGCGCGTTCGTTGAAATTCAGTAAGCCAGTGGCGTACACACGGCCTGCGCACGCTTTCATGCACTATGTACTTATATGCATGCATACGTGTGCCGGCATCAGACAAAGAGTTGCTCGGTCGATGTTTTGTATTTCCATCACGTTGTTAGGTCGGACCCAGTAATTGGCTGGCCAGGTAACTTCGATTAAACGCGTGACGTTGATAAAGCAATTAATCCAAGTTAATTCCGAACGGAGGTGTCGAAATGGATCGAGAAGCGTCGGAAAATTGACCGTGTAAATTTGGGAAGCCTGCGCCGCGGCAGGATTTTGTATTGAGATGTTGCGATGTTTTCAAGGTTGAAGATGCTGAAGTATTCCAGACGTACCGTCGCACTATACATAGCATCAATATAAGATCTGCGTCACAAATTTATAGGAACTGGATCAAGAAAGGTAGTGACTCCAACTTGTCTTCCACTTGACACATGCCACATTCGAGAGATGATCCTAGGAAAAAGCGAGCGAGAATGGTCGCGTCGGAGTGAACGTCCGAGTTGGAAAGACGATACTTTCGCGTCAGCGTTAGAATCCAACACTGTAACGGGGTCAGTTCCCCATGGAGGCTTTCGAAAATCCGGAAGGTAGGGAGAGCAGATGCCGCTTTCGGGAGAGTGCAGAGCGCGAAGAACAGAAGTGCCCCCGGTGTCAAACCGGTTATTTAAGTGTTAATAAGGGTGGCGCCACGAGAAGGGAGCGGTCGATGAGGATTTTTATGAAGTGGTCAATTGGGAGACGAGGGCCATTGAATAATGAGGATTATTCGCTTAGAGAGCCATTCGGACCTTGTTACAGGCCTTTACTTCGGTTCGATTTATAAAAAATAATCATTAAAAGGAAAAATGGTCTCGAACCGTCGAAAATGCGTTGTAAAAAAATGGTGGACTGCGAATCGCGTGTGACGCGACATGGCTGAAGTTTGACGTCATTTTAAACGCCATTGTACATTTAAATTCTCATTTAAACACCCACGTATACAGAACTTCGCCGACAATAGGTGTTCGCGCGGCCGAAGACACGTTGATTTAAAAATCAACGTACGCCATCTTGCGACCCCGCGAGGAAGGCGTTATTATTCCTGCTCCGGCGCAACGTTCTCGTCCTTAACCACGCGAGAGCATCAAGAAGGATAGATGCGAGGGAAGAAGCTTCGTACGCGGAAGCGACGACGTTTCATAAGACAAGTTTCATGTCACCCGAAGTATCATATACCTCACATACCGCGCACACGTGCGCTCCTGTCATGTTCCAGGTTGAGGCTGGCCGAGGGAGGGCGAGAAATACATATGCACACGCGCGTGTTCGCCTACGTATCAGGACATCTATACGTACATATTACACGATATGCATGCACCGAAAAAGGAACGACACGTCTCCGGGATAGATCTACGTGCTGGGTTCTAGGTATACGTGTACAGATTTTCCGAACCGGGTAAACATCCGGAATCCAGCGAAATGTTTAGCGCGAGCGCGGTCTATAATCGGCCGACCGAAGACCGACGGAATAATCTAAACGTTCGACTCTCCGCGTGGGCGTGTGCGGATCGCATTAGCCTGACGTCAGAAGAGATTAAGGAAGTCACGAGGGGCGTCTATATTCGAGCGAACGAGTGAGACGGAGAAAGAGAAAACAAGCAGCTCGGAGAACGTGGGAGTGAGAGAGAGAGAGAGAGAGAGAGAGGAGAGGAGAAAAGTGGGGGACGCATTGAAAGGAGTCTTCGCACTCGCCATTCGATTCCATTCATCGGTCGATACGCAACGCCCTATCCACCCTCGGCCCCTGCAACCCCTCGGAAATGCCCTGCCTCGTAAATTTCCGGAAGCAGTTCCTCCGGTGAACAAACGTCGTATTGTTTGGTTCGAGAGGAGCTCTTTCGCGGCTGCCTTTAGTTCGTTGTGCATCGCTAAATCACGGCTGCCCACACTTTCAAACGCACTTTACGTGTACACGACCGCGTCCTGAATGCAACGTCTCAGCCACACGGAAAGTTTATACGAGTCCGTATACAAGCTGATTGAGGAATGTATACTAATCAGAGCGAGGCTCCGACACGTGAACCTTCGATTAACCGCTGTTCTGTCGTTTTCTCTCGTAGAATCGTTAACTTAAGCTTAAACATTTATGCATGCCGGTGATTATAAAATGTGCGTCTGAAAAATTCACGGAAAAAAAAAAATATACAATTTTCCACTTATTTCGCGTTACATCGGTTTACATTATAATTCAATCATTCTCAGATTTTTCGGTTGGACCACTTTTTTAATCACTGGCACATATCGCATTTCCGAGACACAATAGACGACTATGTGGAGTTCGAAGGGCATGCCGAAAGTTCGACGGGCTTGAACTGATGCGTGAGGACAGTCAACGGCGGTGGGCTAATTCCGCGGATAATTGATTGGAGATTAAAACTTATCAAACCGAACAGCGCGAAGGTTAATTAGTCGCTCCTTATCGCTTCTCGTTAGCCGCTCGTACGTCAGAAGAGGTCACGGCGTCAGGTGATAACACGGCACGACGTGACGATGGTGTCACGGTCCTGTCCAAATATGCAAGTTCGATATTGATGGCGACTGTCGATCGAGTACGTTCACGGAATTAGACCTTTGATTACCATTAACGCTTTGCATTTAAGGCAATCTGCGTGACGCGCGCTTGATCTTGGAGGCCAAGATGTCTCTTCTCCTCGACCAATCCGTCTTTCGGCGTAATGAACTCACCCACAGCACCTCAGCAAAACCGTTATTATTTAATTCAGTACAAAATTCTAATTTCTGCTACAACCTTTTAATAAACCATCTTAGCACATATATTCACAGACCACTTCACCCCATAATTCCTTACAAGACGTATCCCAAAAGTTTACACGGAACAATTCAGAGACACCCTGTAGAAAGCCTGGGATTTATCACGTCATGTACCGAATTCAAGCCGCGCTATCCAAAAGAAGAAGCACATTACCAACATTGGCCGTATCGCCCCCGTCAACAAATATATCCGATTAACCAAGCAGCACTTTTCCCCCAAACTTTCGTGACACCCTGTGCCATCGTCATTCTACACGTGCGTCGTCCTCCCATACGTACACCCATACACACACACACACAAGCGTGCACCCAGGCTACACAATGTACACACGACACGACCAACGTCGCTTGCACATACGCATCGTATATCTATATGTCCATATACATCGATCCCGGTAATGTTGCACGAGGAGTGACTCTGACTTATTGACAAAGTGATAAAGTCGGGGCGAGCTAAGGTAGCGTTAGATGCGGTGCAGTAACGCCCGGTAAGTATATTGCAGCGCTGCAGTGGCGTAACGTTACACCCACCCCGTCGCGATGCCATTCCGCCCCTGCCCGGGACGTCCCGAGGAATTATGTCCCGTAGGAAAGCACGTAGACGCGCGCCCCGCGATCACGTGAACTCCGATACCTTCATGCCGACGAATGGGATTCGGCCAATGGGTTATTGTTGAGGAGTCGTATTTCAGCGGAAATAAGTGCGCGCGGTTTATGTATGTAGGCGTCTGAGTGTGCGCGTGGCATCTGACGTGTACACGTTGCAGGAATAGCATTCGCAGCGATCTTGGATGTCTCGGCGAATTTCGTATGGCAATTGCGGGCGGAGAATTAGTATGACACGATTGTATCGAAAATGTAATTTGCGAAGGTGGTGGATATCAGGAGTACTCCGAATATTTTCGCCGCAGGAAAGTGCGTTTTCTCGCGCAATGAAGTCTAGCGAATAGTATCGAAAATGTAGTTTACGGATTATCGTAGGTATCAGGAGTGATCCTAAATATTTTAACCGTGCCAAACGTATTTTCTCAGGCAATAACGTCTTGCAATTCGCAACGCTTGACATCCACACTCCGCGATTACGGTAGGAAGACGCGTGTAACGTACATGCATCCAGTCGTAACTCCTTAATTACCCCGACATTCGCTGCATGTGTGCTCAGACGTCTCCGCTTCCGTGAGTATGCCGCAAGGGAGAAGAAAGACATAGACGTAGAAGGGAGAGAGAGAGAGAGAGAGAGAGGACGTCAGAGAGGGTTGCAGATGGAGCACATTTTATACGTCGCGGTGAGCGACAGCACGTTCGTGCAATTGCAATTGGAACGATGCATCGTCTACCAAGGGACAATCACCTGGGGGAGGGCATCATTGCTGTAGAATCTGAATTCCATGATAGACGGTGGACGGGCGTACTCGCATGAATATAATATGAGTACACACGTATGTAGCACGTAATACTAAGGTATTGAGGTATTTGAAGAATCACAGCTATATATACACATAGATACGTAGACGCGACATTATATCTAACGTCGGTAGAAAATGTGAATCTGGAGCACGGCTCCGATCGATCAAACGTAGCTGAAACGAGTAATTTTGTTGTGATCGACGGACAGTGCACGGATAACGTTGACATTTTTCGTCACTTTGAACACGTCCGAAAGACCTCAATTTCTGTTGTTCAGTGTGTTCAATCAATGATGTGGAATGAAAAAATAGAGATCCGCGAGATTATCGGGGTGTTTCCGCTTAACGTCGAAGGGCGCGAAAATAGAGCTGAAAATGTCTGTCTAGACGTCGTATTCGAAAATAGACATTTCCGCGCAGGCGAGCGACGTCGGCCGGGGGAAAAAAACCGAGAAAAGCATTAATTGGAGCGGTCTTCGAGCGGGTGAAAAAATAATTGGAGTGCGAAGGGGGTTGGATGGTTGCCTCGGCGCAGACGGTCCTCGCCGCTTTCACTCCTCGTCGGAGTCTCAACGAACTTTCTTTCTCGCGAGAGTCAACGTCTCTTCAACGGTAAGAAGTGAAAAGGACAAAGGAAAATAAGTAAGGACAAAGAGGAATTCGCGGTAGAATGAGCTGAAACAAAGCGTACTTTGTAAAGCGGATTTTGAAATAATGTGTGGCTTTGCTTCAGGGAGAAGAGAGCGGAAAGAGGAGAGAACGAAAAAGGCAAGGGCGGAGGGAAGGCTGGAGAAAGGGGCGAATTTTTAAGCGTGCAGATATATATACGAGCGAGTTGCGCGGTATGCGTGTCCCTAGATTACCGAATTACTGGCCAGCCGTACGACATTGTCTGACGAACATTGCATTTCAAATTTCAAAGCCCCTGCATTCTGGGTGGACGAAGAATACACATCTTGGCAGCTTCTTCTCCGCTGTCCTAAAGGTCCTAGAGGCAAGGAGTGGACAAAGCTTATTTAAGGCTCTTCGAGCGTTCTTTAAACGTACTTCCACGCAACTGGGTCACACACTGGAACACGATTAAATTCCTTCACGTGCCACGACGCTCCAGAACTCACGATTGCAATGCGTAACGGGCCCATTATACGTCCGCGGGGGCGTCTGCCGTTGGCATTAGTCCTTATATGCTGAGAGGCGTCGTTAAACTTCAGTGCCTGCGACCAGAGTACCGTCGAGAATATGATATCGCTGGTCTAACGCCGATAACACGCGACGATATAAGTGAGCATTCGCATGCGCCGTTACGATTTTTCACCTATCACAATCTTAATTTTGCATACGACTATCCCTCTCAATTCGTTCCACTGACTTCATCGCACCACCGCGCAATTAATTAACCAATCATTGTTGGCTAATTGAAATAATTTCGTAATATCAGTCGCCGGGGTAACGTTACACATCCAATTTACCCGACCTCTATTCTCTTCACTCGTCATTTTTCAACACTGCACTTCCTTCGGCTCAATATTTTCGAACAGAAAGATTTCGCCGGAAGCGAGAGCCGGCCGGTGGGGGATCGATCTACAAAATTGACGTTCAGCTTTTAATGAACGTCCGTCTGAAAAGTTTACGGGCGCGAAGAAGGGAGGGGAAAAAATTGAAACGCAAGTGAGGAAGAAGTGTGTGTGTGTGGGAGGGAGAAGGAGAACGCGTTCGATGCGACTCGATATTTTTCCCCGATCGTAAATTCCAATTTCTTCGCGATAACGAGGCGAGCGAAAAAAAGAGGAACGGAGGACGGGTGAAACCAGAGAGGGAAGGAAAAGTGGAGAGAAAGAGGAGAGAGACAGGTCGGTGTTCCTCGGGACGAAACTTCTTTTGCAAACAAAAAGGTACACAGAGATGTTAAAAGCGGTGGGTCTTGAAATAAGGAGCGTGTAATGAGGGAAGGAATAAAAGGCTCCTCTCTCGCTCTCTCTCTCTCTCTCATTCTCTCTCCCTCTCGTCCATTCCTCCTGCTTTCCTTCTCCTTAGTCCCCGACCGCAACACTTCACCCGTCTCGTTTTTATTATTCCTCCCTCCATCCCCACGCAAACGACGCAGTCCGCCGCTCATTTTCTAATGTAAATTTATCGAAAACTTTTTCGCCGGACGAACGAGAGTGACTAACAGCACCCCGCGCTTTTCAATGCGCCATTCCTTCGCGTTCACGATCGACTCGACGCACGAGACACTAACGAACCATTTAATTATATTAAATTACATCATACAATCCGTTATATCTCGCACAATAATTTAGACTTCCCACGCGCATACACACACACACACACACACCTACGCATGGACGTTAATTTCTTTTCTTCCGCGACCCCCCCGCAGCGCCCAGAGCACAATAAACCCTTTCGCAGCCCCCGGGGAGATAGAAGTTGCCGGATAATTTCCGCGGATGCTCGAAATTAAAAAAGTTTCCCGGCGCGAGGATTTCCGCGTTCCCCATCGTTCGCGTTAATCGTTCGAGCGTGATCGGTCTTTTGTCCCAGGCCGTCCTTCGCCTCTCCTCCTCCTCCCACGCCGCCGGTCCGGCGTCCTTCAGGAATGAAGTGAGTGCAAAGACAAACCGCCGGGCGACGAAGACATACTTTGCCGTCCGTCCCACGCTCGCCGTCTCATACTAATTCAACTCCTTTCGCGAATCTCGTCTGCCCTTCGCGACGGGATTAAGCTGTTTAAGCGTGATTAAAATTTTAATTATGCACCCACCGGAGCGTTGGACCTCTGGCGCTGCGAGAGATGGCAGATCTCAACGAACGGAATGTCGCTCGAGCTCGTTAATCGTGCCACGTAGAACCGGGCCGAACGTTAATCGGAGATTCGTTTCCGGATCTGGCCGGCTATCGCGATAAACGACGGTTAAGGGGCGTTTATGTTAATTGAGCGGCCGAATTAAATCGGGCACGGTTAATTAAGTCGCCTAGACGAAAGCGCGCGCGCTCGGCTTAATCTCGTTTCTCGTTGTCGCCGTGCGCGCAATACAGGGCGCGTACTAATGTTCGGTGCACGAGGCAGTCGGTTATTTTCAACGGGCCGGAAACATTTATGATATCATGAAAGACGAAACATTTTTGCCGTGTGACGCACGCGCGGCGGACGGTTAAAAATTTAGATATAACGTTTTTTAAGTGAATTCAAGCCTCTACTTTCGGAATGACGATGAGCGCTGAAGGATTTATGATTCGGTTAGCGTGGAAATAGAACGGGGTGATGGTTGCTGTCGAACGATGTCGTATTATGCTATAACCTGTAGGCGAGGACGAGATTTTCGCGTCGATTCGAACCGTTCGCGGAATGATAGAAGACGGAACGTGTATGACGCATGACGCTTCGGTGAACGAGGAAAAATTGAAATGGCGTGTCGCGATTAACGTAACATGGATACTGAGCGGGATATGCATTGTTTTTAAGCGCTGATTCTATCCTCTTGAAGCGAGTCTCGCCTATTATGATACACCTTGTACGCGAATATAAGTGCATCTATGTATAACAACGAGGCTGCCGTCCCGTATCGAGCGACAAGTGCCGCTCAAAGGTATCGACGTGCCGTTTTATTCTGTGCTAATAACTCGGAGCGAAGTGGAACAACCGGATTAGCGATTATCGAGTGGGGCCGAAAATTACTGGTGCCCGAGTTCTATTACCGTTCGCCAACGGGGAATCGGATAAGGGATAAACAGAGAGCCAGAGAGAGAAAGAGAGAGAGAGAGAGAGAGAGAGAGAGATGCCGCCACTGATATTACACTCACTAATTCGTTAGAATCGCGCCAATGTCAAATTACGTGTTGGAATTTTTCCCATTCCCGCCTGTTCCATCATCGTCATCGTCTCTCGCCTCTCATCTTGCCAGTTTCGTCTCTCACCTGGGCTTCTCGTTAAATTTGATTTAAGGCTGGTCCATTCCCGCAAAGCGACCGCCCTCGTTCCATCCCCGAGCGTGGAAAAACGCACAATGATATCTCGTTGTCGCGCATTTTTCGACGGGCCCAGTCTCTGCGAATTGCGCGACACGGACAATTCAGAGACTGAACATTGTCAAATTTGTATGTACTGTCGCTGCAAATTTTCTGATATAAATATATAATCGTAAAAAGTGAATTGCGCGACACAGACATTTTCGGAAATTTAGAAATTGATCTGTGTACCTTCAGGTTCTGTAGGTGTGGAGGGCTGGAGCCCGCGATATAAATCTGAGACTTATCTAACAAGTATCACGAACCTATGTCCACGCCACCTATCACTCATCTCCGACCCACTCAACGACAGCTTCAACCTTCTCCGAGATTTATCGCCGCGCACACCCGTCTCTTCAGGGTTTCCAGGACGGTTAACCCGTCCGTCCGATTTTCGTCGACACGCACTCGCGAAATGAGGAAGAGCGCGAGTAAAAGGACGGAAGTTGCGGAATAGAAAAGAGAAGGATAAAGATGAAGAGAAAGACAGAGAGAGAGGAGTAAGAATGGCGGGTGTAGAAATAGCAGTTCGTGGGTGGGACGGGTGGGACACGTTGGCGTCCTGGCAAAAGCCTCGCACACGCTTCTCTCTCCCCTTTGTGGCGCTTTTTTCCCATTCAACTTCCGGAATTAACCCAGCCGCGTCTTTCTCGGCTGCTTAATTAACACCTTATTGTTATCGGCCAAAGTTCCGTTTCTCCGTCTCCCTTCGCCCGACACGACGCCGGGTCGTATCTCTCACCCCTTTCGCCCGTTCCTCCTCCCACGCCCGCTACTCGTTTTCGCGTTTTTTGTCTCTTTTTCAGGCCGCCGCGCGTCAACTTCTTTTTTTTTTCTGCCGACGGTCGAAATTTCCGTTTCTTTTGTTCGCGACACGTCGTCGTCCGCTGATTTCGCTGGCCGAGATGAAAGAGACTTTTCGATTCTTCATATTCGCCGGTTCGATCTTCCTTCCTCTCATCCCTGGACGTATCGGGGTGCTTTTCTTTTTTCTCTTCACAGTGCCTCTACTCGAGGCCATACCCTTCCTACTGGCTCTACAATAATTCGTCAGTTAAATATCACCTCTTTGTTCGCCGTCAGGTTCTTTCGCTATTCCCTCTTCCGTTCCGTTCTTTCGCCGACTATTATCATCGATCGTTGCATCAATTTCACGACAATGGACGCACGAGGACGCGCTCGTTCAGGAGGAACGATTCGTTTGACGACGAGGCTATGAGGACGGCGGAAGAAAAGAAGGTGGAAGGGGGGGAGGACGCGGGATTGAATGAGAGCGGCGAATCAATTATCGTGAGAACCGGCGAGGCCATCAAATTTCGAGCCGACTAAACTCCGAAAATTGGGAACGATTAAACTTCAAAATTCGCCCCGCACAGTTAGCTATCTGTCATCTGTGCGCGGTTTAAACTTTCAGAGACTATCAAATCGACATCAAAGGGAGCGAAGAGGAAAGAATTCTCGATCCTCGCGCAACCGCAGCACGTCGTTCTGAGGTAACCGGCAATTTTCATAAACCACCGCCAAATGAAATCTCGTTTTCGGCGGGAGCCGCGGAAAGACAGCGGGCAGGATAAATCATGCTTACTTTCTTAGAGAAACTTCCTGACTTACTCGAGGAACGAGTGTCGTTACGTAGTCGGGACGAGAGATGGGGTAGAAGACGAGAGAAGACGAAGAAAGGACGTAACGGAACGAAGGCGAAACCGCAATGTGCGGTCGAGGCAAAGGAAAGCGAAACGAGATTAACAAGTTTCGAGAGTTTAAAGTATTCTGTCGACGACATTTTTCCTCGCTGATAAAGAGAGGGGATGGACGGGATGAAATGGCAGAATCCGACTTTCTTGTGTAGCGCAAAATGTTTTTTTTTGTACGGGGAAAAAGGATGGAATCGGGAATTTTGCTGAAATTTTTGGCCAAGTTTCGTTCAGCGCACACACATTTCGAAAACCGCACGTTTTCGTCGAATTTGATATCTGCACCGTACAGACGGATGATTATGGATTCATGAGCACGGGGTGGAAGGGAGATAAGAGATAAGGCGGGTGTAGAATATGTACAAGGGCATGGAACCGTTATTATACCTATCGGTTGCTATTGGATGGCAGAGGGTGAACCTGATAACCCAGTGATAATCCTTCCATTAAACAAGAATAATGACGTTGGTCGTATTCCTATACCAGCTAGATACGCCAATAAAATACAACATAATATCTTTCCATAAACATGACGCTAATTTTTGTTAGCTTCATGACCTAACTTTCACCATGCGCATCCTGCTGGCATATCCGTAAATAGTGTATTATCTTCCGCGAGCTCCAGAATCGTTTATGTGCGAATGATCGGTAAAACCGAACAAATCTCAAGCCCTGAAACTCGAGACCGCGCTCGCCTGCTTACGGGTATAATCAGGGGAAGCAGAAAAGGGGGTTAACTAGAAACAGACCGGAATTGAGAGACTCAAGAGGAATGAACATCGGATTGTCTATTCCCCGTTGCGCCGCCCCTATCTTTCCCTACATAACTCCTTCCGTCTCAACTCATCCCAAGCCGAACACGCGCACACCAACTTCATCCCGACAACGTTCTCAAAAGCAACATCCATATTTACGAACCGGCAAGTCTCGAACGGGGCTTCGTGCATCGCGGGGTTGGGGGGGTGGTGGAAAGAGGGGAGGGGTAGGTGCGGGTGCTCAAATATTTGCGTCGGCACGTGCGCCGCGTTTCTACCCCTTTATCGATCTGTTGACATATCGGCTTCCGGCCATTTTTACCGACAATATTGTCTCGATATCAAAAGAGCCTTCTTTCTCGCTACCCCTTCCCCACCACTCCTCCCGCCCCAACCACTTTTGCATAATCCGTAGCCTTCAAAAGGCGCGTCTAGAATTTCGCAATAACGCGTGGCGCAGACTTCGGGGTATGGAGTTGGCCGCGCATAGTCGTAGGTCGAACGGTTAACGGGTCGAGTGGGGAGGGATGAGAGTCGAGACGCAATAATCGATTCTTGCCGACGTGCGAGCAAAGCCTCGCGAACTTCGGAATAACCGGCCTCTCAACGGCTTCCACCTATGTGTCTCGTAATAATCGTCGGTCTCCGCACGCAAATATCGCGAGCCGAGTCACGTCGTCGACTGACGGAGAACTGACAATATGAACTAATTGTAAGAACTAGAGGACGATAGAAGGGACGAGCGATTTTTGGTAGTCGAAATTTTCGAGTCGTGTTCAACGCACTGCCGGTGTACTTGGGTCGAACGAGCGCCCGGGCAGAAGGGGTTAAATGTAAAAGCTTTCCCGTTTCCCGTTCCTTATCTCTGGCAAGCCAGACCCGGCAGAGATCGAAACTCAGAGCTCGCAAGCTTCGGCATTCACGTGCGAGTTTCCAGAGATCATCTCCGCTTTAAAACGCTCTTTGACCGAGACACGCGTCCCCTACCTCGCTGTTGCTCCCCATTTCTTTTTCCTTCCTTTGTACCATCGGTAACCCGGGCTCAGTTCCTGGAGGTCTTTCATTTTGGTCACGTTCGACGCTTCGCTCTGCGGGCGACGGTGTGCATTATTCACGACCTCCGGAAAAGCTCGAAACGCCGATTCGATCGGCGCAACGTCGGACGGCGCCGATCGAAGATACGAATATGAGGGAATTAAGAGTCCTGACAGCGTCAAACGTGAAGTTCGCAAATTGGCACGATCGAATGCGAAAAGTGCCAGGAATCGCGCCAACGCAATAATAGGATGCACGAATAGATATTTAACGAAATCGAGCGCATGTCGAATTATGGCGCCGTTCGAGTTAACACGGCGAACGCTTTGAGAGGAGGGCTAAGATAAACAAATGCAAACAGTAATCATCCCGTCCCAATTTCGCCCAGCCGCGCGCCGAGGATCTCGAATTCGAGAAACACTCGAGGGGTCGACTCGCGAAAAGGGTGGCGCCGGCAGTTCGGCGATTCTCGACATTCTTAATTACTCTCAGGCTACTTCGGGACTTTCGATGAGAGGAGGCGGCGGAGGGCCGAGAGGGCAGGAGAAAGCGCGTTTTAATTACTGTCAGGGCCACTTTGGGACTCGCGAGACTGCCGAGCAGAAATCTCGACACCTACGAGGCTCGTCTGCGTCGGCGAAGACGCGAACGCCGAACGATTCGGCCGTGCGAAATCTCAAAATCGCTAATTCGAATTAGCGGTCAACGGCTCGTCAAGAGGTCGGTCGAGGAGTTGAACAAGGGGAATGGAAGGGGAAGGGGGGAGGGGGAGTGCGGCTTTGAGAGTCGGAAACGTACTTTGACCTTTGATGAGTGTACTTCGCGTGTTGGTTTTTGTCCTCCGGACCCCATTCTCTGCCCTTCTCTTTTGCCCTCTCTTTCTCACCCCTCCCTCCCCTCTCTCGCTGCCTTCTCCTCGTGTGCCATCCACCCCCTTCCCGCCCTCTCCCCGCAATTCGTCTATCTACGTTTGTCCACCCGCACGTGCTTTGTGTACACGTCCGGGGGTGAAAAACACACAGACAAACCAACGTGAATAGCGGTCGGTTGAGTGTTGCTCTATGTTCTCCCATACGGATGTGTTGGTTCGCTCGTGTATTTACGCAAATGCGCTGGTGTGGCTGATGATCGATGTATGTGCGCGCGTATATACTCGGAGCCGTATTTGTTCTGCTTATCTGTCCTCTCTCTGTCGGCCACAGTGCCGCGGCGAAGTTTGGACTCCATCGTTTCTTTCACGCCGGGCCTGTTCGTCTGTTTGGAGAACGCTGATCTCCGTTCGCCGTGGCCGCACCGTGTTCCCACGTTTTCCGCGATACCTGCTGCGCGGATCAAAATTCGAAATCGTGTGCCTCGAAACGTTCGAAAACGGAGGAATTTGGAAATTTGCTGACGGATCGAAAGTGGCCAGCATAGTACGGATCATTGCACTGTGTAATGTGACGATACATTTTCGGTTCCTTATCGAACCAATTTCTGTACTGCGTAAAATAACCCGTTTCCTGATGGCACTAACTATTGCAGAGTGGCATCATTCATTCATTGTACCGCACGAAATATCGCGACGATATGCCGGCATCTCGTAAATTATGTAATATGACAAAGAACTAACGGTGACGATCAAAAAAATAGTCCGCCGGGCAAAGGTCTTCGGTTCCGCCGATTAATTTCCTTTCAACCCCCGGGTGAAAAGCGTTACGCGCCAGGACGTCGTAAAACACCGGGCCATTATTCGAAGGCCTGCCAACACACCCGCGCACGCACAATATCGCATCCCTGCCCGGCGGACGGTTTTGTGCATTCCTCGGACGCGTCAAGCGGCCTGAGCGATTCGAGTCGCGCCGCTCCTCAACCCCCTCGACAGCCCATCTTCCAACCCCCTTTGCGCAACGCTCGAATGATGCCCAGGCAAATCCGCGCCAATAATCCGCGGGCCGAGATTTTATGGCCGACGCGTCACGCGATAACGAGGCATATCCGTTCGGCCAGCTGTGTGCGTGTGCGTGCTGCCATCGGCGATAAATCACACGCCGACCACACGTTTCCTTCGGTCCGAGCGACGAAATCGAAAGTGTCTTGCCCTTTTGCATTTTTCCGCCCTCTCGGCACTCTTTCGCACACTCCTTCAGGCATCCGCTTCTGCGTCTCTAACGGTCCGAGAACTTTTATCCATTTATACGTCTCCGTGTTTGTTCATGTATAAATCCGTGTCGCGTAAGACTGAAGAGCGGGAAGGCAAAAATTTACCTCTCGCACTCTGATTTTAATCCCCCAGTCGTCGTTGAAGAAAACATTCCATCCAACGCGACGCGCGCGAATGTACTTCTCTCTCAATTTTGCCGCTGTCTCGATAAAAGTCAGACCAAGAGAAATGGCGTCTCTCGAGGAGCGACAAGATCGAAGAGGACGTTAGAGTGTAACGAAGAGGTAGAAAGAGATGTGCGGAAAACGTCAGGCGTGAGGAGAGGAATGAAGAAAGCAGTCGTTGAAGATGTTAAAAAAGAAAAAGAAGACAATATTTTCTACAGTTTCCAGAATAGCGAAATATTAAGTGTGTCACGTACGCGACGCACATCCATCCCACGCCACGGTCCGAAGAAAGTTTCTCGCACACAGCAAAATATTGCAGAATGGATGAGAGCTCTGCTGCCGAAAGTGGCGGCGCGGCATAACAACAATAACGAAGAAAAGGGACACGTTCTTTTTTTTCTTTTTCTTCCGCGCGGTTAATTGGGAGTTCCATAGAAAATGGCCGACCCCTTTGTGCGCTCTAAAACGGGACGACGTATAGCGTGCATTATACCGTCTATGTAGGCTATGCATTCCCTACAGGCGTTACATAATGCACGCCCGTAACGTGTTCCCGTTTCGATTCTGGGCCACTCTGTTGATCCTGCCGGCGCGCAATTATGATAAAGGAAAACAATGGGCTATCCTGCTTATGCGTGATTAACTTCTTTCGACGCGTCGATGTTCCGCTTCGAAAGCTCGAAATACGCTCGAAATCCCAGCGAAACTCAAACTGCGCACTCCGATCATCCGAAAAACTAATCTCTAAATACCTGCAGCGTCCGTCACATTTCTCCGCGGCACTGACTTGAAAGAATTTCAGGATCGATTTTTCCCATTCTCACTCCCTCGACAAATGTCACGCCCCTCCGTAGAAATCCACTTTAATCTCGTCCCGCGCCGATGACAAAAAAGAATATGGGTCAATTTCGACAAAAGGTATCTTTTATATATTCACAAAGCGTCAGAAAATTTCGCGCGCGCACTCGTTGACTGACACAGAACGCGCGCGCGCACGCCGTCCAGGCCAGTGTTCCACGAGTTAAAAAAAAAAAAAAGAAGGAAAACAAAATCACCGCGGCCAATCGCGACTGACGTCGGGCGGGCTGAAAAATGGAGCGAAAGCGTTTGGGGCTCTAATCCGATACATGGTAAACCGAATATAATGCCGAATCGCCGGTAAACGCGCCGCTCGTACATCATTCGCCGCGCCGCCGGGTTTATTCTACGAACTATTCAGTGGTTCCGCGTTACAGAGAAGCCATACGTCACGTTGCTCGGCCTGCCCGATTTCCGCAAATTCGCGTTTTATAACGGCCCAGAGACCTGGCCCGGAGCGGCGACAAAATGCCGTCATTTTGCTTGTTTTCATTTTTCGATTCTCTTCTGCCTTGTCAGGCAGTGGACAAAATTGATAACTCGCGCGAGTTCGAAATGAACGATTGGGCGAGCCGACGGGGGACTATATACATTTTTCAGGAAACGCTACGTACCGACCATCTGACCTATTCGAGACTACATCCCGTAGACAATTAATATATAAATTACAGGTTCGTACAGGTCCGACGGCAGAACTCTTCGTACCATCGAAATAATTATAAGCATGGCACGACACATGCCCCGAGGAGCCGATGGACGCTCCACACTTCAGTTTGACACATTGCGAGGAGGATGTGATAATAATTGCCTCGCGTAACAGCGACAGCGGTCGTGTAATTAACAAAGAACAACATCGGCCTGGTGGCGTCAGTTAGAAACATTTCGCATTTACCGTGCCGTTGAAAAAGAACGCCCGGCCACCTTCTAGCCGAGGCGTTCCGCGTAATTCTCTGCAATTATTCGCGGTGCTTGTTTCGGAATTAACATTGTTCTTCCGGCTCTTCGTTCTCTGGCCCTCCTCCTCTTCTTTCTCTCTCGACGGTCGCGAAGTTCGCGATTTTTAAATAAGCCATTCCTCCCAGGGGAGAAAGAGCTTAAATTGTCCGCTTCGCGATACCGCGCGTCGGCCAATAATAAGGAGAGGAGGAACGACGTTCCGCGCGGAGTTTCGCAATTTTCGAATAACCTACGCTGACGGAGATGTGAAATGAGATAGACCCGGCCGCGGGGATGGGAAAGTTAAATCTGGCGATGAATAATGAGCGCGGCGACGCGCTCGATTCTTCGCGTCTCGAAATTCGCAATTTTTAAACAATTCCCATGGCAATCTGTTCCGCCAGGGAGAACGGAGCGAGAAACGTCGCAGACACTGCCGGCTCCCGATTTCGGGAGAGATTTTTTCGACGCGCGATACATAAGTCGACTACTACACTGTGGGGCGTGCTCGATAGTCAATGCACGCGATATATTCGTGGAGCGAAGAAAGTCGTTCGGTGCTAACATTTTATCGGGACCGTCGCGGTATCGTGCGCGTAATGACGCCGAGCGCGAGTAGGGCGTTTGCGAATTTGCGGAATTCGAAGCCGGCAGATAATGTCATCTCCAGGGTGATTAGACGATCGATAATGAGACGTGCTCAGGCTAGGAAGTCGTGACGTCAGTACGTGATCGGACCCTGCGGTCGAGGCGGTGTGAAGGTGCATGGACGTGGACGAAGTTGGAGATGGTACGGGTTATGTCCGTGAGCTAATATACGATTCATATCGTATAGCCCATTAACGATATAACACGTTGCATTACCCGGACTATATACATACCGCTTACCCGGTTAACGTTCTTCTACTTCGGAAATATATTCGGAAGTGTTAATTTTAAGGAAGACCGTGCGGAGCGGCCGCGCTCGAGTTTCAAATTTTTACCATCGACGAGACACGATCCTCGACGACCGATAAATTCCACTTACGATCCTACGATGTGCCCCGTCGCAATATATCGATTTTACATTATGCAGAGTGCCCGACGCGTAGACTACGTAATACGGAACGATATGGGGTGTAAAATATACGCATCCATAAGAATTAATCGATAAATGATTACTTTCTGATGAAACGTTATATCATATCCTGACTCGGAGCATAAAGTGCACGGAATCGCGTCGACGTCGGCCGATAAAATGCGTAAACAACGGGAAGAAAACAAGCTCCAAAAACAACCAATTACAGAGTCCCAATTTTCGACAGAGCTGCACCCTGCGGGCGCGGATCGTATCGTTTTTCTTTTACTGCGAAACCGCGCGTTCCCCCGTCTCACCCCTCTCCAGCGATCCGTGTGCAACCCTCATTTTTTTCTGTCGCCTCGCGCGTTAATTGTACCAGGAGATTAAATGCTGTTATTCTTTCCTCATAATTGCCGGATAGCGGAATCAGCGCACGCTTGGGGCATCGAATCTGGAGGGCCGGGAGGGGGTGCGAGGGGGGAGGCGAAGAGGGGAGAAACGCTTAAGCCGGGCGTTACGTAACGCCCGCGGGGAGATATTAAAAATGCTGCCGAGACGCGGGCAGTTTACGAGCAAGCGCATTTTTAAAGCAAAAAGCGATCGCGTGCCTGGGGCCTGAAAGAGCGACGAATTTTATCGCTGGAAAACGGTGCAGGTGGGCTTTGCCGCGCTACGGACTTTCGAGAGAGGGCTCAACGATTTGCGCATGCCACCGCCCCCCAACGAACGTCGAAATTCTTCTCGAAGGAAATCGCGACGAATCTCAAAAATCTCGCTTTGCGCGAATCTCAGACTGATGTCAACCACGCGTCCTCTCCGCGCTCACACAAGATCCCTCCTAATTAACAAACCGACCGACCGAATTATTTGCGATCCCCTCGCGAATTCCAGCGTTCCCGGCGGGTTAAAACGCGACAGTTTCCGCGCGCAGCTGCCGATCCGTGCAAACAGTCGGATTCGAGATGAAAGGGACGACGGGGAGACGCTCGCCGCATTTGCCCGGCAACGTCGTCGTCTGTTTAATCTGAGCGTCATCCTAAACTCGCAGGAAACTTGTCCGCTGTCGAGGGGATCGAAGCTGTTTGCGCGAGGGCGCGAGGGCTAATTTCAAACGGCGCCGAAAAGGGTAATCGTTACGTGGAACGACAGGTGGGATTTAACGTGTTGCTCTGCACCGCGACGCGGCGCGTTGCAGTTGCGGCGGTTGAATTGTCGCAAAGAGTCGTGTAACGAGGATACTTTCCTCTAACGTCCTGCGCGCTGATGTGTCGTTTGACCACGCGCGAAGTCACGGAACAATAGCCAGTCAGATCGCGCCGATGACACGACAATGGGAATGAAATAGAACGACGTCGATTGAAATGAGACCACTGGCAGCGAATCCGAAGTTGGTCCCTTGGAACTCGTTACATCGGACGATAATGTGATTTGCACTGTTACAAGGAACTGCCTCCGTACGCTGTCCGAAATTTCTGCGCTCGTATATCTCGGCAAAATAAAAAGTCCACACCTCTACGCTACCGCGCGGTTTCCGTATTAAAGGCGGGTTCGTTATAGAAAGTGCCCGCGATACAGTACGTCATCCCGGAATAAATGTAATTCATCGCGGGCACCTTCCGGTTACCGAATTGGCCGTCGAGCAATTCCACGGGACTCCTCGTCGTTCGCGCGCTAATGCAAAACGTTAAATTGGATTATCGGGGAACGGGCGAGGGCGCGGGGACAGGAACCGACGGCCGGAGCACAAGTGCCGTCGTCCATGTTATTGATCCGGCATATTGCTTCTAATTAAAGTCTAATGTATGGCCGGCTCCGAAGGCTTCCGCGCCGATTTTAGTAGCTGACGCTTTCACGCTGACGCGACGACGCTAATTACGAGGACGTTCGTTACCCTTTTTTTTTTTTGTCTCTTTCCACGACAGACGTGACGCCGACGAGGTGCATACGTTGCAATCTTTCTAGAAGGCAGGGTAGACACTTTTTCGTTCAACCATCAATATCTGACGGGAATATCATTATTTTGTCGACTCTTGTATCTAAACGACTGTAATGCCGTGCAAATGCAAAATGTGATATGTTTTCAGTTGACACAGTTGGGCACCTTAGATACGTCGCTTTTCATATTGCTCTACGCGCGCGCCCGTTATTCGTAACACGTCCTATAAAATTTCATCTGTATACGCACACGTCAACTGCGTCGGATTTTAATTTAATAACGCCTTGTACGTCGGCGTACCAAACGCGCGTGCGATAACGCTAAATTCCATATTTTTTGACGCGCTCCTGACATGCGCGCTAGTCTTTCGGCGAGCGGGCATATTACTTTTCCACGAGAAGACTTCCATTATTTCGGCGGCCGCGGCCTGAGCCCGCGCTAATTGCGTCCCGCGAAAGATGCGCCGCATTTTCCCCGACTCTCCTCACCTCTCGCTTTCCTTCCACGTCTCTCCCACTGAATGCTTCTCCGCGGGGTCCTTTGAAATTAATTTAATTACAGACCACGCGCCCGTTGCGACGCTGATACGGAAAGCGGAGTCGTCATTAGTAACGCGGAAGTTAATATTTTAGGGCGCGACGCCGGCTGAAATCTGCGCTTCTGCGGCCTCTTAATTGACGTCGTCGCGAATTTTCCCCGGCACACTGGATTCGCAAGAATTCGGATTCGCGGATCATCAATCTAAAGTCCTCACGCACAAACCACGCGTCGCACGTTTACAATATTAGCCAGTCCCTAGAATTTTAATTTTCCACGCTCGAGCTGTAAGAACTGCTCAATTTCAATCAGTGTTTGTAGAAGGACGGTGAGCGTACCTCGTGTATTCCTAATTTCACTCACACAGATCCGCTGTCCGTCACCCTCGCTGACAACTAAAATCTCGTAAAGGCAGAGTATAAGACGAATGTCACGCATGCTCCAGGGAACGGTACGCCCCTGTTCGACGGCTGACGAAATTTTCGGAATGATCCAATTGGGCGTCGCCCCAAGAAGGATAAGGACGGATGTGGGCCGCTTGTAATGTCAGGCGTGCAGGAAATCCTTAGGGACTGCGCGCCCGGGGTAAAGCCGGCTTAGTTATGCTTAACCTTCGGGACTCGTGAGTGCCTCTAAGGCTGACGGCCGATGACATCTTCGGGATAACGCGGACGTTAGCGTAAGAAAAGAGAGAGGCAAGGGCAGAGGGGGAGGGGGAAGAAAAATTGATGCGGGCAATGTACGAGCAGAGTAGCGTGAAGAATTAAAGGGAGTCAGGACGGGGAGGTAGATAAAAGCGAGGAAGCTCGAAGACGGCGAGGAAAAGAGAGCGTGTGGAAGAAGCCGAGGAGGGCAAGGAAGAATGACGGCGAAGTTTGAAGGGAAGAGATAAGAAAAAAGGATATCGTAGAATATTGAGGAATATTAAAAAGATGGGGTAAAGAGCGGAAAGACTGTGAGCGTGACAGGGAGATAAAGGGAAATAAAGAAAAAGGAGGGGTAATGTAGACGAGGGGAATAAATTAAAATGGATAATGAACGGGGGGGAGTATGCGAAAAATGCAGCCGAATTCTTCGTGATCATTACCGAGGAAAGTGGAAAAAATCGAATTTAAGGAATCTAGCATTAAACGTAAGGACCATATTGTAGGATCGTACAGAGAAAAAAAAACATTTGAAAAGAGGAACTTCTACGAAGAGGATACCAGAGACAGGACGATACAGAATGACGGCACGAGAGGAAGGCAGAGAGGGGTGAAGAGAAGTACCAACGCACGACCTCCGCGTCGTTCCGCCACTAGCGAGTTAATGTGCTTAAACTACGTACGGTCGCGAAAATTGGGTTTTGTCACTTCACCCGCTTTCCACGAGCTCCCGCGGATATCTCGCGAGACGCCGTAGACGAGTACAGAGTTGAAGGGGGTTTGTAAAGGAGGATATGGATATTTGCGTCAGCCGCTCGTCTTAACTCGGGCGAACGGCTCAACGGCTTAATAAGACTTTTCGATGCGCCCTCCTCCGTCTAGATTTCGAGCTGTTTAAGTGGCTGCCTCGTCGCGATCTAAATCCGGAACGTGCGCCTTGGAGGAGTTTATTCGTGGCCGTGATTAGACAAAGTCCCGATCATGGCCGCAATGACGTCAATAAAGTGACTAATTTTTCATCAACATTTTTATTTTCATACGTACGTTCGTTCGTACGCGAAACCCTAAAAACGCATTCGAAGGAAGTAAGGAACTCGTGCATATACCTTTCTGCGTGCATCAGAGTGCGCGGAGAGTTTATCTTGTAAACCGATCATCTCTGAGGAACGCACGAGCCGGCACATTAGCGAAGCCACCCCCCTGCGGTCCCGAATCTAATGAACAGCCGGTCTAGCGTTACATTTCCTGCAGCAGGTAACTAAAAGACGGCGCCAGCTACTAATGCGCGTAATTAAGTGCAAGAAACGGGCGAGGTGGGGGCGACAAATTACTAACTTGGGAAATACGATTCCTGTGGGTGGACGGAGAGGGAGCGGGCGGAGAAAGTGGCCGAAAGAGAAACAGAAGAGGGGTGCGAGGGGTGAGCACGAAGACGATGGGAGAGCGAGAAAGTGGGAGTAACAAAGCGTTTGTTCCCGCATCCTGCCTTGATACCAAATTAAATCATTCTCGAGTACGCCCCGGCTACGGTTCCCGCTTTATGCAAATGAACGACACGGGCGCGGCACGCTAATGTAGCGCGATATTTTATTAGACGACCGTGGTAGGGGGAGGGGGCAAAGTTGACCGGGATCGTTGGCCACTTGCACGGAATGTGTCTTTTTTCTGTACGCTGCAACTCGAATTTCTCGTGGGATCTTGCAAGGAAAAACGAAGGCGTCGAAGCTCTTGATGCGGCATAAGCACCTAACCACTCGTAAACCTACACATACGTTACATACCATTACCTACAAGTTCTATGGTCGAATATATTAAAGCTGAAACAGAATTCTGATTGTACTCTCATACTTATCGGACCGACATTTGTGAACTATCAAATAATAAATCCTGCGATTTGTTTAACAACCAGCGTGCTCTTCGTTTCAGTTCAAAGATCGAGAACGTGATAACAACGTGGTGGTGAAATTATCAAAATTTGAAGAAAATTCGGCGAAAAACGGGAGGACTTATCGCAGAAGGAAGCTGTGTCGATATTAGTTTCGTACTAGTTTCAGTTAATTCCGCGTGCATACTCGCCACTGCTCCGCCGTGGTTCGCAAACGACCGATGATTGCCGATCGCAGCGAGTGTGTATATAATTCTGCAGCCTTTGAGGAGCGTGCCTGATTGGAAAGGCACGAGCCGACCTGAGTTTCGATCCCGGCGAACATATAATGCACCGAGGCACCGTGTTAATAATATCTTGCGCCGAAATTGCAAGCCTTTGCTCTAATCAAGGGACGTCAAGAGAGGATGAGAAGAAGAGAATGAAAGGGACAAAGGAAGGGTAAGATTCAAGAAAGGGGTACTCGCGAACCAGTTTCAAAACTCACTTATCGATACGCTGCTCGTTTTCCACTTGTGCGACGGTAAAAGTACTCTTGCTTTGAGACCTAACGAAACCAGGCGAGCGGTACTGAGAGAGTCATTAAAACGACTTCAGATCAGTACCTGATATTCTCTAATAAAAACTCACGCATCTCTCTGTCCATTGACTTCTTCGCTGGCAGTCTTGAAACTATGTCGCATTCAAGGGAAGAAAGTGCGGCCCTTACCTGCAACAGAACGCAAAACGATCGTGAGAAACTGTTCTATCGTACGTCTGACCGAGTATGCGCGACGTCCATTAAGGAAATTAGGGATCTTCTCTTTTACCAAACAAGGTAAAAGGGCGACGTACTATCCGCGTTTATAGCAGCGTCAATTTCGACGCGACGTAATTAGCTTTGCGTCGGGAGTGCCGTTTCGATACCCGAACGTCGACCGCGGCGACAAAAGTGGATAAAGCTCGAGAAGACGTGACAGAAATCGCGATGAGGCTTCTCTCCCTTCGCAGGGCAATTAAGCGATAAATTTTCGAAGCGAGACGAACTTCCGCCTCGGACGTCGATTTTTCGACTGCCATTGTCCTCGTTACGGCATATTTAGGTCGGCAACTTTTAGCCGACGCTGATCGACGACGTAATTAGGCCGTGCCAGCCTCTTGTCTACTGTGTTGTATATTACAGGGCGAGGCGTGATTCGCGGCGCCTATAAACGCGTCATTCTACGTTCAAGATAAGAGAACATACACACCTTCATACGTTATTACCAGTTTAACATCAATAGCCCAGCTTTCGCACATTTATCAAACATAGAAGAAACTATGCACCAATCATTAAACAATCTCGAAATACAAAATATACAATCTATAAAAACATCCCCGATCTCACATAAAGAATCGGTATCTTGTTACAAGTGTAATATCGTACACCATGTTTTTCTCTTCGTCCTGTACTATTCGCGAAAGGTTTATGATACAGTAGCTTACAGACTAAATATGATTCTCTCATTCTCCTTCCTTGTCTGCCGGCCATGGACCGGAAGTTGGCAGAGATCCAGACTGCTGTGGCATCGTAAAATTTATCGCTTAATTGCTTTCGGCGGACAACGGGTCCCGATACCGAGGCCTCGTCGAGATTACCGGCACGTTTTATCTCTCGCTTTCTCCTTCCGTCTCCTCTCTACTAACCCTTTCTTTTTCTCTCTCTCTCTCTCGCTCCTTTTCTCGCCTGTTCACGCTCCGTCCATCGTGTACCGCTAATTGCGTCACCGCTCTTCCGCGATTTCTACGGCTTTCCGTCCTTTGTCGTTCAACTTTTTTCGCTGATCTCGTTTTCTTCGTCGACGCTAAATTTTCGTTCCACTTTATCAAGTTAGGAGTGGAACGAATTAATTCAGCCCGTTAATTGCGACGGTTTCTTTATTCGGCGAACACCTAAATGTGGAGAGTAACTATGCATTAAAATGAGGAGTTCTATGAGTCGACGTATGGAAGCGCACGAGTTCGGACACCTGGATATCTTGAATTTCACGCCTCTCGAAATCCGCGCCACTGAGATATGTGCAAATCTGGATATCTGTAGATCCCCGGATCCACGAATTTACGTATCAGCGGGCGCGCAGATCTAGGGACCGAGAAAGCCAGAATTCCAAGTACCTATACTTCTACGCTTCTATAACTGCCTGCAACACCCTTCCCATTGAAGCTACTTCTTGTCCCTGAACCCTATACACAACTGCCAATTATTCATCCCTCCCTGGCATCCGTACACTAACTACCATAGCATAAATCCGGATAACTCCTTTTGCGAAACAAAGCGAACCGCTGTTCGAATCGTTTCCATCGCTTCTTATAACCACTTCTTATTGCGGTGCCGACGTAACCGGCAATTATTCGTCGAATATACCGTATTAGGAACCACTGCTACACCGATGAAACTGCTTAAACTCCTCAACGCCGTAGTAGTCGTCAGCTAGAGTCAAACTTGGCCTTGCTCCAGTCAGGACGAACAACAGATAGAATGCATGTGGATATTACGAATAAAACAATTACACATATGTGATATGCATGACAGTTATATGTCGAAGCAGTGATCACTTTTGGTCATACAGGTTATCAGTATTGAGAACATTTCAATTAAATCATTGTACATGGGAAGACTGCATAATCTCAATATTCTCATGGCTATCGTGATCGATAGCTTCAAAAGAATAGAAGAGAGATCATACTTACTACGAATACAAACCATACCATTGACTTTAAAACAGAAGTCAGGATACACTCCATCTTCCTCATTTTTCCGGTATTTCTATTGTTTTCATACACTGTCAAATATCAGATGGAAAACGGAAATAAAAAACGCACAAATTCACTACAGTACAGTCATGCGTGCCAATATTGACACGCTACCAACAATAAAAATTGCAACAGCGAAAACAACATAACACAATAGACACATGATAATATGGAGCATGGAGAAGTAAATGGAAAACATTCCTGAGTTACCTCAGAAAATTTGGAAGTCTTGAAGTATGTTCAACACGTTTTCATCTCCGACAATGTCAGGTACCGGTCAATTCTTCAAAGAACAGGATCGTACTATCAATATATCGAGTACTAAACAGTGACGATATTGTAATAGTAACACAAAAACACATAGAGTTAAAAAATTGACATAGAGAATAGCACATAAAGGCAGTTAAGAATTTAAACATTCAACAAAACATAGATATAACCAAGAAAACAAGTGACATATGGGTAACCATGGGTAAATATGGGTAAATATGGGTAAATATGGGTAAATATGGGTAAATGTGGTAAAATGTGGGTAAATATGGGTAAATATGGGTAAATATGGGTAAATATGGGTAAATATGGGTAAATATGGGTAAATATGGGTAAATATGGGTAAATATGGGTAAATATGGGCAACATGGGCAAACATAAACATACACAATAAACACAAACATTCAAAAGAAAATAACCACGCACTCGAGTGCATTTGCGATGCCGTTGCACCCGTCAGAATCCCGAAAATCAGAAAAGTCCTGAAGAACAGCATCAAACGTCCACGCCAACGTCGCACCCGCATCGTCGACATATCTTGCAGATAGGAAATGGAAAAGAGGAAAGGTCTCACCCACTGAAGATTTTCGCCAGAACGAGGCATCTTGTCGTTGCCAAAATAGCCGACCAGCAGACACCGTGCGATCGGTGTGGGTGGGCGATCGATTACTTGATCGATTCGAAGAGGAAAAGTGCGCCCGAGGTTGAAAAATGGCCAAATTCGATTCCTTACGCCTACCTACAGAGCTGGGACACAAATTTGGAACTGGAACGGGACTTGTGGTGGCCTAAACTGCAGATTGAACGGGGAGCGTCGTGCTGCCGTGTTGACATCCGCCATGATGGCGTCCGGGGAGAGGCAGAGGGGAAGACAGCCGTAGATCGCTTAGAAGAAGACGGGGAGCGCCTACCTTGCGTAGCGGCAGAATTCGGAACTAGGCGCCGCGAGCGCATATTTCAAATTAACGTACGTCTAGCGGTAACACAGTACACGTATAAATGTTACGTTATTACTCACAAATATTTTAAACGTTTGATAATTAATGAAAAAACATGATATCGTAGCATATAACTATATTATACGGGCGGATATCGTACAAGATGGGGAATACTTTGTTCGTTATAAGAAATAATAAAATATTATTCAATTTTGTTTGCAATCACGTTATATATGACTCCGCGTTATACCATATCCTTCCGTAGCATATTCGCAAATGCTGTCGCTTGGCGTATACGTATTATCTGGTCGTTGATAGTAGTCCATAACTCTGCACTGCCTAACTTCCGTAATATTTGAAGCTCACGTTCACCAAAAAAGCTCGACCCAAAAACATCCTCGTGGCTGCAAAGAGAGTACCCGTATTGCAACGAAAAAACTCCCTCATCCGCAACATCCCGCGGAATCGGACGGTTGGCCGGGATCCAGTGCGGTGTGCTTCTCCGTAAAATTTGTCTTACTTAATAGCCTCCGCCGGACAATGGACGAAACGTGGGCGGAAGTAGCAGCGAGGAAAAGGTCGCGACGCTATCGTTGACCTGGAACGGCGGAGAAAAGACATTCGAGGGGAGTAAAAAGGAGAATACAAAGCGAGAGAGGTCTCGATCGAAAACGACGGGTGCGTTTTATTCTCCGGCCGATTGCCCTCCTTTAATTGTGTCGTTTCAACTCCCCCGCCCCCTTGTTGTCCGATCTAAATGCCGGAATAATGCCGCCTATAAAACGCCGAACGTCGCTCCGCTGGGAACTGTCTGACACCCACTTTTTCTTTTTCAACTGAATAGGCGAGCCGAATTTCTCTTAACCCTTCAAGCCTATGTTTCGTTTCCGGACTGTCGGCAGTTATTACTCCTCCGAGGGACAATAATTATCGGCTCTCAGCGTCGATTGGTGTAACGTATCGAAAGCCAGAACGCGGGATAATTGCGGGGTGGATCGCGGCTTGCAGTGCCTGCCCTCTATTTTAATGCCCAGCATTATCCTACTGCGCATTAGTATAATACATGGCACGGCGCTGGAGGGGTACGATGATGATGATGATGATAAAATTCGAGATATCCCAGGGAAATGATGTCGCGCGCAATAACTCTCATCGCGTTTCTGCCACCTCGTGAGACGACGGCTGGCGGCACTTTCTTTAATAACACTTAAGGGGTTGTCAATCTTCGGGGAGGGGGCGGTGTCAAGCGGATGAATTCGGTCTACTGCCGCCCTTAATCCAGAGAAGCAATTCGGGTTAACGAGGCGCGTCACGGCTGTCCTGGGACGCGGAGATGTCTCTTTATTTTCCGGAGGAAACTTAAGCGACACGATTACGCCGATCAAGAGACGAGGAGAAACGAAGAAAGAGAGAGAGACGGTGGATGAATTTTGCAGGACGAAACTGTCGCGATTAACCGTGTCTCCCGAGCAATTGACGGAAATTATGCGAGTTTCATCACGTTGACAGCGTTAGACTCGCGAAACAAGAGTCTGGAAGAAATTCGTTCGTTTGCAGATAAATGAAGAGAAAACGTTATAGCACGTATCACGCCGATTACGCTATACGGCTGGCGCTTAAAGTATCGAGGAAATTTAGTACCGAAACCGCCGGAAACGGAAAGCAAACGCACCTCCCCCGCCATTAAATTACCTCACACGTTGAACGCTCAAATAGGCTAACAAACGGGCGTCAACCGAATTTTCCGCCTCCGAAAAGTCAAAGCTCGAAATTAACAGGCGGGTGTGCTCGAAACAATTAGCCTGGGAGACAAATTTGCCGAGGGCGAAATTGTTTCGACCGACAAGCCTGGAGTAAACGAAAGCGGGAGGCGCACTAAAAGTTCCCGACGATGATGGCGGGGCAGGTGGATGGCCTGGTGGCAGGGTAGGTATCGGCCGACAGTTTTCGCGGCAAACTCCGCGGCATAATACTCCATAGCACGACGCGCGCTCGCGTCTCGCGAAAACTTTTGCAGCCGGTAATTAGCGCGCAAGATTAACCGTACGCAAATGCTTGCACACGACAAATTAATTCGCACCGTCGACGAGGTCGTTTACTACTTGGCTAGAAATTCTCCGTCTCACTCTCTCACTCGCGCGAGGGTGAATTGCTTTAAGACGCGCCAGTCGCCAAGATGGCATCGCCCTGGCGAGATTTATCGAATCGCTTCCGATCTAAAACGCCCGCCTCGAGCCAAAAATTTCTCGTGCTCCACTCTCCGCTCAAAGTGTTCTCGTCTAGGTCCTTCTGGCTGCTTTATGCACTCCCAAAGTTATTGCTTTTATAGGTATTAGACGCGTCCTTCTACTATAACATCGCTGTCGTTTGCGAACAATGTCTTTAACAAGTGTGAGCGCAGTTTAGTGCGTTAGTGTCTCTGTTGGCGAGTACAGTGTTGTTAGGTGTAGAATTTCAAATGTGTCCCTGTAAATGAAACGAAATGTCCGCATATACGTACGTCCGATCCTTGTACTTTAGCCGCACCCTTTGATCTATCGGGACCAAACTTTGTAGACTTACTCCCCTGTGACTGTACGGATAACATACGAGCCATGGGAATGCAAACAGCCATCCGAAGCAGACAGAAAGTGAAAAATGCCGTTATTCAAGAAGTTTCTGCACAAATTCGATGTATTATTTAGAACGCATTTTTATGCGAAAAATCGCCGGGTTAGTCGGAGGAAGACGCTTATCCATTTGCGCCCGCCATTTCATACATCGCTATCGGTCAATTCTGCGCATATCCTGTCCGCCGGCAATCTCGCGTTACGTGAGCGGCGCTCAAAAGTTGTATTAGCGGGGAGGAAAAAGGAAATAAAAAAAAAAAAAAAAAAAACGTCGACCCAATTCCTGTGGGCATATGGCGCCAACGCACACGTGTTTGTTACCCGCGGAGTTTGCATGTAAAATTGCTGCCGACATATACACGCGTCCGCTGGCATTTCCATCGGGTCGACTCCTTTCTTTTTTTTCTCCACGGAACAAATTCTTATTTTTCCTCTGACCAAAACTGAGATTCATGCGCAACATATTGGGCGCGCTGCGAAAGGAGCCGAACGGAAGTCGAAAAATCGGCGGATTACGCGATCAGTCAATGTGAATATGGAGTGATCGATGAATCGATGAAATCGGCACGAACTCACGGCCGTTCATTATCTCCTGCCAAGCGGACAGGCCACTCGGAACGTCACGGAAACATCGTTCGAGACAATCTAAAAAGCCGATCATCCCTCATGGAAGAACGAAACTTAAACGTTCCACGCTAGACGCACGAAATTGGATCGATCCCCGGGGAATCGCCATCGCGGCTATTTACATGCAAATATCTCGATTGCGCGGCCGGCCGATCGTTCGACGACACCATCGAAGAATTATCGAAGAATTATCTAGGAATTAACAAATCGCTTCCCAGGATAACGTCGCTTCGAAGTATCGCCGAAATTTGCACCGATTTCTCTTTACGCCCCTCCCCCTTAAACTCACCTTCGACTCCGACAGTCAAATGGAGTGGTCTCTAAACTATAGAAAATAGAGAACCGAGGCGATCGATGGGTGGAAAAAAAATCCTGCAGCAAATCCGATTGACGGCAGTCGTAGACATGCTTTATTTGCATACAAATACTTTGAAAAATGGTGGGTACGGGAGGGGGGGGTGCGCGCTCACGTTTTACGGGATATTTGTTGCGGGGCGAAGTGGGTCGGTTTGCGGGATGAAAGGATCCTTTGTGATCCACTTCGTAACCGCACAACTCGCGCGCAACCCTGAAGAGGGGTGAGAGAGGCGCGCGAGAGGGAGCCGGTCAGCTGTGGACTCTTTTTTTCACGATTATATCGCACTTTATATCGTATTTTACGTTCCATCGAGCCACGCTCGTATTTTTCCCTCGAGACGCGCTTGTCCGTAGGCATAATCGTTGCGCGAAACCTCGGTGGACGTGAGTTTTCGCGTGGGTGGGATCGACCGCGAGTGTAACTGCGGCATAGTAGTCGAACGTTAGGCGGAGCTGGAGAAAAATCGTGCTCGAACGACGTGTGCGCGGAGTATGCTTCGAGCGTCACACTCGTTATGCCCTAATCGCACGATTCTTTCCAGTATACATACTCTCTTATTCTAGACACTCTCCCACCACGCTCCCGACCCTCGAGACAGCGCTCCATGGTCATCGATCGAAAAATTTCATTCGCCCAAAACCGCCGTCCACTAATTAGCCGCGCGGCGAGCTAATCCGATAATCTTACAAAATTCTCGCCTAATCCTGACTCACGACCGGTGCATCCGCAAGTTATTTCGCATTAAGTGCCGGCGTTGCTCGTTGCGACAGTCGAAGCGGGGTGGCCTCGGAGAGTGGAAGAGCGAAGAGGACGACTGATTTTAGGAGAAGGCAAACGCCATTACTCCGGATAAGGCGGCTACCATTAAACTCGGAATTAGGTGAGGGCAAATACAATTACGAGTAAGGCCAATGCCAGAAGCTGCGCGAACGGTGAATTGCGGCTGAATATCGCGTGTAAACACTAATGCACGCGCTTTCAGTAGATGCCTGCGGTTGCCTACCGGCGCCCTTACTGGGTATCGAGGACATGCTCATTTCTTAATGTACGAGGCAAGCTTTAACCTCGGCTTCATAATCCTCTAATTGTCCTCTGTCGCGCGTGACTATGAGCCGTAAGTTTTATCCGACTTTAATTTACTCGACACTTACCGCTGCTCGTTAAAGAAATGCATTCTTCGCCGTCCGTGCGAGACTGGCTGGCGAAAGAAAGTTTTCGTTGACCGCAAATTGCGTCTGGAATGTCTTATTGAACGGTTTGTTTGGCTTCTCGATTAGTCGTGCGACGAAGGTAACGTGGGACTCATTACGATAAAAGGCTTCCAAGGTATAGAGCGTCTCCATTTGTGCAATTCGACCGAGCAAGCGTCTGCGGAAACATGTATATACGTATGCGCGCGTGCGTATCCGAGTACGTACACCGCAAGCGTAATTTGGTATCAACTGGAGCATCTCGGCGTAATGCGATTGAAGATCTTCGAATCTCGCAAGATCGTGAATCCCATGCTCAGGATGCCAGAATTCAATGAAGATTGAATCGCGGTCGAATTCAATCGGTCGGTATGCGCGTTTGACGAGACGCAAAGCTTGTTTTGAGTGGATTTAGTTGTCCAACTGGGACCGCCGAGCATAATTGATCTGTTAAACGTGCGAGTCTTACAATTACGAGATTGCGAAAGAAAGGGAAATCGGAGTGGAGAATTGCTCGTTCTCGGGCGATGCGTGCGAGTGTATGTGTGTGTGTGTCGGGGAAAAGTTTCAACTTTAAATTTGCCGACGGTATCTGCGCGCCCGACGCCGCTCGAATGCCACAAAACGGCCCACCTTCTTTCTGCCCCTCCCCATTCAATTTCCTGTAACGACTCGCGTGCGAGGCCATGCTATCGGAACGGCGCCGTTTTCAAATTTAAAGGGCTCCGAGCGTCTATCAGCAAATTCATGCAATTGTGCCGGGGGTGGATTGGGGCCGGGCGTAGGAAGGTCACGATATCAACTGCTACGCCTGTATCTTTTTCCGTCACAAATTGTAGAGCTGCGAATCGAATATCTGGCTCGAGAGTTGCCGAAACGTTCGCCGTTGAACCGTCCCAACTTTCTCATTCCTCGGCCTTGTATATTCTAACTTCCGAAGTTCGCGAAAGTCCGATCCTTAAAAGAGCGGCATTCGACTGCCACATTATTCAGCTGCATCGTTTTACGTCCGCACTCTGAATACTCACTTGTTACACTTCTGAATGCCTGATTTAAAAGTTCCGAACCACGTGTACGCTGAAGGCACGAATGCACGCTGAACACGGAAGTGTCCTGACAAAGGCAACTCATCACCGCGACGAGCCCCTATGTCGCTAACCCGAAAGAGCGAGTCCCATTCAATGGTCCTCGAGGCGCGTCTTCGTCCTTTCGATCCGCGACATCGACCCCATCATCCCTTCTTACCCGTGTTCCTACCCCCTTCGTACCCAGCGCGCAAAATCTCGCGAAGGACGTCGAACGACCCTCGCGCTCGAGGACACTCTGCCGTTCCAGCAGCGGCGAACACAAGAGACTATGGTGATAGGCGAGGCAAAATGTTGGCCCGAGTGGGCTTGCGAGGGGGTGAAATTTAATTAATTTGCCGACGGTGGCGCATTGTCCTCCGCGAGCGGCTGGCGCTCGCCCGGCTTTCTGCATTTTCATGATTCAGTTCGAATCCGAAGACATTCAGCGGGACTCGCTAATACTAATTGTAATGCTGAATTCGACTGGCGATGACTGCTGGCGTGACTTGGAGTGCAAGGATCGTCCCGCTTGCCGGTACGCGGCGGAGTTCAAGAGGCCGGGCTCAGGACGTTTTAGGATAAAAGCACCCTTCCGATGCAGAGTCGCGAGCTGGAGACCAAACAGAGCGTTGATAAGTTCGCGCCGTTTAAACCGCGCGCAGAGTGTCTTGAGAGACAGAAGGTTGGAACGGCTGGGAATGGGAGGAGTCGGGGAAGAGGTTGCTCGAGCTGAGTATGATTGGAATCTGGCCCTGGCGGTGGTCGGGCATTTGATCTTTGCTCGGGCGCGCATTGGTTTAAGCAGGACGCGAACGGGACGCTTGATCGAGAACATTTTTTGATCGAGACTTTCGGGATTGAATCAGGGTTTCTTACGCACTGGTGATGAGTGTTCAAGAATTTTAGACTTCAAGACGTGTGCGGTGGATTTGTTGACAAATTTCCTATAACGATGACTTTTTGTATTCAACTTATTTCAACATTGAAAATTTCATAAAATAGGATGATTCAGTAACGATCTGGAAATATAACGAAATGTTAAACAAATCATTTCAACGCGTCGTCAGCTCCAGTGTCAAGTATCGGCAAAGTACGATGCAATGCATACTAGCGTCGAGCATCGTATTAAAACTATTCCACGGTCAATTGTAACTATCATCGACGACGCTCGCCCATTCCCAACGCGTGCAGATTCCAGCTCCTCCATCAAACGTTTATCGAGCGTTCAAACTTCGATTACACAAGCGGTGGGTTGTCTCCTAGTCAGAACTGTGTAATCGCAGTGGAGCCAGCGTGGGTGTATGTAGTTCTCGCCAATTGAACCGAAGTCAACTATCGGACCAGATCCTCTCTTCCTACCCCTCCTACGAGTTGAGAAGGGCGACGAGCCGTGTCGAGGAGACCCTTTCTTCATGAGACAAATCGGCGAGAGAATGCGTCCACAGAATGCGCCCGTTACTAAGGGTTGCCAAAGGGTTGAGGTTTAAACTGTGTTCAGTGGGCACTTACGACGACGCAGAGTTTAAACACATCCTCTCATTAGAGCGACTTACGGGCGAGCAAACTTGGAATATTCGAATTTAACTACGTTCTACGCCTGCATTGTATGCTAACTTATATTTTGGTTAGTTCGTAGCAGCTTTTACCACCTCACCAACGGCCTTGTGCTCCGAATTTACAGCTGACCATCGGATTGGAATGATCATACAGGCATGATGCTTCTTTCAAGGTGAAATTTGTTTGACGGAATTTTACGTCATCTGCAATAAGCCTCGATAAGGTGTTAAACTGCACGACGTACGAATCATTGATGCGTTCTCCGTAGTAACGTAGTTCGTACAGTATACATAAACAAAGACTAGTCAAGGGAAAACGGTGAATCGTGATTCCCTTGTACTTTCATTTCTGCATAATGCGGATATCTCGGTGCAAATTCCACGAAAGCCGGCTGCGGCTCGGTATTCGAATTAATCGTAAGTAGAGAAAAGATCGGATCGACGGCCGTCACGAGGCCCCTTTCTCTCTCTGTCTCTCTCGAGACAGTAGGGAACGCGAACTTGAGGGCCGCTAGAATGGTGAGAAGGGGAACAGCAGTGGGGGGGTTGGCATCCGGGGCAAGTTTTTCGCTTTCGCAGAATAATAAAACGATCGTGCGGCACGTGGAATTCGATATGAACTCGGAGGGGAAGATCGTCCCAAGACCTGCCCTGGCTCCCTCGGCTTGCATCTAGTCATCGCGAGCGCGGGGAGGGAAGTGGGCCTCGACGCAGAAAGAAATAGATTTGCCGATGTGGCAACGCGCTAACGTACGTTCGGCACGTATATCAACACGCGTTACCGTGAATTCCTAGATCATCCGTAGACTCCGATGTCCGCGCACCCTGGTATCTAGATCGAGCGCAGATGTAAATTGGAAATCGTCGGTCGGCGTAAACGTACGAACAGACGCGTACGTATATAAATAACGCGAGATCGTGGAAGCGCGCAGGGGTGGGCAGGGCACGGGGTGGGGGAATATTGGCCTTCGAGGCATGGGGAAACTCCTGGAGAATTTATCGGCGCCATTTACCTGGGCCAAACGTTCCGGGGAGCTCTTTCAGAATGTTCACCACTTCTCTGACAAACGCGATACGACTGCGTACGTGCGTTCTGCGAGAGAGAGAGAGAGAGAGAGAGAGAGACAGAAAGAGAGAGAGGGGGGAAACAATGACGAACGAAATGGGCAAGCAGCGAAGGGGTCGACCGAGGAGGGAATCGTCGATTTCGAATGTCGTAATAATTTACCGAATGGCTCAGATTGCAACGAAGACCTTTGTGCGCGAGACGTTCTATCGAAAAACGGATCGCGCGCTATTGGCAGTAAGGCTGCCGCCGGCGAAACACTGCCATCCAGCGGAGCGCTTTGCATCGTTTACGGAAATAACGCGTCAAGATTGACTGACCGTCGAAACGGCACCCTTTACACGCGCAATTTCGTTTCATGGTCGCCAGAGCCAATGAACGAGCGCGCCCGTCATATGGATACGAGCGCCGAACATTGAAAATAGTTAACCATCCGATACGAATCCCACCATCAAAATCCCTCCGCCGGTTCTCACCCTTCGGCCCAATTCGTCTTACAATATTCCACGTTCAACGCACTCGTCCCGAACTTCGCCCCTAATTGCTTCTATATACGTCGTACTGCAAAGCTATGAAGAGACGTCTCTTTCTGCGCGCATAAAAAGAAAATGAAAGCGGAGAATACGGATAGACAGAGGGCCGTCGTCTAATTGGTATATTACAATGAGGTTCGTTCTCGTCAAATTTCCTCCTGGACCAATGAGGGTGCCCTACGCGCGCACTCTTCGTTCTCTCCCCGCTGATGGTTCTTCGTGCGGAGAGATGGGCACTCGTGAGTCAAGGACGCGGAAGAAGACTTCTCTCTCCCACCCCCTACCCCCCTCTCCGTTCCTCTTTGCCGTTCGCGTTTGCAGGCAGCGCTAACGAACCAATCGAAAGAAGAAGCCCTGCTTCTCCTCGAACGTCCGCCGTGTAAGCGGAATGAAAAGCCACGTGAGACAGTGCTCTATGGAGGTTGGCGAGGGCAGAAAGAGAGCGCAAGGACGTCCGGTTTCGATGTCGGCGAATTCTGCAGTTAACGGGGGAGGGTGCGTTGTTTGGTAAATGCTTTGGGAGCGAGAGGGTTGGCGGATTTCGTTATTGGATTAAGGTACGCCGGGGAGGTAAGTGTTTGATATGGGAATTGATGAATGTCGATGTTTGAGGAGGTGGCCTGTGGATATTAGTATCCACGGATTTCGGTTGTTATGGACGGTTAGTGCCGGCACGGACTTCGATGGCCATGGGCATTAGCATCCGCGAGCTTTGATTGCCTTGGATATTAGTGGCCACGGACTAACATCCACGGATTTTGACGTCCACCGATATCAGTATTCGTCGATGTATCCGCAGATATCGTTGTCCACGGATTTCGGCGTAAAGGCGTATTAGGTATTTACGGACAGTGGGCGTTCGCTGACATTCGTTCGAATTCTAATCTTGGCCGACGGAAAAAGTCCTACCGTATGGAACAGTCGCCGACGCGAATCGTCGAAAATTTAAAAATTACTCGACGAACTCTCCCTCGCCTTCCGCCGCGCGGTTCGTCCTGCTGCAAAAAGAACAGACCCTCGGTAAGCCTCGCGATACACATGGCCGCGTTCGAAAGGAAACATAGTTCGGGAGATAATCGGGTTTGTCCAGTAGTCGGAGTTTGTGCACCGACTCGCTCTTCCAGAGTTTGTTGCCACGGTCTCTGTCCCCTTTCCCGTGACGTGGAGAAGCTCGCGCGGGTCGTCTGGCGCCTGTCGCTCATCCATTATACATGAAAACACTCGAGCGGAGTCCGCTGGCCGCGCGCCTTTTTCCTTCAGATTCCGCGCCCGCTCTTTCATCCTCGATTCCCGAAGCAACAGCTCAGCCAATAAAGGCAGATGCCGGTCAATGTTCCTGCATGTTCGCGAATGTCGCTTGGTACGGTCGAATTTCACGCGAGCTCGACGTGGAAAAGGTGCATATTACACGAACGTCGATGCTTGACTAATAAAATACGATAGATTTCTTAGTGATGAAAGAAGTAGGAATAAAATATACGGTTGGGATAGATTGGTAAGGTGGGTAGGTTAATACTGGAGCAAAGTGACTGTTCGGTAGTTCTTGCGTTAAAGGAATGTGAAGTCATTTTCTTGGAGACAAGGTTGAAAGTATTCGGGGGAAAAAAGGACAATTCTATAGTTTGAATCAAGAGAGGTATATAAATTCCATTAGTCGCATATGACTTTTACGATTCCCTGGGAAACTATCAGCGGCCTCCACGTATGGCGGGAGTCAGTTTATTAAATTGAGACAATGGCGCGCAGAAATTGCAGTAGCCGCGAGTAATTCCACGGGTTACAGCAGAATCTTTGAAACGTTAGTAGCACGACCTTGCAATTAGCCGACTGAGTATCTTTCGTTTCGTCTCGCGGTGCGCCAGTTATATGAACCCGCGCACGTAAGCGTTCCACTTTCCAGCGAAATCCAGCGCGAGATAATGAATCGGCAGCGCTGTGAAACGCGTCAAATGTTCTTGAATAAGCAGTCCGTGTTGTACATCCCGGTGCGTTCAAAGTGAATTACGCGCCGACGAATTTACGCGCCCGCGGATTCGCATATTCTACGAAACGTAGATATGTGCACAGCAAACCCGGCTTCCCACGAATTCAAATATCCGCAGGAGTCAACCTCCGCACCGACGCCGTATCAAGGATCCGAAAAATCCATCAAACGGGGTGACCCCGAAATGCGAAATTTCCGCGCACCCACCGCGTGCCAACGAAAATTCAGAAGCCACACTCTAATTCCGATTACCCGGCATTACGCAGTCGCCCACGATCATCGGCGGTGTCCAATTTATCGTGCGGGACAGAGGTCGTCAGCGGTAAGGGCTAAAAATCGACGAACGCATCCAATACGGCCCGCGGAATGGTTATTAACGAGCGCGTCTGGCCGATAAATTAAAGCTCATCTACGATTACGCGCGGCGGTCGGGCCCGGTATCGGGGCGCGCGTGCATTATGAAATTACACAGTAGTAAACGCATCAGCGTCACTCGGCCTCCCGATATTTCTCGCCGCGCGTTCCGGCGCGCGCCGAATGTGGGACATGCGAGCAGAGCGCAACGTATGCGGCGGCTGGGTTCGATTTATCAGTAATGCGCTAACATGTTTATCGACCCATAGCTCCGGCGTAAGCTTCACAATAACAGGTCCTTGTGGATCCGAGGCCGGAGATTAGCTGGCTGGAAAATGTCTCTCTCTCTCTCTCTCTCTCTCTCTCTCTCTTGCGAGTCGAAACTTCCGAGACGCGACACCTTAGAAGGTGTTAACTCTGGCGCGGAAAAGAATCATAATCTTTATCGTAAAAAGGCTCGCTCTTCTGGGAGCAGGGACACGGGACCGAAAACGAGGTCGGGTAAATATTTGACTGATCGACGGCGCGGTAACGTTTGCCTGCCAGAAATTTCTGACCGGGGCCTCCGAGCCGGTCGCTGAGCGCGTAATTACGATATCTTTGCGTAAACCAGTTACGTCTAAGCCGGCACAAACACCCGCTAATGCGTGTGTGCCGATCGCTAGCGAATCTCAAGCGGGTTCACGTTCAAATCCCGACAATCCCTTAAACGTCAAACCGCCGAAACTTCAAATCCCCAGAACGCTCTCCGGCTCGCGAGCATATATATATACAACGTATGACGTAATAAACGTAATGCGTCTTACAGGCGGCGGGATTTTCAGAATTACTCCTCGCGCGGATGAAAAAGGGAAGGAAAATGGTTTGTAGCAGATGGGCTCGAGCGTTAGTTATCGTTAGCCCGAGACGTGTCTTGGGAACTCTGGAAATTCTCAGCGATTTATCGCGTCGTAAGTCGAAGCTCGACACGTGTACGTGTTTGGCCGGCCATAATACGGGATGCAGCGTTCGATCTATGATGCACCGACGTGTTTATCGATCCCGGGGCTTAAGGTGTAAGCTTAATAATAATGGGCCCTCGTCGATTCATGAATTACCCGGCAGGAAACTTAGATCGAATCACTGCCGCCGGTCGATCGCGGGCAGTCGCTGCGACTCGTTCGGGAACCGGAAGTCGTGAGAGGATGATTCGTATGGAAAACACGCAAGATCGGTGCCTGCCATATTTTTGCAACTCTCGAATCTGTGGTTTGCACTCGAAATTTTTAGTCTCCTACCATTTTCGCTGTCTACTACGAATTACGGAATGTTGCCTCTATGTTTACATATGTGCACGCGTGTGCGCGTGTACGGTTTGCTGCGCTTCCAAACTGAATGCGTAATGAGGTCGGTGGTTTTTAACGCTTTATAGTATTCCATGCGGAGAGCGAATATATCGATCCTGCCGATAAGTAACGAGATTAAAATGCGCATCGCGATCGTCGATCGTGCCACACGTACGCATCGATGAATATTGAATTTCGGAGTTCTTTCACGGCATAATTGCGTGTAATATCGGGCCCGCGGGCAAACAAATGTGTCGGACTGGGCGTTGCAATTTCGGGCGGCGCGGCGCGGCGCCAGTGCACGCGGACATTTGTGAAGAAAATTCGCTCGATTTCCATAAAATGGGCATAGATCTTTTTAAATCCGATTTATAACCAATCCGTAAGATGAGCGCTGAATAATCGATGCCCGCCGTCGTTAATCATGCTCCGCGTAAAATCGAGCGTTCCGACGAAAATGTAGAACGTTTCGCGAATGCGGAATGCGCTGCTCGTTTTTTTTATTCATCCTTAAAACACGTGCGAGAGAAGAGGAGAGGATCTTCGATTGAGCGGAATTGAATTTGAGGCCGGGCAATAGTCGCTAATGGAAAAGTAATTTAATCTCGTTGATCCAATGAGAAATTGTCAACGGGTCGTGGGAGAAGAGGCAACGATCTTCGACAAACAACGAACGCGCGCGCGCGTAAAGTGCGGGAAATAAATGCAATTGTGCTGTTTCACATGGAAATTCCGGTCATTTCCGTTTATTTTCTTTCTGCAGACGACGAGTCTCGTTGTGTAGCAAAAATATCGATTAACATTTAAACGAACTCGAAACACCCGATATCCGCGGACAAAATGCAACTTGCCCTCTTGCTAATACATCTCCGCTCTTTGTACTTTTTCATTCTTTCTCTCCATCCATCCATACGTTCGAAGGGAGTGACTTCGTTTGTTGAATCGTAGAACGCCCTCCCGCATTCCTTCGGCAGGCGCCTCTCAAAGTGGGATGAACGTAAATTTTCAACGTTTACAGAAATCCCCATGTCCCGTGTGTCAAACAACACCTGCGTCTATTCGCAGAACGCCGCTGGAAGAGGACTTGCGAGGGAAGAAAGTGGCGTGACAATGCATAAGGGACGGCGAACATTTTTCAAAGAATCTTTCCCCCTTTTTCGATATTCGCACATGTTACCCGTGACAGTATTGCGAGCAGCCTATTCGTTCTTAAAACATCTGTCTCTCTCGCTCTCGTATTCCAATGCTTCAGGGCTTTAATTATGGTTCTCGGATATATTGAAATATATTTCTCCTACTCGATTGAAATGTCTCCATTTCTGAACGACTCGTAGATCCTTTTCTTGCTTCCTTTCATCGTACAGAGACGCTTCTCCTCATTATTACTTCTCCATATTTTCCCAAAGGTCTAGCGTCGCTTATTACGAACGAATACGTTCGTACATCGCCTCAATTACCGAAGATACACATGGCAGACTCGATGCGAAGGTAGGAACGTTCGCCGTGCATCAAAGCCAGAAGTTTACTCTCAACATCTCAACTACTTATTTCGTGTCCCGCGAGACGCGTCCCGTTGACTTACATTTCCTGCAACCGCAAATTATCGGCATTATCGACGAGTTGCATAATCAGACTCGACGCGCCAAGCATGCTTACGTTTTAGGCCACTTTCGGCACACCTGCGATTCGTGCAGGAAGCACAAAACATCGCTGCACTTCGTCGAACGCGCACGCTCTCTAAACAGATTGCTCAATAACGATACATTTGTCGGCGCATACTGACGAAGCGACATCGCACGAAAAGATTACGTTGCCGTCACGTTCGTTGTCGGCGTTCTTACGCGGACGTGCTGAAAATAATGCCGCGCGGGACTTCCAAAACAACCGGGGTCTAAATAAGTGCGCGAGCATGTTTTACGACGCGCGTTTGCTTGAACGACTCAACGTCACGCGGGACACGGTGTCTAGGTGCGATCAAAGTGATCTACTTCGTCGTCTTAATTTCCCGCAGACACTTAATTAGCCGCTGGCGAGCGTTCGTCATGATTACGCTTTTAACGCGAAGTGGCGAGCCTGAAACGTTCGCGTCGAGTTTTATTTGGCGCCGCGTGCGGAGATATACACGGCGCCACCTCGGTATACATAGATGAAGCATTGAAAAAAATCATGGCATACGTACAGCGTATAAGTGGTCACGTATTTAAATATATTCCGAACAGCAACGCGCCCGAATTTAGATACGATGAAATGACAGGTACCGGTCGAGAGCATATTTGCGACTGTCTAGGTGACCGCTATAAATGTCCGACGCTGACGCTGACGATTTCGTGCGCGTCCGAAAAAAGTCAATCGGCGCGAGCCTAAAAATGGATCCCGCTTGCATTATATATGCGCTCGCGGAATAATCGCGCGTGGCCTCGCATTATCATACAATAATGTCATTAGAAATGTGCATGCGGAGCAGAAGTGCGCGCGCGCAAAGCGTGCAAACTAGAGGAGTTAACGCGGGCGAACGAAACCGCAGGGTATAGAATGAAAATTTGCGTAATAAGTCGAGTGAGACCCCGGACCGGGCGTAACTTCATTTGTCGGATTAGAATAATTTCCACCGTACTTTTTCACATTCCGCCGGATGTGGGTGAAGGGCGTAAGGAGGGTCGCGGACGAGGGGTTACGCGGCGAGCGGAGAAGGGGTTAACTGCATTTTCAGGAAATTCGCGTACGACACCACGCTCATCCAGCGTGGAGAGGGTCGTTTTTCTCGCGGCGCGACGTTTGCAAATTCAATATTTGCCTTTCGTCTGCTGGAGTGCGAGAGAGAGAGAGAGAGAGAGAGAAAGAGAGAGAGAGAGAGAGCGAGAGAACGTGGAAGAGCGAAAAGTAAACGAAGAAGAGAGTGAAAGGAAGAAAAGAGAGAGCGGAAGTGCGCAAGAAGACAAAGATAAATATCGAAACGTGAAACACTGCTGCATGATACGGGGAAAAAATGAGGAGGAGGGAGCAAGGTGAAGTGACAATTAACCCTTCAAACGCATGAAACTTCCAAACGTTCCCTGTCGCGCGTCAGCACCTGACGCCTCGTATCCTAGAACCAAATTTTCGACCCCATAGCCACGTCTGGCGGCGTAAAAAGTTCACTTTGCGCGCTCGAGTGAATCGTCGAACGCGAACAAAGTTGTCAGTGAGCAATTTGTTGGAGTTGCGCGGCAAGATGCGTTTGAAGGTAAAGCCAGCCTTCCGATATAATATACGAACGCTCGGACGGAACAATCACCCGAGCGATCGAAATTTTCGCCGGCAAATTTTCGTCTCTGTCGTTATCGCACCAAATTGCTCTCGACAGGTCGAACAGGCCGAGATTCGATCGGCTAGGGCTCGTCGTCGGCGGGGTATGTCTGAAAGGTTTTTGAGATGCAAATCTGGGCCCTGGGTTGCACAACAATGACCGTAACCGTCGGCGTCGTCCTATAGCGCGAACCCACCGACTGCATTTGAATTAATAGCGATGCGAGCGAACGAACGCGTCGTTCTCCTCGCCTCCTCCCTCTATCCTGTCGATCTCTCGTCTCGCGACGAATAATGCCGATCCAGATATTTCGATTATGCCGAGAAAATCTCCATGGAAATTGTCGGCCCGAGAAGCCGCACCTCGAGATCCGATCGAGCGATTCGCGGCCTGGCGAAAGCTTCGAGCCTTCGAGGGGTAGGATTTTGATAGGGGTGACTTGATTTTAGTTCGTAACAAAAGGAACATATATATATAGAGAGAGAGAGAGAGAGAGAGAGAAGGGGAAAAATTACGAGTCCACAGGTATACGAAATTTCGTATTTCAGATTGACGTCGCACGCTCGCATGTCGGCGAGCCGTAAAGTATAACGAATAGAATAATATTCCCGTGACGAAAGTCCGCGAGCACGAAAGTGACCTTCGCTTCAGGCAACTTTAAGTGTCCAATCACAGTAATGCTCTCCGGCCGGCCTGACGTCACCAGGCCTAATTCCTGCAATTTCCCAATTGTCGATCAAAGTCGCCGGAATTTGCAGATTGCATCTGCCGTTGAGAGCGCGCGGCTCGAGAGTACGACGTGCTCGATCGTGATGGATCGCGATGGATCGCGACCGCGTGATCGGGGGGGATCTAGAATGAAGATGTCGCGCACGGTTCGGAATTTCCGTTACCGTCCATCGAACATATCCGTGTGTCGGCTGGAAAATACAGAGTCTGCATGAAGCCACGGTTCTGTCGCCCGAGTGAAACGATCGGCCAGGACGGATTGCGAATCTAGAATGAAGACGCTACTTTCCATTCACTTTCTCCTAAAGTCCACCGAGCACACCTTACGCACCGACCACAGAACAGAATCTAAAACCTCTATAAAACCTCGTTCCGTTTCCCAAGAGATCAGACGCATCGCATATTTTTCTACAAACTCGATCTACATCCATGCCCTGAATTCTATATGAATTCAGTTAAAAATCGCGCGCAGCGCCTAATTGTCGCTGACACAGTCGACCGAAAGAAGAAGTGAAGGACGTCCGCACGCAAGCGCGCACACGTACATATATGCACGGAAGAAAGGAAACACGCCGAAGCGGAGCGAGCCGAAGTAGCGCAGGCGGCGTGCGTCGCGCACGTAAGAGCACGAAAATGTGCAATCATTCGCGTCCCTCTCGGAACGTACAATTTGCATAGCCGTACAGAGAGCAACAGCGGCGTCGGCCGTCGGCAGAAGTGCCGTGGCGCATTGCAACAAAAGTTGTTCAACTTGCAAATACGGTTACGCGCACTCGGGAGGGAGAGGGAGAGGACGAGGGAGAGAGGAAGGCGCACCGTAAATACAGGTTGCTTTCGTAAACGAGCTTACACTGGCCGTCCAGACGGGGAAAAGTTCATTCTCGAGATAATTGCGAGCCACTGCCCGCCGCGGCAATTATCCGCCTTAATCCTCCCCCTCGTGCCCTCGCCACGATCTTCTCAAGCGGGATCGGAGGGACGAAAAAATTGCCGGCGCCTCACCGCAATGTCGCGGAAAAAAACTCGAGACCGTTTTTAAGAACCGCTCTTGCGTTCTTCGAGACATTAACGCCCCTCACCGTTTCGGGGTCAGCGCGGCTGCGGCTCCGGAGGCTGACGTTTCCGGTATTTCGAAGTGATAGAAGGATACTTTTGTATTAGGAGCAAAGTGATTCAATGTCGATGATATAACATACACGTTTCAAATAATCCCCGAGTTAGAATATTTTTGTATTACCAAACCTTGATAAAGTGGCGAAATGGAACGAAACGAAACGCAACGTGATTAACAATATTTCCGCTACCATTCTATTACGATCCCGTAGCAATCATAGAAAAAACTTTGAAATAAAATCAATCGGGCCGGCTGGGGCCGCGGAGCCGGAAATTTTCAATAGCCCACTTTTATCAAATCCCATCGATTAAATCGGTAACAATATCCGCCCCGTCTTAATGGAGCCTCACGGCCGAGTCTCTCCGGGGCGGCCGAAAGATAGAGAGGCGACTTCCTCGGGGGAATTCCGTGCGGAGAACGTGGACCGGGTGAGAAGCAGAAAGAGAAACGTGCGGCGGATTGTGCGGAAATTCTGCGATTGTGCGATTGCAGGTGGCACACGTGCACCGACAGACCGACACTCGCCAACACAGGCCGACGTATATGGAAGCGCAAACACACCGACACCCGAACGTTTGCACAGCGGGGAATGTCGGAATGCGCTGTTCGCTTTGGACCGGCTGGAATTATCAAACTTAGCCTTCACCCTGGTAATCGTGTATGTGATCGAGGGAAGAAACTGTACGTAGCGTGTGGTTTGAGAGGTTCCGAAAAACTGCCGTTATTTTGTACAATTTATCCTGGTCTGTCAGACACGTCCGGAGAAGTGAAATTATAGTCCACATTTCGAGGCACGAAAAAGTGTATACAGTGTGTGGATCGAAGGGTTGAGGAAAACTGGCGGTATTTTGTACAATTTATCCGGATCTGAAAGATGCGTATGTCGAGATACATGGACACGATCAAACACCACCCAGCAACAGAGACGCAGCCACTGTCTCGCCGCAAGTCGCGTCGGTCTGGATCAACCAATTTGCCGTGGTTCATGACTACGCGTTAATTAGGCAATTAGTAACGTGGCTTCGGATTGAGAAACGGAACTCTGCCCGCGTCGGGGTCACCCTCCGCACAGGCAGGCAGACATCGGCAGAGGAATGAATATTACCTCGGGAGAGGGGCCCCGTGTTTGCACGACACACTCCGACGGGCTCGTGGATTTCAGTAAATTTCGCCCGGCACCGGGCGCTATTTTGCATTTTAGCTATTTGCCGGTCAAACAGCGACGAACGATACCCGCCGGACGATTTAATAAACGGGTCATGCTTCGACGTCTTTCGAGTTCTTTCGCGCCGGAGAGATGGAAATCGCTGGTTGACGAAGGAATAATAAACTCGGCGCGCTCGAGCTCGAACGATCCCGCCGATCACTTTTCACGAATTGAAACATTCTGTCGGCTCAACGATATCGGTAAACACCGGCGCGGCGATTTGTCCCTGTGATTACTACCTTCTTCTTTTTCCCTGTACCTTTATTAAACAGTGGCCTCGAAGAAATTGTCGTTTCGCTGCTACGTCGGGAATCTCCGAAACTTGGCCGAGATCGCGACAGCTCGAAGACAGCTAACTTCCCGAAGCTCGAAACGACAAGTTTCCCAGTGAAATAACTTCATCAGCTGGCAAAACGATCGCAACTACGCTAATACGATAATAAATCGGCGTGAAGAGAGAGGGAGAGAGAGAGAGAGAGAGAGAGAGAGAGAAGCTCGAAAGCGTGGAGAGGTAGAGCGCGAAAACCGTATTTGCGCGGAAGTTCAAGTCGAAAGGTCGATCGATCGATCGAGCGTGTCGTTGAAAAATAGAGGAAAGAGGAAAACAGCCCTGACCTCGTCGGCACCCTTCCATTCTGCCGCGAACATTCTCCGCCCCTCTTTGTCTGACACTCGCTGCACGACCGAACGCACACACGCGCACACGTACCAAACCGACACAAACAGACGCCTTTTGTGGATACGAAAAATAGCGGCGCTTCAACGAGGAGGAGACTGCGGCGAAAATCACGTTACGGACTTTACGTGCGCAGGACCTCCGAGATTGGTTCATCAGGGGAAGAGAGCGAAAAAGGAGAAGGAGGAGGAGGGTAGGAAATGGAAGGCAAGGGGAGAAAAACGAGTGAGACGGAGAAAGACGGGGATAGAAGATGAAGTGTTGAAAAATCGACGCGGTAAAGGGGGACGAAAAGAAGGGGTGTGTGAAAGAAGGAAACAAAATGGAGGGAGAGAGAGAGAGAAGGTGGATGCGGTGTAAATAGAAAAAAAAGCTGGAGACGGAGAACAGGTTGAAAGGCGGGCAGAAGGAAAATGTGGAGAAAGCCCTCGGAGAACAAGAAAAGCCACGTCCCGACTGAGTGACGCTGTGTAATCGATAGAAAAAGAAAGAGCGAGCGCGGGAGGGAGAGGAGGGAGACGATAAGGGACAAAGGTAACGAAAGGGGAGGGAAGAAGTCGGACGAAAAGAGAGCAAGAGGCAGTCGTTTCTTCCGCGCACGTTGCCAAATTGAGAATCGATGTTTCACGCTCGACTCGACGCGAGTACGTTGTCCGACGTGAATCGCGTCCACCCTTAACTTTCCATACCCTTCCACTTCAACATTCATCTCATTACAGCGAAATTGACCGATTCTTCGCAACTTTTCGGCCGTCCGAATAAATGTGCACAGCACGTGAATCAATTACCAGAAACTCTCATTGACGTGGCATCGGTTACGTCGGGAGCTAATAACCCAAGTTCCAACCCGCGGCATTTTGAAATAGGCTCATTAAATTTCGCCACTCCGCAGATTCTGTTCCTCAGTTCCCTCGAACCACCGCTAAACAGATGGACACGAGCGTACGCGCGCACGGTTACATAGGCGAGCAGACGGAGCAGAGTCCGTCACACTGTCGACGCTTAATTAGCTTAATTAAGCCGCGCGCCGCTCTCCCTTTTTGTCACTTTTATTTTTCGCCGACCTACCTGATTGGCGTCGCGGCGCGTCGCTCGATTGTCGCGTACATTTTAGCCTTTTCACTCGATTTCAATAACTCCCCCCCGACTCCGGCTAGACAACTCTTATTTTTTTCCCCTCGACCGCCGCCAGCGCCAAACTCTCGACGCGAGTTTCACGCCAAAAACGTCCGCTGTCCACCAATTAATCCGGAAATCACGCATTTTTATTCCTCACGCCGACGGAATTAATGCTAGCGCCGAATCCGTGAGCGCGCGCGCGCGGCGTGTCGGTGTGCATTAAAAATGGTGGTGTTGCCGACAGGCTCGCTCGCTCTCTAAGCGTGGCAACAGAATAAATCCGCAGGGTGGAATAAATACGTTCCGCGCGAGCCTCTGTATTTAAATCAACTTCTTTACGAGCAAAACTCGACTTCCGGACAAATGTACTTGAACGTCGGTGAAATGTTTGAAGGCGGGGTTCGTTGGGAAAGAATTTTGCGGGTGGCCGGCCTCGAGGTGGTACGTGCGAAATGGTCGGACAAAGAAGATCGGAGTCTGGCGAGAAGACGGAACACAGGGCGGACGGAAGGGAGGAAGGTCGAAGTCGATGCGAACGTTACGTTTCAATTGCCCGGACAACGGGGCGAAATGGCGGTGAAAACGGATAATGGGAAAGTTTGCCGTGGCCGTGCCGTTAAAGGCGTCTCCTCGCCTTAGTCGATGACGAACAGATTCGCTTCCTCGAACTGCACGCTCCATCTCTCCACATTTACCGATCGATGGACGCCGGTAACGGTGCGATGATAAATAAACCGTACGAACGGAGACCGATTTTTATCCGCGCAGCAAACAAAGCCGCGAAATCGAATGACAGGGAGAAGCAGGAAATACTGTAGCTCGAATGAAGATGGAGCTAAAATAGAACCGGTGAATTTAGCAGAAAGAGAGCGGGGGAGCGAGAGAGAGGCATGATGAAGAGGAATGAATACCGACAATGTAACATAGCTCGGCCCATTGTAGGCGGTGTGTAAAGCGCAGGTCGTAATTAAATTGCGTATCCTATATTACGTTTCCGACCCAACGTGCGCGGATATCTATATATGCATATATAACGAACGTTGCACAATGCGCGGCGATGACAATGACGATGATAAGGATGGCGGAAAAAAAATAATACTAGCAGCCTCGCACTGGTTTCGCGGAACGCCGCTCATTCCACGGGCCAGGCAATCTCTCGGCTCGCGCTGGGCCAGATGGCGATATAAAATCCTGCCGTAACAATCTTGCCCGGTAACAATGGCGAAGCCACAGAGAGACATTACCGCTTCTCGCATCTCGTCCTTTAGTGTCTCTCCTGCCGGCCGCCATCGCCACCACCTGGCGAAATTCAAATGATCGCCGGGCAGGACGCGTGACGAAAAATTTCCTTCGTTCGGACAGTTTTATTTTCACGATTGCAAATACGGGAGGGGGTCAGCGGGGACCGGATCGTGTTCGGGGCGCTATGAATAATTGTAATGTGTAGCGAGATGCGTTAATTGGGTTATATTATGTTTGAATTTCCCGTTTAACGCGAACGTCGCGCTCAGCCTTTTTGGACGGGAAAATTTATTTAAATTTTCGGATACATATTTTACGCGCCCGGCTCGATACGGAATTGTGGGAATAAAAATTGCAGAGACGTCGCGTAATATTTTATTCACCTTCCTGCCAGCAGCGGTGCAGGCCGCCAACGTCCGCGGTAATCGATTTTAGGAAGCAGCACGCGTCGAGAAAATTATTTTGTTTCCATTAAACGCAATTATACCCCCTCATCCCACTCCGGCGCCGCGGCGAGTTTTTTATTTTCGTCCCTAGCCTCCGGAATTGTCCGGGTCATATCGCGTATTCGTACGAAGTGACGCGAAAAATTAAATAACTAGGAGCAATCGTAACAGTATGATCGGGTCACAGTACAACGTCGACATTCGACGCCTCAGCTCAAAGTCTAGATCTAGTATTTTTGTTAAAAAATGACGGCACCAATAAAAATCGACACATTTATTTCATGACTCTGATCAAAGGGTCTCTGATATTTTGCAGGCATGGCCGTCAAATGGAATCCCGCAATCGCCGCTCCAATGTTTAAGTCTGGATCGTGTTGTTGTTTCCGTTTTCACCGTTCTCGCTCCTCCTTTTATGCATTACACGCAGTCCGTGTGCGGCGCCGCACGTGTTTGAGCGTGCACCGGCGACAATGTATATGTGTCGCGCCAGCGTCAGGTCGGCTGAATAAATAATTAGCGGCGAGCGGATTTCCCTCGGAGCGCTTTTCGAGAGGCCGCTCGATATGTGACCGAGGGTTTAATTAGGATCGAGAAAGGGAGCAGTGCGCAGTCACGAAGGGGATGCAAGGGACGAAGGGGCGCAGGGTGGATAGAGATAGAGATAAATAGAGATAGATAATGATATTTGCTCTGCGGTAAACTCTCACGTCGTCGAGCCTGTAATTGTGTAACCTGTCCACTATAATATGCGCTAATAATTGAGTACTGTGTACCGTTATCTTGGAACAACATGATAAGGGGCACGTGGAATATGAATGTGGAGATATATAACGATATTTCGACTCTCTCGTCAGCGAGCTTATAATTGTAAAATAATTAGCAGTACTCATATATGCTTTAATACCCGAGAAATTAAACGCCTCTATGCCCCGTCATGAACATAAACTTCGCGCCGTGTTCCACGAAGAGGGAGCACCGCGTACACGTTCCGCGTTCACGAAATTTACATCGTATCAAACGGTAACGGGAACGAGGAGAAAAATAACAAGCCGCAAACGATCCTCCCGTCCATTTTTCGGGGTCGTGACTTTGGAAAGATAATTACGCTCTCTCCCTGCCGAGCGTGTTGTAGCTCCGGGCAATCGAGTTTCCGTGTCTACGTCGCGTTTTCAGCGGATTAAGCGAAACAAAAAAAAAGAGGGTAAAAACGCAACGTAGGACGGGGGAGAGAAATAAGCGGGTGGCAGGGCTCACGAAACGCAGCCGACAACGAGGCGGACGAATACGAATACCGTGTGTCTCTCCTTCATTCTTTCGTACGTTCTTCCAGCCGCGCGCGCCGCGGAGAAAGAAACGCACTCTATCCACGAGCCACCCTCGTAATGGCGCGAAAGCATGCCATCATACACGCGACCGGTGATTAAACGTTATGTCTGCCGTTGGATGTGCGCAATCTACGCGGCGACACAGCAAATATAAAGTGCGTGCAACGCTGAGAGTTAAGTATACGTATTGTCCGTGGGACAGACGCATACATATGTAATATCGTATAAAATGCTCTCGTTCGATCACGATAAAAAATAACGACGATTAAGATATTTTTTAGGATACTCTCCACGCCTGCTCGTAAATGAATCCCTCCGATCTTGCCTCACGATTCCGAGGAAACGATTTTCGAAAAAGTCGCTATTGGAAAATCGCAAGGTCGAGAGCGTCGAAAATTCGGCGCCAGGTTGCTGTGGGCGATCGCAGGCGGTGGCGAAATTTCTCCCTTCCATCGTTTGCGGTTCCACGTACGGCCCATTATGATTCGTGGAACGAGGCATTAGACGGCGGGGCTCCGAACGGAATTCGTGTCGGGCGGTTCTTTCACCGTGTAAGCACGAAACGTGGGGGAGAAACTCCGGGAATTAATCAGGCACCCCGAATGATGCGTGCGACGATTACCGCGGCGTAACACGGGATCACTATGATTAAAGGGAACCACCGAACGTGAGAGACATTCGAATCGGCGCGAGATCTCGAGAGATTCCGAGCGGCGAAGGAGCCGCTTAGTCGACTGAATTCTCTATCGGCTTCGTGGCTTTATTCGCGAAACAGGCGAACTGTCGAAGGTGAGAGCATTTTTAACGCTCGCAATTATACGAAGTACGAAATTCTGAAATTTTGTATGATCCTTTATTACGTTGAAACAAATGGTCCCTCAAAATTTCAAGAATTTTTGCGATTTTCTTACGTCTGTTCAATTCCTGCTTAACCCTCGCTGGCAACTGCACGTCACCCAGACGGTTCATCCTTTACTGTCGCCGTGCATTATTATTAATTAAACAAGTCCTTTTATCTCAGCCGAAGGTTCTGCTGAAGGAGCACGGCTATAGGTAGACGAACGTGTGCATCGGACGCTTACGCTTTCCGAGCCGGAGGGAAATTAAGAGACGGCCGACTATTTCTTAGCGGAGTTCGAGTGCTGCCAATTATACGTGAAAGCGAATTATTCGTTCGACGCAATTGGGTCGCCCAGTCGAGGAGAGCACCTGTTCCGGGCGCGAACGGAGCTTATCTGCCGAGGGCGAGCGCGGAATCGGGACTCGGAACTGATCGCATCTAAGGAGCATTCAACTCGGAGAGAACGAGAGAGAGAGGATACAAAGAGGTGTGGCGGCGGACCCTCGTTACGTGAAGAGCCCCCGATGGAGATCGTAGTCGAGCGATAAACGTGGCTTTAATTTCGCGAATAAGACCGGTCCCGGTCCGCCGATCAATCGGCAGTCGTATCATTATGGCGCCGAACTTTGGGGCTATGGCCCGTTGGAAGTTCTGTTTCTGGGAGATCAGTGCGCGTCGAGTAAACGACATCGTGAATATTTCGCATAAATCGCGTACGCTTGCCAATAAGTACCGAGCGCGTACCAATGCCAATTGACGGGCTGTGCGATTTAAGGTATTCATTTGATTAGCTTCGAAGCGAACGGTGCTCGATTCATTAAATTAGAAGGAGTGCATGCTTTTATTATCTCTTGCTCTCTCTCTCTCTCTCTCTCTCTCTCTCTCTCTCTCTCCTGCTCACTCGTCGAATCGTCATTCGTTTGATAATATCGGAATTTGCGCACGGATTACGCCTCAATCAATGTAAGTGAACACAATTGAAGCGTAAGATTCGAATTTTCCCAATAGGTATAAAATTACAATCCGATCGTACCCACTCTCCCTCTCCCCAGACGCCGTTATCCATGTTTATTTTAACCCTGTCGCGCGTTTTAAAAATGCAATCGGCGGCCGATCGAGTTCCGCCGGATATGCGACGAAATTGAAATAAATATGTTTACAGCCAGCGAACGGACGTTAATTGAAAAGCATCGCTCGACAGCGGACGATCGGAGAAGGATACGGAATAATTCGTCGAAAATTGTCGCGTATTTTCGGTGAACAAGCGCGGACGCGCGGCTGCTGATCGACGAGGGAGAAAAGTTCGTCGCGTACCAGACCTTGAATCCGCCAGTCCGATTTTTCATTCAACCGTCCCATTCTTACAACGCTTCACACTCCTCTCCGTCCATTTGGAACACCAGTTTCGCAATTTTCCATGTTTCTTGCCACTTCAGCATATCGTCGACGTGCAAAGCCGATCAATTTTTCATACTATTTTTGTCGGCGCCAGAGCTTCGCGAAAAAAAACATTGTCATTCTACACTTGTCCATTTAACCATTTTCCCGCGCGAGAGTCAACCGACTTCATCGACTGCTTTCCATCCTCTTCCCGCGACACGATAAGAGCACGCGTCACATTTAATTATTTCGCTCGCGCTATTTATGGACAAAGGAAGCGTGCGTGGCGGCGCGATAAAAAAAAAAAAGAAACGAAGAAAGAAAGAGCACGCACAGTGGGCGGGAAACGAGCGGAAAAATGGCATCGGGCAGCGATTGAAAAGTGGCGTGCGTTTTCTAGTCCGTCCGCAGCGTTTTTCTCTCCACCCGCCCCCCGTCGCGCGAGCCCGCGTTCTCCTGTAATTGGTCCGGCGCACGTGTAATGCGTGAAAACGAACAAAAAACGCACTCGGCCGAGCGCTGCGCTCGAGTCGGCAGGCTATTCAGGAAATTGGACGTTCCGCACGATCCTCTGATGCCGAATTCCGACGGAATTAATCGGCCGCGAGAGGACTGAATTATTTCTAACGAGGGGATGATGCCGGCGCGGGTTCGGATGAGCGCGAGGAATAAGAAGTTATCGCGCTGAAATAACCATACGCGGCTTTAACCTCGCATCAGCGTAATCCCACAGCCGCACCTGCCGGCTCGGCCGCGCAGAGAGTAACATAGCGTCAAGTAATCCGTCAAACTCTCGACATATGTACCGACGCTCGAAGTGGATCGAATTATTCTCGCGAAAGCCCCGATAACCGATCGGCCCACGAATCTTCGGGGAGCAAGTTGGCAGAAGCGGAGAATGATTGATACCGATCGATCGGCGCCGCTCGCCGATTTTCTCGGTTATGACTTCTTAACCGACCTCCCCCCCGTAAAGCCTCCCGCGAAATATTTCGCTTCTGCGTACTTCCCGGAGACGAGCCGGGAGAAAGAAAAAAAGTTCCCTTGCCATCCTCAAGACGCCGAACGCGTGACGAGAATAATCGTTTAGCGCAGAAAAATCTCTCGCCGAGCGTCGACGCCATTCGAAGTTATTGGTGCATTGCGGCGCATTGGGTTCTGCACTTCTGGCCTGAATGGAGTTTGGCGAGGCCGCGAATTAGACGTGGGAGAAGTATGCGTGAGCGGGTAGAGAGCAAATTTCGCGCGAACACGGTCAAACGTCAGTTATCAACAATATGCCTGGGCGCACGTGATAGACGATTTTCCGAGAGGGTACATTAAAGCTCGTATAATCATTGATCGGTAGGCATTTCGATTCTCGCGCCAATGATGGAAGTCTGAACGTAGTATAGCCCGATTCAATTCTATCGGAATAGCAATAGCGTTTTACATGTCTGTGACGGGAAAAACTGAAACTTCACCCACCGCGTTGACTTTGCGAAAATCTGCCGGCCCGCCCTTGTCCCGCGTATATTCCCGTGCGAAAAAAACACTAGCTTACATTTTTTTCTCTACGATATTGACATAGGCAGGCGCACAAGGGGTGCTCGCGTCTAATTGCATATTAATTTTTTCGGTCAATGCTTCCCTCTGCCGGCATGGAAACTGCAACGTTTGATGAATATCTATGAAGGAGTGCTGGTGCACGTGTGACGAGCGTGCCTATGGAATGTTCACTAGTGTGCGTCACATTCGTGTGTAGCCGTGCGTGTAACGCATACCGAGGCACCATACACACGCACGCGTTTACATGGAGTTCGACTAGCTGACGCACACATGAATATATAGATATAAGGTACATGAACGTGGGTGATCTAGATGAATAAAGATAGAGAGACCGAGAGAAACGAAGAGAGAGAAATTCATCGAAATTCGGAGGGAAGATATTGATCCCGACACTAACAGATATTAAATTTGGTAAACGGTTGATGACTACTCGGTTTACCGAACATGAAATATGATACGTACGAACCTGTAACGATGCTCGTTACCCGTTTACCTGCAGCGCAGTTCGAGTACAATAAATTTCCGTTTACACGTCAATTACCGTTTACACATTCAGGATCTTATTCCGCAGTAATAATGATAATAATTACAGGCGCCTCTATAACAGGCCGATGTGCGGAAATGCGAATTTCGCTCGAGCGCATATACGCGGTGAGTGCAGTTAATAAATTCTAACCGCGCAGCAGTTTGAAATAATACTGGCTGTTAACTCGGCTTGAATAAAAAATCATAACGCACGAATTCAGCAAAACGGGACAAATGCGCGGGACGAAATAGCAGCGGAACGCGGACCAGTAGAGGGCGTGAGCGGGGAAGACGGAAAGAGTGAGAAAGAGGCGGAGAGACGGAAGGTGGTAACCCTCTTCCGGAAATGCAACGCGCACGAGAGTCGACGACAGGAAACGCGTGCTGCGGTTGTCTGCCGCTTCGCTTGTCGAGGAACGACGACGTCATGGACGTGTGTCTACTCTGCCGTGAGTGCCTATTAACTCACGCGTGTTTACCGGTTACCCCCTTCCCTCTTCTCGCCTGTGCGTGCATCTGTGTCGTGTGTGTGTGTGTGTGTATGGGCGTGCTGTTGCACGCTGCTGCGAGTGAAAATTTTCGAGATCACCGACGCGATTAAAGCTCGCGCGTATACAGCGTTCCGCGTGTAAACTGTTGATTGTCTGAAAATCTGCGATGTTATCGCGAGAAAGTTTCGGATTTGAATGGTTTTGTGGATATTATTGGTGCGATCGGCGAAACTTGGCACATTTGTACACGCGCGTTCAGATGGAAATGTTTCGACACAACCATCTGATACGTGGAATTCCGTTCTTGGTATACGGCGGTGACTGGTCCACAATTGAGGGATCGGTACGTACTTACTATCGGCGGATGGTCCGTTAATCAATGCGATCGAATCGAAATTTTCTACGCCAAACTATTTTTATCCGATTCCATTGAATGTCGTACAAACCTGCAACAGAAATACAACATCATATATAACAGTTGTTCAACTGGCACCGCAGTGAAGCAGTCTGTAGAAATCTTTGCGGCTAACAGTGCAACGTCGCTTTTCGAAGAAAATCCCGCAATAAGAAGAACGTCCGACATACGTGGCCAGAGAAAAGAGTAACGTGGGAAAGTGACAAGAGTAAGAAAGAGAGGGAGAGGGAGTAGGAGAAAGAGACGAAGTTGGTACGGATTTAGAAGCGAATCGATGCAGTAACAAGACGGTCGTTCAGCATATTTTCTTCCTTCGATCGAATCGACTATAGAAAGGGACGTTCTACGTAATCGTCGCTCTAGAAAGAAAGAAAAAAAAACGGCCGTGAGAGCGAACATTCACGACTCGGCGGAAGACGTCACCGGTATTAAGTCCGGTCAAATAATTAAAGAGCTCCAGCAAAGCGCAAATGACGACGGTAGAAATGTTTTGTTCCCGACTGTCGGCACATCGTAATCCTCCCCCATCGATCGGCAATCGATTATTGTCTCTGGCCGACGATACGCCAGTCCGCGAATAGAAGGCGTACACGTCATCGATAGGTTTTGCGAATCGATGGAAAATGTCTGGGTAAACAGGTGCTGGAAGCGTGGGCGATGGGGCGCACGGCTGAATTTCTTCCTTTAAGCTCCATCGGGATATGCGGCGCATAAAGGATTCCGATGACGGCGGGTATGCCGTGATTTATAGTTGTACCTCTCGTTTCCTAACATCGCATTGTATTTCTATTCTCGATCGTGTGTACCAGTTTCAATAGAAATAAAATTGATGACTGAGAACGATCGCTTCGCTACGAACTCCGACGCACTTCTTATATTAACATTATTTACGCCGAGCGCCGTCGACGCGCGTCAGCGCTCTGCGTAATTATGAAATGTGCAGCGCAGAAACGTCCTAGTAATATCGCATCATTCAAATTGCGCAATTATAATCTCATCAATATTAATGCTCGCCGTTCGATCGTCCAGCATTAAACGGGATCGGCCACGGCGAACTTGACCGGCGTACTCTGTTGGGTCGCGGAAACGAGCGGAATGAAAATCCGAATGCTGTCGTGTCTCGCGAAATTCCTCCGACGCAAATAACGAGAGGCGCGAACGAATTATTTTCCCCAGCTCACTGAGAAGTTGAACGCGTCTCGTCGTCGGTGGAACGATCCTTCGCCAAAAGTTTGCGGCTTAAAGAGAAATTAAATACACTTTCGGAGTAGCATGGGAAAGATGGAAGAGAGAGAGAGGGAGAGAGAGATAGAGAGAGAGGGCGGCGGTCTCTCGTTACAGACGGTTGCAGACCAATCCGAGTGCGGGGGCTCGTAACTAAGTTGCCGCGAAGTTCAAAGGTCAACTCGATTTGGCGCACCTGTAACGAGACAGAAGTGGAACTCTTTAAGCGCCTTTATGGATCGCCTAGCGCGAGAACGGACTTTCCTCGATTATGAGCCCGAGCGTCTCTCGACACTCTCGAAGCAGGCACTCTATGTATCGCGAGGTCCGCTCCGCCCGGGAAACGGCGAATACTAAGCTCAAGTGCCGAAGCCACTGACTTCGTTAATTAGGAATAAAATCGCCAAGTCCGTATCTGTGCAGGAGTCTCTGTGTACAATTTAATTTGAAATAATATCTGAATAGGACTTTAACTTAACGTCTCTGGAGTGAATCAGTTCTGACGAAAAGGGACAAGAGCCGTGCACGCCTCAAAGCAGGCGGGAAAGTTCAACATTTTCGCATGTCCCCCACCTATAACGTCCGATAGGGAACAATTTTCGTTCGACTCTAAATAGATCGCGCCCGCGAGAGGTGTATGAGAAAGACCATTTGTCTTAAGTGCTTCCCATTCTCGCCGTGGAAAAAAATGAAACTTCTGCAAAACGCGCCGCATATGGCCCCTATACGCAGTTCCAGAGCTACACGCGAATAGCACGTAAAAAATCCTCGAATTCGGCACGACGTCAAAACGTTCGCGCAAAAACACACGTTCCCAGGACAGCGTTTCGAAAATCACTCCTACCTTCGAACTTGTCATTCGCCACACCAGCATCCTACAGACTCACTCCAACCGCCAAAAACATCCGATACTCGCAACTCTGGCAGCTCTCTCTCCCTGATAATATTGCAGCGGTAATCAAGTGGCGACGCATTACGTGACATTATCCTCCCCCACCCTCCGTCTCACTGGGTCCCTCGTCCGCCCTTTTGTTCGCTGTCGAAATCAGCGTGGGAGGAGAAGCGCGAGCGAGGAAGAGCGAGAAAGAAATCGAGAGAGCAGGAGAGAGGCGTCGGCGTCGTGCCGTAAATATTTGCCGGCGCACGTACAGCGTCGGGGTACATATATACGTATGTGCACACGTAGAGCACGAAACACGTGCGCGGGATGCTACTGCTCGGGAGATCGGCAGCAGAGATTGCGCTCCGTCGTTTCCTAGACGTTTCGGCGGATTCGTCGCTCTCGTCTGGCTAATCGGATCCCTTTCTACTTCGCACGCTGCATTAGGCGTACACGCCGCTCCCGCACGAATGTTGGCGGAATGAATGTGCCAGGGGCGTGTGTGTGCGCGCCCACACTCGCGTAAAGAACGTTCGTGTGCTGAGTGCCGGCGTCAGGTATGCGAACGGGAACGCATACGTGGCGCGGGAAATATATGTACATGGATTACGTAGCAGGCGTCTATGTACGGGGCTCAGTGCGAGGGAGTGTCGGTGCGTACGAGTTTGTATGCTGTTTAATGCTGGCTTGTGTGGCTGAATGCATGCGCGTTATATGCCATAGTGGCGTGTAAAGAAGGTATGTAAATAACAGCGCTGTTTGTACAAGATGTGCTAAGCAGACCCTGTGCACTAATGCGTACACCTCTGAGCGTGCGATTGTGTGGCTAATTGCAGATGTAGGTTACAACGGTAGACAATCGTGTAAAGGATGTTTCCGGCTGTAGCGCCGACTGTAAAAGCCGTGATTCTACGCGCGTGGTGAAACAGATGTTTTTGCCGGAACGTGACGTGAACAAAAAATGTTGCGTATGCCCGTAATGCAGGTACGTACGTGTCCGACTGCAGCGATATATGTAACTTACATGAACCCATTTGAAGAGCGTATTCTCTCTAAATGCATACCGCATCGTACATCTTCCACACGTATACGCGCGTCTGCGGATTCCGTTCACGGAGCACATACGCATTACACGGATGCACGTGTTACATTTCACGCAGTGCTGTCAAGAGTATCCCCCGTACACATTTGAGCGTCCAGAGCCATTAATGCGTCCGTCCGCGCGTATGTGTGCGTCTGTTCGTATGCGTATGTGCGACGGTAATACGTGAGAGTTAGGACGCGATGTGTTTAGTTGCAAGTAGCCCAGGTGTGTGGGCAGCGTGCTCACGTATGCAATCTGCAAGAGCCTGCGGCTGGGTGACCCACCTCGGGCTACGTTTGCGTGGGATTTCAGAGAACTGGGAAGAGACGCCGTAAGGGAGAACGCAAAGAAGAGAATGGTACGCGAGTTCGGTCTTCCTTTCCAATATGTGTCCATCTTATGCCGCCGTTATTTACGCTCACTCACGCTTACTCAGCTTCTGAATTTCGCAAATGCGACCAGTGCTACGCGACAGCTTCATCACTGACTGACGTTGGTAAGTATTAATGTTGTGTGCTCGAGTTACTGCATATTTACTCGTATACACTCGCATTGCATAAATGCCAAATATCGGAAATATCATAAGTGGTACGTAGCAACTTGACAGGGACACTCATTGGTGAATACTGATTCGGTAGATGCGCATAGGTAGAACACGGTGTGCATTTGTATGCATGTGTAAATACGAACAGCAGCAAATGGAGTTTCATAGCCCAGTTGCACGAGATTCATCTTCCGTTCTCACGTGTGTTCATCTGATTCTCCTGGTTGCGCTTACTCACGCTTACTCGGGCTCTCTCCTTACGTTACAATGTCCAGTTACGTGTCCCACTAGCAACGACCATCTCCAGGCCCCGCCTTCACGTCCGTATCACACTCCGACGAACTTCCCTTACACGTACCGGTCATTGCGAGAGTCTAGTTTATGTTACGGGCTTTGCACGAGACTCTGCGCACCGAGGGGGAGTCCCTGTATTGCGCATTCTTCCGTTGGCATATGGCAACGCCCGGAATTTGATTTCGCGAAATTTGCAAAGCCACATTTTTCCGGGACACCGTAATATCATCGGGAATTTCGTAAAATTCTATAAAGTCTCGCACGATAAACGTATAAAATTTCGTACCAGCTTCACACTACGGTTAATTCTATCGTTACGAGTGTGTATTCATTCCTAACTCCACACATTTTCTCACCGTTTTCGATTGTTTTTCTTAGCATCTCAATTTTTGTTCAATAGAAGAAGAGCTCGGCATTGCATGCGCAGATTACAACGGTTTCCAATGACCCACGTGAGCTCTAACTGCGTTCAAAGGATTACCATCCGCAACGCGACACTCAATTCTCAATCAACGGAAGAAGAGCTCATTACCCGGCCTGATCGAATCAGCAAGTTTCGCCTTACGCAAACTGTCCACCGTCGTACAATCAAAGTTCTGCTCTAGAGAAACGAAGGGCCGCTTAAAAGTCGACACTCCGCGATCGATATCTCGCCGCGGCTCGCCGATTCGACGGCGATCGATGAGCGCAAACACCTTCGTAATCCAATCGCGGACCGCGCGGTATAGGCATTTGACGTAAGTTATCCGTGCCGTCGGTGAGCCAACTCCCTTGAAACATAATCTTCGGCTCAACTTCCGTGTACGGATTTCAAGTTATCGCGAATGTAAGCCCACTCTCGCTCCGACCGATCTTCGCGAACATCTTGTAACCGCTACCGACGATCTTTCGAGTCCGCGACTCCTAATATCCGATCCGATACGTTAAGCCGATGTCGAAGGGATTAAGTTCGAAGATGCTTATGGAGTACATAATCTGGAGGCGAGAGTCGAGAGAGGGAGAACGAGAACGGAAAAGAACGGAGAGAAGTTTTTTAACTCGTTCGAGAATATATTGATATAGAATATATTTAACATTTTCGCTTCTCTTACAAGTGATCGTCTATCGTCGATCATATCAACGAGACGGTCAATTATACTAATTCATACGTCACATAAGGGTTCTATTGTTAGTCACGTTCTGACGGAGAACGGAACGGAGAAAAACATGTCCTCGCCTCCGAGATTATTGTGATAGGAATTCTGTGAGATAGATAGGTATGCTCTGAAGGCTCCCAAGTATTCAAAGTTGAACATCGAGATCCGACGAACGGACGTAGGAAGCGTTTACTTCGATAAAGACGACCCGTCTGAAGCACCTACGATCTATAGATCTTGTAAGACGTTGCCGCTAAGGCGGACGACCGTGATGGTGTGGCAGGACCGGTTTCGAACACGGTCCAGTCCGACGATGGCTATAGGCGCCATAACCCCGTGCATCTTTGAACCGTAAAGACCATAAAGACCATCTTACCAGCGAAGGAGGTCGTGGAGGAGGAGCTTGTCCTCGTCATCGCGGTTATCCTTATCGTCGAACTCTACTGTCGGTATTCCCGGTGAATATTTCCACTACTCCACTGCTCGTCGTTCATAATGGGACAATGGACCTCGAGAGGTCTGAGTTTCTAAACCTGCACGAATTTCCAGATTCCTGAATCTGCGAATTTCGATGTTCATGATTTTTTTAATCTGTCAATCTCTAGGTACGTGGATTGGAAATCGGGTGAAGTTTTCGGATCGACAAATTTGGCGTGCCCATGCACCTTTCGATACGTACCTTCCTATGTAACTGGATTCTAAATAGGGGTTAGATAAACTGATGCAATCTGTAACATTGTAATATACGAAATTGCACGGCGATGCAATTACTTACGGTTGAGTGTTACGAGATCAAAGCCAATAAGCTTACTTATACCCGACCACTGACATCTCGCCCTCCGATTATCCTGGAAATCGGGTTCGACGCACATAACTCACCCGAAATTCCTAAGCATCAATAAACCTAATGACCAACGCAATTTGCGAGAGAGGCCATTATTGCAACCGGCAGAAAATTAAATAACTTCTCCCCCTCTTCCGGGAAGAGGGTAGAAATGGCTGGTTGGCGGAATTAATCATAAAAGGACAAATTAACTGCGCGTCGTTAAAATCGCGATTCAACCCATCCCTCCCTCCCCCCGCCCTCGCCACGCCACGTCGACTTCTACCCCCGCTACACACCGCAGAAGTGGAAATTTTAATCGGTGCGGTTTTGACGCGAGGTCGATTTCATGCCGCGTCGATCGAGTCTTGCGCGACGAACGCGAAACGACACATAAACACGCCCCTCTGTCAGCCGCGTCGTTCGCCTAACAGAGGCCATATTTACAAAGCATAAACTCCGTAATACCTTTCTCACATTACACCATCTCCCAGCATCCATACCGTTCATTTGCATATAAAAAGAGGCGGGGGGAGTCCGAGCAAGATGGCCACAGGCCTGCAACCGGTCATTCGTTATGCCCCGACATCGTCCATATTCGCAAACAGGACGCAGCAGTGGCGTTCTCCGAAAAAAATCGAGCGAGTTTCGTGACCGGTCCTCCCCCACCCGGGTTCACGTCGGGGGTGGACGTAAATCTTGTCGGGGGCAAAAAAGAAGCCCTGTCAGCGGAATCCGGCGCGTCACGGCTTTTAGTCGACGCGGCTCGTCCATGTAATCGGGTTTATTACGTTTTTTCGTGTGAACGCCGGACTCGCCGAGGCCCCTATGCGCGAGCAGCACGTACGCGCACAATATCGCAACATACGGTAGCGTTATCCGCTCTCTAAGCGGCACTTAGCATCGTTCGCGCAGCCTCGTGAACCGGCCACTTACACCCTTAAATGCATTTACTCCGATCCGAAGTCGTATCGCTGTGCGAGTGCCTCCGAGAGTGATATCGAAAACGATATTAAGACGGTGATCAGATTACTTTTTTCCGCCCCCCGGCACACTTTCCTCGCGTTCATAATATAAAACGGTGTACGCGGTTTCGTACGCGTCGCTGTGCTGACGTCTATGACACCAATATTGAGAATGACATTAGCGACGCGGCGCGATTACGTTAATTTTTCTTACTTCGTGCACTTTTCCTCGGGCCGGTGACGCAGTAAGGTTTGTGCAGTCTTAGTGCCTAGGCTCGCTCGCCGAACGCCGTGTCGATCGCGCGGATAACACGGTTACGTACCTACGCGATAATAAGATGACAGGCTGCGCTCGTTGCAATGAGACGCGCGACAATGAATACGGGCGTCAGGTTTCAATTTCAATAACCGCACTCGCGCGTCTATTCAAATTCGCGGCCTTACCGTGTCCCGGCTCCGTCGAATCCGGCGTCACGAGGTCGTATATAGCGATCGCAAATGCGACTTGGAGACAGGCGGTTAAGGCATCGGGCGCGCGCCCTATTTCAATCCGCGGCCTGATACGCGACACGGTATATGTACTCTCCGGGCGACCTGACACGTGCTTTTTTGCGACGTCGACGGAACGAGGTCAGTGGGCAAGAGAATTTTCCGTCCCATCGATGCGCACTTTAATATTCGCCCTAGCACGTCCCTTCCTAACCAGCGGCACTAACGGCTGATAACAAAAATGGGTGTACATACTTGGCTGGCGAGGGGTAAGGGCGAGGACGGTAAATTGGAATTACTTCCACAATCGGAATTCTCATTCGCGCGAGGCATGTCTCTTCGACATTCCCCTCTCTTCTTCCCGCTGCCGCTTGTCTCTCTCACTCTCACTCTCGCTCTCTCTCTTTCTCTCTCATTCGAGAGGTGAGTCTGCTGAAAACGGACCGGGTATCGGAGGCTCCCGCTTGATTATTCGGCCATAGCAGTGTGCATCAGACAATGAGGATACAGCTATTGGGGTTCAATGCATGCCAGGATTAATTAAAGGCGACTTATGCGCCGTTGCGGGGAAACTATTATCTACGCGTACCGGTTCGAGCAGGCAGCAAGGGAAAATTTCTAGTAATATCGACGGAGGAGCAGGTGCGGGCGAACAAAATGAACGGGATGAAAACGAAATATCGTGAAGAGAACGATGAAAAGGAATTCGAAAGACGAGCCGAAAGAGGGCAGGGCAGTTAAAATATTTCGAGACAGTAAAAGCGTGGAGAGGGGAAGCATAAAATGAAAGAATAAACGCGATGTACGCGACACTGTGGCTGGTGAGAAAAGTGCGAACGCTGAGAAACAAGGGGACAAAAACTTTGTGCACAATGCGGGAGTGCAGAATTCATAAAAGCGTGACAACGGGCGCAAGGAAGCGGAGGGCCGAAAAGATGGGAGAGTAAAGTATTTAGAGGTCCGAGAGACGTAGGAAAAAGGTAGTAAGGAAGACTGTGAGAGAAAGAGAAAGGTGCATAGCATGGGAGAGGCCCGACTGGTTCTCAAGTGACGAAAGGAATGACTACAAAAATGCATCCCGGGAATTCCTTTGAGAACGAGCGCTCGCGCGCGCAGCGCCACTTTCCTCGGTTTCTCTGCCGCAGTAAGTACCAATATTTTACGAGGCGACCCCACGGGAGACGAGGAATTAAAGTCGCGCAGGTTTTATCGCGCGGCTTGACCGAGTTATGAAACGGTCATATTCCAGCACTGCCGCGCGGCCTCGCGTTTCTTTCGTTATCAGCGCCACCCGCCCACGCTCCTGGGTCCAACTTTTTTCCTGTACGCCCGTGTGTACCTGTTAATCATTAGCGGATGCCACTTTTTGCTTTTATCGCGGATTATTCATTACGGCGAATGTTTCTTGCAAATGTTGCCGCGTGCGGGAACCCATGAAAGTGTACAGACCTACAGAAAATCACACATTTGATCGATGAATACAATCCACTACTGACCAATGAACACGGTAAAAATCGGATGTAGAATGAAGGAATCGTCAGATATCGGACGCTTTCGTCATTAGAAAACTCTATTTGCATGGACCGACACAATCGAGTCGCAACTCTTGCAACAAAGCGTCTTCTGCTCACCTAGAGCGATGCGGTAAGAATGAAAAGTAACCCAACTAACCGTTATTTCTTCGAGGCAAGATATCAACGTCAGTCGATGCCGCGGACTCTTTGCGCGGTTTCGCCGACTCGCAGTATCGGAATACGAGTATAAGAGTACGCTCTCGCTCGTCTGACGGCAGTTTACGAATGTCTCTTGTTTCCACGGATCCCCGTCAGGATCGTCGGGGCTAGCCGTCGCCGTCGACGAGCTGCACGTTTCTCTGGCGCGCCGCAAGCGATACGTGACTCCGTGCCTGTTTATAGCGACGAACGGATCCCGCGATGCAGAGGAAATGATTAATCCGACGAGCGTGCACGTATGACGAAACTTCGCTGATGACGTCGCGCCTCTCACTCTCTCTCCACGCGACGTCTCCGAATCCCACTGGCGCATCTGTCGATGCGCGTTAATATATTTCCCGCAACTATTCCACACTCAAAGACGTACGGATTCTCGGAAATTCGGTACGTATGTCAAACGGTCGATGTAGAGACCGTCGACACATATTGCATAGGTCAGATGAAACTATAAGTTTGCGTTCCGTGACGTCACACTTTGCGAACGTTCGAAGACGTTGATTCGTGCAGGGTGATGCCAAACGCAAACTTGTGTCTGGCGCGCACTGATCGAAATCGAATCTCGTTTAAGGGTTATCGTTGTATGCCGGTCTCCCGAGAGACAAACAGGCGATAACCCACGCTTCGTTTTGTCGCCGCCGTTAACTCGCGAGAATAAGTCCGCAAAAACGTTCGATGTACGAACACGCACGACGCGGCGTAGGCGCCTGATAAACGGTCCAGTTATCTCGAATCGGCTTTTAAGTCGCGCCTGTCAGTCCTTCTGATGAGTCTGGACGATCTGTAAGGAGCTGCAGATAGAGCTGATCGAATCGGCCGATTCCGAATCTTCCGCTTCGCATTCTATTTTTTCGTCTTCCTATAACAGTTGCCGCTTTTTCGCTCGGAAACTGAAACCGCGAAAACGATTCAGTTGCACGTGGTTATACGGCCGCGCGCGCGTGTGAATAGGGGCGTGTTCGCGCGTAGAAATCCACACATCCGCGGTCGTTTGATTGAAAAGTCGACGAGGTTACCGCTGACATTCGCGGAAAACTGGGGGGGGAAGAGCGATATGTCCTTGTCATCGGCAAACTTTCGTCATGTTTTTATTCGCTTGTCGGATTAATCATTTCCTCTGTATCACGGTGCTCATCCTCGCAAGTGTGTCGCACATTCCGTTTGCACTGTTAAACTAGAAATAAAACGATCAACCGTGATCGGTATAATTCGCATCGAGCGACCGATGTAAAACAATAGGAATAGCTGACACAATTTTCATGGCCCAGACGACCTCGAAATTCGGGAAACCCAGGATGTATCCAGAAATTTCACAAACGAATGCAAAAATATACAGGGTGTGGTGCCGCAAATAAGAAAACGTCATACGACGAGGGCATCGAGACTCCCATGTGAACTCTCTAGACCGAAGAGACACAGAGTTGTTCGTCCCAGTCCGTTTCTGGGCTGTTTAAAAAATTTCCCTCCCAAACCGACGGAACGGCGTCGATCGATCGAACGCGGCGTGTATTTTATTAAATGGAAAGTAGGACAACCGACTACGCCGGACGGAGATAAAGTGAAATATAAGGAGTTCACCCCGCCCCGCGACCGAGACACTAATGGACCTTTTTTGTCACGTCTTTGTTACGTCGTTGTTCCAGGCGGAACGTGTGCGAAGGAGGGAAAGAGAGGAAAAAAGGACGAGATGAAACGGGCGAAGAGGAAGAGAGAGGTTCGTTTTTCTCTCCTTTTCCACCCTCATCCCTCTTTTCTTTACACCCAGCCGCCAACCCTGGATATATACTCGAATGACTTTAATTCACCTCCGCGCGCCAAGTCTGCTCGTCGATCTTCGGGGCGATAAAATTCAAATAGCGAGGGAGAAAGGTTGAGAGTGTCACGGCGGCTTGCGTGAGAGTTTAGTGGGATGGATGCACAGTAGCAGTTCCCAGTGCTGCGCACGTACAAATGGCTAGACTTTTGGATTCGCCGTACACGTATATACGGCCGCACTTCCGCATTCGTGTGCACGTATAAATGGGTAGATTTCGGGATACGGGTGCGCGTATAAATCGGCAGACCTTCGAATTCGTCGCGCATGTACGTACGGCTACACGCTTCAGGCTTGTATTCATTGTAAATACGGCAGAGATTACAACTACGGATCCGTGATGCTCGAAAATACAAGATTCTCATATTCATAGACTTTCGGCGCTCGAAAAGTCACTCACCCGGACACGCTTCCGGATGCGCGAGCCGAGAGATCCTCGAAGCCCAGGAAGCCGTGATCACAAGAATCCACAGATCAGAAGAACCACCCCTCGTTCATTCCGGCCGAGGAAGTTCCCCGGTGTAAATCGGCCCGACGCGTTGCAATTTGCCGGATGCATCGCCGGTTAATTGTCGGCTCAAAGAGAGCGAGCAAATACGTTCCTCCCACGAGCCTTAAAAGGGTAAGGGGGTAAGAGTCCACAAGCCTGCGCAAGGCGCCTCCTCTCGAACGGCAAACGAAAGGGGAGTGAGGATGAAAAGAGCTCCCGTGGGACGCCGACAAGGTACAAGTCGGACGGAGACAGCAAAAGGAACGAAAAAGAGGCGCGGGCACTCGAGGAGGTGGGACGAGGGGGAGAGTAGGGGGGCAGAGGCGTTCGCAAAGAACTAAGGGAATATATAGCGAAGAACGGCAAAGGAGCGGACGGTAAGAAAATTAATCGCCCTCGTCCGCAGACTCGTCCCACTCTGCGCTCCCCGCGACTATTTATTCAATTTCCCTCCGCCCCGGTCGTTTTGCGCGAGATTTTAATTTTTACCATCACCGCCGGGAATAATTCCGCCCAGGAACCTCGGTCTCTCTCTCTGTCTCTCTCTCTCGTGAACTTTGCCGATTTCCAGATTCCTCTCAGTGTCGCCGTCGACGACTTTGTGATACGTCGCGGTTTTTGAATGCATCAGCGCAGAGGGCTTCTCTATTAGTTTTTTGCGGAAATATAGACGGGAAATCGAGGTTTCTGCCGGCACCACATACTCCGCCGACCGGAAGCGACTGGGTGAGAAGCACCTCGTATGCAAAGAGAAGGCGCGCGCACCTGTGTTTCGAATTATCTACTGCTGACCCGGACACGTTTCAGGCGGACTGCACGAAAAAGCGAAAAAGCGTTTCGCTTTGTTCGCTTCCTCGCTGCTTCTCGCTCTCATTCGCAAGAAGCTCGCAAGACGCCTGGATTGTCTCGAGATATAGCTTCGAATCGGGCGAAACTGGAAATCGATGGACGTCGACTGAAATTTTTCGGTACCGTTGTCCGGCGAACTTTTAATCGAAACGATATAAATAACTCGCCTATCGAATCAACGTCGCTGTCAGAATTCATTGGGACTTCCTCGAGTGTGAGATTAATATTAATTAGACCTCGCGTCGATGGATAATATAGGACCGATTTGGCGTTTACCGATAGATTCATTCTGACGTGACCGATGTATTCGACAGCGGCCAACTGACACGTATACCGCATCCTGACACGAATCTATATAAATCCGCGCGCGCTTCACAGTTGGGACGAAGCTTTGATCCCGACGCTCGGCACACGAATAACGGGCGATTATTTCCGTAACTTTTCACGTCCGACGAGGCCACGTACGAATTCGGACGGAAAGTGCGCATCAACGATCGAGACGCGATTGCACATTTATTTCCCGATCCGCAGAGCTCGCGGCATATAGAGCGGAAATATTATCGTATGCTCTGAATTACCGAGCGAAATAGAAGGGCCGAACGGAATGCGATCGATCCTACCCATCCCGATACCCGGAGGAAGAAAGTAGCTATTGAAGAAATTTCAAAAGAGAAATCAAGGACTTTGCAGGGCATGTCGAACGCCAGTAATACGTCTGTATCTATGATTCGAGGATACGACGGGATCTTAAGTATGTTCTGCAAAACAGCAGTGTCTACTGAAAACTTCGGGTCGTGTACTGATTTTGTGGGCAGAATCGTAATTGATGAAAAGGATGCAGATTCCATTATTAAAAAGTTTCACGGAACACCGAGATTTGGAGATTAGTCTTCGACCGCGGCGGGGTTTGTTCTTCCAATTGCTTTACATTCAAGAAGCGGCGAGCTGGCATGGTGCCCATCTACTTCCTCCACTTAAGACTCTATTTTCCAGCTAAATTCTCGCGGTTCACCGGCCCTTCTCTTGCCACACGTACGAATGGTTCCGCGATCGTAAGTACAGCATCGCTCTGACGTACGTTCTTCCCGATTCCGCGCACAAAGGAATACGTCAATTCGATCTCAAAAACCGTGCGCACACACCAAAACACTCCACCGTCAAACAGAACTATCTACTATTTCAAACTAAAATATAAAGCACGTACACAAACTTTAACCAAAATTGTTAATTGCTTTGCGCACTAAGACAGTTCTTCCCCATCTGTATATTTCAATGAAAATAATTAAAACTCGTAATGAAAAAATCCAAACGAAGCTGCCATGAAAGGTCCCATCCACCCCCCGACGACCGTCGCCAACCCCCGACAGGAAGACAACGGCAAATAACTCGTCGCATAAAAGACGGATTAACCCGCGGGATCGTCGGCGGAAAAATACGTCTCGAATTTCGCGACCCGACGTCAGGGGAATGCAATTTCCATTCGTCGCGCGTCCCTCCGGCGCGATGTTGCACAGACGTCGTCGGGGGTGGTTGGAGGGGGAGGGGGTGGCGAGTTGAACCCCATGTTGGATCCCGCTATATCTCTTCTTGAGAGACGAGCCGGAAGTGCCTACGAAAAGCGCTCCGTATGCACAACGACTGCAGGCCGAGGGGTGAATTGGGGTTGCAGAAGAGGGGCTGGGAGGGGGTGGGAGAGGGGGATTGAACCGTCAGGGGTTGGAGCACCTGTGTTTCGGATTACCCCGCGTTGACCCAGTCCGAACTGGCGCGAGATGCACTCACGATCGACCTATTTCGCGAGTTGCCCCAACTTCTGAGAATAGATCCGTCGAGCATTGTTGTGCGCGCCCGGCGTGATGCGAGGGAGCTTTGGAGGTCGACGGATTCGCGAAACCGTGCAACGTGACGAGCCGCGTTAACAATGCAACAAGACGCTTCGTCATCTGTAACTCCCCGATGCTGCCGCTACCCATGTCAGACGCTGCGGTTGGCTCTGCTTGAGGGGCTTTGGGAAACAGTAAATGGATCGTCGATTCCACGCGACGCGGAAAAACAGTGCGCGCGCACGCGTGCTGTTGGCGCACACGTGACACGTGCCGTCAGCTTCGGACGGGCGTTGAACGTGGCCTCGGCGATTTTGCAAATTTATGGAAATGGCGAATCGTCGAGGCCCGCGAAACGCTGGCTGCGTGAAAATGCAAGGTCAAAGACAGACGTGAACGTCTAATTTCGACGTTTCCGCGACCTCGTCGATTCGTACGTTTGCGGCGTTACGGAAATAGAGAAGTTCAGCGGTAACCGAGCTGGCGTTTAACGTTTTCGCTTGTTTTTCTTTTTTAAATACAATCAATCCACGTTTCAAGACGTTTAAATCGACGAAAACATGAATTCAGAGATGTGTCGGGTGTCGGCGTATCTGGGTTTGCGAGTAATGTACTGCGGATTGAAGAAAGCGGAAGGGATTGATTTTGGGTAATTGCTTTCGGGCAGAGCCCGACAGTCGAGCGAAGGAACGGCAAAGGTTCGGCCGTAAAACATCGGCATTACGTAATCGAGGATGGCTCGCGAACTAGAATACGCCCGGTTGGCCGGGGTTTGGGGCGTTATTAAAGCGATCCCCGCGGAATTAATGTTCCAACATCGTCCGCGGAAATACTTCCGGTCGCGATAAATTCGAGAAACAACGGCGGAATTCCTGCAGCGGAGCAGTACCGGCACTCCGGAAGTCTAAATGAAAAGTGCCGAGCTTCTGCGCGCCATTCACTCTCGTTCCCTCTCTCGTTTCCTGGCTCGCGTGGGTCGGAAAAAGATGGGAAAGAAAACGATGAGAAGGGACGCGTGGGAGTGTGCGACGTCGAATGCCGAACGCACAATCGCGTAGGTATTTCATAAGAGAATACTGCAGGTCGAATAATTACTTGTGCTCCCCGCGAGCGTGTGCACGTCGAGATCGTGAATCGAGCCGAGTGGAGGACACGGGCTGTAACGATACTGAGCGGAGCGTGGAACGTGATCGGTTGATACGAGACACGATACGCGGCAGCAGACAATGAACAGGGTCTTATCGACATCTTGCCCGTCTCAAATCCGCCATATTCCTCTCCTCAAACGGATGCCTCTGTCAATTAATGAACGTCTGACAAACGAACGATGAATGTGAGCCCGGGACTCTTCGGGGAAACTTTCTTTACTCGATCGACTCCCAGGTCAGCAGAACACCTGTCTCGCCAAATTACGGCGTCGATATTGACGCAGGACTCGCTCGTTACTCATCGATAAGAGCGAATTGACCGAAAACGTTGCGCCCTAATTGAATTCGTGCATTCTCCGCCGAGGCGCGCGTCGAAGAAGTATTGCGAGGTCATCTCTCGATGCGCGGGGAATCAGGGCAGCGGAACGTTTAACATTGAAAACCGACCGAACATGAAGAGCGTCGGCTCGTCTCGTGACTGAATGCAACTCGTCGCGGTACATTAAGTGGCGTCTGAAAGTGGAATGCACGTCGGGCTGGGATTAATCGTGCGGTTTTATCCCCCGATGAAATGGCGATAGTGTGTGCGTTCAACGTGAGTGCGGTTCAATGCCGATAAATCCGACGTCGGTGCATGAGCTCGTACTACGTGTCCGAGTCTAACGGTCTGTTGCGAAAATTGATCGTATGCCTTTATAACAGATTCCGTACAAATGCGACTAGACGGACGAAAACAGTATAAAAGCACTGGTTTCGTTTCTTGACGCTCAAAGTACCGTCGCTTCGCCGGCACGGACTGTCTGAAACATCGACGCGGAAGGAAGCAGTATCTGTGTGGAAGAGAATCCACCGGGAAGGGACTCGAGTTTGCGGAGAAAATTGTCAACGTCGGAGAGTGGGTCTGGTTCGCGAAATAGAAAATATCTGATTGAGTCCGCAGGACGCATTGGAGTGTGACGCGGGGCCGATATCGAATACCTTCTAACCCGAAATCGCAGATATTGCGTCGCGGGGTTACCGCACAATGCGCGCTGGCATTTATATGTGCCCCGGCGTTCGAACGTGCTGTCGGCATGTAAACGTCTATACGCGGTGATCAGCTAGCCACGTACATCATTTACTCGGGCCACGTATAATCACTTATTATATACGAAATTAGAAAAAATTGCCCGAGACGATCCTCGCGTCGAGTTTCTAGACTTATTTTCTACGGGTGATTAGGTAACGCGATTTTAACGACCTGGAATATTGTTTCGCGACGTCGGCATCATGGCGACCGGAAAGTAACATAAAGAACGGCTAATGTAGCCGTAACAGTAACCTCATTACTTGACACAGAAACCTGATTAGCAAAACAAGACACCCCGTATACGAAAGTACAGGAGGACACGAATAACCGAGCATTCCGTCCGCGAACATGGCATTTGCACGGATACACGCGTACGTTTAGATACCTGGGCCGTCCGCGTACACCGACGCACGTAACAAAGGTATGCCCGTGTATACGATTTTACGAGGATCGTGCGATTGTTACGATCCCTCCATTTTCAGCGTCGCCTCAGCTGAAAGCGAGTCAATTTCCGGCCGTTCTCTTTCATTCCCTCGTCGATCTTTTTCCTTTCCACCTTGCGCCCTCGTCTCGCACGCCAAAGTCCGAATTGGTACCGTTTAATACTGTATTTGGCCCCGCGCGCTGGACAGAGTTTGACTGCAGGTGTATAATTTTCCAAACGAGGAGAACAAACCGACAGAAAGAGAAACGAAATCGAGAGAGTGAGTGAGTGAGTGTGTGTGAGAGAGAGAGAAAGGTTTCGCGCGCGCGCTACAAAGTCCTCCTAATTACACGAAGTTTAACGTTTCACCGTAATTAAATGAGCTCCACGATTAATGAATGAGTAAAGCTCTCCACTCGCCACTCACTCGTGGCGGTAGTTGCGGGGTATAAATGAAATGTAATCAGTGCCTCTATAACTTTCAAGTCACTCATCGCCACGGTCGACTCTGTAACTTTTTAATCGAAATTCCGCGGAATTAAGGGCAGTCGGATGCGCCACGTATCCTGCATGCGCACGCTCATGCATAAGCGCCGTTCAGTCAGAGACGCCGAGACATCGGGAGCTGAAATTTTCGAGTCATTTATCGGACGTTATAAATGCGTCAGAGATAATCGTGGCCAAATGCCAAGATTGGCAAGAAATCGTCCCGGGGTGATTAAGAAGCCTTGGCCCCGCGAGCGAGCGCGTGTCAGTGCCGCGGTGCGGATTGGCATTTTTACGCTTTCGGGGAAATATCGCGGATTTTGCAGCGACGAGATTTTACGAATTTCTCGCAGTCCGTGCGTCGACGTTCGCGGAATTAACCTCCGAACGCTTCTTCGTTTTATGAGCGATTCCGAGAAAAATGCACTCTTCCCCGAGACTGCACGTTCCGAGGCAGCGGCAAACGGCACGATAAACTAAACGGAAATGTGTATGCAGACGTGCGCGTCAAACGACCAGCGTGCATACGCAAACGCGGGCAGCAATTATCACGAAATACTGCGGGGTCAATTAAATATTATCCGCGGAATCGTAGATTCCAGGGGAATTCCGCGGAGCCATGTGCGAGCAATATAAATGCGCTTTCGATTTATTCCTCCCTCTCTCTCTCTCTGCCAGTCTCTCATTCCCTCGATGTCCCCCGCGCCCCGTCCGCGTTTTCTTCAATATTGGCATTTACCCCCTTCGCCGGGAGTAATGTAGGTCGGCCGTGGAAGATAAAGGAATGCCATCCCGTTCGAATGACGGATTTCATCAGCTATTCTCTTCGCCGTTTATTTCTTCCGCGATCGCTCTCGCCCGTTAATTAACGATCGATCGCCAGCCAATTTCGCTCAATTTATTAAGACCTAACCCGCACGCCCTCGCTCAAGAGCCCACGTTATCCCGCCCCTAACACGAATATTGCCGAGCACGCATTTGTTCCGTCGCTCGGTTTAACGGGCTCGAGAGAGAGAGAGAGAGCGAGATGGAGAGAAATAATAATGTTGACCGGAAAAATTCGGAAATTCCCCTTTCTTCCGTCTTCGCGTCCTTCTCCTCGCATCCTCAAATCCTTCAAACGCCCACGAAACTCGCGGCGCGTCGAAAGAAGCGGCGCGCTCTCGTCAAAGCCCGAAGATGGAAGCGACAAATTGAATCGCTGATATTTTCGTTACTCGCACGCCGCGAGACTTCGCAGTGAGAACACTGCGCGAACTTTATCCCGCCTCGCCTCCCTGTTTCTTACCCGAGTTTCGCCAATCTCCTCCGATGGAGCAACTTCGAAGAGTCTACTCGCAGACGAGAAACGATCAACGCGAACGACGTTTTGCGTAATGCCGTTCGACAAAACTTGCTCGACCGACGGCACCAAAAATCCGCGCCACCCTCAGCGGGCCGACTTTCGCATACTACCGCGGACCTGCGAAATTCGTCAACATTTTCGAGGCCGTAATTCGAAAGCTCCGTCGGTCCTGAAAATCGGCACAACCGTTGGACCGCGTGCCCTCATAAATCCGCAAACTTCCAGTCTCGGGTACACCTCTACGACAACGCGGAGCGTTTAGTCCATAAACTTCGGGTGAGTCCCTGAATGTGTAGACTCGGATCCGCAGGACGGTCTGCGCGAATCTATTTGCACGCCAGCGACGATAATCGCGCTGGCTCTTTACCGGGAAATATTGAGAGGGAAGGTAGCGCGTTGCGCATCGACGGCGGCAGGTATTTTCAGCCCTCCACTCTCTTCCCTCGAGCCCCCTCGCGCTGTTCTCATCGATAGAAAATACCCGCAAGTCGACGGGGAAACGTTTACGATCGCCCCGGCAAACTCTCCCGCGGTGCACTTTGGTGCGACGATTTTACGATTGAAAGCGGCGGGGTGTGCGAGAAGGAGCGTGGCAAAAAGAACTTACGTGCGCGGGGGGGTAGGGAAAAAGAAGCTGAGGGGCTGGCGCACGGGAAAAAGCGGCGGGATCGTCTTTCGTTTCCGCGGTTGTTGCTCGTCAAACGTTTAAAAAGCGGCGCCGCGCGCTGAATTTCACTTAAGAACCCCTTTCACGGAATAGCTTGTAGTCAAGGGTGCCGAGATGCGTGAAAATCGTTTGCGCGCAATTCGTACCATGCGCGCGCGAGCGAGTCTTGACATCGGTTGCCACATCATTTTTTCGCTCAATCGTCGCTCACTTTGTTTATGGGAATTCGACGGAGCGGAAGTTTTTAATATCCATTCTGTGCGTGCTCTATTTGTCGGCTTTCATTGTCGATATCGGCGGTGGCTGAGGAAGGATTTTTCAGCGAAAAGTTTTCGATCCAATTTAAAATTTCAGGCTTTATCCTCGTTGTTTTACGGTGGGGAAAAAAAAATGTTTGCGCCTTCGGTGATTCGCGGGAGTCGAATCTCGACACAGGCAGAGAATCAAACGGTTCAGTGCCTTCCTTAACGATCGACATTACAGCTCTACGATCCGACGGTATGGTCCTAGAACGAGGGAAACCTCGATCTCCCACGTATATAAACTCGCACACCCACATTTGTGCGCGCAAAAGCACGTCTACGTCGTAAGCTACGATATACAAGGTGTCGCGTTGTACAATAATCGACGAAACAGATCGAAGTCCCACAATCAAATTCGTTTCCACAGCACTTGAAAAGAAAAAGAACTAGAAAACAACTCCAGTGCAGATCGATCGGTCCCAAACATCAGTCCTTCGAGAATGATACCCGTATTCTTCAAAAGTGCCAGTACTCAAGAAATTTGTTCTACATATCTCGATCTGCTCCATCACGTGGAATCATTACCATTACTTCCCGTACCTAGAATCGCGGAGCACCCTGTGTGCAAGCGTGAGATCGGTCCAAGTGGCACAGCTGGAAATTGAGTCGAGTCGAATCGTAAAATGGCAATGGCTGGCAAGTACGCGACGACTTCTGCGGCGCGGAATCGTCATTTCTGGCCGAGCACCGGCACCGTGCCGTCGTTGTCGGCCGCCGGAAGTGGAAAACGCGGAAATTCGCCCCGTTCCACGACCGCAAAATGCCAACACCCACACGCCAAGCCAAACCAAACCAAACCGAACCCACCACCACCACCACCTCCACCAGCCCATGCGCCAATTTTATTTCCGTAAATGTTTGCAGACGACGATACCGCGCCCGGTTTAAAAGCCCCCGCGCACGCGATGGCCAGGAAGCCGGGAGCAAATGACAAATCCCGACGGACGTTTCGGATTTTGCGACGGCGAATCGAAATCTGTCTCGCGAGCGCGCGGCGAACGATAAAATCGCGATTCCGGGATGATCTCCTATCACGAGCACGCGCTCGTCAGCTGGCCCGGCTTTTTCGTACGCCCGGCGAAAAACATGCCGCGGGCGTTGCAGATGACGAGCGCGGAACGCACGCGACGTTGAGGAATCAGGCCAGCTTCTTTCGGTAATTTGGTAGCAATACGAACGACGTCGTGGTGCTTCGCTATGATGGAAGGTCGCGCGGAAAATGTCTGATCCGCATCGTCTGTCGGTTCAGTCTCGATCGCTCGATATCTGAATTCCGAAATTCCGGCTCTTGTTTCGTCGATCGACCGGAAAGGAAGAATAAAAAAGCACGAAACGCACTTCCGACGCGGGCGAAATTTTGCCCCGGGAAGCACTGCGGGTACAGTTTGCGAAAATGCAGTACAGTCGCCGAGCTTTCGTTTGAAACCGCTTATCCGTTACGTGCTCGAAATTCGGATCGTCCTCTGCCACGTAATACATACATGAGTCTCCCCCCGCGACTTTCCTACTGCCTGGATGAAAATCCCTGCGAAAGATTGCGCGGCTTCCTTCTGCTTCGAGAGCTTCATTCCCGTTCGTGCGCTCGATGTTGTTGTTTTTTGTTTTTCCTTGCCCTCCAGTCCGATCGCGAAACAACCGATCGTAATTGCCGAACGACGTATCGTCCACCTGTTTCCGCTATACGTGTCTCGAATTTCCGAAAACGTCACCTCGCTCCGCGGCTTGCGCAACACAAAACTCACTCGATCCGGACTCGAGTGTGTCCCTTAAAAACGCGATCGTTTTCAAAGCCCTGCCGTTTAATTGGTCCCCCCATTTGCGAAATACCGTACGGATTGACTACCGAAAATGCCGAAGGAACGTTCGGAACGTCATGAATTATCAGCGCGGCAGTGGTGAACGGTTTGGAGGGGGAGGGAAAAAAAACGTCAGCTTTAACGACGGGAAGTGTTCGATGAGCGACATTATTGGGCCGTCCGAATTTTTTGATCGATCGATCAGTGGATCGCGCCTCGCTGTTTACAGTTCCTGCGTCCACCGTCACTCGATAATGCATTTGGCGAAAAATCGCGCGATACGCCGCCGTGCGCCGGGGAAGCGAGAGCGCCGACCGATTTACGACGAGATAGATCATCATGGGCCAGTTTTTCGCCGGGTCGGTGGCCACGGCGAAATATGGCGTTCCTAACTTTTTAATCGCGATCCCCGACTGACAAATTTCGTCCGGCCGGTGCGCTCGTCTCCCGGCATCACCGACATGACGCATCACTATCGCGTGTCGGCATACGTGTATGCATGTGAAACGTTGCTTTTTCTTCTCTCTCTCTACCCCCCACCCTCCCTATTTCTCTCGCTCTCCAAGCTTTTTTCGCGTATTTTTACCTAACTGCAACGATTAACGTTTCTTTTTTACGGTCGCGGGAACAAGGGAAATTCGATGAAAATACCCAGGCTTTTTGTGCCGAGTCATTATTTCAAACCCACGGCTGGTTATGCAAATGACGGGAATTCGATAAAGTATGCCGCGGACAGCAAACAAAAAACAGAAGGATCGGAAATACGGAAAATCTTGAAATGCAAATCGGATAAATACGGCTGGGGTACAGATAAGCAGTAGAGATTTGGAGAGACTTCTAGCCCAGGCAGGGGTTACACATTTCTTACTCCGGACTCTGGATGGTTACTCACGTCACCGGAACGAGGCGGTCGTTTGACGTAATTCGGCGACTCAAGCGTAGAATTTCAACGTACCTGCAACAGAAAGGAAAAGATCACGTGAGCGGTGGAGGAAGAAAACTGAAGCGTATAAATAAATGTATAAACGATCGAATTCGCGAAATTTTCCGTGAAACACGTTCTCAGAGGCACACGGGCAGCGAGCGAGAAAAAGAAAAAAAGGAAAGCGAAAAAGACGCAGAGGAATCGAGATCTTGGGAAAAATTCTGCGCGGGGATCCAAAGTTGCCTCTCAAAGGGCGTTTAATATGTATAGAACGACACCGACTCGCGCTTGCCCTTTGTGGTTAAAAATTGCAAGAGTTCGGATAACTCCCGGCGAAGTGAAAGAGAAAAATCAATGAAAGCCTCGGCGGACGGATGCGAATGGGAAGATAAATCGATGGAAAATTTACATCGACAAACTGAATCGACTAACCCGTAGACCTACTGAAATTTGCATCGAGCAAACGTTGGTCCACAGTATAATTATACTGCACGGAGCTTCGAAACTTAGACAGTACCGATCCATGAATACTCAGATCGGCGACTACACGACGATCAATCGAACGCGTCGCCACGCCGCGCCGTAGAACGGAAACTACCCCTGAGAACACATTTAATATGTATAGGACGACATTGGCTCGGTGGCCCTTTGTTATAAAAATTGCACGACGCCGGATAACCTCACGTGCGTTCACGACGCACACACACTTTGTGCATGCGCGTGCACGTATACACATTCCTAAACAAACATCGCAATATACATACTTCACCACGTATATACACATACACACCGTACTATACACGCATACCTGTTCACACAGCCGTACACACGCACACACGTACACCACCCCGACGCATACAACCAGACACACCTGGAGGGACCTCAGGAAAGGGTGAGTCTGTATATGTGTGCCCGATGTTGGTGTGACCTCAGCAGCACGCCCATTTCCATAGCAATTTCTATTCTATTTCCGTTGACGTGGCAATGGCGTTCAATTACAGGCTGCAATATTGAGAGGCACGTTTTCCCAATAACTGCACCGGGCTCTATCAATATCTCCCTCTTCCTTTCGCCGACGTCCATAGAGCGCCGAGCACGCCGGGAGGGATGCTGCCCTCTTAACGCTGCGAATATACCTTCGCGAATTGATTTCGTACCGTCTGCAACCCTTCCGCGCGCGCGCATCCCACCTTGTCTATTCTTCCCCACGCCATATTCGAACATTGCGTCGGGACACCCTCTTTAACGAGTATTCTTTCGCGCATTTTTCGATCACAGCTTCGTGTCGAGAGCGACAGGAAAGCCACTTCGTCGAGTGTAATACTGATGCTCGGAGTTTATGAGTGCGGAAATGCGTGACGATTCTGTGTCATCAGTAACGGAGTTAATGGAGTTTCGAGTAGTCGGGGTGATTGAGTTTCTTTAATTAGTCGATATTCATTGCCTGCGAATGAAATCTGGCCCAAAACGGATCGCCGGTGTACGTAACATGAATCGTTAATCGATACGGCGTATTTCGTTAAATGGATTCACCCTTCGGGGCTGTAATCAGATATTGGTAGCTCAAACAGTCGGCAGACTGTAAAATAGCGAATTACTGAATCTATGCAAACAAGTCACCTCGTGCGAGGGAGTAAAGGCTCGTAAAAAGAGAAAGAGAGAGAGAGGGACAGAGTAGAAATAATGCCAGTGAGTTTCATGAATGGGGCCTTGGAAGTGTCGGTTATCTACAATCTCGTAATACCACGTTGATTTTATTATGGATGTCAGTCGGTATAGTCTGTCTTTATTTCTGCGCTCAACTTCCCTCTTCATCCTGCCGCGGCGAGTTCTTTTCATATGCATACACAGTGCAGCGAAAATTAAAACATACTGAAATAAACCGTTCGGCAGCAGACGTCGCGGAGAACAGAATAATTATCTTGCCGAAATTATTCCTCTGCAACAAAATAAGAGCAAATACCAATCGATATCGTGCTACGTAGCACTGAAAGCTATTTCTTACTTTCAGATAAACCCTACAAATAAAATCGTCCAATTTTCATTCAGACCAAAAGCTATACAAGCGACCTCGCACCGAGCAGATCTATTTCAAACGTTCAACTATTTTACCCAACTGACGTGAATGCGTTTTCTATCCTATCACAACTATTACCGCACCCTGTATATCTCCTTCCCTGTCTCTCGTTTAATTCCCTCCTCCGTAAGTTGCCTTGCGTACACGTCTGGTTGACTTTTCTCCGGAGGATTTAATGACTTAAATATAGTCCGGCGTAAGAGACTTTAGAAGCGCACAACGGTCCCGTTCAAGCCGGCCATATATCGGCCTTCGAGCTCGGAAATGTAGTCGAAGACACGAACGGTAGGTTGTAAGTCAGAGTGAGTGTATGTGTGAGAGACAGAGAGGAAAAGGAGAACGGCGCTGGGATAACCATAGGAAGACCGACGCTACCAAAAATGGTAGTGAACGAAGCGGATGCGTCGCTTACTCTTCCCAAAGGAGAAAAAACCTCGATTCTGTCTGCAAACACTTTTGATATCTCATACTGTATTTTTACCCGCCGATACCGTGGCTCGAGGTATCAATGGTAATTGGATAGAAACATGAGGCTCGCCGAAACCGGTACAAATTTTATTAGCGTCGCACGAAAGTTTGTTCTACATTTTTATTTTTATTTTTTATATTATTTATTCGCGATATCAAATTCCGTCGTTATAGTCGCTGTCGAACAGGTCGGGTTTGCACGTGAAATTCTTGTTCCACCGTTTTTCGATCCAGCCGTTCCCTTCTTTTTGCTTGCATAGAATCGCGCTGTACATTGCGCGCCGCCGCGTTTGTCGCAGCCTCGCCACAAAAGACGGGATCCTATGCGGATTTTCGAAGTGCACGGACACAGCGGTACCGCGCACGGGCCCCGTCCTAAATTCAAATCTGGCTGCCGTACGTGTCGGGCGCGGTAGAATTTTTCCCTCCTGCCGTAGCAGGAGCCGTTTCCGTTCGGCCGAACGAGATGATACGGATCGGGTTGTGCAAATACTGATTTAAAGGCTGTCTCCCTGACGGCGCCAAAACAAGTAAAACAGCCCGAATGTCGAGCACAGCGCACCTCGCGTCGTCTACTGTTCCGCTCGGTCTGCCGCGCGCACCCGCGGATATTTGATTTGAAGCACCCGCTATTTAATCGACTTCTCGCCGTATCACGGCCACACGTACTCATGCGCGAAACGTTTCGCGGCTTATGAAACTCTCTTATTCAATTATCCGTCCACTCTTTTTTCCCCCTGTCACCTCGCGCACGCACGCGCCGGGGCCGTATTTGGAAATACTCGATTTTTGATCGGAGCGCGCCCAATTTTAGACAGACACTCGGTCGATATCTCCAGTTACGTGCCGTTGAAACGCACAAGCGACTGGTGCCGTATACTCGTCGAAAGCGAAACTACGAAAACGCTCGCCTCCATTTTCGTCCGCCGATTTGCCGGCGTGGCGACGCGAAAATTCACTTCGGTCTCGATTCATTTGTCTCGTTTAACGGCACACAATGCGGCGACGTTTGCATTTGCACGGCCGCCGTCATCTTCCGCCAATATTCGACGTTTCATTTCCGAGGGCATAAAGAGATGGGGCGAAACGAGATTTTCAAAATGGCTTTACGTCGAAAGGTGCGCCGGGTGGGAAGAAAAAGCGTGAAGCAGGAAGAGAGAGAGGCGGAATGAAAGAGAGAACGAGAAAAGGCAAATCTCGTCGTTGAGCATATACGGCCGGGCCGGCAGTTTTATTTACACGTCAACCCTTTATTCAACGATGCCGCAGTTTTATTTATCAAAAGTCGCCGCCTGCAAAGCGTCCCGGGCTTTTTTAACCGAGCACCAGGCAGCAGCAGGGCACGATTTGTTTTGACGAGAGACTAACGAGACTGTCTCTCGCACATTCCTAGCATATACAGAAGATTCGGATACACGAGTCCAACCCCCCGCCCATCCTCTCTCTCATTCTACCATTTTCCACCCCCTTCATCACTGTCTGTCTCTCTCTGACCGTTAGTGTCTGCTCTTCGTTTCATCCCTTCTTTCGCTTTGTCCAACGTTACCTCGTCCATATTCTATTGCCGCCTGTCTTCTCCCCTTTTCTCCCCATTTTCCGTCCCGCTTTCCACCCCCACCGTGCCTTGTCATATGCGCGAATGGATATAATTAATTCCGGTGCACGCGGGCGAGGGCAAAGGGTGAAGATGACGAAAGGGTGGGGTCCGCGCATTGTTCCTTGCCTATTTCACCCTTTGTCCTTTGACGAGGTCCTCGAATCAACGAGGCTGGCTCGCGTTAAGCCAAAACGAACGACGGAATGCACTGAGATGAATATGTTCAACTGCGACTGACGTCGATTGCGCAGGAAGAGGAGGTTAGAAAATAATTCGTCGCTTAAGGACGAAATGTCAAAATTGTAGTCGTGGACGCGGTCGAGATCGTAATCCTTACAAAATTCTCAAAACTGCAATGGTGCAAGTGGTGCGATCGTCGAGAGAGGAAGCGCGAGGATCGCGAGCCACGGAGATCTGCATTGCAAAAGTGAAATGTAAGAAGCGGCAAAAGAAAAATGAGAAATATCCTCGCCAGCCGCGATTACGGATTCCCGGAGCGAGCGGGGAATTTTATTACTTCAAAAGACTAACTTGGGAATATCGCGGCGCGACAGAGAATAGACCGCGACTTAGTAATCCCGGCATTACGGTCAGAAGAACCGTCGCCGGGATTACCGAGTTAATCCTTAACTTCGGCGGCCACGAGTTGTCAGCAGTGACACCGCACGCAAACTACCGGAATCTTCGCCGAGCGCCGGAAGCGTGGGCATTTGAATGTGCCGAAATTTATGAACGCCATAGCCGCGGGCAAGCGTCAACTATCAAGCTCGCCGTACACACGCTGCAAATTTATGCGCGGAAAACATCGGCGCGCGACGTTATTAAGCTTCGGAACGTCCTCTATGGAAGATTCATCTCGGAACGAGCATCCGTGCCAGGTCCAGCCGGCGAGCCGACACGCAGCGCCGTCAGCCTGTGCCCACGCATGGAAAGTCTCGAGTTGCGTAAACGGCCGCCCGTTTACACGGGGAACGCTCGCTGGTATTCGTAAGTGCATATTAATCCATCTGCATCACGCACACGCGAGCGTGCGCAAGTAAGCGCCTGTTTGCTTACTCGTTCGGCGAGACTCGCTGGGAGAGAAAATGAGAAAGGCGCGGCACGTGCCTCTAACGGTAAAATAAAATACGCTGTTCAGTCGTTACTCTCGTATTATTCTGCATGCGTAATTACGTCCTGATGTATAAAATAATTACGGCAAAATTTCGGGAAGCTCGAGGTGCCAGCGTACGAAACGTAACATCATATACTGAGACTCTATCTCAGATACCTGCTTCTGTTTCATCAAACCGTGTTGCTTGGAACCGTTTCAAAAGCAATCGGAAGGCCGTAGAGCACGCAACGACTTGGTAATGAGCCTAATGTCCTGCCCACTGAACGGACGTAGGTGTGAACTTCCTTAGAGGCAGGAATGCGCGTAGATCAGAACGTTCGGCCGGAAACGAGGGAAAACGCTCGATCGTGTGGTCCTCACGCGTGGGAGGACCTATTTAACTTGCTTCATCGACCACGCCTCGGCCACGCACTCTGCGTCGCGTACGAGCGAGCCGGAGAAGGGGAATACAGCGTGGCTTATAAGTGGAATTTCGTGTTTTCGGTAGGCAGCGTCCGCGCATAGGCATTTTCATCTGCTCTGTCTGCCGCGCGCCGAGACGAAAGCTCGATTTTATCGGTTCGAAAAATATCCCAAATTCCGCTCCCGCCGGTATGTCGACGTTAATTTCCCAGCAACGTTCAGCGAGCAAAGAGACGGGCTTGACGACGTTCATCTTTAAGTGCCGGCCCCGAAGAACCTACTCTCCTCAGGGTACCGTTAGACTGTTACAGGGAGCCCCTTCCACGAAGCACAGCAATCCATAATCAGTTTACTTTGCGCCGCACAGCCGGAAACCGTGTTTACAGGCCCGGGGTCATAATCTTGATTAACTCGATGATTTTCTTTGTGTGCCCCCTCCACCGCTGCCCTGCGTGGCAAGAATATCAGTTGCTCAAAAGCGGCGAATATGCGTAAAATCATATCGCCCAACTAGGCAAACGTCGTGTCACTTTAAAGCGGACGATGATGCACCGTGTGTGCATCACAACAGCGTACTCGATACTCTCTCAATAGCTCGCGACGCATGAATGTTCCAACGGGTCGCAGTAATAAATCATGAACTATAGAAACATTTATTTCTAGACGATCACTAAAGTACGCAGACGGTGTAGTGCCCGTGTACATTATTTTCGATCGAACGCGAGTGACGCGGCAGGGCGAGCGTAAAATTTCATGGATGCCTCCGGTGAATATTTCAGGTTTCAGATGGGCAGAAAGTTGCGAGCGCGGCGAACTTTAAAATCCCACAGGCTATCGCCGACGGAGGAGGGCAGTTCGCCCTAACCATGTTAATTCTCTGTTTTCGGCAACAAAGCTGCTCAGCCGAACGCGTAAAAGCGCGCGCGCTGTCTAAAACAACCCTTCACGCTGTTGCAGCCTCAAGCCGCAACCGGGAGCACAACCCTAGAATGCAGCAAACATATTAACACTCGCAGCGCGCCATTGTTCCTACGAATCGGACGGTCGGATGTCGCTTGTTAAATTTCCTTCGTCCGCAAGCTGTGGCGGCCACGCTTCGCGCGGGGAAAACAACGTATTAACCGTTTCCGCTTCATTGTGTCGCGGGTGAAGGTAACAACGGCGGAGGTGCGACTCGAAAAACGTGTCGCGCCAAGCGCATTTTCAGCTGCGATCGTTCGCGTCGAGTGTCAAGCATTCCGCGCTCCTGCAGACGCAATACTTCGTAGGGCGTCGAGTTCGATGAACAAAGTCGTTTTCAAATTTTTAATTACATTCCTGTAAAACTTTACACTAGGGCGGTGCTCTCTGTTTATGTAAAATAAAAATAAAAACTTGGTCCGCACTTTTGACACGACAGGTCTTCAGTGCGGATTGGACGTACATTTTTAAGGATTCCGGGCCGGAATATTTTCGACTGCCAACGATATCGGACTCCGATGGCTCCGAGACTTTATCTCGCGATTTTAACGGGCTCGCGGACGAGCGACGTTAACCTTTCAAAGTCGTCAAGAGACACGACAGATTTCAGCATTTCGCGCGCGCCTGTGACGGAGAGTCGGTCGCGCGTCATCGTTGCATGGAAATTTATTGAGTAAATATTCAACATTCGTGCCAGATACGCGCTGGTATGCGGGCCCCGATGTAAATTCACGCACGACGGTGTGTAACGCATTAGCATCGAATGAAAATTACGCGGAACGCGTTAACGCGTCTGCACTCGGCTTGCGAGTGTCGCAGCTGCTTCTCCGCGCGACACGAGTTTGCCCGTTTACCTCGCGCCCGGCAAGCGCTACCGAGCTTTGTCGCGATATAGCACGGTCATCGACCCGCAGGGCACACGTTTTCCGAAATACGACCCTCGATAATCGATGGACACTTTGTGGGACTTTGTAACAAGCACGACAATTCTTAACCGTAAGCTGCTTCAAGTGATTCCCGAGACAGACAACAATTTCTAATTAATACTACTTATCTACTCATTTTTGTACGCTTCGTGATGCCAAGAAATTATAGCGAACTGTCCGATTGCATTAGTAAGGAATAGGTGGAACTAGCTGCTGTCACGATCGATTGCGAAGAATTTTTAATATTACAAAAATCGACGTTTCAGGTGGACAAAGTTCTCATGCAAGGCAGCAGCGGCGCGAAGAGGAAGAACTGATGAAGACGAGTGGCGCGGGTGCATAAGAAGAATGTGCGGAAGTAGATTTTCCGTTACTCAAGTTCCAAGTAACAGGGCTGCTCCGCATTTGCGAATCCACGAAGGAGCGGCATGGCATTTCCTATGGCAGAAAACTTTATCGCGACAATGCAGCAACCGTCTCCGGCGCCATTTCGCAATTACATTACAATGGCAAAGTTCACGGAGGCGAGAGCATTCCTGGAATTTACAGTTTTCAATTCTCATTCGAATCGCGCGCGCCGCTCGCGGCAACAATGAGGCGCGGATTCGAACTTTGTCTTCCGTTGTACGCGTATGTAAAGGACGATGAGCGAAAAAGGGACGAGGAGGATGAGAGAGTGGGAGAGAGACGACGAAACGTACGCCTCCATCACTCATATGCATATTTACTTAAGCAACCCACTTCCCGCTCAAACACCAAACTCGGCCAAGATAGCAGTCTGATTCGAATCCGGCTGATTCCATTATTAACCGCCAGCCCCTCCGCACCACCGCTTAATAACACCATTTTCCGGCACGGTAATCGAATCTTCGTAGTCGCGCGCGCTTTGCGCAGCGCGCGAAGTCGGCCTTTGAGCCGAACGCCAGACCACGGCTGTAATTCGCACCTCGCGCGAATTTACATGCGCGAAGGCCACGTTATGTAACCGCCAGCCTTGTACGGACACGCGGAACGCCGAGCGTGCGGCGACAGTAGGAATTGCGTCTGCGAAGAAAGGAAGTCGTTAAAAATAGCACTAGATCTCGCCCGTTAATCGTGCATCTTATCAATGGCGTCCTGGCCATTGCGGCGGATCTAGAAATCCGACATCGGCTTCCAGGTGTGCGACACGTACACGCGTACGGATTTATCCGACTCCGTTCATTTTTCCGCCCTCTCCGATCCCAGTCCTCCCGAACGGTTCGAATTCGTGGCACAGCCTCGCCGCGCCGGTCTCGAGCTCGATATAATTCTGCCAAAACTAACCCAACGTGCGCCCCAGACGCCGGTATGCATATTTATGCGAACGAGAGCCGGCGGGATTCCGCTTTGCATATCGTGTACTATCGTCCTTTATCCGTTTATCGCGGCGCTCGGCACATCAAGGGACCGTTAAAAGTCCTTTGAAGGATGCTGCGACGCGAAATTTCGAAATGGCCGACGTTAAGATGGATTAGAGAAGCTCGTTTTAAGATACCCGACTCTCGTCCCCTCCCTTCATCCATCCAGTGTCCCGATTTACCGCCGAGTCCTTGTTGTAACCCCCTCTCCCACACGCATTTCGTCCCTTTTACTCATCCTCACCCGCTCCGCGCTTTATCATTTCTTTATTTGTTATCTCCAATTGTTCTCTCGCTTTCTCTTTCTCATTCAGTACCCATTTGCCCTGTTTACATTTTCATGTAAATTCCGAATTCCCGGCACTCGTTCGCGCCGCGGGAAATTCGCGCCGTTTATCATCGTCGAATTTGTAAGCCGCGGCCCGGCGAACGTGTTAATTAAACCGACAACGATTGCGGGCCACGTTAATTCTCGGACTCGCCATAGCCGCTTCTTGTGTGAATATGCAAATTCGGTGACATACGAATTTCCAAACATCACCTCTTTCCGGCAAGCCGAACGCGTAGAAATAATATCGTATCCCGCGTGCGCATAAATTATCGTCCGTTCGAACGGCGACGGTTTCGACGATTCTCGGAGAGCCGCGGACGAGTATATGGCAGAAAATAAGGTGGCGACTTTCTGGACCTCGGGTACGCGGAACAGTTGGCACGTGAAAAAGGGACAATGGACGTCCCACCTCGACACTCTCTCGATTCAGGCTCATCCATTTATCGACCCTTATTCAGCGAACGAGCCGTCCTCATCCGCGCACGGCTAAGTCTCAATGAAGGGAGAGATAATTACCGCTCGAGCCGGTGATAGAGCGCCGTCGAAACAGAAAAGAAAAGAAGGATCGAGGTAAGGGGAAGGCAGCGAAGGTAGACGCGGCTGGAGCCCGGCAAAAGGAGCCTCGAAGCGGAATTATTGCCGATATAAAGAAACGGCAGTGGCGGCGACGAATCGAGTCGGACCCGTAACGAGGAATTTCCTGATATATTACAGCTATATAAACTTGAAGGTATTCCTGAGCTGGCAATCATCGTGCTACGTGCGCGAAATAAAGGAGAGAGGGCCGGGGTTGGATGGACGAATGGATGGCAAGGTTCAGACGAAGATAGAGAGAGAGAGAGAGAGAGAGAAAGGGCCGGCAGAGAAATGAAGTCGGAAAAATTCGTCCACAGTCTCCTCTTCCGACGCTCAGGACAATGTATCGGTTCGAGAGATCTTTTCAGACGACGTCGCGAGATAAATGCATGGAAGATTGGCGGCCGAAGGGAGGGCGCTCGCGGAAAAATGGCCGTAGATATCCGCGAATTTATGTGTCGATTAATTTGGCAACCGTTTCGGAAACGTGCGCGGATAGAATGTCCGAGGGCTGTCCGCGCTCGTGAGATATGTGCGCGGTGTCCGCTACTGCGCGCGCGTCTTCACGATCTTTGAAGTTGTTTCAGCGATCGTGTGATTCCAGTTAAGTGAAACGACTCGCAACGATAATGACGTAATAATGACGTCTATCGCGGAATGCCGCGCGCGGTCGCCTCCTGAATCGCGCACGATTACGCCTGGACGAGCTAATTAACGAATGATATGACTCGATACTTTAACGAGTCGGCGCAATTTACATGCCCGTTTCGCGTTCTCCGCCTGTCGCGTCACAAACGGAGCGCGACTGTGTGATTGCAGAAGCCGCGAGAGTGGGATAGTTGTCGGCGCCAGGACGCGGATAATTAATAATTACGATTAACGTACCGAGCGGAGACTACTTTCAATTAAGTACGTAGCTATATACATTCCTGGGTTTGCGCATTCGCCGATTTGTAGGCACATATATATGTACTAATAGATAATGAATAGATATGTATATTTATGTATTTCTATAAACGTGTAAGTACTCCAACATCGAGGATGTTACACACTGTTCCATCCACCAATTTTCAGGACCTACATTTCCGAAGAACATTACTTTCGAAACATCCAAGATCCGAACGCCCTAACTCGACAAATTTGCGAACCGGATGCTCAAATCCGCGAAACTGCAAACTAGAGCGCGCAAACGACGAGAACAGCCGACAGTTACACAGATGCGTAAACGAGTCTAGGAACGAATCGATCGGTGGCTGCGCGAATCCTTAGACGTCGAAGTGACTCGGAGCATCCTCGTATTACCTCTCGCAAACTCGACTTTCCACTTCCATCGGGGAAGAGAAGTTTCCCCGTGCGCCGTACGAACGACAAACACAGAATGAATTTAAGTCCTGACACCGTCGTACATCGCGAACCTCGCATCAACGCTGACTCGAGGCGCAATAATCGCGAGGAAAAGGCACTGAACAGCGGGTGAGAAAGGATTCTCGAGAAAATTGTCTGCCGGAAGAAAATGTCTCGCGTAATATCCATTAACACTCTCTCACAATAACAGTGCATATAAGAAGAAACGGTAAAACAAGTATAAAAGAACCTGACGTCAGTACTTAGTCATGTGCTATGCTATCTCAGTAATGTATTCCTTATATGCACTATGTTGACCTATGATACATATATACGCAAAGAGAATATAAGAAACTTGATTTAGAGACACACTTCCTTTGTCTACTGACACCAGCAAATTATTCTACAAACAGTCTGTGCTTTATGTTTTATGATATCATGAAATATAACAGTGAGTCAGTCGGTCCTAAACTTATAGCCGGCAGTTTATAAGCTTTACACATTGATTCCACGTGTACATGTGTAACGTGAGAAATGACGGATTATAGTAAGTGTTAGAAACGGTGTAGGACTGCAGGAGAGCGAAAAAATATAATTCGATTCGACCGCAGCTTTTTGCTGAAAGAAGTGTAGCGCTGGGATAGGGTACGAAATAGCGAGGAACGATAACGGTGAGAAAGAAAGAATTATAAGAGAGAGCGCCCACATAGACGTCGCGCGGATAAGAGAAAGAGCACGACGGATAGAAAAGTTGTCGCCCGCGGGACAAGGCGAGCAAGATGGATGAAACTTTTTTCAGGCCTCCAGGGCTCGGCGCGAAAACTGGAAAGTAACGAGCCAATTTCCACGAGACGAGAGCGCGAACATCTAGCCACCTCTTGCCTGCTTTTCGAGAGTTTCGCATCTTCGCGAGGGAGAGCCAACTTCTGCGCTGACTTTTAAGCAACGCTCACATTGTTACGCCGCTTCTAGTTTCGAACATTTATATAAACTACGGTTATGTTTTAATCGCCCGCGTAACTAGAATTTGACGAAAACAGTGTCCAGCTTCAGCAAGATCCGAACACATGTCTGACACTCGCTGTCAGTGTCGTCGGAATTACACATCCCAAAGGTCCAAAATAATGATTGCAAGCTCAGAAAAGTCTTTCCCCCGAAAGCAATCGAATCTCCTCGTGGACCAACTGACCTAGTATACTATCGAAAATATTGACACTAACAGCGATCGCGTTCTAAAACGACGATCGAGACGGGAGCCAATGGCGATCCATTTCTACCTATAAGGACGGGACGAGATTCTCGGGGGCCGGCTTAGAAAGCGTCGATCGGAGTGTAACTGTAAGGACCGTTTTTCCTCCGACCCGCTTCCTTTTTCCATCTCTCCCAGGCCCGTTCGGAATCCGTGTTTGGAGTGACGCGGAAATGGAACGGCGTTCTTTATCATTCTCGTCTCGGAAATGGCAGCTTAACGAGGATCTGGCCCGATGACAATCGGAAAGATCGAAGGATAAATTCGAGGATGATTCAGCGCGGCGCTCGCCGCTTCCTCGGGAACGACGATCGATGCACGCCGAAATAGTCGCGGACTTCGTTCCCAAACGACTTTCAATTTATCGCGATCTGTCCCCGAGAGCGGCCGTTTAAATCTGTCGGCGAAGTCCTCAACAAAAGTCGGAATCAGAGGAGGGGCGGCCGTTTTGTAGAGTGCACGTCAAGACAAACAAGAATCGATAGTTCCTTTCGCGAGCAGTTTGTAAGATTCTCGAGTAAGAAAAGTGGAGCGCGGGGCGGGGGATCAAGAGACGTTTTATCGATGTTGCGCCCGCCGTAACGATTCAATCTGCGATTTTCCGCCGCCGCGCCGAGCGGAATCAGGGATAAAGTAAATTTAAGGATGTAGGAGAGCGATTACTTCCGAGCCCGTGAATTCCTCGTTCCGGCGGACTCGGAGAATCATAAAAGTCCGTTGAACAGTAAACCGTGCAGCGACTTGAATCAATTTCGTGTATATCAAAACATGAGTCTGAGAGTTTCAGGTAATCCGAAGAGAACAGCCGCGAAGACGGACAACGAAAAATTCCACGGTTCCGATGACCTTTCGGCAAATCACAGAACCGCGAGCGCCGGCTGCGGCGAGAAAATTCTCGGCATTCGCAGGAAGTCAATGCCTCGCATTTGAATCGCCCGATGACTTATACGCCGTAGGATCGAGAGGATCGGGTGAGCGGCGATTTCGCTGCTGCCTCTGACGATCTCGGGGAGAGATCCAGCAGCGAGATGGAAGTGGCTCCGGAGAGCGTGGATTAAAGTATAATGGCAAGAAGGTCGTGAGGATTCCAAAGGTCCGTGCCGCTGGCCGAGAAAAGAAGGCAACAATGGAGCGCCTTTTGCCTCACCTTACGTCGAATTTTTCGAGTTCTCGACTGCGATCGAGAAAGAATACCGATCGCGGAGGGTGGCGGGGAGGAAGCAGGAATATCGTCGGAAAAATGCTGCACCAAAGGCTACAATTGGATTTAGCTCCGGCAGGGATTTTTCGAACGCGAGTACCCATTATTCGGAATTCGCCTGAGTTGGACGCATTTATATAAATGAATGCGCGGGACTTTGAATTTATTAATTACCTTTATGGAACGTGCGTCCCATTGTATTTTATCCAGGCAAAAAAATGACATTTGAGAGCTCGCGAATTAAATCTCTCCAGCGAGCACGCCGCGTCGAATTGAAGAATCGGACGCAGAGCAGCGGGTATTTAATTGGCTCTTAATACTGAAATCAGATGAAATGTACAAAAAAAGCGGCCCCATCGTCATTCCGTGATCATAACAACCGAAATTCATGTCGGAATTCGTGTCAAAGTCAAATGTACACTACACTATCGTGCTCATATCAATTTCAGATAAATTCCATCGTGACATCTTCTCCAAAAATAGAAACGTACACCGTTTTATTCCGATGCTCTTCTCAGTTCAGAAGAGGTCTCGATATCATTTTATCATTTTCCAAGAAAGCACGAGCGACAGAGACGCGTAAACTATTTTACGACCTCGTGCCGATGAAAGCCCGACAGAGAACTGAGCACAAAGTGACTTTTAGAACTGTGAACCAAGGGACGAGAACCAATGGCGTCCATTTCATATACACACGCGCGCACGCACGCACATGGATGATACATATAATACACGTGTTCGCGTTCGCGGGCGCGCGGAGATATATAGACGTCGGAATAAAATTCTCGAAGGTCTAACTTACGCGGGGTGGAAGTGACTTTAGAAAGCGTGGATTAAAGTATAATAGTGGAAACGTGGCGAGCCTTCAAAAGGTGTGTCTTTGGGGAGTATACGGCGGGATGGAAACATCGTGGTCACCGTGCTTCAGTTTTTCGATCCATCGTCGTCACGTTTCAACACTGTCCATGCATGCTCCTCGGGCAGACGGAAATTCAGAATTTTCCAAGCTACAAGACGTTGACCATCTTTATGAGACTTATCTCAATACAAAGTCTATGTATACAGTCTATAAATCACAGACAACGTCCAATGTAGAATAATGTCCGTATACAGTCTATCAAGCGTAGTTTATGGGTTATATGCTTCGCATTATACGAAGTCGATACATCATAGCCTCGATATTTCGAGGGCGCCCGTATATACATAAGTACGTGCATACGCATGTGTGTGGTAAGACGGTAAAAATGGTTACTGCCGTTCGCAGCCAGACATCCGCCTGGATATCTCAATTCACGGATGTCTCAAGGTGCGAATATCTGGATGCATGCAGACGTACATAAATTCCTAGATAGGTAACACTGTGAACATCTGAATTATTCTAAATACTTATACAAAGTGGACCGCTTCGTGAGTTACATTCGCGATTAACTAAACCGACCGAAAGACATTGCTTCTACACGGTCAGAATGAGATTCCCGATGGTCGTCGGCGGATGGAAGTGGCTTTAGAAAACGTGGATTAAAGTATAACAGTGAGAACGTGATGAGGTTTCCGAGGAAGTGGACTTTCGCAAAAGAAAGAGAGAGAGAGAGAGACACGGAACGACGTACAAAGGGGTGATATAAAGGCAGAGCGACGAAGGAGCAAGAAATTACTGGCACCGATCAAACGGCCGCACGACTTTACTTATCGTCACGAGACGAGAGACGCTTTTTATTCCGCGGACTCGGTTATCTACACGGTCGACAGACCGTGATAAACGTCGCGCCGAATCCCCCTCGCCAACCACCCTACCCCACCCCACCCGTCGCCACCATTAATTAAATTATTTTAATTCGCGTCAACCCGCGCCGTTCTGAATCCATTAAAAAAAAAAACACGCACACAATTAATATGCAGTCTCCATGCGGGCCGAAATTGAAACGCAATTTTTGGAGGACAGTGCGGGCGCGCGTGCTCGCGCTCTGAATTCGTAAAGCGTCGTAAAAAGTATACTGCCAGCGGAGAACATTTGGGCGTTACAATTTTCGACGCTCCACTCGACGTTCACAGAAGAGCATAGGGAGCTTGGAAAAAAGTACGTGATAAAAGCAGACCGATACTGTTGACTCATTTTGTAATACGTCTGCAGCGATATTCGGTGTGACGCGAACGCGGCAACGGAGCATGAATCCTGGTGACATTTAATTTGTCGAAATTTAATGGATGTCGAGTGTGCCGAAGATCAAGGCGAGCTTAAAGGATCGCCGCGCGATCAGGGCTCGTCGATCGTCGTGAAATCGAGCAATTCAGAGTCAGCGACGACTTTAACCGCGGATTAGCCAAGCGAGCATCGCGTCTCAGTGGTCGGACACGTGTATCGACGAGATGAGAGCCAGTGGCCGATTCAATAAGACCCTGTCGCCTGTGGACAGAGCCGGACGAGCCGGGAAAGGACTTCAGAGAACACGGATTAGGATATAATAGTAAGGACGCAGTGGGAGTAGCCAGTGTCCGGCTTTTCCGCCGTGAAAGAAGCCAACGACACGGACAACAATGGACCGCCTTACTTCGCTCTCGGCCATCAGTGTCTCTCAATCGGAACGTCGATGACGCAGACTCTTCATAAAAAACGCGCGAAAATCTCTCATTCAGGTCAAAGCGCGAATAACGAAGCGCGTAAACATTCGGGTCGGCGCATAATTAAACTAATGGACCTCGAAAGTGTAAAGCGCGAGCTTGCGGATCGCACGAACCGCTCGAGTCGATACTAACAGTGTCGACGTAACGAAAAAGAAACGAGAAGGCCGTACTAAGTAGAAAGACTCGGGCAAAAAAAAAAAGGAGAAAGAAAAAAAGATGCAATATTTAAAAGTGGCCTCCGCCCCCGGCGTACGTTTATCGCTTCACTACGCCGTATTAGCATTAGTTTTCACGTGTTTATTAAATCGCTCGCCCGTCGAGCGCCGCGGCCGCGGGGGTAAAAAGATTGCAAGTGGGTCGATTTGTATCGCGTTATAATCTGCGCCCGGTCGGCACGCGAGCAGCGCCGGTCTGCGTACCCCGCGAGGCAGGGGGAGAGGGTTGAAAGACGGGGATCGAAACGAGCGTGAAAGGGCACGGTTGGAAAAGGCGAGAGCGATCGAGGTCAGAGGGTAATTTTCGTGGCGAGGCATTTTAGCGGTGCGCGCAACGACCATTAAGCACGACCGCCGACTGCCGCACGGTCAAAATCGTCATTTTTCCGCGGCGCCGAAACCTTCTTCAGCGACGGGGGTCGTTTGCGAGCCCCGCAGAATCGGCTCTTATTAGAGGTTATTATCGTCGGGCCAGGTTACCGTTAGCCAAGGGCCTTTTTTCGTCGTCGCGGCATGGGCCGAATTCGGCTCCTGCCAGGACTGGAATCGGTGACCGACTGATGGCCACCAGGCCTGTGCGTGCCATGCCTCTGAGTAATTTTCAACAGTCGACCGACGCGAAACATACCCGCAGACACTGCACGCACGGTCGGCTGCGGATAGTTTTTGGCTTTCTGACGACATTGTCCAGGTGTGCTCAGCCCGCGCATCGTCTCGCAAGCTCGTGTGCATTCTTTGCGACGCGAGCTCGAACACGCCTGCGGTAGGAAAATTCTGCCAACGTCTACCCTTCCTGTCGCCGTGCTGGGCTTCAGACGTCGTCGAATGAAATACGCCGCGTCTAAGCTCGCGCGCCCCTGCACGAATTTACGAGAATGACTGAGAACGTCGGACGCTACCTAACCCCTCACGCTCTATGCGTCTTCCTTCGCTGACTCGCCGGGGAGAATGCCTTTGGCCTTCCGCGAGGAAGATTTCTCGTTACGTCGGTGTCCCAGAAATTTGCAAAGGAAACGGCGAGGGAGAAGGATGGGGGGGAAAAATGTTCGCGCAGAAAATTGCGGACGCGCGGTTCCCTTTGGGTATGTCGGACGAGGGAAATGGAAGTCCGCGGGCATCGAGAATTATGCAGGCTGAACGTTTCAAAAGTAGGAATTAAAAGGACGGCGGGCGGTGAAAGTTTAACACGTTGCAATCGAATCAGCACCGTGTTTACTTACTGCGAAAGAGCCGGAAATAAGTGGAGGAAGTATGAGCAACGTACCCGTGTCGTTTGAATCGAAAACGCAAGCACAATTTAGATATAACGCACCCCGTATCAACGCGTACACAAATATTTGCATAACCGAATTCATAGATACCCGAAGCCGTGCACGACTCAATCCAATATCTAAACTCGCGAACACGGAACGAGTACAAAAAGCCACGGAACAAAGCCGAAATCCTTCCCGGCGAACTTAACAGTTCCGTGCAGAACATCAAAGCACAATATGCTCTGGCGAACGGCGCAAGTTTCTAAGGTTTAACGAAGAACCCTAACACTGCATAGCGGGTTTCCGCCTGAGAACAGCGGCGCACAATGAGAATCTCCATTGACTTGGGCATTAGGTAATCGGCTTTTGGGTGGGCAGACTTAAAGCTCCGACTCTAGACACTTCCGCACACGTGACGACACGTAACGACAGATTTTGAAATGGCGATCCGTTCGAGCGAACCCGAGCGCTGGCCGTTTTACTATTCGAAACGCCATTTGCTCGCCGATCGACGAACGGGCTTGCTCGATTTATGGGAATATGGAAATAACGGATGCACGCTACATCGCGCGACAAAACGCCGAGTTTACGAAATCAAATCCTTTGTTTGCATCTCTCCCTCGCAATAACATTACGTAAATGTCTCGGATAAGACCTGATTTTGGGAACACACTACCCGACACCGTTGTCACGGAAATCACCGGATGAACTGTCCAGAAAGTAAATCCACCGAGACAGCCGGACGAACTACCGGTCAACTTTCATTATTATCGACCGGTCTATTACAAGCCTAGAAAGCCATCATGCATCGTGCAGACGATTCAAAAAACTTTTCAACAAAACTCATTTCAACTCTGCGAATTCCGCCGCACCGCCATTCCTTTCCACGCGAGCGAGGGCGCGCACTTACAATAATCGATCAGGAGGCAGTGGCACAATCGATCACTTTCATAAATCAATACGGCGCGGCCATTGTCAAAGCTTAACGCCGTCGGTTAGACAGGCGACACGTGTATACGTGGCGGAGAAAAAAGAATCCACCCGGCCGATCAATTTTCCCCGCGATCGACCTTCCGCGATCGATCGCCAGTTCGATAAATCAATATCTCACGTGGCGCGGTGTCAAAGCGCGCCGGGTTCTGCGAATGTCGCCAGTATCAATTGTCAGTGCGCGCGCGCGCGGGCTCGTTCTATCTGGACCTCTGTCCCGTGGTAAAGGAGGCCTGGTGTCGACAAGTACGATCGTAATTACACGCGTACGCACGTGCGCGCGAGCATATACTATCCAGAGCGTGTGTTCTGTGCCCTTCCTGTGCCTATTCTACGCCTTCCTATATACGTCCTCTCTACGCGTTCCTCCGCTTCTCGTCACTTCTGGTTCGCAATTCCGCCTCTCTCTCTCTCCTTCTTTCGCACGCGCGCGTACCGTTGGCCCGGACTGATACGACCTATGCACCGACGGACAAATCGCGCGACGCCGTAAAAGGCCATTAATGCCAGTCGTTGTTGTTCGTTATAGCGCAATGTCCGGCTCTCGCGCCGTGTCACGTCGCGACAAACTACCGTCGCAGCGAACTTATCTTATAAACTATGCCGACGTATTGTGCACGGCACGTTTGTCCGCTCGGAACTATGATCTCTCTATACTGGCTTTGCGTAGACTTCTGCACGACCGTATTTCGTATTATGTACGCGTCGAGACGCAGTGAGTCGGCATAGAACGTTGTTTGGTCGATCACTCTGACGCGAGTCCGGGATAAAAAGAAAGAAAAAGGGAAGGAGCGCGTATCCGCGTGAAATCCGCGCGTAAGTGGCGCTCATTTACAACGTTAATTGTCGACGTAATTGACCGTGGGAAACTAAGGGCGCGTCGCGCGGATATCAGTTAGGAGATCGTTATCCTTAATCGTTAGCCAAGTCCAACGAACCGTCTGCTCTATCGGGCGCCATAAAAATCTGCCGACGCGAGGGGTGTGAAGCTTTAAAGTTCGCGCATATCGGAATCGGCTTTGGGGAGGGGGAGAAGGAGAAAACTGTGTACGGCGGAAGATTGCGTGCGTCCGATGTGATTTCTCGCGCACGATTACGTGTGAACATATTATAGTCCTCGTCGTCGTCGTCGTCGGTTAAACCACGCGGCTCGCACACTACACACGCGGCAGCACGCGTCGATTAGTTGCCGTAATACGCAAAAAGAACGCGCGATTGACCATTCACGTGCCACGGATACCGCGAATCATATGACCTACAGAACCCGTTCGCATGTTCCGAACCAGCGCGTGATCATTGTTTCGTACACTGTCATTATCGCGGCGGATAAAAATTCAGACCATTGTTCGTGCGCTTCAACTTCGCATAATGAGGGGGAGGGGGAAGAGAGAGAAAGAGAGAGAGAAAAAAAGTTGGCAGCGAGCTGTATCATTAAAGTTTCGCAAATTAGCGGGTTCGGAATTTCGCGTGCACGACGTTCGACTTTTGACATTTCGTCGCTGCGTTCCGCGGACCTGCAAATTCATAAGTGATGACGTATGCAGAGAGCTACATTCGTGTCTGTCTATATTATAAGTCTCCGCATATCCTGGATAGGTCGATATCTGTGTCCATAAAGATACCGAGTCCTGATAAAACAATGAGAGCGTAAAAAACGCGAGCACACGCTGAGTCCGTCCGATTGTCTGGCAACAATCGCGGACTCTCGTCAATGGAAACGACCAGCGTTAATGGACGCGGACTAAAGTCAAGGCCGTTACCCTGCGGGACAGACGCACGTTGTGCCAAAAGCTACGTTTTCCGTCTGCGACCCCGGGGGCTATGAACGATATCGCCGAAGAATCGACGAGTCGGTCGATGACCGGCCGCCGAGTTCGGTTCGAGTTGAGACGAGGTGGTCAAACTTTGACTCAGCCGCTGCCAAGTCCATTTTCGGTATCGGTGTCTGAAATCTCACGGTGGTCTCGCGTACCCTTCTACGCCCGGCTCAATGGAAAAACTTTCCAATTCCGTTTCCTATTAATAAAATCTACAAATACCTCCTGCAATTCCCAACTCTATTCAGCGCGCAGCTGATTTTAACACGTCGACTGTGAGGCGAATTGACAGCTTTCAAACTTTGATCCTCGTACGTTCTCCGTGTGTAAGGCAATTTTTAAGTAACACTTCACAAACGGTTAAAAGTATCACTTTCGAATTGAGTCGGAATCATCGAAAGAAAAGGATAAAGGATACACATATTATCGGGGCAAGAACAAAAGGATGTAATTAGTAATGTACACCATTGCTTATTGTACTGAAATCATATTGTAAAATGAATGCATATTCCACCACAGCTCCCTGAGATACAGTGTCAGCAATGTACGACCAACATGGCAGTCAATATATGAAAGAAAGTTAAATGCGCGGCGCAGGAAAACATGCAACGCAGCCGACGTAAGATAAGTTTATCAACTGTATAAGTTCCACTATCGGCAGTCCCGTTATCACGAGTTATGCAAGCGGCGGCGTACATCCACACGAAACACCGACCAGGATATTATTTATACGATCGCGCGCGCGCGCCTATTTCGCCTAGCCGAGCTCTAAAAGTCTGTGGGTTTTGGTTAAACGGCCGAAGAGGAGGCATTGTGTGAGAAATGTATTTTCCGTGCGAAGACAGCGAGATTATTACCGGCGATATTTCATTGCCCACTAAAACCAGGCTTTAGAGCCACGTCTCGTATGGGGGTGTGCACGCCGGTGGGATATAGGAAGCGAGATTCTGCGTCAGTATGTGCATGTCTGTGGTCTGTGTATGTACCTGCACCGACGCTCCTTTCCCGTTGGTTGAATTAAAGGCGCGTCGTCTGCAATTGGAAAATGTAACTGGATGTAAACGCGTTTAAGCGATTTACGGGTGGAAGGAGGAGAGGCTTTCGGGGTAATCTATCCCGTCCACGAAGACTCCACCTAGAAGTGGACGAAGAGAGAGAGAGAGAGAGAGAGAGAGAGAGAGGAGAGTCGTCCTTATTCAACGCTCACTCCACGCCTCGTTTCGTTTCATGCTAATCCCTGGGATGCACTTTTTAGCGCTCTTAAAAATGTTTCCCGGCCGGGGTTCGGCGACGGGGGTGGGAATCGATTGGCGAATGAATTGTAGATGCCGGGGCGATGAACGGACGTCGACTAAAAAGGGACGCGGATTTTCGGCTGCAATTTAGAGGCTGCGCGCGGGCCTCGTTTCGATTTTACCGAGAACGTTACGAGCCGACATTTTCTCGTGAATTTTCGCCGGTACGCGCGGACACGGCGCACCGATCGACGATTTCAGTGAATGTTTGCCCGATCCACCCCCCCTCTCCCACCGCTTCCTACGCCATTGACTGAGACAAAAGGCAAATTTCGAGATTAATGATGATCGCCTCCCATTGTTCCCGCGAAAACGTTCGCGGTTTATTAAGTCGAAGCGAACGTTTTTTCGGCCCCGCGCCGCCGAGAGTAAAAGGATTTTTTTACGACGTGCCTTTTCAGAGGACGTCGCCCATGCGCCAAGTCGCGGAGGCGTGGACGATTTCGAAAAAATGTTCACTCTGTTATCGGACAAACGATTCCGGGGTGCATTAAGCCCCGGCCGTACGACTTTTTCAAAGTTACGACCCTCGCGACAAAGGAATCCTTCTACGGGTAGAACAATGCGACCCAGACAATGCCGGACATTCGACGTGTAAAAACACGACGCTGGCAAGCGAGTACGAGCTCGCGACAAACTTTCACTCGTCGCGAAGTAAAGAGGCAGCAAGAGAGAAAGAGAGAGAAAAGAGAAAAAAATCATCCCAGTCTGAGCCATTATCGAGCAGCGCATCCCCTGCAAATACTTCAATCGAGACATTCCAAATCGTCTGCCGTCGTGCCCTGGCCGTTTATCGGCCGTGTGTCTCGCAATGTATAACTGACGGTGCGAGAAAGGAAGAAAAGACACGTCGGCAGAAAGAAAGAAAAAAAAAGTCAATCGTCCGCATTAAGAGGCCGTTAATTCAATCGGTAAACGCTGTTGTAACGACGTGAGCGCAGGTTGCGCGGGGACAAATATAAAGAGCGACAACGTGAAAATGTGCCCGACGAACGGAGAGCCCGATGCCTCGGAGCGCTCGTGCTCAAAATCGAGATTCGCCATTAGCGTCGTCTGGAGAGAGAGAGAGAGAGAGAGAGAGAGAGAGAGAGAGAGGAAAAAAGGCAAGTCGTTTAAGGAGCGTCGGCGTCGCGTTTCGCGGGGTACAGATGTTATTCGGATCTGAATGTTGGGTATGAAGGTGTTTTCACAGTGCTCCGGGATATCGTGGGTCGTTTGGAGGGATCGTCTGTAGCAGGGGCGTATCGTTATACAAACGGTGCCATGCGGCTTTCGCAGGGTTTAACGAGGTGCGTTACTCCAACTCCAACCCTCCCTTTATCTCTATCTCTATCTCTATCCCTCTCTCTCTCACTCCTTCATATATGATACTTCTCCCTCGTTTCTTCTCACCCTCCCCCGGCCGCCACTTGAATTTATAGCGGTTGGCTATTACATTTATTTTTCCTATCTGCGCGGAGTCCTTGTAACGTTCTCACGTTTATAATTATAGTTTACGCTCGCACGTAATCCGCGGTGCATCGCGAAGGAGCCGATTCTCGCGTTTTACGATTTCAATCGTTTACGCGTCACATCCGCCGCTACTTTGCAAAAGCACGCCTATATACAGTAGCTGGACGATTACTGCAGAGCATGCTCCGAGCGCGAGGGTTAGGTGCATCGTCAGGTGAATGTTGATACGCCACTCGTGCAGCGACGTGTACGCATACTTTCGCTTACGTCAGAGCATTTAGTCACATCGCACATTCCCGCATACTCTCGGCAATCACGTTTCTTGTACCATACCTCCTCGCTCACCCCATATTTTCTACCTAACACCCTCGCATTCCCCGGTCCCTTCTAACCTTCGGAACCCGCCCCAAGGCCTCGCCGGCTTGTTTTCCGCAAGCGAAACGTGAGTCACGGCGCGTTTCGCAAATCGACCACCCTCGTCACACTCAAAAGGAACGGGGTCATTGTGTCCTGCTTACGGTAAATTCTTAACGACCCTCCCAGGTCCTCAGCCTCGAACCCTACGCACATATCTGTCGAGTTGCCCCACACCCCCTTCTTTCGCAACATTCGCGTAGGTTCCCTCGACAGCGGAAGTGGAAAAGAGTTTCTGGCGTGCCTTTGCGCGGAATGCCAGAAGAGCAGATTGTCGGAAGCCAGCGGAGGAACACGAGAGGGGGGGTTCAAAAGCGGCGAGGCAAATCTGCCTGGCCCTCGACACAGTGCGAGATGGCGACTTTTATAGTCGCCGGATAAATTTACTAGTACTTGTAAAAGCGCCGATTTATTGTCTGCTACCGTCGCCGCACGCCGCGCGTACTGTATTTCGCACGCAGAACGTGCTGTGTCCCTGGCTTTCATCGTCGCACTTGCTGGCCACGAGTGCGTCGTGCGCAATTATGCTTCCTGCAATAGTGCCTTTTTATTGCACGCGCGCGCGCGCGCCGCTTCAAAACGAGTGCCGGACGATTTACGAATTCCGTCGCCGGTATACAGGAGTGCGGTGCGAAACTGATGTTTGGCGGCATGATTAGCGACAGGCTCATACTAGTCGGGTGCCGATACTCCGAAATCCGACTACTGGACTTCAGGCGAAATTAACGCGAACCGAATGCGAGGAGCAACGTGGCTAGCGTTGATAATGTATTCACCGTAGACATATTCGCCGTTCGCTCGGCGATAAATGCATATGGCGAACGCTGCTGGTATCGCGATATCGGTGTAAGCGTGCGTATTATGAGCATCGAATTATAATCTAACAGTGTTCTACTCGTTCGCGATCACTACCCGTGCCAACTTTTCGATTTCACGTAATTGAACACAGTCCGCTGCCGATCGTCGGCGGCGCTTAATTAAACGGAAGCTGGACGCGTATATCGTCGTCGCGTCAAAACGGAGTAGATAGAGCGTCAGTTTGAAAATAAAGGTTCGCGGCGAAGGACACTCATCTCTCTCTTTTCGCACTTAACCGCCATTGATAAACACCGGGATCCCGGGAACCGGAATGCTTTGTTTTCGTAGTTCCGCAGGAGTTCGATAAGCTTCGCTACGATTACACAAACACTTTGATACCGTTCACGCGAGAGAAATAAAGAGAGAGAGAGAAGAGGATGGTTTGTTTAATGTCAAGATATACCCTGCGCGCGACGGGAAATATTTATGCATTTCACAGCACGTTCTGAACATATACACCACTCGTTTATAGATCACAGCCCGCAGGATCAGGAAACGCGCCGAAATTCGAAGCGAAGCAAGAACGAGCGCTAGTCAAGCTGCCAGAAAACTACGCACCGTCCCCCCGGAACCTCAGAAAAGTAATTCAAACGTCCGTACACATTCCGCGTTTACACCCCTCTCGTCCACGACATGCTCCAACCAACGACTCCGATTCATTGACGCCGCCAGACACGCAACCAGCCGCCTTTCAAAACAAATATCAACCTATCCGAAGTACTACGCACTCGCAACACAATACACCCGTACTCCGTGTACTGGATGCCGTGAGCGCGTGCACTATTCCGACTCCAAAACGCCCTTCGCCGGAGCCTCGCGTGACACAACACGCGAACGACGCGATCTACGGCAGGCATCCACTTTCTACGGCGTGCACACTGCACACATATCCGTACATACACACCGCGGATTCGAAAATCATCGCCTTCCGAAACGCGCGCTCGCGTCAAAACACACGAGAATTCCGCTGGAACGTCGCTTGGACGCCAGGGAGCCGCGGAAGGCACACGCTGCATCAAAGTGACAGAGCGAACACAGATGAGAACGATCGACTCACCTCTGTCGCGGCGTTGCATCCCACGAGAATCACGAAGGCGCTCGCCAGAATCCAGTATATCCTCGGCTGCATCTTTCCCGTGCTCCCTTCTTCCGACACTGTGTACCCCCTGTTTTCGGCCGCTCTCTCCGGGAATGAGTCGTTTGCCGGCCCCCGGACGCGTTTATTTCTCGCCGATCTCCCCACGTCACGCCGCCTCGCTCGATTATTTGGCCCTTCGACGACCGCGACGGCGAGAGTCGGCCCGCGTACGTACGGAAGGAACAAACCACCAAAAAAAATTTCACCGGAGCAACAACGCGACACACACCACACTGATCGATGAGCCGCGAGACACTGGGGGCGCGACGGTCGGCGGCTTCCATTCGGACGTAGGAGCGCCATGTTGGCAGAGTCGAGCGAGGCGACATCTGCTGACGGCCGGCGGGAGTAAAGTCGGGAGCGCCACCGTCAATCGCCTGCCGCTAAGTTTGAATGATTTCAAATGCGGCCCGACTGACGTGCTCGCGAATTCTGTGCTTTCAGCGTCGTGTTGTCAGGTGTACGAAGCAATGTAATGGGTGGTTAGGCGTCATATGGACGGAATTAGAGCGATAATGAATGTGTACGCATGATGTCGTTGCCAAATCGGTCAAGAATGGATGGTATAGTTGGCCAATTTGTTTCGAGCTTTCTGCGTGCTGATGAGACAGAGGATCTGGCATGCGGTGGGCGAGATTCAAGTGCTGTATGTGATAGAAATGCGCAACATGTGCAATATGTAAAAGAATGTATTTTGAAGACCCTCTGATGATAATCCATATTTCCGTCGAAGTCTTCCACTCTTGGCAGATAAACTACTGTTTTCGACGTAGAGCGCTATATTAATATATGAATTGTACGAAATGCAGGACGCTTTTATAATTAACGTGTGCGTTGCACGAATAGGGTTTACTCTTCGGTATACAAACGCATATAATGATAATAATAATTGCGATGATTGCGCTATTGAAGATAGTAGACAATATGTAGCGGAACTAATCTAATGTTTGAAGAGACTAATATAGAACAGGATAACTAGGATTTCTTATTGTCGGGAACGGACGCACTGTTCTCAAGACCCTTGAGGAACCTAAGATTTTCATTTATGTCGCGATCGTACTCCTTGATTTTGTCGCGCATCGCCTTTATCTCGTCCTGCAAACTTTTCACTTCGTCCTGCGTCTTCTGTTTCAAAGTTTCCAGCAGCTCTTTGTCCTGGATATAACGTGCATCCGGATGACGACGCTCCTCAAAACTTTTGACTAAAGAATCATACCTGTTTGTAATAATATTCCGTCTGGTATGCTGTGTCATCTTTCACCGAGTTGTCCTTGTTCGAGTTACTCATTTTTCTGTTAAAATATCTGAAACTTTCGTGAAGAACAACGTGCAATACTTCACCAAACAATATCTCGGTTACATTTCGACGAAACATAACCAAAAAAAATAGGGCAAATCGGAAACCCGTAACTTTAGAAGATTTGAGTTTTGTCGTGACGTACTTGCACAACTGCTCGTTTATTCCTCTAAAGATGTGTCGCAACATTGTCTAGCTATGAAATTAAAGACCGAAGACACAATAAATGAAAAAATTGAATAGTTTTCGATGTACTTGTCAACGAACTGTCTGCACGGTTAATTTTGCACGCCTAGAACTGTCGATAAGAAAAACAGATAAACATCTATGTATATACATGTGCAAAAAAACGAGATAACATCGCAATTATCAATGAGATACCCACACACGTGATATAACAAAGAATGAAGGCATTGGTTCATTCTTGCATGTATCATATTAATAATGATAAATATTAATTGCCATCAATTATACTTCTAATAATATAACATTTGATATTTAAAAAAGTACACTGTGGTATTCTAGCACCATTACTAGAGGCATACAGTACAGGTTATACATAGGAAAAACTATTGTTTTTCAATAGAAATTAAAGTAAAGCGCAAGAGACAAATTCACTTGTCATTCATGTCTGTGATTCTTATTTTGTGACGGTGTATGGCCTCCTGATGGCGCTTAATCTGTTCTTCATGAAAGGAAATCTCGTCATGCAGTTCTTCGCGCAACTTTTTCAGCTGCTCTTTTTGCTGGAACATAGAAGTTTGGCAGGTTACTCTAAATTTCACAGACAGTCATGTCAAAAAACATGCACACACAAGACATTAATACATAAAATACAATATCAAAACGTGTCAGTGCGATTATAAATATCAATGTGGCAGGTATGAACGAGCCAAAACAAGAGTACAGAGTGACAAATAAGAATATTCATATAATATGAGATAAGAAAGGCATTCAATAATATAAAATCAGATATATATGAAACACATATAGAATGAATGGTAGTTTCATAGGTTATAAGGAAGAGTGATCTGGCCATTTGAGGATATACACGACACACATACATCTCCTTCTGTGCATTATTCAATTAACCTGCTTATAGAAGTAATGATCCTCATTTACGGCCTCCATTATTCCAAAGGCACCACCGGATTGACGGATGGTTCCACCACCGCCACCACCCTTGCCAGCCCCAGAGCCAGGCTCTCCAACCATTCTAATTTGGCTGTAACACGGAGTAAAAGGTTGAAGCAAACTAACACAGTGATTGCCAAAGTCAACATCCACTACCAGCCATTATATATATTAGCACTGGCAGATAAAAATATCCATGACACGCAAAGAATGGGCGCATCTCGATTCGGCGTTCGATCATCACAATTTAAAAACGTCGGCGGGATTAGAACCCGTAGAATTATTAGGCATTCCAAAAATGTTCAAATATGGACACGCAAACCATTACATAACTTAGGCGAAATATTGCGAATAACTTTGAGATATGAACAATTTGAGATATTTGCACGCAAATAACCTCATGGTATGAACGACGAAGAAACGAATATACGGAATTAAATATTTGTACGAAGTAAGACGTACATGGAATAAAAAACGGTTCGGAGTACGTCACAGAAGCAACAAAAGTACCGGTACGGTGCGAGTTGTAATTCTTGTTAGTTGACCAATTTTCTTTGAAATGCGCTTTAAACGGAATCGTTATACCTCAGTGATGCCATGCCCCGGGAAAATTGTATAGTCGCTCGCTGCATTTTGACGAACAAATTTCGATACAGAACACCGTACTTGACTTCACGGGACGAATGAATATATGTGAGCATGAACACAGAGGAGAGAAGAATGATCAGAGGTGAAAATGCCTTGTTCCAGAAATGTAACTCAGTATCTCTAGACAGGAGGCGCTAGTGTCGCGGCGGTTAAATTTAAAATTAAATTAACTTAAATGATGAGATTAAAGTTTGTAATTCCACGAAGTAATATGGGTCACCTGTAATATTCAGCAGCTTGGCTCTCGATTAACTGCTTCTTAACTTCCGATGTTTTCAACACATTGATAGCACTTTGTTTTTGCAATTCAGAACGTTCCAGCTCGATATTCAACATTTTTAACTTCAAATCGTGCTCTTTTTGAGCAGCCTCGAAGATCCACCTTGCTCTCGATTCCTCGCAGTCGATCAGCTGATCATTTCGATCTTTAACTATGTTTGACAAATTCTCGTCTCTTAGATCATCACTCTCTTCTGTAAACGGCAAACAAAATAAAATAAATATTGTATCATATTCTTCCAACAGTGCGAGTGTATTTTTCTATGTGAAATGCCACTACGTCTTACCGTTATTAAAACGCAACCCTCTGTTAGTCTTTTTCTGCTCGGCAAGGTCCATAGGCTCGTCGTCCGAAATCTTCTGACGTTTCTTTGGAAATATCGTCAATTCGTTGGGCAATGACTCGCTCGGACTGGCTTCGTCTTCTGTGTTATCGACATCACTGTTTGCTTCGACTTTGATCTCGTGTACCGATATTTCAGTCGTCCCGGCTGTGAGTTTGCCAAGTATGGCGTGAAGCGACTGAGAATTGTCCTGAACATCCTGACTACTCTCGTCCGATCGATCGGCCGTATCGCTATTGTTTTTACGCGTGTTTTCCATCAAACTCCATACTTCTATCGAAAGATTTGACGGGCGACATTTAGCTGCTTCCTCCGGACCCAACGTTCTCACCTGTCAATAATAACAGGACTTCAGAACCGCGAACAGGTTGCCAGTTAGAAAAAAGAAATAGATCTCAAATTTTTAATTCCATCAAAGCAATTCTCCGTTCAGCAAGCTTCTAAAAATTCTCATGTCTAACTGAACCAACAAAACCCGTCCTACTCTCTATTTGCAATACTGACTACTTTTCCACAAATAGTCGATACTCCAAGACTGACTATACGACCGAGAAAAGCTGTTCGTAGATTCGTGTCCGTCCGCCCGCATTTCGGCGTCAAATAAAATTGCATTAGCGCGTGACAAGAGATTGGCCGAAAATGTATATATGTATACTGATGTATACACGTACTAAGTCCCATCCCGATAAGGTATCACTCCAATCCGTGCGAGGTCTCTCACCTTCTCAGCGAAGGTGTACATCTCAATCCTGGCCTGAGCCTTCATCCTCCTCCACTGTTCCCTCATCCTGGTGATATCCCTCTCCGTCGAGAATCTGCCCCGAAAGGCACAGTAGATCTGCTGCCACGCCAAGGCCTTCATAGCTGACGCGGCAGCGTCGATCTTCTTATTCTCGATCGCGTTCACGTGGCTCTTGATCAGCGCGAAGAGGGCGTTCTTCTCCTCGGGCACCCAATTCTGCGTCCTCTCACGCTTCTTCAACAACACCGTCGCCGATCCGGTCGCCGACATCGCTCGTTTCTCCCGATCTCGCAATTCCAGTCCTCTCGCGCTTAGTAACGCCCGACGGAAGGGTTTTTGTTTACGCGAAACGTCTTGCCCGTACGGCTTTCCTCGATTGTTTAATCGCGGTTTTGCTACAGTCACCTGTTCGGAGGATCGCATTTATAGTGTGCCTCGAAAGTTCGACGAACTATCGCGCGTGACGTTGTCTACATTCGTCCCCGAGAGCCGCGCGATAGGACTCGTCTCGATCCTTCGCATAAGCAGGCGCTTTGCGCCGCGAAGTAATAATATCGTCCCGATATAGCGAGAGTCGTCGGCCGGTGCGTAGTTATCCTTGCGTCGCACGCAAAACCGTCGTCACTGCCCTATAGGTCGACCGTCAACAGAGAGCCACCGTGGGAAACGCGCCTCGTGCAAAGCCACCGTCGAGTTAAATCGGAACTAAGGAACGACTAAAGGTCGGCCATTTTGGCACGCTACTAGCTAGACGCGCTCGATATTAACAAATCCTCGATTCCCAGCTGGGGCGAGAAGAAAGAGAGAGATGGCCCGCGGGAGCGAGGAGACGACAGTGGCTGAAAGGGGGTGGGACAGAGAGCGCGTGAGGGGTTGCAGGGGCAGAGGGAGGGTGTGCCAGAGGAGGGACGAGCGACGTTCCGCGCAACGCAAACATTGTTTCGTTTCATTTCGCGACCCGTCGTGGAATCATATTGCGCCGATTCCAATATTTCCATCGTTTTATTGCCGTTGCGGCTGCTGCCCCTCTCTCTCGGCCCACGAATCCCGCGCAGCCCTCCTCGATCGTCTGCCACCCCGATCCTCAGCACGCCCGACACGCTCTCCTCTCTCGGTCAACGTCCTTAACCTTTGTCGCCGAAATTCCGGCGCTGCACAATTATCGGGCCGAACTTTCGGATTTGCCGTGGCGAGCCTTGTGCGGGCGAGCCGGATGACGTCGACGGGGAAAGTTTCATCGATTTTGCAGGGAAGTTTGTGCCAGGCGCGAAGGCGTGATTCATTTGCTGCTTTCGGAATTAAATACTGACGCGAGCTTGATGTCGCGAGCCTGTGATGTAAGGTTCGACGAATCGGGCGGAGCGAGACGGATCCGATGCATTTTCAAATGCGATACAAATATTGGAGTTCGACGAGCACTTTAGGTCTTCGCCGTTCGGAGAGCACAAAGAAATCCTCGAAATTATGCGATCGCTCTACATTCAGCCGGAATATCTCCATGATTATGCCGTGGCAACGGACGCCGTTCTTTCCCTTATTCCTCAGTTCCATCAGCGAGTCAAAGTTGGCATTCGCCCGAATGAAGGAACCCTTTTACTCTTCCAATTCGGCCGCTTCCCCCCGGCTTCCTTTTTCGCCATTTGCATACTCCTGCGAAATTCAAGAACGCCGACGCGAGATTATACGAGGCCCTATCTCCGCTTCGTTACATTTAGGGTGTATACGTAAAAATGAGTTCGCTCCTTCGACCCGCCTAACTTCGTCCGACAGGAGGGGTTGGTAACGCGAGAGAATGTCCCAATCTTTCCTAACAACGTTGGCTCCGAGACATATTGCATGCCCCATGCATGCTCCCGTATTCTTACGTCCACGCACGCCTTTACTCCGTCCTGGTTTCAATTATAATGTTGAATACATGAGCGCACACGCGTTATGCAATGATCCATCTCTCCGCGCTATTATTTTCCTTCACCTCCGACAACCCTCTCGATATGTAAAGCCGAGGAGGCTTTCGATAGATATGTAAAACCACTCGCGACGTCGTCGTTTTACGGTGACGGACCGCCATATTCGGTTACTCTCGTATGTACATATAATTCTCACCTGAGCAGACTTTAATACATACGATATACATATTTCTCTCATCTTCGGTAGATCACGTTATTCGTGTATACATGAATTTTCCGGTCGGCTGCAGAGTATGTGTCGCGTGGAACGCAGAATTGTTTGCAGTTGTTCCAGCACATAGGTACGCGGTTAATAAAACGGATAAGAAGCGGGCTGCAAGAGGGAAGAGAGGACTGCATTTATGGTGGGAGATGATTATGGAGGGACTCTTCCCTTGAAATCCGGATAGTCGGGCATCTGCTTCTCTGCTGTAACTTCTGCTCGACGTGATATACTCGCGCGGAATGGACGGTGAAACGTAGTTTGACGCTGCTGCACGTGGACGTGGCTGAATGTTATTGTTGCGACTGAACATCTGCATCCATTTTACAACCGCTTTTAACCATTCTCAAAGAGTTAAGACTGTAATCGTTATTTTCTAGCTGCCGTTACTAACCGAAACTAAAATATACACTTGGCAATATCAGTAATGTACAATAAGTTTATAAATTCAACAAATTCTCTGTCATCACGGTGTTTATTATGATAAATCACTGAAAACCGAATGAAACCTTGTCCCGTTGTCATCGTACCGTTTCGAAACCGTTAACGTGAGTTTGCATAATAGAAAGCTGCACTCTCCTGCAATCCTTTTGCCTGCCTAGCGAAATAAGAAGCCTGGAAGGGATCGTCGAGAGCGAGGTAAGAGGAAGAGAAGCGCAAAAGCAGCAGAGAGAGGGAGAGAGAGAGAGAGAGAGAGCAAGTGGAATCTTACTTTTAATTATAAATCCAGCCTGAGCGCGCATCGACGCTGCGCGCGACGTTATTACGACCACTATCATTGTCCGCGAGTTGGCTATAAAACTGGCGAATAAAGGGCGCGAGTGGCGAGCGGGCGTCTTCAAACAAAGCTGGAATCATAATAAAATGCAGTGACTTTCGCCAGGCGAGCGCGTTGGATTTACGGGCAGAGAGAAGGGAATTGTTTATCCTCGAGTGCGTCGGAATTACTGGACCCCTGGAGCAGAAAATATGTCATTGTTGGCGCGCGGTAAAGAAGGATGGGACGATTGGGAATTGTCGAGGAACAGAAAGTGTCTGTGAAATAGTCGTGTAAAAGGACGAGAGTCCAGCCGAATGTAATTGAGGAAACTGTTAACATTTATGGTCACACGGTAGCAGGGCTCGATATGAGAATTTGGAGGATTCACAGTCTCCATAAATTATATCGACGAAGGCCTTACGTGCAATCGAGGCAATTCAAACTGGAGGCCAGTTACGTAAATCCATCCACCTAATGCAGAAGCAACATGGTGCAAGAGCCGGACCTGTACTTTATGTAACCGAACCTGACCTACAGGCCAACATGTGGCAGGATATTCCTGTCAGACGTATGCAAGAGCCTCAAACGATGATGCTAAATTCTTCAATAATTCGCATCAACATTAAACGCTTGTATTCTATATTACAATAGTGACGTCGAAATTAATCAAACTTTGCAGGCGGTGCATTCAGTGGGGCAGTGATTAGTGATAGAACGGAGGATTGATCCGACATTTTGATTGTGTGCAAATTAATGCAAATGCGCTTTATGTAATTGCTCGTTTAAAAGGCCTGATTTATGCGATCGAGGGGGCAGAATGTTAAGGAACGTCGAGCGAAAGGTTCTGTACGCGCGAGTGAAGAATTAACTGAATCAAATTATCTACGATGGCCGACAGTAGAAATTTGACCCTCACCTGGAAGAATATTTCGTACACCGTACGTAAGAAGCGACATGGTAGTTACTTGAAAGCGTTTTTCGGACTAGAACGGGTGGAATCTGTGCGACTGTTAAAAGGAGGTACTGTCACACATTTCGAAATACATTGTAGGATATTGGTAGTCGTTTTTTGAGGACTCAAATTTCTGCTTAGTTAATGGGACTGTTCATTCTGGAACCTTAATGGCCGTCATGGGACCAAGGTATGTAATCTCATCAATGTAAATGCATTTCATCTTTGGCGAATTAGTCTACCTTGTTGTCCGCTAGAATTGAATCTGAAGAACCATTTCAAAATCCAATTTCAGCGGCGCAGGGAAGACGACGCTTTTGGCGACAATCAGCCGACGCATAAAAGGTTCGCGTTCGCGATTACCCACGAGGAAATTTCATGAGAAATTCCGCGAAACAGTTTTCCTCGTTCTCCAGGCAAAGCCACGGGGGATGTTTTTTTAAACGGCGAGGCCACGGACAGAGACCGCATGATCAGAATTTCAGGGTTTGTTCCGCAACAGGACCTGGCCGTGGAATCGTTAACCGTCGAAGAACACATGGAATTCATGGTCGGTACAGCTAAATAAGCCACCCCCGTTATATTATATTTTTCACTGCACATCATATGTACGTTATTTTCTGTTCGCCGAAGGCACGTATGAAAATGGACAGGAGAGTCAGACGAACACTGAGGAAGCATCGAGTGTCTAGCTTGTTAACTGAACTGGGATTAACCAAGTGCAGGTCTACGAAACTGTCATCTTTGTCAGGTGGCGAACGAAAGAAAGTGTCACTGGCCGTTCAAGTAAGTGACTCAGCGGTGTCTAATCTTGTCCCTTTAATGACGCTGCCAGAATCGCTGTCGCACAGAATTTTACGTAACGCGATTAAGTGGCGTTCTATCGCCATGCGCTTTTTAGCTTTTGACAGAGCCAAGCGTACTCTTCTGCGACGAAGCAACGACGGGATTGGACAGTTTCGGGGCCATGTCCGTGGTGAGAACGTTGAGGGATGTCGCGACGAGAGGAAGGATAGTCGTTTGTTCCCTGCATCAGCCAGCTTCCGGTCTGCTCGACATTTTCCACGAGGTCCTTTTACTCTCCGCCGGAAGGGTCGCGTTTCAAGGACCGGCTGCCGACGCCACGGCGTTTTTCGCCAGGTTTGAATTACGCCTGTTCAAAAAAAAAAAGAAAAGAAAAAAGAAAAGCTCGCCCGACTAGAGGAAGACCCGCTCAAAAGATTCGCGAGACGAAAAAAAGATCCGTCGGACGAGCAGACCTTTGACGCGCGAATTCAAAGAATCCGCGGACACGCGTTATCTTTCCCTTAAACGTCAACTAACTCATGGCGGGCGCACGAACGAGATCGCGTAAGAGAGTTCGCAAAGTGAAACATCGGGTTTACTTACTGTTTTGCAGTATCGGCTTGCACTGTCCGCCGACTTTCAACAGCGCGGAGTTTTACGTTTCTCAGCTGTCGGCCGTTCGTGGGAAGGAAACGGAAAGCTGTGAGAAGGTACTCGTCTGTAATTGCTCAGATTTTGTGCATGAAACAGGGATTTTTTGGCTTTGTTTATCGATGTTATTCTATATATTTATATATACGTATGTGTGATTATTAGGTGAAGTGGATTTGCGAACAGTTTGAGAGTTCGAAGTACGGTAATAAATTGACACTGGCGATCGAGGACGCGGTTGATTACGCTGCAGAAGAAGCAAGCGTGTACCCGTCTGTATTTCTTAACAAAACATCGACGGTGATCGAGCTTAAAAAGATTCAGTTTCACACTCAATTATCTTGGCTCGTATGGAGATGTTACGTGGATTATAAAAGAAACGTATCCACTGTACTCTTAAGATTTGCTGCGTACATGGTAAGTATAATTTTATTCATGTCGAGCTTTTTCACATTTATCATTACTTTCAAAAAATCTTCACCCTCTACCGATCATAGTTAGATGGTTGCACGAAATTTGATGAACGCAGAACTAAATTCAAATTAATAGTTAATTTAATTATCCGCATCGACAGTTTATAGGGCTTCTGCTATCTATTCCATACGTTAATGTGATGGAATTGTTCGGCCAGGATAATATTCAGAACCTGCAGGGCTTGATGTATCTTTCTGTTATCGAAACTGCGTTCGCATTCAATTACGCGGTGTTTTACACATTTCCGCAAGAATTACCATTACTTCTACGAGACATCGCAGCTGGTCTGTACAGTCCTGCTCCTTATTATGTCAGTAAAATTGCCATTTTGGTAAGTCGTGACACTGACGATCATTCTCAAGTTAACATAATTGCTCACGTTACGCTCGTAAGCCGGACGGTCAGAAAATTGATATAATCTATTCATAGATGCCCGGTGCAATAATTCAGCCGATACTTTACACACTCCTCATATACACCATTGCGGGACTAGAGGGTGGCTTCTTTGGATTTCTATACTTCGCAATACCGATCGTCCTCTGTGCTGTAAGTGCATCGGCCCAAGGTACTCCATTTCAAATATCTTACTCAATTTCTTCAATTTTACATTCGTCACTTAAACCCCCATATGCACACTCCAAACCATAAAAAAAGATACTATTTTTAATACCATTAAAATGACTCACCCCATATAGTCCCAACAACACACTAGGCAGCGTCAAGTAGCAGACCATTTTATCTGTTTAACAGGCTGCTTTCTGTCCGCCGCTTTCGAGTCGCCAGAGACCGCCTCCCTCCTCTCGGTTCCCATTGACTTTCTCACCCTAATGTTTTCCGGAGTCTACCTACATCTCGGGTGAGGGAAAAAAGCGTTAGCAAACTCATGACAGTTCGCCGATAGGGGAGACATTCGAAAGTTTAGATCGAGTGAGAGCTACCCCGTCCACCGGAGGCTACTCCTGCCGCCATTGCCCGACAACTCCAATCGATCGATTTTGCCTTTCAGGAATCTGCCGCCCGTAACTTCGTGGCTCAAGTATTTGTCGCAGTTCTACTACGGGGCGGAGGCCGTTTCCTTGACGCAGTGGGAGCGAATTAAGCACATAAGTACTTTGCCTTTCTTGCGAGACACCACATTCATGCGCGGATTTCGTGCAAAGTTAGTGGCACATGTGAATGTGGGTTGTTTTTTGTTCGGAAAGATTGTTCGACGAACCCGGAGGAGCCTTGCATGTCGACGGGCACTGAGGTCCTGGAAAAGTATGGATATGAGCATGGGCATTACGCTATTGATTTAGTGGGGCTGATGGTGATCTTCGTGGTTTGCCATTTTGCTGGATACCTGGTGATACGGCGCAGAAGCCGAAAGGAACCTGTTTATTAATGGAGTTGCGGCGAATCGTCCGATGATTTAGTATGAGACGTTTTAATAAACAGTAGAAAATATTATTTATTTCATTTATCGGCGTTGCGATACGTAAGTACATAGTGTGTTTTTTCAATAGAACGATTTTGTTAGTCGCCTTCTTCTGGTACCGAAGTAGCCAATCAGAGTCATTGAAGTTGTTAACATCATCAAGCCACACATGTCCCACCAAAAATTTGACTCGATGTATCCAAATTCTGACAACACTTCTGTTCCACTCGAAAAACACGGCAAGTCACTATTCTTCCCGTCACAATCTGTAAGAAAATATTTCAGCAGATCTTCACGCATCTACGTATCTTCGTAGACATACTTACCGATTTGATCGATTTGCGTCCAAAAAACAATGGCCAGAGCCTCATTTAAGTAGAAAAATAACGAGAAATATTTAAGATACGCCAAATAATACGGCATTGTTCTGAAAATAATATCTGTGCCTTGTAAATAATATTCATGAGAGTGTGTCTATGCTAAAAATTTAAACAAAATGAATTATTTGTTTATATTGCAATACAAGACGGTTCAACACAAAACAGGTGAACAACTAATTTAATTTTAGATTTTTAACTCAGACCACTTTCATCGTCGCCAACACATTTATTCGGGCGCGAAGAATCATCGGTAGTCTAGGAAGTATCACGGGACCGAGTATTAGGAATGCAGCACTCACCGCAGGTTGTAAAACATGCCGGCCAGTAATAGAAATACCATATCGACCGGTACCATTACGGTCGTCGCGATTTCGACGTCTTCAATCCAGCTGGAAATCATCATTCCGTAAGCGGTGCCGCAAATTGCGGCACCGCTCGCACATAAACTGTAGTATAAAAGCGTGAGCATCGTGACGGTTGGATTTAAGACGAAATATAAGACGGTGGAGAAAATTAGCGCCTTCAGCAATGTTTTTGAGACCTAAAAATGTAACGAGAGGTCGTGCACGTTTTATGATGTACGATCTATGTCGACTGCGTCAGTAGACGGTTCGGAGCATGTTCCGTTATTTTTACCAAGCCCAAAAGTGTGGCCGTGTAATAAGGTCCAGCGGTGTACATGGAGTTCTCTCTTAGATAAATAGAAATTTCGCTGGGCATTTCGTATATGACTGAATAAGCGACGGTGAAGATTATCTCGGAAATCATCATGTATAGTGCACCCCTTGCATTTTGCACACCGGATTGGGTACGTGGATTTACCCCGGCGTAGAACATAGCGATCGTCGCGATCGTTGCCTACGGGTTTTGGGCACAATTGTTTTCAGCTACGGGATTAGAACTGTGATACACGATTCGTAAAAAATGTATTGTGACGGATTACCAGATAGGATGCCCAGCTGACCCACTCAACGAAAATCGTTCGCCAATTTGTCAAGCATATTCTCCACATTATCCAATAAAGTTGCACCAAACTGCCTGGGGGTCTGTGTAGAAATTCAAAGTTATGACGCCAACTGTGAGTTCGTACAAATGTTAGTGATTAATCATTTTGCTGTTACGTTTGGTGATTTTTCAAGATGACGCCTTTCGCAGCTACGTCGGAGATAATTGAATAATTCGATTCTGAGAATGCCTCGCATATCTTAGTAGCCCGACTGACTATAGTTGTGGCTGGTTTTTCGGCTGAATTTGTTTCATCATTTTCCGAGTATTGATGAGACACAAGACTGACGTAATATTCCACTTCGTCGTATCCCACTGGACAGCCAAAACCCTGACTACAGTCGGAGTGCTCATTATCATTATCATTGGAGCGATAAGCATAATTGACATAGGCCCTCGTACCTGCCGAAAAATTCCGTCGCATTTTCCAGCGTCCCGAGGAAAGCCGTTTTCCCGTCAGCCATTAATAAAACGTGACTGAAGATATTATATATCGCCATTCCCGGCTGATGGATCGTGCAGAAGACAATGGTACCGCTCAAAGTAATCAATTTAATCAATTGGATCACTTGCGTCGCGGCGAAGGTATCCAATCCTGCGCATTACGTCGATCAAAATTAATTTCTATTATCGAATTTAATTTAGAACAAAGACACTTTAATTCGTACTCCGCTCGATTAGATTGTAGTACCTGTTGTCGGCTCGTCGAGAAAAAGTATTCTTGGCTTCGTTATTAATTCCATCGCTAAGGACAACCGTTTCTTTTGTCCGCCCGATAATCCGCAGATCAGCGTGTCGCTACAGTCGCACAGTCCCAAGTCGGTCAGCAATTTTTCGGCCAGAGCCTTCCGACGATTCGTGTCATTGCGCCTGTCCAATTTCAGAGTGCACTGCGGATTCGGTTCACGTTACGCGATTAAAAGAAATTGGACGGAATTACGTAGCCGCGCAATTAAGAGATTTCCGGAAGCTCTAGCGTTCTCGCGAAACGGGTGAACTGGGATTTCACTAATCTTGAAGAAGCCTGCAATCTTCATGCGTGAAAATTATATCAAGACTTAGCGTATCCTTCGAAACATACGGATCGATGGAAATTGTCAGAAAATTTGCTATTCGCTATAAGTAATTCATACCGATGCTCGAGATCGCGCAATAATAATATGAAAAAATATACGAATTCCTCGAAGCTCGCGGAAAGCTTGACAGAGCAAATATCGAAGGTCATCGATGAGTTCGCGTTCCAGTGCAATTCTTCCGAAATTCCTTACGCGCCATGACGAGCTATTAGCGTCGCTTTACCGTGAACAGCAGGTACTCCTTTGCCGTCAGCCACGCGGGCAGTGCGTCGAACTGCGGCATGTAACCGGATATTTCCGACATAATTTCCCTCGTCGCTGGCAGTCCGTTAATTCGCACCGACCCGGAAGTTAATTTTATCCTCCCGGCGAGGGAGGCTAATAACGTCGTTTTACCTGCCCCGCTGAACGAGAAGGTCGAGTTGTTAAGGGGTGAAAAAAGCATTACTTGCCAGGCGAAAACAGTTAAGGCGATATATCGTTACTGCATTCTTACAGAGACTCTATGGAAATAGAACGATCTTTCACATGAAGTTCGTATAACGCACCGACGATAAAACACCTGCAAACTGTTAGATCTTATACATCCACTTACCTTGGACCAATTATCGCCACCATAGTACCTTCCTCCGCGCATCCAGACACTACAATTACAAATACGTCAGATCTTCGTAAATTCGTCAATTAAAATTCTCGCTCCCTTGTATTGAAACAGAATAGCATTATTTTGACCTCCTTTAAGTATTTCCCTCGTCTGAAGCCGCTCATCGCCACGAATCCGCCGCAAAGCTCGTCTCAGACAAGACTCGTTCTTTAGCGACACACTAACGGACACGTCGTTCCATAGAAACTTTACCCCGTCACCCGACGATCGATCGTAGATCGCGAGACCGTTCATTATTATTCCGCGTCCGCAATTTCTCGAACGACTTCGAAGTTGTAACGAGTAGCAGGACGGGCTGAACAATATTATAGCACCTCATCTCGCTAACTATCTCTCTTCCTTAATGGTGTTTGCCGTCGTTATCTAAAGACGACATGCAGATTCCACGGGATCTCAAAATCGGGACGATAAGACGTACGATAGTGAGAAGCTAGACGTGTCTGAGATTTATGTTTGCATTTCGGGAGTGTAGAATAAATTATGGGCGAAAAGGGGCGTAAACGGTAAAATGATAGCTAATACAAGGCTAAGTACATTAAATCTAACATTAATTACCTTAAAAAGTAACGCAGCGGATTATCAGAAAGAGAAAAGTGAGAGAGTTTCAGAAAATGGTTGAACAGCTTTAATATAATTAAATATTATTGCACCTATACATACAAAAGACGGTAAAACTAAAGAGGAATGGGAGGCATACTGTCGTTATTGTTATAATAATAATATCGTGAGTTTGTAAACGGTAGAATGTTAATTGTATCGCGTTGTGTATATACTCATAGCATTTCCATTTGTTTAAAAGAAACGATAGCTGTCGCTGTTTCAATATCGCTCCGCGTTTGTAATATATATTTATATATTATATATTATGTATATTTCTATCTGTATCGATATATTTATATGTATGTATATATATAAAAGTGCAAACATGCCGAGAAACCAGCGCTCGATGGTGAAAAATCGTTAGTGGAAAACCTTTGAGTTATTTACAGTAGTGAGGATGGTAGGCGGCACTAACAAGTAACTGTCCTAGAATTAGTGGCAATTGGAAGTGTCAGCTATAACATTATCTAATATTATTAAATCAATCCACGCGTCGACATATAGGAATCCATATTAAGCTCGCCATTATATTTATTCTACAATATAAACTATGAAATATTTAGACATTACGTTATATGGCGCACAACATGGACCCGACGTCGCCGAAGTATCTGTTCGGAAATCGTGAGCCATGGCTGGAAGATGTTCACACCGTTGAGGTGGATCGCTGAATGGAATGTTCGCTTAATGAGGAGAGAAGAGGAAGTTACAAAAAGGCTTGGAATGGTCGGAAGGAAGAACGGCGTTGACTCTAGGCGAGTGAAAGCGCGCAGACATTAGATACGTTCTACTATAAGTCGCGGATTTATTGTACGGCACGCTCTTAACGTCTCATCGCGGCGAAAAGTCATGGTACGACAAATGGCACGCGGCCGGTGGCACTTTTATTACGGTGATTCGTCAAATTATTCGAATAATCGCTCGAGTCATATTGCTCGATTTTTCGCAGCTGCTGCTGCCTAAAAACGTAGAATTAAACAGTGTCGCGAAAAAAATTGGATCGATGTGAATCGATCGATTATTCGAAGAATTTCATAATGTATCACGCCTAAATTGCAGGTTCTATAAGTCGCGGCTGCTAGAAAAGTGACCTTAAAACAACAGACATCTAGGTATATACTATGCGTAAATAGTTTACGGACGACTGTCAGCTTTCAGCAACTGCTTTTATCTGGTAACGATTTCCGTTTGCTGGAAGACGAACAAATGGCAACGTCTTGTCAGAGAGAAGCTATGTCGAGAGCGATTTAAGATAGATAGTTCGATGTACTTGAAGACTTTCGTTACGATGACACAGGGCTCAACAGCTTGCCAATAACAAGCGGGCTGAGAAAGGAGTTGGTATGGGAAATTGCTGAGGATCTAACGGTGCAGTTTTTATAGCGAGCTCTCGATCTTCATGCAGGGTGTCGAACGAAATAAATGACGTGCGTCGATTTCAACGCGAGACTAATCTTTCTATTTTGTCTGTTAAAGCGCGTCTAGTTTTTGTGAAAGTCAGCTTATTGAAGTGTTCACACGATCGACCGTTCTGAAATTTTACGTTACTTCGGGCTCCACGAAAAAGACAAGAGGAAATATTCGAAACATAATTGTATCAGGAATACCATCAAATCGATATACCTCGTAAACATATTATGCAATGAATACAGTGGACGGTGGACGTTTATTGAACATTCAGAACGACCCATCGTAATACTATTTTGGAGCCCTCCGAAAATATCGGCGGACCCCTAAGGTTATGTGTGTTGAAACGGAAAGAAGAGTACGCGGCAGTAATGGTAGTAATCGTGACAACGTTGACAATTATATTAATAATATTAATAATGATAACAATATGTGTGTAGTATGCGACGTATATACATACCTAAGTACAGCTTACGCGTACGATTCAGAATGAAACACGAATATTAAAGAGCAAAATGACAAGGTACCCCCGCAAACTGCCAATCAGCGACAATTATCAAAAGAAAATTGCGTCACTTCGACATCGAATATTGAAAGTCTCTAAAAATTACGAAATATTTGTCAGCCCATCCCCGAAGCTTAAATCGCTTTAATTCTTCATGTCATTTTGCTCCCATTTCGGGACAACGAACGGCATTCAACAATTACCAACGCTAATCGTTCGCCGAGTCCTCGAGTCCTGGGCATCTTCAAGCTTCCACCGGGGCGGAAAGTGTCGACCAATTCCCGGCAAACATTCCGCCTGAGTCGAAACGTGGCCCGGACATAGGCGCGGCGACGAAGGCGAGACGACATGACGGAAGGTCGATTCTCGATCTCGACCTCGAGGGATTACCTCTTCGTCAGCAGGAGCAGGACTTCTTTGAACTGGACGGCGACTGATTTAAGGCGAATCTCTCGCCGTCCGCCTGGTCTTGCGACCCGTTCCCTTTCATTATCTGGTCATTTTGGAGTATCTGGAACGACAAAACGACGTCGACTATGAGGACACGAGCTCTGAAGGCCAGCTTTGTTCCCGCGATACGGGTCAAAACAGATGAAACAGTGCACGACAATTTTTCGACTCAAGCTTGTGCCGTTCAGTAAAGGTTAATCTTCGCTGAAGATCTTAAGGAGCCTTGCCATTGTTGCTAAAAATTCAAAGACTTCTAGAATGTGTGCTCTTCTGAGGAAATGAAAGAGGGGCTGGTGAGGCTCGGGGAGATGCAAACAGCGGCTCGAAAATTGGAATAGTTTGGATGTTTGGAAGATATGGTAAAAAATAGATCGAATAGAAGTAGCAAACATTTTTGACGTTTTATCCGCGAAATGAAAGCGTTTCGACTGTCCCGTCGGTTTTACGAATGAATGAATAGCGCAGCGACGCTGTAGAAGACAACTCATACAGAAAACTTCTCGAGCGAAGAAAGAGGGAAAGTGATCCACCCAACTGGCAGGCAACGGCGAAATAAGTAAGCGGCGATTAAAATTAATTATGCGTCGTAAGACGATCGCATTGGAACTCCGGACGTCACTGATAAATCCATCGTACGTTCTGACGTTACAGAACATCAACGCGTGACTCGGATTCAGACCGCACCGAACGAAATTTCAGTACGCTCCATCGACGAATATTTCACGTAAATCAATCGCGATATTAATTAATCCGTAATAATGCTTCAAAAAAGAATCAGGTAGAAAACCTGATGATTTAGTCTAATATCTGAAAAACTCTTCCCATTGCCATTTAGACGAATCAATCGTTGAACGTCGAACCCGTTGTCATTTTTTCGACTCAATAGTTCGAACTTACTTTGTGAACCAGGAACCGCGCCGCCTCTTCAATATTAATATTCTCCTTGGCGGACGTCTCGAACCAGCCGGAGAAGTTCTTCTCCTTGCAATAGTCGTCCATTTTCGCGGGCGAATTGACGAGGCCCTCCTTCTGTTGATCGCACTTGTTCGCCAGCAGTACGCACGGAATCGGCGAGCCGTCCGGCAGTTGGACTTTCGAGTCAAGATCCTGCTTCCACTTGACGACCGCGTCGAGGGTTGCACTCCTCGTGACGTCGAAAACTATGAAGGCACCGACGGCTTCTTTGTAATACACCCTCGTCATGTTCCCGAACCTTTCCTGACCTGCGAAGCACACACGGAGACAAGAAACGATCAAATCTTTGCACCAACTCTGACGCATTAGAAAGGTTACACGGTGATACGTATCGCGTGATAACATGGAAACGGACTAAAAACAACGTAAAGAGCAAATTTCACACGGTCCGCTGCGTAGCGATGATTTCTAATCCACGCCTGGCATGCAAATTCCGACGTAACGGTGTGTCATTATTAACGCCGGAAGCATCCTTTACATAACGATTGCACTAATTCACGCGACGCCAACAAAAGTTCACGCTCCGCGAGCCGGGGGGACGCAAAATTTGCAGGAAACTCCTTCTCTCGCACGCCGATTGTCCAATTATTAATTTATCGTTTCCCAGCGAGTGGGAGACGACGCGATAATAGCCTGGTCGGGACTATTAATTAATAAGCCTCATTAATCAGCGGACTGACCTGCGATATCCCATAGTTGGAGTCTGATGATGGTGTGCGGATCCCAGTTCAGCACTTTGAGCGCGAAGTCGACGCCAATCGTCGCGCGATAATGCTGGGAGAAAAACTGGTGAACGTATCGCTTGATGATGGACGTCTTGCCGGCGCCCAGCTCCCCGATCACGAGGATTTTGTACAAGTGCTCTCGTTTCTCGCCCACTCCGACATTGGGAGTGTTGTTCTGCGACGACTGCAACAAACGAATATGGTGATCATTACGTTAGCCGAAAAGCAAGCCTTGCACTATCGATTAGTACGAGCGATGCTCGGTGAAAATTGAACTGCTTCGAGCGAAGTTGTGGGAACAGTTTATGTTCTGCGCGTCAGGTTTAATGTATCAACTGTTGCGTGGGTGTGAAAATTGGTAACTTTTTCCAAGTTCGCGCTGCCCGTGACACGGCAATTTTCACTCCATCTAGTGCTCGAAGTAATTACGCTTGTGCGCGGATTTTTAAGCTGTTGGTAATAGATTTTAGTTACACTCCAATCCTCGCGTATTCTTTGAAAAGTCTCGCACCACATATTTTTCCAATATCACTGGCTACTGTCCATCGAGTGTGCTGTTTATGACCGTCTACCGGCTACACTTTCGAGACGTTTGCATACGCTCCCGCTTATCTCCGCGTTGCGAGGAAGGCGTGATAAAGATGAACGCCTCCGCGTCAATTGTGGGAAAAAAGAGAGGAACGCTGGGAGATTTTTCCAGACGAAAGATGTCGGACGAAAACCGGGCTTACCACACTGCTCTCGTAATAAGAAAATACGATTTTCGTAGAAGTTGGGATATTTTTACACGAACAAACACGCTCGCAGCACACGTCCGCCGACATGTATATTAATTACGCGCGACGCACGCAAACCAGACGTCCCTTAAACCTCAAACTTTGAACGAACCTTGAACTTCCACTTTTTCGGATGCAACTTCCACTTGCGGAAGTCGATATTCCCGAAGTTGCGCCACATGTTCAGTTCCACGTCCATGGCCGTTGTCGCGCGTGACACTTTGGAGGACTCTTGTCGTGAAAATGACAAGTTAATCGGCGCACTCTGGCACGCGAAAATCGAGTGGACGAGTTTTGACTTGTCGCAACGGCGTGCACGATGCAAATGACTCACGACAGACAGCGTGTCGGCAAATAAAAGGGGATGTTCGCGGTCTGAAAAATATCGACAATGGGGTCCCTTGACGGTCAACAATAATTTGACTGACTAATAAGAAACCACCGAGGTAGACAGAGAGAAAGAGAGAGAGAGAGAGAAAGAAAGAAAGAGATGTGCATGGAAAATTCCATCGCCCAAACGATCGGTCTATCGATCCGAATCGATAGAGAGAGACAGAGAAACACAGAGAGAGAGAGAGAGAGAGAGAGAGAGAGAGAGAGAGAGAGAGCACTGTGAGAAAATTCAGCGAAGCGAAACAAATCCCGACAGACGCCAACGGTTAGAGAAAGAAAGACAGAAGGAAGAGCTGCGGAAAATTAGATAAGTCCGCGCTGCGTTTTAGCAAGCGCCGCGAATTATCTGGAACGCCACGTTTATTGCGGCGTGCAACGTCTATATCTCTGCAATGTTTGCACCATCGCACTTCAACTTCTACCGAGTTGAGCCTCATTAACGTGTCGTATTTACGAAATGGAGATTAATTTTGAATCATGACAGATAACGTTATCAATATGAGCGACGCGTGTCTTGGGAATTGTGTAAAATCTCGTCTATGCGCGATTGGTATTCTCGTTACGCGACCCAATTTGCCACGGATCTTCGTAAATGTGCAGGTGACGCATTCGGCGATGGCCATCATTTGGCCAGCACGTGCCATTGGTCGAGAACTTTTTCGTCGTCCAAACGGAATATTGTGGGACCGTAACGTTTATTAAATAAATGTGAGTGGCATGCAAATGAGAGCTCGTTACGCGTATGTTATAATGACACAGTATTACCAATTTGGATAACGATAATTGCGAATTAAACCACGGCAATATCAATCACGCGGCAGCGCGTGCAAAAGGTCCTCATGAAACAGCAGTGCGGCGAGTGGAAAATTCCCAGAATTGACCGTGCCCCCGGAAGTGTCAGGAACCTGGACCTCCTTAACATTCGCCCACCATAAAATTCAGGTACGCAAAGAGCGGACCCATTCGCACCAGCAGAACAATACGTCGAGCCTCGTACATTTGTTCAGTCTCAATAAAGTGGTTCTTCCTTGTGATGAAAATACGTACAATCGTAACCGGATGTGAAAAATGAAAAGAATGGAACATGTAAACGTACCGCGACGGATAATGCCACTTCTGCGAAATATTTGCGCGCGCTATTATTCGTAACTGGCTATTTGTGCGATAAACGAGAGTCAATGCGAGAAACATACCCCAGTGAAGAACGCCTTCCTGTAGAATACCATATTACGGACCGACTGCCACCGCGGTGTACATCCGACACCAGTTTGTAGCGTAACGATAAATCCGGCAGTAATAACGAGGTATTAAAAGCACGAAGACGGGACATTATTGGACTAAGACCAGAAAGAAACTCTCCCGCGCGTACACCGGCACCGACGCACCGCACGCACTCTCCCCTCTCCCTCGCAGATGCCGGACTTATTATCGGATTACATCCACTACCCACGACCAGAGACGCAGAGGCCACGTTATTAACTACGCCTCGATATTCCGTCCATCGCCAGGCAATCGAGCGTGGACCCTTGCGATTCGGTATCGCGACTCATCGCAACAAGAAGTCGCCGCCGTGTTTGTCACTCTCCGCGGACGCGTCATATTGCTCCCAAATCAGCCACTCGAAACGTCGACGATATGAAACCCGCGGAGCGATAACTTAGAAAGTTGCGTGGCAAGCCGATAGCTCCGAACGAAGTAGCACATCTCCGTGGCGCTGCCTTACGTAGAAGCTACCAAACCAGGTAGTATCCTCCGCACTTCGGAAACTTCGCAAGCGCCGCATAGCTAACCCAGACAATTTACGCCGGACGACCCCGAGCAAACGGAGTGTCGAAAATCGTGCACAGTGCACACGTATATATGCGCGACGTCGTCGTCTGGGGCTCCCCATCCCGCGTGTCCCGCTTCGCGCACGTTCTCGATGCATCCGAGTTCAAGCCTTTCGAGTGCCCGCTCGCGAGGAAGACGAGGAGATAGGGCACGGCAAACCGCGTAACCCGAAACTCCAGCGAGAAAAGGCTCCGAGTGGCGGCGGTGGATCGAGCGAGGGACCGCAAACTGGGGCCACAGACTGTTCCGTGCGAACTATATCGATCCCGCATCATAGAATTACCGAGGGTTCCTTCCCGGTCTCCCCGCCTCACGTCAGATCGGCTTGCGTGTAAGAGTGAGCGAGCGAGCGCGGGGTAAGGAGTGTTGGTCGACGAGTAAAGACGGGAGTAAAGAGAGAGAGTTTGCATCGATTGCAGGTTTGCAGGGGAGGTGAGAAAAAGTGAGTGAAGGGACGGTGGCGAAGTCGCGAGGTGAGAGGAGAACTCGTTTCAGGGGAAGCGACTGGTTGCGGCGACCGATCGGCGCAACTTGGTGCGAAGAATGTTTAGGATGTTGGGTTAGACGTCGGTGCCTGGGGACGGTTAGTGATGTTTCTGTTTGGCCGGCGTCGTTGGCTCGGGACTGACATTCTGCTTTTGGGTTATGTATTGGGTTTTGTATAACGTGTTAATTAGAGAATCTTTGACATTTTCCGGAATGCGGAGTCATGGTGTGGGGTGATGGCGATGTATGTTAACGACGGGAGCCGTAATTGTTGGAGAATGCTTCAGCAACAAGTTGCGTTGGTCGATGGATGAGGGGTAGTTGGAGAGATGAAGTTTTGCAGGATTAAGTGGTGCGTATGTTCAATAGGTTCTAGACGTTATGAAACGATGGGTGTACGTTTTCTTCGGACGGTAATTACTTTTAAAACAGAGACTGAAGTACTTAGATTAGAAGCGGGTATGATGAATGTGGGATCATGTAAGATGTTTCTTGCTGAATAATTACCGGACGATTTCGACATACTTCTGCCTCGCTAACACGAGTAAGGATAGCGTAATTCTCTGCGCAACCTCGTTCGCGTACGTGCTTTGCGTCCAATCGCAACGGTCGTTACATAAAGTAATTATGCGGCTGATCGATGGCCGATCGGACACTTACATCGGAATTAAAAAGCAGTTAATTCAGTAACTCCTATAATCATACCATCTTAACAGCAACACCGTAGACTTATTACCCGCCCCGATCGGGTGTTAAGGTCAGCACCGTCACGTTAACAGAACCCTCTTTCCAGACGACAAGAAACCCGAAATCGGAACGTCGGCACAGTGAGCCACCTAAACATCTACGGGGCTAATTCAGATCTCACCGTACTGTCCTGAGCAACGGGTCTCGACTTCTCCGGCGTCTCGCCGGCGCCCACCATGGGCCCCATGATGTCCTGGAAGTCCGGAAAACTATCGCGCCTGTCGTAACTCTCCGTGTAATCCTCCTCGTACAAGCCGGTCGTCAAATATCCGACCCCCGTGCGATCGTCGAAAGTCCCATCAAACGTGGAGAAGGTGTCGAACGTGCCGACGCTGATGTGCCTCGTCTTCTTCTTCGTCCCGTCCTCCTCCGACTTCGTCTGCGGCCGGCCCCGACTCTCGTCCGCCGATAATTTCCGGTCGTTCTCAGGCGCGGAGCAAATGACAGTCTCGCCGGAATCGGTCGCCTCGGAGGTTTCGTAAAATTTCCGTTGAAAGTGAGCACGCTTCTCTTCCAGCAGCGACAATTTTCGCCGCAACTCGACCGGCGACGCACGTTCGGAGCTCACCGCTGATTCCGAGTCCGCTTTGACGCTGAGCTTCGCCTTCCTCGTCTTGTCTGTCGTCGATCTCGATTCCTTCTCCTGCTCAGGCCATCGAGAGATCGCGTACGGCAGCGTGGACGCGCATTGCACTCTTTCGCTCTGCTGCTGCTGAGGCGCCCGTGCCGGATCCGGAGATTCTGCGCAACGCGAAGCTGCGATTGAAGCATGTTCGAAAGCAACGGCGCGGCAATCGGAGGGTGCTGTCACGAACCGATCCAAATGCACGTATCTCGCGCCAGTATGGCAGATTCAACAAATTACGCTATTAAGCTTAGCGCGTTAAAATCGAAAAAGCGTCCAAGCATCCTTCAAAACTCAACCATTCACGTACTCTATCCTACACACGAATATATAGCGCAAAGAAACCTGACGAAAATGTCTGAAAAATAAAAAGCCACCACCTCGCCCCGCTCATAGCGTACTTCCCCAAACTCTCATTCATGACTCCCAATCAATCCTCTCTGCGTTAATACTCGCACCCTATCACCAGCCTCAGAATTTTCTTATTCAATAAACAAAGCGATAGTACCAAGCGAGGGAAGAAGTGCAAGGGTCCGGCAAGAGTCAATCTTCACGAAGCTGTCGAAAGACACTCCAAGTACCAGCGGTGCAGAAGTGCACTAGTGCGCCAAGCCTCTAACTATACCAGGGTTGCCGTCGATCTCACCGTGCTGCCTGGGCTGGCTCCTGACGGTCACCGACGGCGACTTGCGCTGGACTACAGTGACAGTCCTGACCGGCCTGTCGAGCTTCTCCGATTTCTCTCCCTTCCCGCCACTCTCCCTCTCCACCGATCGTTCCCTGCCGATTTTCTCCTCCTGCCCCCTCCGCGGGATCCTGGACGGACTGTCAGAATGGCTGGGCGAGTCCTGCGACGATTGGCTCTGCGAGCGACTGCTGTCGCCTTCTGGCGTCTGACGAGCCTCCTGCTCGCTCGAGTGACGAAACTTGTTCAGACTCAATTTTCGCACCAGCGAGTGAGCCTTCTTCTTCTTCTTCTTCAGGCTCGACGTCGCGACGGCCTTCAGCCCGCTGTCCTCTTCCGGCAGAGTCTGCTGCTGCTTCGGCGAGGTCTTCTTGCGCGGCGATTCTGGGATGAGAGAGCCGCGGGTCAGAGGGGAGGCTTCGGAGTTTCGTTCGGAAAACTAAGCCGGCGGAGTGGACAGCTAATTTGTCGATTCGGGTGATTCGTTTTAAGGATCTTGAGCATTCGACGTGGTTTGGGTATGGAAGGGGGTGAAGCTTTTGAGGTGAGAGCTTCGGATGACGAAGTTGGAAAACGGAAGATTGGGACACTGAAGTGCAGCGGATTGATTTGGAATTAAGGGTAGTTGGGGGGTTATTGGGTAATAGATGTAATTGTGGGTGGTCAGAGGTTTATAGGGGCGTGGCACGTAACTTTATATTTCGGCAGCGCACCGCGTGTTACACGGAGAGTATACGTGTAAACTGTATCACACGAGAATCTAATGGACCCGAGATACCCTCAGGATGATTAATCGTTTATTGACAGATGCACGAGCTTGCAGGACGATAAGGCTACGCCGCATTAATCGGATATTTAGTGAAAGATTAAGGAAGACCCGACCGTGACACAGTCGCAAAACGTGCCCATAGTAACTGGCCGCACGGTTGATGAACGTCCCATAAAGGGGCTGCTAATCGAGTTTTGAACTGAACCTAGCAGCAGGATTAATTGTCCTCAGATTAATTACGGCGTTGGCACGAATGATTAACGATCGCGCTCGTTATTGCCGATCGGAGAATAAAAGCGCACCAAACGAAAGCGGAAATAAAGAGGAAGGAAAGAGATTGGTCGGATGACGAATGGCAAGAGAAGAAGTATCGTTCTATTCGTGGATTCTCTATTTTGCCGTGTATTCCTAAATCATTGCGAGATACGGCTCGCAATCGTCCCGATCAATCGTGCGTCATAAATTCGGTTTTTTCCATTCGCACGATCAACCAACGGGCCAAGGCTGAGCCGAGGAATAAAGCACGAAAGTGTCCTCGTCCCGTGCTCGCGTTCTTCCGCGGGATAAGCGAGTATCAGCAGCAGCGAACGGGATAAATTTACTCCGATCGGTGTCAACCGATAGATTCATCCGATATCGCCATTTCGCGCGATCAATAACTATGATCTCTGCACACGTGACGCAACCGCGGACAAAATATATTGACTTGGTACTGCCTGTCGCAATCAATCCCGCGTCAATCGAATAGAAACACATCGCCGGCCGTTCGCGTTCTGCATTCGAGAACTCGAGAAATTGAATCGACGCTCGCGAAAAATGCTCGCACGCGGCGCACTTCGACGCAGGCGACCAATTACGAAATTCCGGCCGAAATGCCGCGGGCCGCCCGAGCGTAATTCGAATAATCCCGAGCGCCGAAACGAGAAATCCGTCCGCTTCGAAAAAACTGACCCCGCACGATCCGACGCCGCGAAACGACGCACGCGCAGCCCGCCGCACGCACGATCAACCTTTATCCTCGTCGTCCTTGTCGGGCTCCAGCGACAGATCGGCGTCCAGCGTGCGACTCTTCTTCTTGATCTTGAAGAGGCCGTCCTTGCGGAAGCTGCTCTTGAGGGCGTCGAAGCGTCCCCTCTTCTTCTCGTCGACGCTACCCCCGGAAGGGACGCCACTGGCGATGGCGCCACCACCCGTCAACGTGTCCAGACTCGAGCTGCTGTCGCCGACAGTGACGTAGACGCCGGAAGTGCCGCCGGCGTGTCGTTTCCGGTCGTCTTCGGACGAGGAAGGCGCGACGACTGTGTCCGGCGAACTTCCACCCTCGTTCTCATGCTCGTTCTCGCCCCGTTCCATGGCGGCCGCGCGACGCTGATGCACGAGGATCGGGGCACACGGCCTGAGAGCACGAACGCGCTCGCGGATGATGGGAGAGAAGAGGAGAACTTTTGTCGCGAGCGCCGCACGTTCACGCGGCGCTTGATATTCCGCCGACCCGGCTCTCCTAGCTCTCGTCCCAGCTAGCCAGGCCACGAGATGGCTTCCTTGCCACCCGAGGAAACCTTAGAACAGCGCGCTTTCTGGGTTCGATCGGCCGCGAAGTGATAATCCGAGGTGGACGTGTATGCGTGAGAGCTACGGGGCTGATCTGCTTCTCCGAGCGACTCCAGCTTTCTCTTGCTCCGAATTATGATCTTCGCGGCGCTGGACGCGAAGCTTTGTACCTGCTTTCGTTCGCTGATGTTGTCTGCTCTGCCTGCGTCGTTTTTTTGGGCTGGTTGTTAATGTTTGCGCGAATTTCTGCGCGACTTCCGCCGATTTCGGCTTTGTTTCGAGTGTCCCACGACGTGTCGATTGTCTGCTTGAACTTCCCAGGAAATCGTCACGCACGGCGGTCTTCGCGTCGCACTCATTGACCGCGCGGAATATCACGCCGATATGAAGAAGCCTGGGAGACGAGAGCGGAGACCGGTTCGAGTCGGCCGAGTTTCTCTCCCTGATAAACAGCGCGCGGATCGATGGTCCTTGCTACCCGATAGGCTGCGATCTAATCGACGACCCCACTTCGATACTGTCCCCGCATTCCCGAGGTCCGAACGTTCGAACGTGCACAATGATGATCCGCCGATTTTTAGATTCAATTTCTAAAGATTCCGAAATTTCACGAAACAGGTATAAACGTTTATAATACACGCAATTCGTACCGTGCGAAATAAGACGAATTTCTCGTCACTCACATAACAACGTCAAGCCACCACCCCAAGGATTACGAAACCCATGAACCGTTCGAATTACTACAAAAATGATCTCCGGCTTATCGAATAAATCCTGTCGATCCCTTTCCACCCTTCCTCTTTGTTCGCCAGGCCGCGTGCGCATGCGGCTTTTGGAGCACCGGAAGCGAAACAAAAACCAGCGGACCTTGCCCCACGAAACTCGCGACTCGGGCAAGAGATCGAATAGATGAAGTGAGAAAATTTGAGGAAGAGTGACGCGACGAATGACGGAGGAACACGAGAAATAAGTAACGAACGGGGTACGGTAAGCTGCGTGGACGCACTGCAAGCTCAACGATGTCCTGGCCTGCACTAAATGTTGATATAAAAATATGGGGGGCAGGAGGGGTGGGGCGTACAAGTATCCCCCACCAGCCGTTCCAATGCACTTACTCGACGGGCACACGTTTCTTCCATGTAGGCTCGAATACGTGAATGTTTCAGTATGTTTGTGTCGTCGCTAGGTCGTGTGCGGTTGACTGTATGTGATATGAGGACGCTGGTGTGTTGGCATTTGACGTTGTGTGGCCATGCGCTGCGTTTAGCCGCAGGCTTGTAGGTGTGTTGGGTGTGGCTGATGTTTAGAATAATTTGGTGTTGGCTCTCGCGAAATATGTGTGTTTCGTAGGGTAACGTTTTAGGAATTGTAGGATCTGTACGTGGATAGGATTATAGCCGAGATTTGTAAGAAATAATATTGGCGAGGTGGAGCACGGGAATAGTTGATTTCACGTTTAGTAAAATAGAATATGGTACTGTGGTACACTGTGTATACACGCGGTGCGTTTAAAAAGCAATGGGATAACCGCTTTAATTAAAGCGGGACCTGCCGGTATGAGAATTAAATTTAGCAGGAAATTAAATTCAGCAGCATCCATTTCATTACGCGCCGGCTCAGTTTAGCAGAAATTTACTTTCATTAAAATCTAATTCGCTCGCGATTGAATTTAGCGAAAAAACGCGGACGTTTGCTGTACGAACGAGTGAAAAATGCCGGATGCCTAAATTCCATTTCGTTCGGGACACATTCGTCGCAGTGACGCCGTTTGAACGGGTCCCGCATAATCGCGCCGAATTTCGCGTTTTCTCATTTCTTTACAATCCAGTTTCCTCGCGTCCGCGGATTTTTCAAACCGCATTCACCGTCTTCAGCATATTCTCGCGAAGTGCGTACACGATTTCTGAACGTCCTCCGCACATCCGCGTAAACATTACTGCAAGTGCTCTAGGAAACAAACAGCGCGCAGTTACACCGTGCGGTGTACATTTTTCCGTGCAAGCCACAAGCGCGCGCACACGAGCACACACGACAACGCGAGTCTTCTACAAAGAAGCGTATAGTCTTACAGCGTATCTCTGGGTACAAAGCCGAACTCGCAGCACGGTTTTCTTCACGAAGCACTTTCGAGCGAACACATCCTCGCGCTCGAAACGAAACGTGTGCAGTTTAAAAAAGGAAGAGTTCTCCGCCGCCGCGAGAAGTTCCGCGCGTCAGCAAACGTTCGCTTCTATTCGCGGACATTACATCGTGCACGAACGCTACGTAAACGTTGGTAATGATAATGACGCTCGGTGATAACGGAAAATTCGAGCGAAGCTTCGGCTCTAGATAGGCGTCGCGATATTTTAGAACGCGCTCGAGGTGTTTCCTAGCCTGCGACGTCGCGCAATTGACACAGAAATGCCATTGGAACTGTCGGTAGAGGGATTCGTCCGATTTTCTAGGATCTTCGTCGCGGATCCTCGAGGATTGCCTTTACGCGCCGTGGAAATCGTACGTTGATAGTAGTGCGCTTTCTTGTCGATGCTTTTTCAAATGGAATTTCGATTGCTCTTCGCAGAATTCTCACCAGAATTGTCAATGTAACCGTTCCGTAATGGACCTTGCAGTGCGTGTTCTGTATTCTTTTATTCACGCAAATATGAGTAGTCTGATATATTATAATATTAGAATACGGAAATTTACTAATTTTCATTTGATTTTTACACACTCGACAATTCCATCTACAATCCTGTTTCAACCAACAAGAACGCATTTCATATATATTTTACAGCACGACCGTGTAAAGCTATCATTTAATAGACTCAAAGCACATAAGTACATAATGGGAGTTTGCTGGTAAAGAAACTTGTATTGCTAAGCATACTATGAAAATCGTCGAGACAGATTGAAAACGTGGAAGTTTACCCTCGCGTCGAAGGCAAACAATTTTCCCGAAATTGTTTCCCATCTCCAATTACGCTGCGATCTCGGCACGCCGATGTTCGTTCCATTAATTAATTAATCACGCACGCGGATGAGCCGGCGATAAAGTCGAAAGCCGGCCGTAATAATGCACGTCTAATCAGAGTACTCGTTTGCCGGATTACGAGGGAATTTTTATCGGCGCTAATCTTAATTGACACGACGACAATGGGTGCGCCTTTTCGCGGGCGGGCATCGTTTAATAGAAGACGATTTTATTCTCGCGCACGATCCGGAGTCAGGGAAATAAGTGCGTCGCATTCAACGAGCACGTGATTTAAGAGACCAATAAATTGATGACTGCGTGTCACGAGGCGGACTATAGTCGGACATGAGTGGAATTTTAATTAGCCTCTTCTATTAAGCTTTTCTCATCGATATTTTAATTTATGCACTAATTCTTGCGAACATATTATTGTTTATAGAAAGATCTTTAAACATCCCTAATAATGTGATCACAGAAAGACAAGGTTATGTCTTGTTGTTCTTATGTCAGTCGACAGATGAAGAAAACGGAAAATGGGAAATAAAGGACGTACGGATGGTTATAAGGAATGCATCCTTGAAGACGTCATTCGTTGGCACAGATACGAGTGTCAGTTCCACCCCATTTGCGGATATCGTTGCGTAAGCTTTTTACTCTCGGCACTCTCGAGCTTATGTAAATACTAATTAAGCCTGGAGCGCGGCGCGCCAACGTGCAGCTCGTAAACGTTGCATTAAACGATTAAGCTAAACGCCGATTGTAAGCGGCAACGACCGAAGGACAATGACGGTCCTACAGTTGTACCGTCCGGCAATTCATTTCTGAGCCAATTAAATCCGGCCTGGCTCCCGGATAATCAAGAGGATTCTATTAAAAACGCTCCAACCGCCGGTTTGGCCAGTCTAATCCACTGCCATTAATTATTCCATTATTTCAAGATGATTATGTATTTTTCGCTTCTTTATCGAGTCCATTGCTGTTGATCGTCGACAGCGAATAATATTAATTACTTACGAGACCATAACGGTCGACCGATGAAACAAAAAAAAAACCACTAGCACCCGTTTTCCTGCGCATCTATCCGCTCGCACGCAATCGTGTTTGCCCTTTACAGCGCATACGCGCGTGATTTCTGAAGCTGCGTAAGCCGCATCAATAATTAATTTCACGTTTGCCTATGATAATGGTCGATACTCGAGCGTGCGCGCGACACTGTTCATGCTTCAAATCTGTTGAATTAAACTGACGCGGCAGGCCGCCGCTCGTCGCTGCACGAGCAGCCGTATTTTGCATGAAATTCATGACGCAAACAATTAACAAAAGCACTGGCGTCAGTCGCGCAATATCATAGGACGCGGTTAATGTGCGTAAAATTGGCACGTAAGTGATCCGGGGTGGGTCTCCGCTGAATAATGGGCCCGAACTATCGCTCAATATCATCATCGATTCTACGCTTGGCTGGGAACGATAAACAACGTGGACTTTTTCAACCTCCCGTTACGATCACGAGCCGATTATTACGTCTTGCCGCTGCGACGATAAGCACGAAAGTCGGCGTGTTCTCCGGGCCCGCCCGAGTATGTTTATCGTTAACGAATTTAATCGATCGGCCGGATCGCCTTCTTCGTCGAGTTCGTGACCGAATTATCAATTATCGAGCGATAATCGATGATTAGCCGATCCGATAATTAATCAGAATCAGTTTAGCCGCGCGAGGGTGGTTTGCGTAATTCGATGACCGCAAGAGAAGCTGGCAGATACGCATCGGATGAGCCGAAACAGGCAAGGAAGGACGACGGCCGAGGTCCCGATATGGAAATCGAGTCTGTGTAGCGGATATAATTATCATAAACAGTCGGGTGTAGCGAGACAAATAGATCGCGCCCGTCGACCGTGGTCCGTTTAGATAAAAAGGTTAAAAGGGTTTGCTCGAGCAGCCGAGTTTTTCGTCGGAGGGATGATAAATCACGGCGGCCGATAATCGGGCCGGATTCTTCGAAATTCGTCGAGACTCGAGAAACATCTCCGCAAGACCGAGAATCCTTCGCCGGTTGCTCACTATTTATCGTAATTTCGACACGGCGCACGAAGCGCGCCGTCGTCGGGGCGTTAAGCAAATTATGCGTTCTTTTTTTTTCGGAACTTTCAGAAGTTCTTCGTTTTCCTCCGACGACGTTCGCCACTTGACAGTGTTTAATATCAGAGTCAGGGAGTTCGTCGTCAATAGCCGGGGGCAGCCTTGACACTGAGACTTCTCTCGACGCTTCAGACGCCTCGGACGAAGTGAGAATGAATGAAAAGAACGAAAATGGACCCGCTCACTTCGCGGTGTTGTGTGACGCGGGTAGGGGAGAACTTGTACGACTTCTTGTCTGTCAACAGCCTCAGGTATTCATGGGGTTCTTGCCCTCGCGAGGGCGCGGGCTAAAGAGGCTCGAGTCGTCTACGATTTTCTTCTTTTCGCCGTGCCCTCCGCGGCACAATTTACTTTGTATCAACGCTAGACCACCATTCGCCGGATGATACGCCAGAGGTTCGTAGCTAGCCAATTCCAAATGCTCCAGTACGTACCTTCTCGAAACATCGGAATATTTCATTTGGAAACGTCGGACGTTCCGCGAAAAAGCGCGAAATTCACGAAATTCACGAAACTCATGAAACTCGCGAACGTCCACGACGCATCACGAAATTGGATCGCGCGCGGCGCGTAATCGGCGCGCAGAACGTTGTGCATTTTGCAGCGGGCAGCGGCGCGCGATTACGGTAGTCACTGTTAAAATTATATTCTCGGTCTAATTGCCGTGTTTCAGGATGGGGAATTAGATCCCTCACGATAACCGGCCGGGCTTTACCATCGAGCGAGAAGGCATGCGCTCGACAATCGTGTCCCGTTGCACAGTATTGCATGTTGCAGCAGGTGTAATGACGTCGGTGGATCGCGGTGTCCGGTGTTGCAGTACGCCGGATCCGCTGCGAAACTAAATTTTTCGCCAGCTATACTATCTGCCACCGCGTAACTGCGCGTGCAAAAGTCGTGTATCGCGAGAGTTGCAATTGAATCGATATGTGATTTACGATCTTATCATTGACACGTCGTTTGTGGGCTCCGCGCACATTTCAACAGGTTTAATGAAATTATGCGGGACGACGATGGCCGGCACTGATATTAGAAATTCCTTCGTTGAAAGGCCTCATTTGTTCTTATATAAACGATCCTTGTCCTTATATAAATGGCAAATACGTAAGCGTGAGCGCGTGATGCAGTTACGAAGGAGGGAGAAGTATGTAAGGATCGAGTATTAATCAGTGTCAGTTCAACGGGAACGAGCACTGACAGACGTCAGCGTTGAATAAATTCGTAATAATCGCACGCCTACGCTACCATATGTCTCCCTTTAACAATAAATACGTAAGCTCGGACATTACATCATGCCGGTTGTCGGGTTAGACCTCAATGTTTTATCTTAGTCACAGAATTTGACTTGTATCAATATGTTGATGGTTGATCACGTTTTAATTGCCCGTATAGATTAAAATTCGCTGATCAGTCGATGCCTACCTTTCTCATCGTCCTGGCGTCCTCCTGCTTGCTATTCATGCTGAAGTTCATGTTGAGATCGAGATATAGGTGATTATTGTTCAACAATTGCGGGGGTGGCTCCATCGGTGGCGGATTCGCCTCCTTCTTGTGCCTCAGTCTTCTCTCAGTTCTCTCTTGCCGCGTTCGCAACACGAGCATCACATTTCTGTCCAGCATCGTTCCAACTCCGTCGGGAGCGTCTCGTTCGCGCACTCCGAACTTCTCGTCCCGTCGAACAGATTTCAGTCTTCGCGCTCCGCCAAAAATCACAGTCTCTCATATACTCACGTATATATATCACTCTCTCGACTTTTGCGGTGTCAGTCGATGACAGCGTCGGACAGTCAAGTATCAAAATTTCTCCAACCCACTCCGTTCGTCCTTACGAATCCTATCAAACGAGTTCCTCACGAATCAAATTCCTCTTCCTTTACAACGTCAAAGACTCCGCTCATCAAGTTCCATTCCTTATCCAGGCACGAAATCCGACGGATACAGCATCGTAAACGAAAGCGATGTGCGAAAACTCGAATATCTCTATACCGCGCGACCCCTTATCAAAGATCGTCCGCGATGCCGACGTCCTCGCTCCCTTCAGCCTTCCTCCCTCTTTCCAGCCGTCCACCCTCAACGACTCCGAACTCAGCACCGAAGACACTCCGCGCTCATAAAATTAGCCACCGAAGACGCGCGCTTCTTGACGCTCTTCACTGTACTTCCCCCAGGCCCGCGGAATCGCGAGAAGTGGAGCGCGTGTGCGCTGATCTAGGCAGTCTCTACGATCTCAGCAACCTCCGACGTACTATGTCGCAACGCGCATCGGGCCGTCGCGGATTCGTAAAATGTATTTTCGCGGAGATCCTTATGGACGAACGTAGGAGAGTGCGTGGCGTCGGAGAATGAGTCGGTCGTGTGCAAAGTCCCAGCATTTATTGGCCCGGGCTCGGGTAACGGGCCGTTATCGTCTCCCACGTTATCGGGGTCCATGAGAGAAAAAATGCTTAGGCGCCGTGCAGCCACGATCGTTTTTCGATGCAAGAGCCGCGGTAGAGGGGCGGCGAGGGTCGGGGAGGAGGAAGAGAACGGGCGACGTTGTTTTAAAATATAATCGGCTGGACGTCGGGCGCGTGCGCTGCGTCACTGATTTATTAGATTCCATTTTTGCGGATCGTCCGCGCGCCCGATAACGCCCGGAGAAGCAAAGGAACTATGATAGCCGGGGGACGTAATGTGCGTAAGCGGCGGTGTTGTTGTCGGTCGGATGTGTTGCTCGTTCCGATCCCTCTCGATTGGGCAAACCGGCAGGGCGATGTGGCGCTAACTGGTGCACGTTGGAATTTTCGGGAAAAATCTCTCCGGCCTCGTCGGCAAGACCGCGAATTTCGACGTGACAATTATGTCGCGCGCAGAATTTTTCGCGAACCTCATTTTATCGAGACGTAAGATCGGAGTGATGGATTGCAAATTTTGTGTTTCACACGGGCCACAATTGTGGACTCGTTGCTACACTTGTTGTACTCCGTTCTTGACGTTTCAACGTTTGTTCATTTCTTAATAATGCGATCGCCGAGGCGCTGAAACGCAGTTGTTGTAGACATATAGACTATAGACGAACGAGGGCGTCAAGGGGAAGAAGCGGGGGACGAGAGGGGAGGAGAAGACAGAGGAGACGAGCGTTCGCGCGTGAAACACGCGCCAAGCGATGCGTGCGACGATCGATTCATTAAATTCTTTCTGGCGGATCAGCTGTACGGCGCGGAGCGACGATAACGAATAATGGAAAAACTCGCCGATAACGAGGAGAGCCGGTAATAATCGCTTCGATACTACGCGGCACTACACGCTCCGTTTACGATACAGAGATTCACTGTTGTGGCGCCATGATTCTTAAATGTCTAAATTCGTGATCGGTCGTGAACTCCATGCGTACGGATGTTTACAAACGGAGTTCGTCAGTGGACAGTGAGGAACATGCGGTTTATAACAGTCACGTAGTACGGTCCGATTGACTGATGATACAGAAAATCGTAACACATTCGGCGAACGACGTATTTCGTCTATGAACCGTCAATAATTAGAACGATGACATTCTTAATGAGAATTTTATTATGGAATTTGTAGGCATAATAGCGAGCAGACTCTCCGAGTTTCCCTCGAGTGGCAGACTGAGAAGGCGATCTCTCGGATAAGTCACGGTTTTCTCACCCACCGTTCTGGAGTTCTTGGTTCTCGAAAGAGTCCGAAGAAATTGCCACTCAACAAAGACGAAGGTTTACCGCTCTATCGGCATCGTCCGCATTCGACCGGTTTCGAGGTTGTCGACTTGAACGAAAAATCGCGAGTAATTAATACCCGACCCGTAATCCGTAATGTGGCTGCATCGAGGCACATATTGATAGCTGGCAACGAATTTGTTCGTCCAATCTGCGACACGAGTGTAAAGTACCTCTAGTTCGATTAAATATTGTTGACATCGTTGACCATTGATAGACATAATCTTTATTACCGGTGACGGATTTAGCCGGCCCAAAAGAGACATGTTTCCTTCGTGAATAACATGTAGCCAACCGTCGGGCACATGACGCAACCGAAACCCGGTTACATCACTTTCACGTCGTTACAATGAAATGGGCAGCGTTATCGGAGAAATTTCGTTTAAAGGGGGGTCGAATGAAGCAAGAGATGATTTCTCAGCCTCGCCGTCGCCGTCCGCACCGTAAGAATTTCTCGTCCGCGTCGTCTCAGATTTCCCGATACTTGACAAAAAAAAAGAACGGACCATTACGTATCACTAATGAGGCTGTCGGTGAAATTTCGTCTAAGAGAGACTGAATGATAAAGACGGAAGAATTTTTCATTCCACTTCCACTGTATGCACGGAAAGCATTTTTTGTCTGCCGAAGTAGGACTTGCGACAGTCGAAAGAATCAAAATTCTAAGTTCGATTAATGAGCGAAATCATTGTCCAGCAAAAAAAATACGAAATTATTTTTCAGCTTTACCATGTGCCCGGTAAGAAAGTCGCGTCGAACGAGTTGAAATTCTCTGGGACACAGGAACATTTTATGTACGAGTAATGAGAGAGAGATAATTGCGAAAGGCCGATCCAGTTCCTATTACGGAGGGTGTGGCAAAGAGCGTATCAGGCACCGTGCTTCCCTCTACGAGGAGTCGAGATTGATCGGGGGTAAGTGCGTAAGTGCAGCTATATCGTTGTACTTTGCGCCGTGCCGGCGAGCGGAAAAAGGAAAAACAACCCGGAGAAGTAAGATGTAATAAAGCACAGTGATAAAGTGTCAACCGCGGATATCGTACCCCGTAATAATATCCGTACCTTACGTCGCGCGCTGATAATAAATAATGAAGATAGCGTTTATTCTTGGATCTGTCTATTTCAATTCATCGTCCGTCGTACGTACAGGGTGAACAATGCGGGACTCGCGATAGAGCCGAAAGCAGCTTATTCACGGCCGTGCCGATCGGAGTATGAATTATACTGGCTGCCGTATACGCGCGCTATTTTAATTAGAACGCGCGAGGAACGCGACAGATAACCGGCTCAAAGTGTGTTAATTATTTCTAACGTTTAGCAGCTCATTAGCTGCCGTCATTAATTACCGACATCCGGCAGCGTTCGATCGCAGTCCGGCATAAAAGTCCGACCTTTACTTAGCCCCGACGAAAATATCGCGTCGTGACATCCTGGTTCCCGATGACATCGACGCCTCTCTCGTTTCATCCGCTCCAAAACTATTCCGCGTATGTAAACACACCCGGGCCCCGCGTAGAGTCTCTCAGAGTCGCGAGGCTAGGAGAACGAGAGCACGTTTCGCAAGGAACCAGCGCGCGCCACTTCAAAATTAACATTACGTATCCGGAAAAAACCTGAGACTCGTGGCGCGAGTACGTTGGTGTCCTAAGTTTACATCCGCCACCGCAGTTTTTCCCGTGATCTTCTCCTGCTCAAGATTCGAACCCATTGAAGCGTAATCGACGCTCGGCAGACGTTCATTTATTAACTCACGGGAAAGCCCATTACAAACTGAAGAACACAAGATCGAATAGATTTTTGCGGCGGCCGCGTTAATTACAGGACATTCGCGGCCTCCGACACCCGGCGTGCCATTCATTTTCGACACCTCGACCTCCGCATAGTTCGCCGAAAGTATCGTCGCGACACTCTGCTGAGCCGTAGACGCGATAGCATCGGCGCGTATGCCCCGAGCTGCTAATTACCCGATAAGCGGCCACATTCTCGGCCCGGCCGAAGACGAGAGGAGCTTGCGGCGAGGGATGAAACGCTCGCCGACGACGATATCCACTATCCACGGGCTTAAACGCCGATAAACACGCCGATAACACGCGCGGTCCACGGTCCCAGAGAGCGGGGCGCGGTGGGGAGGGGCGGCGAAAAAAATAATCGCCGGGAGCCCATTAATTTCGCTTGTAATTAAGCGGTAATCGGGCGGGTTGTATAACGTGCCGCTGACGGGCGTAATTGAAGTTCCTGCTTCGTGTCCGCGCGGGCGGAATCGGCAGCGACGCGGCACGTCGCGAAATGAGACTCCAGCCTGTTTGTTTGCAGAAGAAGTTCTTGGTTCGGATTCAGTGGCTCGACGGCTACGGAGAAGCTCGATGAAATGGTAGCGAGCAGCGATGGTTGGCTGTCTTTGGAAAGTTTTCCTAGTGTCTCGTTGAATGGGAGCGCGGGATGAGGATGGCGGGAGGTATCTGGTGAAGTTGATTCGAAATTTGCACATTTTGCCGGGACCCTCGACATTAAGCTCACGCTACTGGCCGAGGTCAAATATTTTCGATAACGACGACGAGCGCGATCTTCGAGACGGCCGCGTCGCACGAAAGAAGAAAGAAGTCCAATTTGTCTCCTCACTCCTCAGTATAATCCGTCGATCGTCTTATTCTTTGCATCAGCGCGAGTGGAATCTCTACCTGCTCGAACACCTCGCGCGCTCCCGTTCAATCCGATCGAATACCATTCTCCGCGTCATAATAAATTTCGGAATGCCATTGGCTCGGAAATTTCAGCTGCCAACACGGCCGTTTCGACGCAACGTCCCACTCGTACAATCGCGGCTCTTTCATTCGAAATATTAAATTGCAAAATTCCCCTCGCGCGCGTTACAGGCGCGAAGGTCGGCGAATTAAATAAATTACATTCGCCTCGTTCACCCTCGCGAAACTTTCTTGCCGCTCCTGCAACTCTGAAATCATCTTCAATTAACAAACTTCGTCTCTGCACAAGGATAGATCCGCCTTCGGCTTCGTCCTCTCTCTCTCTCTCTCTGTCTCTCTCTGCCCTTTATTCGCCGTTATTTCCGCTTTTCAATCGACCCTCTCTCAAGAAGGGTCACGATTCGCGAAGAAAACGCGGCGGAGAGGAAGCCCGGAACTGGGTGAACGAGTAAACAGGCGGACCTTTTCGTGTAAAGCTCCGGCGAATCGTTCCCAAAGTCGTAGATCAAATTTATCCGTCAGTCATGGCTGTTTACTTTTGACTTGCATTATCGACCAGTTTATCGACGGACAAGGTAAATATCCGTCCGACTTTTTTCTACGTCGCGCTCAATCCTTTTGCAAACGTAAAACGACTGGAACATCAACAGACTATCCAGTCTCGGTTAACCGATTTATCCAGCATTAAAATGATACATGTATTTTGATAGCATAAAAATAACAGCCGGCACGATTTTTGACGCTCGACGAAGAGCGGAGTAAAAGTCAGTGAGTCGGACAATAATTTCGTTTGCGCCGACCTAACACGCGAAATTGATATTATAGCAGCGTGGGAGTCGCGAGCGTGCCCGGGTTTGCGAATACGGCACTGCGACACTTCGATTTTTCCCGAACGCCGCGCCGAGCCACTGCGTTTTAATTTAAAAAAGTCACTCTCACCGCGAACCGCATCCGGAATCATGGAATTACGCGGAAACGTTCGGTGGATGATTTTTTCGCTCCGCTCGGCTCGACTTAATTCACGACACGCTCACTTATTGTTAGCCGTTCACCGTCGACAGCTCCACCGAACTTTCCCGCAAAATCATAACGCACCCACTTAATTAACTCGGGGCGCAACGTATGTCGCCGACGGAACAGGCTCGCCATGGCGTATTGTTCTACGCGTGTACGTCCCTGGACGTTGACATTATGGCCCCTTGAACTCGGCGAACTCTAATTACTTTATTATTCGCTAATTACCGATCAACGAGAAAGCGGAGCTCGGGTGTATTTAGCGCCGCCTCGCATTTTGTTGCGCCTTTTTCATCCGACGATTTTTCGCCGCTTATCAATCTCTCCATACCGCGCCGCCCACAAACAAACGTCCGAGCGCGCGTGCACGTACGTGGCCCCACTAAAACGAACTTCGCCATCGCGTCGAAAACGTACGGCTCCATCCGGCGCCGTATCGAACGTTCGTATCTTCCGACGGCTAAAATTTCTGCCGAAATTTTTTACTGCACATACGGGGTACGCCAGGGGTCAAACGCTTTAGTGCGTGTGCACGCGAAACGCAGGGAACGTGTGTCATCCGTAAAGGGTGAAGTTTTACAATGCGTGTACATCGTTCGCCGTTTTGCCTCGGACGAGCCATTGTTAAGTATCGAAACTGACTGATTGAACTGAAACGGCACCGATACTCACGACTCTACGTTCCGCTGGGTAATAAAGCCGAACGTTTCGGTGTACATTTCCGATATTCCCGGTGCTCCTAATAATTGGTAACAATTTGTCAAATTACTAATGACGTTCAATCAGACGCGAGGCGCTGCCTCGAATTGTCCGTAATAATGTTTAACGTGCATATAATTCCGTATTGACCGACGCGTAATGGCTCGACCATAAAGGCTCGGAGAATTTTGAATGATTCATTGAAATACCTGCCCGAACGATAATGGGAGCAAACAGCGCGCTGATAGATCGCTTATCGTTGGCCCGTTAACAGCTCGGACAATTGCTACCGCGTTTTCTCAATGTTTCTTTATCGCACACCGCTACCGACTCCCTTCGATGCCTTACTCATCGCTGACGTATCGACTCTTAACTTTTGAGAAAACATTCCTCGTCGAAATTTCATCACAATAAAACGCAACGTCCGTCTAGATCAGCGTTACTCACAATCAGACCTCAGACTGGAGGCGGTTCGCGACGAATATCCTAGCAAGCAGCAAATGTCATATATTCCTAGAATTTTTCACGCAGCGTGCAATCACAAATATGTCTCAAATATTCTTCGCCACGTTCAAAACAAAATACTCGTAATCCACGATAATCCGATCTGCCGAAGCATTTAGCAATCCGCGCGTACCGATTGGCCAAGTGTCCGGTACTTTGATCGAACACACGATTCCGCAATCGTGCACGATAGGATAATTAGCTCGTTTCGAGCGCGAAGATACAAATGTTAATGGATGAAAAAATGTTGTCCATCGATCGACCATTTTCGATCGTAAATTTCGGCGGGCCGAGCGCCGTAAAGCGGGAAGATCGCCTTTCGCAATTTGCAAGGCGAATCGAAAGCGTTCCATTGTTTACGACCTCTCGTTCCGTCGTCGTTTGCAAAAGCGCGCGTCAACGATAAATTTCGCGTCGTCACTTTATTGTAATAATCGCGCGCGCCATGCCGCAACGCCGATAGAAAGACTGTCGAGAGAAGACAAATTTTTGTGGAGCGTTGGCTTTTATCAGTGAGAGGGCAAAAAAAAAAACAAAAAACAGAATGAGACGTGAGATTGACGTGGGCGACATTTCATGGCGAGGAGAATAAACGGGGGAAAGCTTGATGTAAATGGGGGAGAAGTGAATTTTCTGTTTTATTTTTGTTGTCCGTTCAGCGACGTTCCCTTTTATGTTCTTGTCCGTCCACTTTTCTAACGTGTCCACGGACCTTCAAACGGACGTGCCGATTTTGCCCGCGTTAAAAGGAACGAACAACGTTTTCTTTCAGATCTGATACCTTATGAACGAACAAAAATCAGGTGAACGATATCTGCATTATCAGCCCGATAATGGTGTTGTTAGATTGAAAAGCGATATTGATACAGTTTTAGTATGCACAGCGTTGTCATCCGATCGAAAGCGGTCTCAAGTATCGGGATACACTTTCCCAAGAAAGTTCCCTCCCATTTTAACCCGTTCTCCCCTTTAAAACTATCCCTCGCGCGGCCCGTTCGCATAGTCGACGTCTTTGAGAAACGACGGGTTAATAGAAAGGGAAATTATAGTGGCTGAAGGGCGCGGGAAGAAGGTCGACAGAAAGGAAAATCGCGTTGATGAAAAGTGGGATTGCGGTGAAGTTGGAAACTGAGTAACGGCACGCTACTCACTTTTTGCACCTCTACCCTTGAAATTACCCAGCACTGGCATGTCACAGTGAGAGCACGAGTTTAACATTTTTACGCATTAATTACGAAACGTATGCGCTCACTAATTGCATGTCAAAGGAACATAGATGAAACCTAGTACTTCTGAGTTTACCTAAATCTTCCAGTTTATCACTACATGCCCAAGTAAATGTTTACCAGTTTGACGATTTCAATACGAAATGTACGAATAAGCACATAAACAGAATGTTCGGTGACGCATCACTCCCTGCGTCGTACTTCGAAATGTAATCTCTTAATAAATTCGTCAGTGCTCCCGTTCCGAATTCTCGCTTTCGAACTGCGCCCAAGCTAAGTAGCAAAACCCTTATCGACATACGCCAAAAGCTTTCGCCATTGCTCCCACCCCCCCGACAATCCACTTTCTCGCGTCAGCAAATGGAAGCTATTGTCGGCATTATCCTCTCGCATCCACCCACCGCACGATGGGCACGTCCTGTTTGCACGTAAATTTCCCGCGAACTCAGGGAAACTATTTTCACGCTATATCGCGCTTTTATAGCACGGAAACCAACCCGACGGAGCGCAGTGCAGTTTCGGATCGAAAGGACTCGAATGTTCCAGGCAGACGATACGTGACTCCTTTACGGCCGCATTTGCGTTTGCGAGCTGAACGCGGTGGAGCGCAGAATTTGTAATACAATTTGTAATACAGAAATAATAAGACGATTGGACACGAAAAAATAAATCGAAAATCCAGGTCTGTCGCATAAAGAAAGAGGTACAGTTTTCGTTCTAGCGCAATGTGTATAGTTGTAGGAACATATATGTGGGTATGCGTGGAAAGGGACGAATCGAGACCTTATTTAAAGTTTTCGCCGGGAAACACGTAGCTGACCTCGGACTTTTTCTCAAATTTGGATGAAACAGTAAGCTGCGAGTGGAGTTCGCGTTTGGAAGGAACTGCGCGTCGCACAAGAAATCCTGCATTACTAACGTCGATAAAATACGTGGCATACGAAAGTCCGAGCTCGAAAATCCATAATTCAGTCTGTATGTTTTCATCGAAAGGTATGGACGTTTCGGTACATTGAATTTCGTGCGACATGTTTAAGCGACCCTACGTGCGGCCAAGAAATAATTTCCACCGTCGACTGCGCCCTGACGTATTTTTAGAAAACACCTTCGATCGAACACGATCCATGCCGCCAACCACAAATCTGATCCAATCTGGGTCATTTCAACGAACGAAACTCGATCGTCCGTCTCTGTGCACGTCTAGTTTGATAAAGTTTAATCCGTCGAGCACGAAGAACGTATTCTAGCGGGCATAACTTTGTTGCAATACAAAAGGATCGTCGGAGTGTGATACACAGTAAACCCGATTAATACACACAAACCGCCTCATAATTGTATGTATAGCAAGCCACGTTTTATTTAGCGCGACCTTCACTTCCTTGATGGAACATCTACGTCCTCGTGCATATTCGAGCGAAGCGCTTCAGACCTAAGGATAAGAGCGCGATGTTCTTCGTCAATCTTAATGACAAGTAAAAATAATGTCGCCGAGGGAAAAAAACAGGAGCGACGCAAAGTTTCGGCAAGAGTCGCGAACGATTACGCCTTATCCGCCCGTTGACAGAAAGGTACGTATCTGTGTACTGCGTTCGCGTCTCGCCGGTTGATTGTCACGGGTGAAATGCACGAGAACGATTGCGCCGCAGACCTCATATACTTTGTGCAGCCTCATTGCAAATTGATGATGCATTTCGACGCGAGCAGTTCATCGTCACCAATCAATTTCCCAATTCGATTACCCCCAACTTCACACGTTCAACTTCCTTTTTGTCACAGTGCGACCTGTTTCGCGGGACAGACGTCTCGATTTTTCGCGCTAATTTTCAACCTGACCCAAACACCCTCCCACCGCTCCCAGTACCTGCACGTGGACGTGGAAACAGTCACAACTCCAGTGTCAATACGCCTCGTTGTCAATCTCAATCCCGATTAGATAAAGCATGGTTTCGAAGGAGATTATCGGTCCGGCGCATCGTCACGGTAACTTTCCCTTCCCGCCCGCACACCCACGATCATTCTGACGCGCGATCGCTGATAATCACCAGCGAGAGTGAAACTTTTCACGGCCTCACTGTCCCGACGCTCACATTCCCACGGGAGCGCTGTGTTTATCCGCGGCGAGGGAAAATACGTGCTCGACTATCATAATCTCAGCCTGAAATGGACGCGATACAGGCTGGTAACGATGGATTGTTCCGCGGGGAAAATATGCAAAATTTTCGGGAAGCAAGCATTGTTCGTGCATCTTCGTGCTTCCGGTCCTGGTTCGTATAGCAGTCGATTTCGACGAACGTACGGACTTTAGGTTTCGTTCGGTGTCTATTTTCTATTGTGAAACGTGTAGACGCAATTTCCGCGTCCGACAAAGAGGTGCGAGAGGGGTCGTAGCGAATTGGCTTTTGTCCAGGTGAGCTTCAGCGAATTCTTTCGATTCGTTTCGCTGGCAGAGAATTGATTGTCGTGGGCAGGCGGTTATTAAGCGGATAAAATTCGACGCCTGATCCCCGACGTCCAACCCCCTTTCGAGTCGGGAACAGGAGTCCGGTGGGGATGGTCGGTTTCAAAGCCGTTTCAATGCCTATAAAGAGAGGTCCGCGAGAATTCTCTGCGGAGTTATCGGTTATTCAAAGAGCGAGTCTTCTCCACTCGGCCACGTGGGACACGATACACTTCGCGTGTATACACGTAGTTCGCCATACGAGATATACATGAGAACTATTGCCGTAAACTCGCATCGCGTGCAAATGCAGAGGAACGACGCAATCGTATAACTTGCCGGATAACGCTTTATGTTACTTTTATGATATAATAACGCGTTGCGTAGGACGCTTCCGCGTCTGCAGCAGTGCAGATGCACGAAATTCAGCAGGCGGACAGAAAGCGTGCGAAGAATAACTAAGCATGCACTTCTCGGACCTGCGACCAACCCAGTATGTACATCTAACCCTACTCAACCCACCACACGCACACTACTCTACACGAGGCCGAGTTTACGCCGCAACGTTAGCATTCCGTTTCGAAGCAGGCGCAAATCTCAGCGACGCTCGGTTCCCTTTGATGATCACCAGCGAGCGACGCACGTTTGAAACGTGCCCACTGTGCGGCCGCGTTGGCACCGATAGGTCCCGGATTCAGGTACTTCGTCTGCTGCAATTTCAAAAGCAGCGCGCCAAACGTGCTTCGCGCGGCGGGCCCGCGCGATATTTGCCGGCGAACGAAAGGCGGCGCTGAGAAAATTTGCCTCGACTCACCATTTGATGATGACAGCGATGATGCTGGTCCTTTTTGTACTCCTGGAGCGGGACGGACTCGTAGCGTCGCTTCTTCTTCCAGTGGGAACGGGACCTCCTCACGACCGATATCACCACAGCTGGGCCCATCCGGCCATCTTGCCGTATACCGAAACGTGTACTACGGATGCGCTGGCGTTCTCTCGCCGCCTCCTTTCCCCAACCAGTACGACCAACCCCCCGCGGTCGGTAACAATTGCGTAACGCGAGAGGGAAACGCGACCAGCGCGCAACGACCGGCACTCACGTTGTGTCCTTATCTCGCAGAGTCTTGTCTACTTTCTACCATCATCTCTCGTCCCTTTTTTCGTTATCTCGAACGCGCTCAGGTCCGGCGGCGTCCGTCGGTCACTGGCGCCCGAAACTTAGTTCCGCGGAGTCGACGGTCCTAGAGGGCGCCACTGGCCGGATGCAACGCGTTCAGATCAGTTCAGATTCGAAAGATTGTGTGTTAACGAGAAGGGTGGAACGTGTCAGAGGTGGGGTGATGAATTTTAGAGTGTTTATGGTGGGAGCTGCGTATGGACGGGGTTTGTAAGGGTTTGTTGAGAGAAAGTAGCATTGCGTTGTGTTATGTATTCAATGTTTAGTTTGCGTGAGTGTTGAATGGACCGATTTGAAGATTTGTATCTTCCCGCTATGTCGATGAATATATCAGTTTTGTTTATGATTAGAGGATGTTTGTCAATTGGTAGCGCCACTTGCTGGATCGTATGACGTGCGTCAATAAACGTAGAATTGATTATGAAGACGATCAAAGAAGGGCATCAAGTTTGGGAGGATAAAAAGAGTAACCACCAGCGAATAGATAATAATATAACAGTATGAAGCAACTGTCAGCGATTTTTTTTATCATAGGCAGCAAGAATTACGAGAAATCTGAAGATTCCACTCGGCGCCTGGCGGCGGAAGCTGAAGTCGTCTACAGTAAATCGAATGTAAAAGAACCACGCGGGAAGATGGTCAATTGATTCAAAACCAAAATGCAAGAAAGCTTCACTACGTTTTATAGCCAATAGTAGCAGCATATATTAACATCCCAAACGTATTTTTTGTACGTCATTCAATGATGTTTTTAAAAGCAACGACTACATCGAAAGCTTCAAACTAATCATTTACCGTTCAATAGAGACCACTTCTTGTTTCGGTATCGGCTTTATCGACAAACGACGAAAAAGAATGTTCTTTATATTTAGCCATGCACTACACTTTCCCGATATCAGAAATTCATTACGAAAGTGACCTTCGCGACCAGATAAAGACGTCGACTACTGAAACTCCTACGTAGCTCGCAATATCTGTAAGTCCGGGTTAGATTTTTGTGAAAGTCCTCAATATCCGTGTCATAAGCGCAATACCAATTGAATCAAGCGAACTCATGCACGTACATTTTCACGCCATGAAACAGAGGGCAAAATCAGTTCATTGATCAACTCGCTGGAAAAACAATTTTTCCTGTAACTTGGTGACTAGCATTAACTCATGTTCGTACATTTTAAAACACACGGCATCGAGCTTCATGTAGACGTCCTAATGCAAGCACATTTTATTGATCGACACTCTATTTCCGCACTGACACTCACGACTCGTTTTTTTTCGTTACTCACAAGATCAGGACACAATTCGTTGCCTTACTAGAATAGTAGTCCCTCTTGATAATCGCCTCACAATGAATCAGGACGCTAGTTCAAGAAAGACTGTTCGTTTCAAGCCAGTCTACGCTGCTGCGTTTACGTAATGCTCTAGCACGTGCTCATAATCTCTCTCACGTTGAGAGGGAACCCCGGTGCCCGAGCTGGCACCGGAGATCTATGTGTAAGTGTATACTTTCTAAACTTTTACCGAGACAGTTCGCCGCTGTACCTTCGCATGCAACGGCAACCTTTTCCTGTCGCCTGCTCCAATACCCAGTACACAGTTTCTGTACTCGCCTTGGAGTGCTTCAGATTATTGTCGTTTTGCTGAAATTCAAATAATAAACGCGGATTCGTGTCTTTGAGTCCTCAGAAGTGATACTTTAACTACATATAATGATACGAAACAAAATATTTTAGTCCACGGATTTGTTCCTTGCACTTTATTACAAGTCACGACAGAAATATTGAACATCGACACCGACACGATAAGACTTAATCGGTTTATTAGTTAAATCCGTGAAGCACAGTCTCCTTTATTCAGCTGCTAAATCGTCACTTTATTGACATTAGTAAAAGGGTAGCCTTGAGCATTGTACGATGAAGGAGAGAAACGAGGGCACTTCCTTACACGGGGACATTCAGATGCGACAGCTCTATTCACAGCCGGAGCCATTGTATTTTCCCACGAGCAATCGCAATTATCTGACGGATGTCTGATTGTTACGCGAAGCAAGTAGAGAAGCTTATTTAAAATTTCACGACTGCCGGAACCATCGGCGCCAGGAAACAGTGAAAGCTCAATAAAGAAAGATTCAGAGAGATTTTCCACGTTCTAACGAGACTCGCTGAGATCTTCCGCTAAGAAAACATTCTATGTTAATTAATGATCATGTTCGCTGAATGATAGCAGGTTTGCCACGGTTGACGAGCAATGACGTAATCCGCGCAAAAGTATCGGATTTTCCGTGGCATAGTGAACAGAGTACGAAGATACTGAAGAAAGTTTAATGGTGAATAGTATTTTACATCAGATCGCGGTATTGCAAATCTGTTAGCTGGTACTGAACCAGTCGGATCCCATGGCTCCAAAAAATGCTGCTGCTCCAGATTTTATTGCGGCCCCAGCTGAATCTGTCTTTGTGCTGTCCTTTGTCGGCACCTTCTTCCGCTGAATTAACAGATAAACGATCATATTTTACAGTGCATTGGATAATGATAACGCTGCACACGGTTTTCAAGGAAGCGTATTGCGCTCTGTTAGAAAGTTAATACAGTTTAAACACATAAATGCCACGCTCATCATAACACTGATTATGCAACATTGTTACAAAATAATAACTTCATCGACCACTCATGCCGTTACAAAAGTAACACTTCCCTCCATTCTTACCGAGTTTTAACGAAAATTACCCTCATTTCTCATATTACCGGCGATCTATGAATACACATATGTGTATTTACAACTAGAAAGTGACAATCAAAAGAATGAATCAGCGAAGTAGACGATGGGAAAAGTCTGCAATTCTTTGCTTACCTGTATCTTTTCTGGAATGGGAACGGATACAAGAGGCAAATTCCGGGAAGGTGCAGTAACGGTCAGAGGTGGAAACCAAGGTGCTCCAGTGCAAATTGCAAGTACTGCAGGTGTATCTGACTTTCCGGTTTCCGTGGTTGTGTATTCGCTACGCGCGCCCAAAATCGAATGGAGTTGCTCCATATGAGGTATCAGGTTTCCAAGTATCAACTGCAAGCAAGACATAATGAAGAGACTTCTTTTACACTTCTTAATTTTGACAAATATTACTCACTAAAGACCTCTGTACGCTTTTCTTCACGTTGTTATGAATAAATGGATTGAAAACGTCATAATCGAATGGATCTATTCGGGATAATACAGTGTCACAAGCTTTGCTGGACATTTCGTTAATAGTTTTGTTCTCCCGCGGTACCATCAGCAAGGTGGAAAACTTGATGTCGAACAGCAACTGCAATGCTTGCTTCTGTCTAAGTTCCGTGCTTGTCGATATAGTTTGATAATAATCCAGTAACTCTGTTACGACATTCTCGATTATTTCGTACATAACTTTTCTGCAAAAGAACAAGATATGTTGAAATTAGTGGGTCGTTCAAAGCGTCAGTAGAAATTCACAAATATTCTTATTTTTCATACTTTGGAATTGTGTGCGGTATTACTTTGTTCAAATCCTTACTAACAGCAGTTACGAATTTAATCAACGGTATCGATGCCTGATACGGCACTAATATTTCAGACTTTATTCTCTTTCCCTCTCCGGATTCTTCCTCAATTGTAACTTTCTCCCATTCGGACACAATGTATTGTACACATAGTTTGTCGAGTCTTTCTTTCGATATATATCTATCTTTGTGTTCACGTATTCTGTTTTTAAACGTGCTAGCCCAAAGCGACCAAACATTCGTGCTTTCCTCTTTCAGATTATCACACACATTTTGCCACTTGACGTTCGTAATTGTTAGTCCAGATACTTTCGACAATGTAAAGCATTTGTTCAAGTTCGTACACAACGTCGTCAATGCTAGCAAGAATCTGGCAATTACTAATGCATTTATGTCACGCTGGCCGCATTCAGGTTTCTCGGTAAGGCATACATCTTTGACAAATCGCAAGAATGTCTCCATCATTTCGGCACTTACTTTCTGCAAATGTTCCTGAATGTCGGAACGATCAGAAAACGTGTTTGATATCAAAAATATTTTAGCAGATAATAGGCTGTCTTTAATCGACATTCCTCCACGTTCGGATTCGTATAGGTATTGTTCGAGATCGGTGAGGAGACCATACAAGGATTTATCAAAATTTTCACATAGCCTGACAACATTCGGCGAGAATGCTTTAGTTTTCATCAATAAAGGTCGTTTGTTGTCCAACACGCCGTTTTTTGTCAGTTTCAGAGGAATATCCAACGGGGAATCTTTCCAAACGTACCATCGTAAATCGTGTTCGGGAAACTCGTATTTATCGTGAGATACTTTTGTGAGTAATTCCGTTATGTCGGATTTCAAACTCGTTAGGGCGTCTGTCCATTTGTCATTCACAATAGATTTTGCTCTCTTGGTTAGTAAAGGCTGAAAGTATTCTGGCCAAAACATTATCTTTGGTAAGGACAGATCTTCCCACATTGTGTTCCAGTTCTCGGGGAGATTAATACCGACAGCCTCTTCACGAATGTTGTACAATCCTTTTACGGACACAATTAACTCGAGCAACTTTGTGACTTCCCGATTGCAAAACTTGTTAACCCACTCAAGCCAAGATTTGATACTTGTTTGAAGTACTGGCAAAGAAAAATTGTCCTGATTGTCCTGTGTGAAGGGCTTATGATTCTTCGACATCGATGGAAGACATTTTATTAATATATCTTCATTTAGATCAAGCTGAGATAGTAATGACTGGGCATCCTGATCTTTTATGGCATTAATGTTTTGTAGCACAAGGCCACTTTCTTTATCACCAGCATCTGAATTCAGTAGATTATTTTACTCACACATCAACTGAGCAACATGCTTTCATTAAAGACTGGATACTTACTGATAAAGCAAGAATAAACTAGATTGATTGTCTGTATAAATATTTTGATACACAGCTTAATTTTGTGTTTAACACTATGATCATTCTCATCCATGATTATTGATTCAGCTGCATGACTTCTGGTTGACATCAACTTTTCTAATAAGTCTGTAAATGAGACTCCATTTAATAATACCAGAGACGCTAAACAATTTGCTGCACTCTATGACAAAAAGAAATATTATGTTAATCTAGTCTTCCAACTTTCAACCTTGATTCTATAAATGATCTACTGACCTCAGTAGACACATCCAATGATTGTAAAATATTGTTACACTCATTGAATATAACATTCTTGAACTGACTAATCATATCCCACTGTTTGGAGACAATTGGATATCTTTTTGCCAATTCAACATCCCCAACTTCAAATGTTAGGCAATGATTTATGTGTTGGGCTACAATGAATAACTGAGTGGCAAGGAGCAAGTCTTTCGCTTCAATACTGCTCCAAATGTACTCTGGAATGTCCATGAAAATTTTCACTTGGATAATGACAGAATCCAAGACTTCTTGTGTCTTTCTGAAAGTTCCAACTTGAATATAATTTAATATTTTGAAATATTGTATAATAACGTAGGTTCAATCTTATAGAACATACTTCTCTGTTTGACTCTCAATATGTTCTATCTTGAAGCCTGTGACATACTTCCTCTGTAGTTCCTTAAACTTGTCTTCTATGCTTCCTATTCTAGTTATAACCCTTTCTGATGTTATCCTCATCTCCCCAATTGTGTCTGCAGCCAATATCAAGTCCCGATACTTCTTTCTGGAAATATGTTATGGTTTGATTATACGTAGAAAAAACAGGTGTTAACCTAATATCTATGCAAACAAATTCTTAAGGTTCATTGTAACAACTGCAAAAGATGTATCAATATCTCATAACACTATAATGATTAACTCACGAGGATATTGCTACTAGCAAATAGAAATTCATAAACAGAATAAATCCTCACCCAACCAAAGTACGCAGCTCAACTTTCTTTCTGTCACTCTCATGCTGAATATTTTTCTGTATCTGTTCGATCTCCTTAACAGTGTACTCCTCAAACAGCTTATTAATATCCAAGTCCAAATAATTCTTATTAGTAGTTGTCATTTTCCTGACACTTTATCCACTTCCCTCAAAACCTATCACAAAGAGTATTCACACATTTCACCTACTGAACCAAGCCTCTGTGATAACAACAAGCTTCCATCTTTACCGCAAGACCCACATAGCCTACACTAGTCACCAACAAAGTATAGCAACTGGTCAATATCTACTATTTCCGAAAAGGTAGTGCAGGTAATAAAGGATAAATATAACGTAGTTCCAAGTATATTTCTTGGCTACGCTTGACTGCATCTTTGCATATAGATATGCTCATTCGCGTGTAGTTTAGAAAATAATTTTCTACAAAGCTTCGAACTTCCCGCCACAGCTAAAATCTTTGGTACGGTGGCGCCAGCCGTAGCGGAGAAACGCTCAAACTGATCATTAGACAGCAGTCGGTATTTTCACAAGTGCATCCTTCTTTACCGACGGATTTGTGAAAATACCGACCGCTGACCAATGATCAGTTTGAGCGTTTCTCCGCTAAGGCTGGCGCCACCGTACCAAAGATTCTAAGCTGTGGCGGGAAATTCAAAAATGTTTTAAATCAACAAAATACACATCAGCGACCAGTAGATCTCATTGTAAGCTGGCCTACGTCGAAACAAACGCACCACGACACTATCTATTATAAAGGTCAGTCTAAACAAACAAAGCCGAGCAGGAAAAGACCCCTTGCAGTTCACGTTCGATGAAAGACTGCACACTCCGCAAAAAGTACATATAAGCAAAAGCCATGCGCTCCGCTCATTATCCACTGATCTGCGAAGACGATGTCCGACGGCAACAAAATATAAATAAAACGTATACCCAACAACTACATTACACGACACACAGTATCAATTTAATCCTCCTTCTTGCCTTCAAGTAGGACAACTGCAGAAGCCGCGATCATAATCGACGGGGCAGATAAAAGAAATAAAGCCATTCGATTGACACAAGATTACATTCGTGAATTTCGTCTCTTTATATATTCTCTCGCCTCGAATTTCCGCGAGGCAAAGTCCCTAGAAGTCCCTCGGCATTGGGACGCAGCCAGACGCCAGACGCAGCCGCAAGTCGGGCACCAGTCTCGGCACGGCACCTCGCGACGCACACTGCAAGTAACGCCGTCGACGGGCTAGCACGCTAGACGCCATATTGAGCGAATGTTGACTGGATGCGGTGTAGGTGTTTACGCGGTCCGTAGAGGAAAGCCGTGCGAAAAGCCGTATCGATTTCGACTGTCCTACCTCGCCTGAGAATTGTGTCGACGTTCCGCGGTCTCTTCGCGCTGCCGGTATCGTTCGAGTAGAATGAGTGGCACCGACGGCGAGGACTGCCAACAGCGCGACAGAACGAGGGACGACAGCAACGTAGTCGCGATGGGTGACGTTCTGGCGAAGAGGCACGCGGATCCGACGCCAATTCCCGTAGACACGGAGCAGGATGTCGGGATTGTGAGACAGGAGGCGGACGGGGCTCCCGATGCGAAGGATAACGATGTCGTGACTCCTGTCAATGCCGGGACACTTCTCACTGTCGGGGTACGTGCTTGGCGTCGACCGTTCGCGACAGTGGCATTTGCGTCTCGGCGCGTTATTTCGCTTGTCGTCGATTTATCAGACTTGTCGAGTCTATTTGGCTTTCGCGTATTGCCGCTTTGCTGATCGGATGTACTGTCGGAGCGGGTCGGTGGATCGGGATGAGAGGAGCGTGACTTAGGGGTGGGATAGATTTAATGCTTTTGGAATGGCACTCTGATGTGAGAGGATGTAGATTGTCTTGGATCAAGATACTGAGTTCTGGTGGGACTGGTTGGTAGGAAGGGATGATTAGGGTGTAAGTTGGATTGGAGTGGGTTGTAGTTGATGCTTGTGGAATAGCATGGAAAATATATGCCATCTTCAAGCAAGTTACAGTCCTGGTGTCTGTGTGTAACAGCCAATTCTGGTAGTACATGTCTGATGTAAGGGTAGTAGGTACGGGTGATAGAAGTAGACTTTGGGTTGAGGGAAGGATATATTTAGTGATGTTGGAATAGATTGGATGTAAGGGTGGGTAGGTTATAGAAAATAAAGTTTGAGATGATGTGTTGGAGGTCTAATGGGGTATTAATTACTTGCTTTATTTCTACCTTACAGGGCATGACAATTGACGAATGCACTGTAGATGCAATATTTAGAGGTGTCATGGATTCTGAGCTCATTGCTAATCAGTTGTTCATAGCGGCAAAGTGTCAAGAGGACGCTATGGCTTTCAGTAACGGTGGTACCAGTAATGGTGTTCCAGGTACAATGCCACCTGGTACCACAATGATGAATGCTGAGAGTCCAACGAGGCATGGGAAGGAACCCTGCTCCTGCGACACGTACAAAGCCAAAAGGTAGCTTTATTCTTTATGTGGTAAAGGAGTGGTATGAGATATGAACTGAATGAAGACCTAACTGAAGAATGCATTGGTTGCAGGGAACTGTTTAGAGAGGAACTCCAAAAGGCGATGAAATTTCAGAACCTGTGGACCGAGTTAAGACAGCATATACGTGTTGCCTTCAACACTGCCCTCGAGGTTTCTCGCTCTCCAGATGTGTTTCAGTCCTCGCGCAAGTTGTCCTTGATAGACATGCACGAAACAGTTGTTCAGTAAGTGTTGAATACTCTTTGCACTACTTTGAATCTTAGGGTATTGTCAACAGTTCTAGTGTCCTTAAAACTTCAGCTTCTATTGCAGATTATGTAAAAGAGATCCTCATCAGCTATTCATGAGGTTAGTCAGTCAAGCGCAAGAATTTGTGGTAGAAGTAAAAGTTCGTCTATTAGCTCTTCTACATGATCGTAGTGTAAACAATTTAGCCGAAATTTTTCTCACAGGTTGGTATGACGTTGCTTTTCTCTGACGATTAAGGTGACGAATGATTATCGCGGTACGCGTGATATTTCGTTTCGTCGGGGGGAGACACTGAACTTATGCGAGATATCGTTTATTTATTGCGAACAGGCCTTTTGGACGATTACGATGCGTTGATAGCGACGGCTTCTGAGATTTCGAACTTGGTGAAGCCACTGAAGGAGCACCTGTGCAAGTTCAACTTGACATGGGATTGCTTTATTAAGAAATTATATCAGATATATATTTACAATGACCCTCTAGTACAGAATAATTTGCCGCCGTTTATCGGGCAGGTACGATATCGTTTTTATTCGAACGTTCAATTCTGCGGAAGCAGAAGGTCGGTGTCGTAGTTCATGTTCATTTCAAATGTATAGTTGAGAAAACTTCTGCCGCTGAAGGGATCGGAGTATCAGGGTCTGGTCCACAGGTATCTGGCATTCGACGACGAAATGACGAGGATCGGTGACCTGTGGCAGGAAACTGAGCCGTGGATGGACAAATACAAGTAAGTACATCCAATGAGACAGTCCGGTCTTTCCGCTCGCCTGAAATCAGATAGTTAGCGTTCGTTAAAAAGGAGTTGACGCAAAAATCGAGTTGTACGTACAATGCATATTCCAGTGCAGAACAGGCAGTTCGAATGACAAGGCTTAGGCAAATAAGGGAAGCTTGGGAGCTATTTACAGCTACACGGAAACTTATGGAGCAACGCATGTTAAACAAGGGATCCGATAGCGGAAGGTGAATAACTACACTGCACTTGGATATGTAAAAGTTGCCGTCTCGTAGTTTTGTACTGACGTGTTAGGTGATCTGTTATGTCGCCCTTCTTTTTATAGTGAGTTACAAGAAATCGATGGCCAATTGTCGGCACTCGTGGCTCAGGGTAAAAGTGATGCGTGCGGAAGTGATAGTAGGCCGCTTAGTCCAACTGCAGACTTTAACCTTGACTCCCTGACCATGCCCCCAAGTATAGAGATAGTTCAGATACTCTTAGACGATTGGAATAAGGCACAGCATCAGAAGCTGGCCGACATCGTTGGAGCATTGACTGCGACAGAGATGGACACCGATGGGCAGGAAGATCCCGATTCTTGCGACTATGCACGAGCGACGAATCACTTAGCACAGTTCGCTATTAGGTCGGTCAGGGGTCGGGGTGAGGGTGTTTCCGTGGAAAGTAGTACGTCAGAAGAAGAGAAAGGGTGTGAGTGTCACGTGTGCACTGGACCCTTGGCTTCTCCCGTGATCGGCAACGGTGACATTGGTAGTGCTGAACTGCCGACGATTAGGATAAATTCTCCCCCACCGATTGCCAATGGATTCACGGAAGACGTGCCGCATTGTCCAACGGACCAAGTAAAGAAAAAACCGGAAGCTTACGAATTCTTCGGTGAGCGAGACGAGGAATTCGAGACGGGGCTGCTCAATGCTGCAGTGGACGTTGAGCTACGAATATCTGAACCTCAACCTAGTTCCTGTGTTTATCAGCACCCAAAGGAGATTACGGAGAGGAAGAAAGAGGTCCTCGAGAATCCTCCGTGTCCGTGTGTGTTGAGCTCAAAACGGAATTGGGACTCTTGTCCTTGTTTAGCAAAGCCGGGCGTGGAAACTGTCGTAACGAATGGTCATTCGCAAACGACAACTCCGAGTCCACCTGCAGTTCTACCTAACCCTGAACCGGTAAAGCCTGTGGTGAAGTCTGGTTCCACGCAGTCTGCTCAAACTCAGACGAGGCATTCTACGACCCAGACACCCAACACAACCCATGGCCATGGAAACTATCAGGGCACTGGTCATTCTCACCTGCACCCACCACTTCCGGACTTGGTGAAGAATACTCACAGACCGCATTCACATAATAATCATGCGCCCCACGCTTGCCATAAACAAGCAAACGTGGAGCACATTAAACGTGTATCGTGCAATGATCTGAGTTCCGGAGATGGGGACTGTTCGGATTCTGCGAGTAGCCAAGAGGACTCTTGTTCCACGAGTAGTTCCGCGCAGAGAGACTCAAGTCGACACTGCGACTGTTGTTACTGCGAAGTCTTTGGGCACGGCGTACCGTCGGTCGCTCCCGTTAGTCGGAATTACAACGAGATGCGGGAACGACTACGGCAGTTGTTGACAAAGAAGAAAGCTAAAAAGTGTAAAGCCACTTGTAGCCCACCGAAGAGTCCTTCGGAACAGTCGCCACCTAATTTCAACCCTGAGACGAAGACGACCACCAACAATTCTGCGCCCCGATCTAACACTCCTGTTTCTACTCAGCTGATGACTCAGCGAGATCAACGAGCGGACTCGAGAGATTTGGAGGAACTGTTGGAATTTATAGAGGGCAATCAGAATGGGAAGAAAGATAACAAGAAGGCGGAGAAGAAGGCCAGGCAAAAGCAACGGAAGGTGAGTTTTCAGTTGAAAGTTAATGTTTTTTCATATTACGTTTGTAAGACACAGCTTGTTCGTTTGTAGCTCGAGGAGAAACTGAAGAAAGACAGACAGGAAGCAGAGAGGCAAAAACTAATAGAATTACAAAAGAAAACGCCGGAAGTGACGATCACTGTCGTTGACCCGCAGAAACCAGTCCCTCAGAGGCTACTACCGCAGTGCAATCTTCCGGAAGTTTCTATTTTACCCACGTCCCCGCCAGTAGTTTCCCCTAGCGTGAAGCAATTAATTAATAAGAAGAAGGATAAACACGAAGTGTGTAGCAATAGTAGTAGTACCAGTAGTAGTAGCTCTAATAGTAAGTCAAAGACTGCCCCGTCGGCAAACGTGAACGTTAAGAATAAAAGTATTATCTGCCCGGACAAATTGGACCGAAATCTGGTCAACGCTCAAACGACTAAAGTTAGTATAAAGAGTGACAAGATTGACAGCAAGAATCAAAGGACAACGACGACGACGTGTACAAAAAACAGTGCGGTCAATGCTGTGGAAAAGTCGCCGGCGATCGAGTTGACCGAGAAGAAATTGACGAAAAAAGAGCGGAAGAAGTTGAAGAAGGAGATGAAGAAGATTGAAGAGGCGAAGGCGAAGGAGCCGGAAAAGCCGGTGCAGACTGAGACTCAGCCTCAAATTGTGACGATTAAGAGAGTGATGGAGTCGAATAGTACTGAACCGACTGTGACGATTACCTTGAAAGGTCAGACGCCAGCCGAAGACAAGGTACTCTTCACTTTGGTGAATGGTCAGACGAAAGAAGTTCCGCCGCAAAAAGTGGAGCAGGAACAGAATCAAAGTGGAAACGGGAAGAAGAAGAAATCGAAGGTGAATAACAACAACAATAATAATAATAATTTGTTGCAGCAAGGACATAAATTGCAACAATCCAACGGGATAAAGCAACAAACACAGGTCAAAAGTAACGATAACAAGAATTTAAAGCAGCAAGGGAATAACGACAAGAATAAGAACAACAAGCAGGTCGAAGAGAAGAAAGTTCAACAGCAGAGCACTAGCGAAACGAAGAGTACAAAATCTAAAAAGGATAAGAGAAATACCGAGAACAAGGAGAACGTGTCTCAGCAACAGAATGCAGTGAACAAAGGTAAGAACCAGCAGCAAACCGTGAACAACAAAAAGCAAAGCAAGATGAGCACACCTCCGCAAACGCCGGTATCGCAGAAATCTCAGAATAATTCTACCACCAATGACACGAACGCCAAGAAGGCGAAGAGCCAGCAGCTGGATAAGAACAACCAGATGACTGTAAATAAAATGTCGAAGACCACTACCGCCAACAACGTAAACAAGTCTTCAAAGAATGAAAATCTTAAGATTCAGACGAAGCCTAACCAGACTTTGCCTAAACAGAGGCCGCCTTCAGACATGCAAAATGTCAGCAGCGAACGTGTCAACTCACCGCTAAGTAGCCAGTTTAAGGACATCGGCGCAAATTCGAAGATCAACATCGAGAATCTCATACTACCGCCAGGAATTACCATAACGAAAGTTGACGCTCCTGCAAAGCCTTTGCCAATTAGATCAGCACCGATGCCGAAACCTGTGAATCCTCCGAAGCAGACGACGATCATTGCTGCACCAATGAGCGGCGTTCAGTCAAGTTATGCCAGTCCACAGGCCGGTGGCAACGTCATTGTGGTGGATACGGGCAAGTTGAAGCAGGATCTCTTACCAAAAGCAACTGAAAAAGGTAAATTTGTGGTACCACACTTTTGTGCTTTAGTGTTACTTTCATCGATGTGCCAAATCTGCTATCCCACCATACCCTACGTTTACAGATATCTCCAAAGACGCCCAACAGCCTGCACCGACCGGCAGCAGTAAAAAGAAGAAGAAGAAGAACAAGAACGCCGCAAATGCTGCCAACCACGTCTCGCATGCCAATTCTCTTCAGAACAACGATCCCAGCGTCAGCCACGCAGACGAACCCGCGCGAATTCTTCACAATCCTGGCACTAATATGGTGACCATACGCAACCCTGCTTTCGGACCTATGAAAGTTCCACCTACCCAACAGGCGGCCATAATAAAAGTCTCAGAGAACGGAATGGTCACCATCAGGAGTCCTGCTCTTCAGCAGGCAATCAACGCTGGTCTCACCGCTCCTCCGAAGCCTGATTACATCGTGAAAGGAGACCTTTCCTCCAATAGGACAACCCTCGACTCCATGAATGCGAGCATAAAGCACACCAACGGTATTATTCCCTCTAGCCTCGCGGAATTGCGCAGTCGACTGGGGCCAGACTGTTCAGCATTGACGGGTCTTGCGAACATACAAATCAGCAAGGTAACGAGCGGTCAGCCGATACCGGAAAACGGCATCAACCTGAAGGGCACCAGCGTCACACTGACGAAGGTGAGAAGCGAGCCGAGTATGGACGACGTGCAGCAGGCAAAATCTGCCGTTCGGGAGGCGATTAACGCCTCGATAGCTGCCACGACCAGCGGCAAGAGCAAGAAAAAGAAGAAACGTGGAAACGGCACGAGGCAGTGCGGCGATGACTGGAACCTCGTTGGTGAGAAACAACAATAATCAGACTTTAACATGTAAATTTGCTTCTTTCGTTTTTTTTCCGTTTCTCCTTTAACACACTCACACACCGTCTGCGGCTTAGTACACTTGTTGCTCCCTCCCGTCTGTAGATGCTTTTTCAGTGAAAGTCAGAAAGGTGTACGTTCTCTCGCGCGATCGTTCGCTCTTTCTTTTTGAAATTTTTGTTCTTTCTGTCCCTTTTTAAGAATGACGTCTCGTGTCGCTGGGCACGGTGGGCTTGTCGCACTGCTTTTTCTGACGACGGCTTTTCTTTTTCGTTCTCGTCCCGTCAGGAGAGGGCTCTGTACCGTGTTAGGACGATGTCTCGGCTAGGTCAAATGATTTTTCGAATACCGGACACGAATAACCCTCGAAGACGTTCTCGAAATCGGCCTTCCACGAATTTCTTGGGGATTGTCCGGCAGACACTCTGTGGCCAGTGAGCACTACCTTTTTCTTTATTTTTTTCTTTTCGCATTTCTCGAACAATCAATCAGACAATCACACTCCACCACTCTCATTCTCACGGAGGTGCACCACCTTTTTTTTTCAAACACTCTTTTCGTTACGACATAGTAGTAGTCCGTAGGTCTCATCGTCAGTCATTAGGGAGAGATCGTTGAGTTTCTTGTTTTATCCCTCGCCCAATCTCTATTTCACGTGAGCGTGCTAAAACAACAGTTGGCATGGCAATAGACAACCGTACGCATTAACTCTAAGTAAGCGCCAGAGTTAGAACACAAACGTACAGCTCCGGCGGAGAGAGAATAGACGCGGATGAACTAGGAGAACATGAGACTGTAGAAGACCACCTATGATCGACTCTCACATCTCACACGCTTGGTTCGTTGACCCGCGACCCACGAACTCACAATCAGACTAGACTCTCGTTTTATCGATAAGAACAAGAATTGTCTTTGTACAGGTGCTACGAAGTTCTCGTACATGGCACACGATATTTTTTAAATCTGCTAACGTTAAATAAAATTTACTGTTTCTCAAAGCTATGAACTCTTTTCCCCTCGTCGGAAATCACTCATGTTTCCTCAGAAACGAAAACGTTGTTCAAACATGGATGTACGGCATCGGATAGATAACAAACGATCACACGTTTGTCTTTTACCTGTGTTTAAGCAATCTTTGGGAAAACAAATCAAACGCGCAGCAGATATGTGTCACTCTCCCCAAAAATTACCAGTTCCCCCGCCCCCACCCCCCAACCCCCCAAAAAGTAAGACGAATTTTCACCCATCCCGGAGTATTCAGAGCACATCTTTTGCAGAAAGCGTATTCACGCCCAAAGATATAGACCTCGAGGACGGGGAGATGGACGATGCTGAGCGAGAATTGGAGGCTTTCAAGAGGTTCTGCCTGCAGTCGGTCCCGCCCCCACGGAAGGAGAAGGTCAATCTCAACATCAAGGACATCGTCCTGAAGAAAAAGTCGTCGTCCTCGTCGCCGTCGGCGGCGACGGCCGTAATCGCGGCCAACTGATTTCTTAATTAACTTATGACCGAAGACGCGTAAGACGTAGGGTATCAGCCCAATTTACGAATACTGCCACGACGGATGGGCGGCTTGAGAACACAGGAACCGTACGGACGAATCCACGAACTTGCCTCATTCTCGGGGCCGAACGACGATTGCTAGGAATCAGGATTAGTAGACCGAGAATGAGGCGTTTTCGTTGCAAAACGACAAGAAACACACGCGCATATACGACAGAACCCGCATGCGCGCATATACGGCGTAGGAGTGATCAGTCTGTGGCTTGGTCGTCTTTGTCGTCGTCGTTGTTGGTTGTTTGTTGTCAGCGCCGTCGCCGTCATCTTGTCATCGTTCATGGTCATCGTCGTTGTCGTTCTCTTCGTATTTTTAACAGTAGACGAGTGTAACACGATAGAGAGCGTATAATGGGAACGGGAAAGCGACAGTGTCGAGAGTGACGAAGCGGTGGACGAGAGATAATACAATAATAATAATGACGCGTAACGACAGAAATCGGATTTACATACCACCCGCAAAAGTCGGGCGGATTTTGACACGTGGCATTTTCTCAAGTACGATGATGAGCCGTAGGTATATATATACATATATATATATAAATATAAATATAAAATGTATGTATGTATGTAATATCGTTAATAAGTATAGTAGGAACGAATTTTTCCATTGAGGCTGCGAATGCGGTCGGCGGCTCGATACGGGTGGAAGAGGTTTTCTTACCTTTGTGCACCATTGTACCGAGACAGTATGAGAGTGTGATCAAGCGAGAGTGCGAGAATGCCGAGTGAACGTGAGGGAGAGATAGAGGGAGAAAAAGAGAGGTGTGACTTCTTTTGATATCTGCTCTTGCCATATCGCGCGACGATATTATAAAATTCGAAACATTGTAAATGTTGCAACATTTTGGTGTGTCATGCCGCCGGGCTCATAGCCGCACGCTGTCAATGTGCAGTTTCTCGCCCCGATCACGGTGAGAATCGACGATTCGAATATGCCTGACACACACACAATAAAGAAACACGTCGATGTACTCGCGCGTGCAAGTTCACTGACACAGGACACATGCGACACCTTTTTTCTTCTTTTTTTTTTTCAATAAAAGCAGATGCGCATTTTTACCTAAACGTTCGTCTCTCTCCCATTCCGAAATCTCTCATGTTTTACCACCTTTTTCTCGACTACTCAGGCGTAATTGTAGAGATCTTTATTATACAGCTATACAATATCAATATCTTGAGAATCATCCAAAGGGACTCCAACTCCGTATAGTGCGCTCACACCTAAACAACAAAACAAGAAATGACAATCTCCATCTTCCCATCGTCCGTACAACATAAGTACACCCTCGCATTTTGATCGCACACTGTGCACGATTGATGCGCGCTACAGATAAACCCAGGGAGCCTACTATGAAGCAAAAATCCGTACACAGTATAACGTGCGTGACACGCCGCCGGCATTGCGTACGACGTACACAACGGAGATAAAAAAAGAAAAAGAAGAAAAAAAAACAGAAAAAACATCTGATTACCAAGGAGCGGGTAAGATAACCGGGCGCTTCTCGTCTCGTTATACTTAACAGATCGGACGTTCGCATGCGCGACACGCAGTCTCCTGAACGCGACGTGCACGTTCGTCACGTTCGCAGTGAGCGAAAGAGAAGAACAGATAGGCACAGTGGAAGGACCGTAGGGGGGAGAGAGAGGAGTGATTTTATGCGATCTTTCCGTCGCGCAGCGGCACGTCTGAAAATACAGTAGCCAACGGCAGGGTGAGCGACCGCGCACTCGCGGTTCCCACCTCGCGTTCAATTCAACTTACGTTGAATCTCGAATCTCGCGTCTCGCTGTGTGGTCGGTAGCCACTCGACACCGTCGAAGCGTATCGCGATAAATCACGGCATTACGAGACAATGCCGCACGTCCACTTAATTTATCGCCGGGCCAGGGCGACAAAAGAGGCTCGCGGCAGATTAGCCGCGAATTAAGCGTCGCCGTGCGTCTATGCGCGCGTATCAAAAAGCTGTGGAGCTTAGGGGGTGTGGAGGAAGAGAAGGACGGGCTAGATGGGATGCTGATGGATGAGACGGTCGTTTGGGACGTTGAGCATGGATCGTGACGATGTTCGTGTTTAGGCGGAGTGAGAACAGTGTTGGGGATGGGGTCGGCAGGATGAGGCAAGCTGCGAAATGCGAAATTTGTTCGAAGGTCTTGGAGCGGTCGCGTGAAATATGGATTTCGGAGAAATCGCGTTGGAGCACGAAGGAAACTAATTTGATCGGTTTCCGAACCTGTACCTTCGGTGGGATCATTTACGGAGGTGTCCAACGGCAGATAGATGATTGGTATTCAAAGCGGGATCGGTCGCATCATCTGACATCTTGTCGAATAGCGAGGCGCCGTATTGGCGACGCGATTCCTATGCCAGGCACCGTTGCAGCCCCGCATGCATTATTCCAGGCTAGCTGACGCTCCTCGGCGAGAAATCAAATTAAACCGAGGCGAATCGTCGCCTCGCTCGCTTCCGCTCTGCAACAGAGCGAGCGAAACACAGGCGCGATAAGAGGGAACAATGTTTTAAGGACGAGGATGGCACGGCACGCGCTAATAAATCAAAATAATAAATGCGTGATTTCATCTGCTACTAGCTGATACATTATAAGACACTTACATGCATTAGCGGTTCCTGTGCGCAAGAAGAACAGGAGCTAATTTTCATATCATCGTCACATCGACGCCGACGCACACCGAATCCTTTTTACACTTTTCATACACACATCGATACGCCAAGCTCATGCCCTTTTACATCGGAAACTAAGAATCCAATTGGCGCATATTCTCGAATACGGTTAAGGGATGAAATTACAGAATAGCGTCCTAAATTATAGCGCGAAATACATATACAGGCCCAGCGATCCGACGCAACATTAGAAGATAGCCAAGTAGAAGGATACGTGCTGCCGGATAAGACAGTATTTAGTCTACCATGACGGAGGCTAAGTCAAAATAGAGCAAGCGCGAGAAGATAGCGGACAATTACCATCGCGCACATAGCAGTTGCCGATAATGGCATGCCGTCCAAAAAGACAAACCCACTCCTACTCGTCTGGACTTGACCGTATGATAATCGCCCCAGCACGTTGAGATTTCGCGAGAGCGAACGAGAGAGAGAGAGAGAGAAAGAGAGACAGAGTAAAGTAGGGACGATATTACATTGCGCCAGCCGACGGTTCACGGTCACGATTACAATGCGCATTATTAGCGAATACGGTTTCACGCTTCGCCGACTTAGAGCCTGGGCATCGGCAAATTCCTTATCTCTCCAGTCTTCTCCTCCTCCTCTCGTTCGGCGAACGTTGTCCGTCCGGGCTGACATTAATTGTGCCCATCTTAATCTTTCCCGCGATCCATCACGGCCCGCCACCCCGTGCAATTCGCCTAACTCTCGTTAACCAGCACGCTCGGAACATTTTTACACAAAAGAGACAGACCCACTTGGTGCGGCCCCCGGATTCGAAGCGACGCGATCCGAATTTCATGCTCATTCGCCGTAGTCGAGTGAATTTCACGGCCTCCGCACGTGACCTCCTTTATTTCCTTTTTCTGCTAAATGCAGGCCGTGGATCTCGCGTGTTTCATTATACGAGAATCGGCGTTTCACGGAAGACGATTTATCGCGCGTCGCGATCGATCAGCATTGCCGTCTCATGCCGCGAATCCTTCCCTACCACACATTCTATCCCGCGTAATTTCTCTCACTTACACATCTCGTTTTCTTTCAGAAGGTCCGCGGGCGACGCAAAAATGTCGACCATCTGCCTGAGTGCCGATGCCTGCGGAAGAGTCTCACGAAGCGTGTCGTCCCATGGGCGAGCTGAAGAAGCGTTGCTGAACTTACTTGAGAGACGGAAAAATGTCCCTGTTCTCTCTTTGAATCGCAGTGCCGCATGCCGCTCGAGGTGGCAGAGTGGACGCACCTGCGCGCTTCATTTTATGGTCCCGCGAGTCCTGTTCAAAGCTTTCGCTAAGGACGTCCTGTCCGCTGTGACACTTCCATTGAACGAAACGCCGCGCCAAAAGTGCACACTGCAACCAGAGTTGCTTTGATGGTATTTAAAAACGAAACCTTCCTCAAGGGGTGTTTAAGATTTCTTAACAAACTCATTTTTAATTGAACTTTGAAATAAATGTAAGTATATAGAAAGGATTGACACTGAAAGTTCGGAGAGATTCGGAATATGCGAGAGAGCGAGCGACTATAATCGCGCGTCGTATGTGAATGGTATTTTATGGAGAGCGATTATAGTCGCCCGTTATAGCGAAATTTATTAGTTTTCCCTAAAAAGAGAACACTCCCGCGTGGCCCCGACCGACAGGAAAGTGTCCCGTAATTGCGTCGCTGGCCTTCTCTGCGTGCTTTTATTAATACTAATTAAAGAGCGGCGTCGCACGCACGCGGACAGAGGGACGCGCGCAAGCGTTATCGTCGACTGGTAGCGATCAAATCCTTTTGTTGATTCCGATAAATGTCGTCAAGCGGTAGCCCTAATGAGCTGATTTTCACATAGCGCCGTGTTTTGCGGGTAAATGGTAATGACGATAACGATGATTTCCCTTTATGAGGAAATCGGCGAAGGAATGATCACACCGAAGAAAACACTACCTGAAACTATTTCAATTTTTCGCTATTTCAAAAATTCCGCTAAAACATCCGCTTTCAACCGCTGAGAAGGCTAATACATTCGCCTAATTTACAGTTAAAATTTCATTATCCCTAATTCATTCCAATCCGATCCTACGATCGTCTTTCTTCATCTCCCTTGTTCGCAGCAACACTCCTCCACGCTCTCGGCGCGTTCGTTAGCGCGGACAATTGACATTGAGAGTTCGCCGCCCTATTCCCTGAACTATTATCGCAGCTATGACGCGAATTATTTTCGTGCGCCTAATGGCCCGTCACCTGCCATTTTCATAGCGCGCGGGACAAGGAGAACGAGCGACACGGTTCTTCGCGGAACGTGCGGGAATAGGCACACTCGCGGCAGTGGTGCTGTTGTGCGAGTATACTGCCGGAGCGAGCGGAGTCAAAGGCGAAGAGGACGAACCTGCTGACGACTCGCAGTATCACTATATCAGGCGAGATCAAACGGGCCAGATTTGTGTGCCCATTGGCATCTACGACGGGGGAGGAGTGTCGGGAATGAGAAAGAGACGGCGGGACGGAGGATATTATTCGAGGAATGATCCACTGGCACGCCTGCGATACACCGCGCGTCTTTGAACAACGCCGGACGACTGACGACGCGGAATCCGCGGCGAGAAAAATCATATTTCCTATAATAACAAGATCCGCCACGCGGTGGGTATTATAAAAAGCGTCGCGTAATCGTCGGCCTGCGAGAGGTTGCCGTGGTCGTGGCGATTTATTTTTGGCGCCGCGACGCGGCGAATCGTAAAGTATTCGAGAGCGTAACGAGAGTCGGTGCGTGAGAAAAATATGGCGCATCGCGGGACATGATTTTTGCGCGTCGGAATGTTGCGCGTGTATTTTGAGGACTTCGGATGACATCGGAGAAGGGTGCGGGTGGAGGGTGCTTCTTGGAATTATGGTTTCATCCTCACGTAATGGTTGAGATGGATGTTCGGTAAGATGAGTGTGATGGATGAAAGTGGACCGTTTTGTGCGCGAACGGATTGAAGGAGAGACGCGCGTTGATCAGTGCTTGAATCATTGGAACGAGGCAGAAGTGCGTAGAGAGAGTCGTAATTAAAGCGTGCTCGGCGGAAGGACAATTAACGAGTTCATTTAACCTGAGCACGCGCCTTCTGCCTGGCTTCCATTGGGAATTCCACGCTCTCCGGAAACTCCGGGAATCTTGCAACTTCTCGGCGAAACGGAACGATAGATGCGCGCCGACTTTATCTCCGAGCTCGATTTTCGTTCGGCATTCCACGCGTTATGCAAGTCCGCGGTAAGATCTTGTAGAAATTGGACAAATTCAAAATTTCATGAAGCGTTTCTGACAGTTATCCGAAACATCTTTGAACGTTCCATGTAGAAAGTTAAATCATTATAACGATATATGTACCAAGTATCAACCACTGGAAAACGTAGATGTAGGTCGGACATTTCATACATGAGATTGTGGAGCGTCGAGTCTAGCTTCGAATCCGGGAAACGTGGAAACTTTCGAATCGATCGATTATTCACCCGACGACGTGAATTCTTCTGGGACAATCTGTCCGTTTCCGAGGAAGAGAAAGGAGTTGACGGGATCAATTGAGAAAGAAAAGCGTCCGCAAATCCGCGCGTGAAAGTCGCAGGAATGAAAATGCGCCGCGAGGAAGTCGATTAAGTGTCGATGCAACGAGCCGATTCAGTTTTTTGCCATTTTGCCCGCATTATTGGCGATCGCGAATCTAGTTGCGCGGAAACGGAGCGTTATTATGAGGCAGTTGAAAGGGATTTTAATTGGAACGGCGGTAGATTAACGGGGAAAATTACGATCGACGCGAGAGAGCTTTAATTGGGCCGATGTTTCTTTTATCGTCAAGACGTGTCTGCCAATGGGAAGCGTTCACTGAGTTCCGTAAAAGTTAAAAATAAATCGTACATTCGAAGTATATAATTTGAGGTAAAAAAAAAAGATATATAACTCAATGATGTACAATACATTTGTTTCCTGGGGGAGACACCAGAACGTAATATTATAACAAATCAAATTTAATAGAACTCTGACACTTTATCCTGCGATATTCACATTTCTTGTCGAAGAAGTATCGCGTTAAACGAGAAGTGACGTACATAAAGAGAGTGCGAAAGTACCAAGGACACTTGGCGGAGAAAAAATGAATCCTGACGGTCACGGGCGATGGATAGTCAAGGAGAAGAAGGGCACGAGCGACGAGTTTGACGACGACAGACGAGACGACACGTGTGCGACTCGGAACGACCCTCCGACAGTGTTCGGAGGGAAAAAAGGGCGCACGGCAAAAAGGGAACAAGAGTGCAGTGGGAGAGAGAGACGAAAAGAGAACAGAGGAATGGCAGAGAATCGACTTCCTCGAGAGGACGAACAACCGGAATCCGCCTCTTTAACGGAATCTCAAGAAGGGAAAAACAATCTGCCCGAGATCCTCGAGATCTTCTCGAAACGTCGAAACTCTCGAAAAGTCGTTACCGGTGATGAACGATTTTCGGATTTTCGCTCTCTCCGGGGTCAAAGTGCATTCTCAAGAGTCGAGGCGTATTCTGGAGAAGCAGAGTGCATTCTCACGTTCGCCAATACAAAAAGGAAATTCGAGCTCAAGATTCCTTAACCGCCGATCGCAGCTTACATTTCCAAAACAACATCCATTTTCATTATTCCCTATTACAATCCGAAAAATCACCAATATCGACATCGCTGTTGTACACGCGTCCGCAAGTTCCGCCGACGAAGACAATTACGAGGTTCAGTTCGTTCCGAAGTTCCGTACAAATTGCGAAGTCCGAGGCACTAGAATGATTGAAGCACACGAAGCTCCAGGCTCCAGCACATCAGACCCCGGCGCGCATGAAACTCAACGGTCATTCGACTCGCTCAGGGCAATGAAACGCGCTCTTTGCAGCTTCTGCCCGCATCGCTCATTATATCCCGCTGACAAGGCTCATCTCGGATCGTTAGGCGGATTTTCAGGTTGCATTCTCGAACGCGCGCGCGCGCGCACTCTCATTAGCGACGTTTGTCAGTCACCTCCGCCGTGGGCCTCCTTTTCCGAAACGCCTCGTCTTGCTTCATTTTCCCGGGGACTATTCTCGTTTCCCTCATTATCTCGCCCGCGGCCTGTGTTCCGGGCGCAAAAGAAGCAGCCCGCCGAGGCCAGCAATGAGAGAAAGGGAAAGCGAGGCGCGCGAGGGAGAATGGCCGCGCGTACTTATGCGGAAAACGTTTATTTGCACGACTCGATGCCACGGCTCGCCGCTACAATGAGCATTTGCACGTGAAAGAACGCGTCCCCCGACCGCGTATTAGGCGGACTCGAAATAGTGGCGACCGGTCCTTTCGGTAGACGTCCGACAGAAGTATACTTGAGATGCTAATGCATGCGGAACTATTATCGAACTATTTTGTGCTTCTCCGAACGTCGTTTCGAACCATTTCGAGAGGACCGAACGAGCGAGTGGGACGAGACGAAGAGTCGGGGCACGGAATCAAAGGGCGCGCCGTGCGTTTCGAGAACGTCAGAACTGAGGCGCGTGAAATTATTTTGACACCCCGATCGCGAGCGGGAGGTGGTCATGTCGGTGTTCAGTGGAATTGGCCGGTGTTTTGGAAGAACGGGGGTAGAGAAACAAACGTCGCGCGGAGAAAGTCGACGCTTGCTCGGGCCCTTCCCAGAATTCGGCGCGCGCGGGCTAAATTGAAAGCTGAAGGGCAGACGCGGGCGCGAGGGATCCTCAAACGCCGTAGACAAACCGTCTAGTGTCGCGACTCGAGACATTAACGCCGTTTCCTCTTCGCGAGATTGCAAAGTGGGACGGTGGAAGTAAGAAGATCGCTTTGGGATGTCGTATATCATATTTTTATATTTGGGACCCCGGCCTCTGCCGCGTCACGCACGTTTCTTTCGCTCGATATGGGCCGAGTGTGCACATACAATTTGTTCGTTTTGCAACCGGCAAGGATCGTGTATCGCGGAAAAGTGGAAATCCTGCGAATTAATTAAGGCCGCGGGCGAAGAACAAGCGAGCTATTTAAGAAGCACACGCTCGCCAGTCCGTAGGAAAACATAGCCGGCAACAAAAGTGACGCGCGCGAATGCGCGGAACGTCCACGTGGGTGTCACGAAATCTGCCCTCGTTATTTTCACAGTCGTCTCATTATAGACCTAAGCCGTTCGCTCGAGGACCGCAGGTGCACGGCTCGTGCTAGAAAGAAAAAGCTCCAGAAAACGATCAGCACAAAAGTGGAGCCTTAGGTTCTTCGCGCACTTTTACACATTTCTATCGTCGGTCGCTATACACGTATACGCAATAAGAGAAAGAAAGCATATATTTAAAACGTGCGTATCGGACAATCGCGTCCAACGATAAACATTTTCTTATAATCTAGTTCAGTTCTATTCACGTCGACGTTTTTGTAGGTTGTCCACAGTGACGCGGAAAAATTTGAAGTGTACGCCGGGCTTAAGATGAGGGTGCTGCCACGTGCACGCTGATTTACACGGGCATGAATTTAGACCGCAGACCTGCCCCCTGTTTATAGTTTAATGCCGTGCGTGACCGCTGTCACGCTAAATTTCCGCAACGAATAATGCCACTTTTTTCTTTCTTCGTCACGCATTCTTAAGTTGGGAGCGTGACGAAAAAGTGCACGCGAGCCAAAAACCGAGAACGTCGAAACGAAAGGGGTAGGTTGTTGGCACCCGACACGTAACGTACGCGTAATCCGAACATCAAACCAAAGAGGAGAATGATTTTAAAAAAATTCATAGCGGCGCGTGACAATTCGAGTGTATCTCTCGGTTCGTTCTATTCTCGAGTGTCTCGCCTCTGAAAATAACTAATCGCGAGCCACCACCATACGATCGCGTCAATCACAGTCGGTGGCCCCCTCGATAGATCTCCGCACCCACATGACGGGAACCAATGAAACGTAAATGGATTTTTATCCGCCACCTCAATCGCCCATTGTGATTCTGACTCATGCGACATTGCCGCTGGCACGGTGAACCTTCGAGTGTCACAAATTTCGTCGCATATCACTGCGACACACCGATCTCGATGCGAGGAGAATGGCGTGCTGCGAACTCGTAAATGCGGTCGGCAGAGTAAAGAATAATCGCGGAAGTCGAGGGAGCGCAGCGTGACTTAGGCAACTGCCATAAGGAAGTTGTGACAATGTGTCACGAGGATGGAGTATCGCTGCGGCGGAATTAGCGATAACGAGATGCAGTGAAAAATATTGCATCGCGTCATTAGCGGACTGGCGTGCCAAGTAACACTCAAACGTTTCATTACAAGACTCTCTTGCATGGCGCAAATGTCTGAACTAGCCGTACGCCTTTTATTTCCGTCTAATAAACAGTAGTATTGTTCTCATATATTCAACTGCAAAATTTGCGACAGTTGACGAACTATGGCAAGAAGCATTAAAAAGTGTTGACGCTATTGCTCTTATCCTTACCCAATTCTTCATGCGTCAATCAAGCAACGTCTACTGTCTCAAAGTTCATCCGCTATGACGCTGAAAAAGGTCTTGTTGAACGGCGGGTGACCAATGGATTCGAGGATTGAAAACAACGAACGCACATGTCCGGCAGTCGTGTCATCGTCGGCAGTCAGTTGAAGCCCTTATTGCCGCCATTAGCTCTTAATGCCGCCGGCAGACGTACCTACCGATCTCGGCAGCAATTCCCAGAGTCTTAGCTTCCACGAACACGACTTCTCGTTAGGAGGCAAACGATATCGTATAGCACTGTAGATCTGACCGATTAACTGACTGCGAGTCCTGGCCAGAAACGCGTCTTATCGGATCGTCGAGGACAATGGACAGCCGGACTGGTGTAATTCCGTCGATCAGATTTTCCGAGTACCGAAATATACAACGAGATCGTTCCTCACAGTGCGGATCCGTGTGAGTGCGCGCTCGTACGAAACGAACGATTTCGTAGGCACGAATCATCCTGCCGAGATGTTCACAGCTTGACATGTTGCGTACAGTGTGCTCGGAGTAGTTGCGCGCTGGGAATTAATTAATCCAACATATCCTTATCGCGTCTCCTGACACGGGGAACATACGCCATTTTACCCTAGAGACCGTTCCCACTCGTGGGAGACACGTATGTACGTTATCTGCCATCTGCAACTTACTGCTTGGACGGTGTCACTCTCACGCGGACAAGTACACCCTTCTCGTTTTCTGCAGCTCCACCGTTTTATGCTCGTTTTACATTTCTTGACCGAGATTGTGGGTGCCTGCGACTTTATAGGCGTCGCTCGACGCGTCTACTTTGCAGCGTTTCCATTTGAGAGGCGTATAATATCTGAGATTGACGTAGTACGTATTAACCTTGCAAATTATGACGTCTTTAAAATACTTAATGTATAGCAGAGGAAATATATATATTTTTTTAAATGTGTTATATGTGTTATAATGTTTGCATCTAGCCTGTCGACGAGCATGCTCCAACATCGTGCCCGCGTCCAGACTGCACACAATGCACGCTGGAAGCACGTTATTTCCGTTCGCGAATCGTCGATTCGCCGAAGAATTTCCAAGCGCGAACTGAGCCGCGGACGCCGCTGACCCGAATTCCCAGACTCGCGACAATAATAATCTGTCGATTTCATGTGCCGGACGATCTCGTCGCCCTGGCAAGAGGCACTGAACCGTCGGCTTTATTGCCGCTGCACGCTCGGCACAAATCTCTAAACCCTCGCGGATTGCGTTCACCACTTTACAATATAATTACTACCTTACGGTCAATTTTGCTATCAACGTACATAATTTAATTTCTAACACCCCAACCTGATAAAAAACCTAAAACAACAACAGCTTCTAATATCCACCCCCATTAATCCGAAACATCAAAAGTGCACCACTTTACAACATAATCCGTACTCCACACAAAAATTTCGCATACTCTTTCTACGAAGCAAGTAAATCTGCAATAATATCATCGTCTCAAGAACTCTCAAGATATTTCCGTATTCAACCAGGATCTTAACATCGTCCGCGCCGAGTACGATAGAACCATCAAGAACCAGAAGCGTGCTCGCGCGCGACAAGGAGAGGCCGAAAGAACAACAGCGACTAATGTGCGGCCACCTTAATCCGAAATAGACGAAACGGTGCGCGACCGCGTCTCTGTCTCCGTTTCGCTCCTCCCTTTGCCTCGTCCAGCCGCAGTCCGCGAACGTCTCTAAATGCGGTGTGGAAGTTCGTCGTGTGTGTCATCGTCTGGCCACGCCGCACGCCCTCGCCGTTACAACAAACGCAGCGTGCGCGTAACAAACGGAGGAAGGCCCGGGTGCTCGCGCGGCCGCGCTACAAATCTCGCCCGGCAGGCACAAAAGACGCAACAAGCTTGGCGCACCGGTCCGACCGACAGGCAGGCAGGCAGGCACGATGGGGAAGGAGTCCAAGTCGGGTTCAGGCACTCGTGACCGACGAGGGAAATGGACCCTTCAAGAGAGGTATCGCTTGCACGTGGTTCTGGACTCTGGGTTAGTGAGATATATTCGTGCTCGATCTAACGTCTGACTTATAGCGGCAGCCACTTATTCGCGGACGTTGCTCGCGTTTTTGTTCTCCGTTTTGCGAGGCGCGATGCATTTAGACGGACACCTGGACGACGTTGAGGAGGATGATCGATGGCAGGAGTCGCGTACCGATCTGTACTGTATGCATATATCAATGATGTACTCCCCGATTCTCGCGCTCCGCGAGAGTATGAACCGCGAGTGAGGTAGTTCTTTCTTGACGAAAGCGTGCCCTGCGTTTTACCTCCAGCAACTACACTTTCGATGCATTTTTCCCCTCGCCAATCAACGGGTAGAACGTCGTGCGCGGAGTCGAGACTCGGTGCGCGGCGGGGTAAGTGAAGGCGTCGTGCACTGGGAAGGCACGTTGTTAGCCCGGAGTCGTTTGCGATCTCTCAGGATGCATACGAGCGTGAGGCCAGGCGAGCGCACCCTGTTTCTTCGTTTTCCTGTCTACATAGCTGCGGGTCTCTTCCGCGCACGTTTCTCGGGAGCAGAGATGAACTCACCTAAGTTTCGCACGGGTTGCGCTTCGCGGCCTCGAAGCGTGGAGCAGATGTTGCGCCAAAAATGCTTAACCACGCACACGCCCTGCACCCTCCCATTCTCTCCCGCGCTCCCTCGCTCTTGCCTCGTCTCGTCTCCCTCTCGTCGATTCCCCGTCAGCTCGGCTCACACTCCCGTACGGACGACGATACGCAAATAGATTCAACCGGAGGAGACGTCCAACTGTCTGGTGCACTTGCAAAAATAGGATTGTGTCCCGTCCGCCGCTCGTCGCGCGTTACGTGTCGACGTCTCTGGCCAGATCGATTTTCGCGGGGAGCACGTCGAAGGATCGATGGAGACGTGGCCGTCGTCGGGTCGATCGAGACTGTGATCGAGGAAGGAGCGGTCCGTTGCCAGCGCCGCAGAAACCACTGACGCCGGGTGTCCATGCTAAATTATTATCACCGCGCACTTTGTATCTGCCTCACGTCGTTCCGTCGGGCGCAATTTGAGCGATTAAAAAGTCACACGAGTCCGTCCCTTCGTCCCGCCGTCCGCTCTCTGTTCTATGCTTATTCTACTCTTCGCTTCCTTCTCCGAGGGCTGTACTTACGCCTCTCCCTGCCGCGCCGCGCGCACGTCCGCGAGATGAGAGCGCGAAATGCCTCCTGGCGCGGAGTAGGTATGCAAATCGCGGCGAGCGAATTTAAATAATTCAATGTTGATACGAGCACTCAATTCAGGACGTCGTGAATAATTTTCCGCCGGCCGGACGGATCGCCGAGCCTCGCGCGATCTTTCTCGCTTTCTCCGTCTTTCTGCCCGCCTCGCCGCTCTGCCCTCCTCCTTTTTTCTTCCCGCTCGCCCGAGTTGTTGCTCTTTAATAGCGGCATTCGGCGACACGACGTGCGAAGTGCCGGCTATTTGTACGGGAAAATAGTTTAATGCCTCGGAGATCGCTATACCGAAGGCAATTCAATTTGCAACGGGAATCGTTGCACGGCTAACAAATTTAGCACCCCAGCAAACACGCTTCGGCCATTACGTTAACAAGTCGCAGAAAGTAAAGATGCCTTGGCACGAATGATACGATCAGAACGGATATCATTCCCAAACCACTTATCACACACCAAAAAAAAAAAAAAAAAAAAAAAAAAAATGCTTAAGTTGAAAATAATTACCAAATAAATTTGTAATAATATCTTAATAAAAATTCCGAAAATTGTCAATCAGTCGTGCAGGCTCGAAGTAGAACTTCGCGAGACCTCTGAGATCGCAGTCAGAATCCGTGGAGTCGAGGACAAGTAACGAGGCCGCGCAATAAATGCCACCGGCGCGTCGAAGGGCCCGTCTCGTTTACAAGCTGAAGGCAAACACAGACGACAAAAAAGCACGGTGCCCCATGCTCGTAAAGAGTGCCCCCCTCCGATGCATCTGCCGCGATGCCTCGGCGCATGAGGCGCAACGACGCATAGGGAAAAACTCGCGAGAGCGCAAAGAGATCGCGCGCCGCGATTTATCGATACCTACTCACTCCGCTTCGAGCCACGCTTTTTGCTTACGCGGCTCGACGCACGGCCGAGTCGACAATGTTCGTTAGGGACTTACACGGTACTCCGATCCTCTTAACTGCCTACTTTCTTGCGTATAAGTTCGCCTGGGTAGCTCTCCACGGAGCAACACATTCTGCGTCCTACCCTCACAGTTTTCCAAAGTATAAATGGTATTCTTTCGACGTCCCTGCTGATTAACGTAAATTACGACGCGGCGACTTGCATCGCCTATCGACTCGCTGCTCGAGCGTGCGCGAAAAAACGTCGAGCGGACTCCTTGCGCATCGGGGACGGATTCGTAGTGGATGGGCAAGGATAATTGAAAATGCATGCCGGACGATTGCGATATGCAGATGAGCGGTGCTAATTAAGAGTGGTAAGTGTATAAGGAAACTTGTCATAAGTAAGACGGGTGCGCGGTGCGAGAAGCGAACTGACGCGAAGTTTCGAGATTGCATCGTGTGGCTCGCTCGGGAAGGTGACTTCCAGGCAGCGGTCGATACTTCACAATCAGAGAACACGACAGCGCGCTACAAAGTGAGCCTCGCCCGAACAGGTTAGTCTCAATTATATACACGGAGAAAATCGATCTTAAATCGTCGGAGTCAAAAGTCGCGACGCCGATCTCGAGATAATGCATCGATTACACGAACCTTAATCGCTCGGCAAACGATGTATCCGTCAGTGTTCTGTACTGTTCGGCCGACATGGAATATGTGATCGGTGCGTGCATGCATATGTGCACGCGTAACGCGATCCGCGTCGTTGCTACTGTGCGCTCAATTACGAGAGATTAAACGTTCTAACTGGATCCTGATTGTGCACGGCCGCTATCTTCCGATAGATAGGGCGCGCAGGTTTCCGGCATCAGTCATCGGTTTCTTAACGAACCTGATCATGGTAGCGGAACGCATTTAATCGGACGCGAAATAATCTTGCGACTCGGTACGTGTCATTCTAATCGGGCGCGCGCCGATATAGAACGAGAGCATCGAATTTGATTAAAGGCGTAGACGAGCATTGAGAATTGAGGCTTGGACCGAATGTGTATAATGAGATACGACGAAAACTGTGCAGATGGTGAATGGCGATCGTTCGACTACGACTGATACGAAAATAAAGTGCGTGGGCGTTATCTTCGCCTGGTTGGCAATCCATCATCATTCGCCGGCGAAGCTAATGAACATATCGCGATGCACGCACAGCCACGCACGGTAGTTGGTCGTTTAATTATATCTTTTATTAGGCCCAGCAGGATTCGAGAGTCGTGGACGACATTTGTAAGATGGAATCTAGGTTCTACGCGCACAGACCCGCTTTGACGTATCTCCTGCGTATTAACACGAGAATCCGCGCAATGCGTTCTATTTTGCGCGATATAGAGTCGACTGTTGCGGTCGAATTGACCCACTTTCGCTGCTTCAATTTAACCGGACTACCGACAGGCCAAACGATTTATTTGACATCTTTCTCGAATCACCGGTCGTACTTAAATCATTTTATTCCCCGAAATTACCGTCCAATTTGATGTATCAATAATTTATATATTTCAATAAAGAAAAAGTCGGGTGAAATTTTCGAAATAAAAATGATGAAAAAATACGCGATTATTGGAACAAAAGTTCTAAACGTCTAATGCCGAGTATAGCCCGCGCTATATCGCAATACACTGACCGTCTACCGACTACGACACAAAGTAGAACCCTTCCTTCCGCAGGCACGAGAGTGTTCACACGTCGCCTTACTTCCTGGTGCACGTATCGGCGGGATATCGTCGGCGAGGCATCGATCACAGCCCGGGTTAATCGACGCGCCATTATATCGGGCCCGAATCAATATTCCGTGGAAACCGTGAGCGCCTTGTAAGCAATAGAATCACGTAGGTCAAGCGCCGTCGCTAATGCTTAAAGGCGATCGACAGAAACGCCCGGTCACGTGGAGGAGCACTTCCTGTTAATGCCCATCCGCTGCCCCGTGTACTAACAAGCATAGTTATGTAGCAACAATCGCGCTGGGGTCCCGAACGGGCGTAAGTGAGTCTCGTTCTACAAACGTCGACGCGAATAACTAACGAACGTAATGGCGCATCTCGACGTATGTATGAGAACGTGCGTCACTCTGGCCCTCCGTGTCGCGTTAGCTGAGCGTAATAAACACTCCAAATGCAGGAATGGGAGCAACCAATTGTCGAGGGTGGAGAGAGAGAAAGAGAGAGAGAAGTTTGTAGGTGAGGACACTCACTGTAATAAGGAATAAAGTTCTCAGCGGCTCGAACAGCGCTTTATTTCGCGGCGCAGATAGCGGTGATTTAAAATTCGGTCAGCATCGTCGGGCGAAGAGATTGCCAAAAATTTATTGGCGCGCATCGCCGGAGATCGGTGCCCATGGCGAGGCTTCCAGGATTCGTAAATCGTGGCCGACGCAGGCGCAGTAGACGAAGCGTTTCGAAGTTTCCGACGAAGCGGCGAGAGCGCGCCGTTGTCGCGCCAATTACGCGAGACAACGTATTTACTCGCCGTCTGCACGTGTTACGGGATCATTATAACGCGGTTATCTGTAATTACGGCGACGACGGGGTCGGCGCCAATCAGCGTGTCAGAAAGAATGAGCCGCGGCGATGCGCCGGTTAACGAGCATCCCGCCACGACACGTTTTACGCGGCCGGCACGCGAAATTAGTCGGACCGCTCGAGCGTAGACGACGTTCGAGACGTGTCGACTGGACTTGACTTTGTAGCATTCCGGTCAACACGAGCGCGCGCGCGCCAAGCGTCCGTGTGCGGCAGGCGCAGCACGCAACCCCGTACACATCTCGCGTCGATAATCCGTCGTAATCACAGTAATTAGACGGGTAATTGCGAGATTTGAAATAAGACGACGGCCGGACGAGCCGATACTCGGTCACGAAAGTAAGAGTACCGTGTCTAATGAGATGCCGGCGCGAGATCATTCTCGGTCCGCTCGAGCGTGTCGCGAGATTTGCCGTCGGACGCCCTGATGTCTGCGAGATTCATGCTTATAGTGCGCCTCGATCTCGGTTCATTGTTCGTCCCGACAGATACGCGAGCCCGTGACGAAAATCCGCGTCACGGTGGATCGGCCGACGATTTGGCACGCAGTCGTGCTTTGCTGTCGGGAGGCATCGAGCACGGCACCGAGTATCACTTTCTCCAAATCATTCCAGCGATCCAGCCGCACTCTCTGTCCGCGACGCGCGCAACCGCGTGACAGCTGGCTAATGGGAAATGTTTTAATGGTAATCGCGTAACGAGGAGAACTTTGTAACCGAGTGATATGGCATTTTCATTAGCCGTAATAGGATTACGCGGGCACGCCGAGTCGAGTCGGTGGAGAGGAGGAAGAAACTGGAAAGTAATTACGATCGGTGTCAGAGTGATCCGCCGAAGCTTTCGGAGCGGAATGTTACGGATGAACGATGGAGTGGGTCTTTTTTCATGAAAAGATTGCTTTTAATGAGAGTAATTGCCGCTGATATTGGGATGACGGGATTCGTTTTATGTGGTAGGATGAAAATGTGTTGTACAACAAGTGAGGCACGGTATCGACGAATAATAATTAATCGATTCCGTCAGCTGATAAGAGCACGCGGCGATGTGTCTGTGAGCGGAGGTACATTTTACATTTAGAATTTACATTTTATTTCGCCCGCGATAACTGCAATTACTCCTGCATTCGATTACGCAACCCGTGCCCTTAATTGTACCGATAGCCGGTATCTCGGCAAAAATTAATTACTGACGGTCACGGTGGATCATATGCTCTTCGTGGCGAACCTTTCGCGAGATACGTCCGATCTGGATAACGAGCGGAACATGTTCGTCTACCGCCGCAAATTATCCCCTCGACACAATCCGCACATTTCTACACAACATTCTTCCGCGCGCCAATTTTTACTATTACACCCCGTAGCTAATCATTTTCATGAAATTCTCTATCGCGCCGAACAATACCTATATGAAAAACGGCCGTTTGCGCGCTTTCGTAAATGAAGCATTCTCCTCGTCCGAACTAAAGTGCTGGCCATAATGGCGAACGATTAACATCAACGATCGCGTCATCGATCCTTCCTCGCACCGACGACAAACAAACGATCTCCTAATTCAGCTTCTCCCGTTTCGTCGCGAAGCTCTCATCACGCGCTATCAATTACTCATGTTAAAACGATCCCACGAAAAACGACAATTTCCCCCAGGCAAATCCTGCGCCAGCGAAGCTGTACGACATAAAGAGGACGTTCGCGGGAATGCCATTCCGACTATTCCGCCCTTGCTGTGCCGCTCGATTTGTCAGACCGATCGGCCGTGATTCCGCGATCGTCGTTCGATTCGTTATTACGGAGTGAGCGCTTTTAACGAAAAATCGATTAATGTCGGTGCCGATCGTCCGGAAGGTAACACTTGTTACCGACGCTAACAAACCGCTTTCAATTACGAGTCCCGGCGTCCGGCTTCGGCGAGATCTTTAATCTCGCGTCTCCCTTCCGCCCCTTTTTCCGTCCGAGTAAAACTCCTCGACAACGGCTATCGATCACGCGGACAACGACTTCGCCTCGCGGGCCTCTGCGCGGACGACAAGTGCGGGAGAGTGGATCGATATCGCCGTGGACAGTGATACGGGAATGTATGTCAATCGGCGATTACCATCGACAACGTCCGCTCGCTGGGTGTGCGGCGTTTCGAACGACGAATTCGAATGGAAGAATTCTCGGGTGCGACGATTAAAGCTTTATCGTTGGATCGAGTGGAATTGTCAAGGAAGTGACGAAAATGTTCGACTGGTTTTGGAAGTTGCAAGTGCGATACGAGGTTGCTGCAAGCTGCAGAACGCTGTTGGGTCATGACAAAATTTGTTGTAATGTGATGTTTTTCTTATTACATGTAGAAGCATTAATGAAGTTATTTCGCATAGTTTAACTCATCTGTATGTTTATTTGTAAAATAAAAAGAAGCGTTGGTCTATGCCTATGGTACTGAGTACGGCGATTGACGAGCGATAGTCAGATGAAGCGAAGTGAAGAGTGAATAAACGAAGCAATAACCACGCCGTATCGTTCCAACAACAGAGAACATACCCATATCATTTTTCACGTCCCTACCGATTTACGTTGTACCCCATAAAACAAAGTCCACCTTTCAGACGTTCCCTCGGCAAGGGCTGGCGGCTTTAATTATTTCGTTCTCCTCTCGCCGCCTTCTTATTGTCAGCTCCGATGATGGCGGAGAAGAGCGTCCGTCATTCGACGAATATCGATTAACATTGACGTCGGGCCTCGATCACGCGGAAGGCAACACTTGTTATCGATGTTAACAAACCGCCTTCAATTACCGGTGCCCAGGCCCCGTCCTTCGGCAAGATCCTTAATCTCGCTCGCCCTTCTCACGGTACCCTTCGACAAGACTATCGATCACGCCGTGCATCCGTCCGAGGATGCACGCGAGCATTGCGAGATATTGAATCGAGATATTGCCGGCGGAACGGCGCCGATCCAAAAGTGCACGACTAATGAATAATGACCGACGATGTGCGTGGTTCAGTAGTTTCTGTACAACTTTGTCTGCAGATCCTTTCGCCCCGCTCGATCGCTCGTTTTGACCATGCTTCTACTTCCGATCGTTTGTCTTTCACTCCCCGATCGTGCATAACACGAAGTTCGAAGTCGCTCTCCAATGTTCTCCTTGTAACGATGGTTCAAATCTATATCTGATCAGTCCTTCATTGCAGCCCATACACTTTGTATATGAGGTGTACGTTGCAGCCTCACATACGACATCCCGTTTCCGCTCGCCGCAATGCTACCAAAGTCAACATTCAGCCGACGACGATCTCATCGAACGAAATCATTAAAGTACGGGCAATTTCCTTCATCCTTTGTGCGCCGAGTGCGCCCTCGACGATGATAAAGTCGACACGCCCGAATGCAAATTTCAGCGTTATAATACCTGCCGCGATGATAATACGATCCACCGGCTCGCAAGACGCGATACGCTCGATCGCCGCGAACTTATTCGCCGTGGCTAATTAATATGTAAATACGGGCGAGAAGTAGATTACGGCGCGGATAAGTAGCGTCGAAATCATTTTCAGGCATTCGTTTGCTGGACTGAAATTCAAACAGGTTCCGCGCAATTTGCGCGCCGATCGCGTGGGAATTGGCGTTGGCGGCAAGATTGCGAAGTTAGCTGAGCGAATCGGAAGTCGCGAAAAATTAGGGCTCTGATGACGTTAGAAATGTCGGTTTCATGAATTTTACGTATTAGAGACCAGAGTATTTTCCTCAATTACGCCTGCCCGGCGTTCTATAATGTAGGGGAACGTACCCTTCATTAGTAATTATCAGCGGGCTGTCGAGGAAATTCTATTTATTCGTCCGTTTCGACCGTTATCGGGCTCGTCATCTTTATTTGTAGAACGAATTACTTTGTGCGGAGTACGTTAGTTGATAAAGGTAATCTACCTGCGCGGCTGTCTCAGCCTTAAGTGAATTCTCCTTCTACCCCACTCGATTCTGGCGAACTAAGTATCTCTGAGAATGGTCCCTGTATCCCTCTTAACGAGGCGTGCCACTTTGTCGCGACGATAAACCGGATAACTATCGTCCTGCCAACGTCGTTCTAACAGGTAAACGAAGGCGCACTTAATAAAAAATGCACTAATTACGAAAATCCCACGATCTAGCCCGACCGACGTGTGTACGCGAAAGCGCTCTTATCATCTGCTAGTCCAACGAACAGCATAAGAATAATTTGCCCCGGTAAACAGAAAAATCGGTCAAATTTTACTTTATACTTTCTACCTCAAAAACTTCCCATATATTCGCGATATTGCTCTAAACTATAACTAAGCCACTTATCCCTCTCTCCGTAACAGATCTATCAGTACGACATTGATGTCAGACGTGCTCCCGGACACTAAACAAAAAAAAAACCTCCGTTTCCCGCGAACGCAGATGCACGCAGTTAAACACTTAATTACCGATCATCCTTTTTCATCATCCTTCCCTTCTGCCGCACTCTCTTCTCTCATTTCCCTTTCTATTCCTGGGGTCGCGCGGGGCATGTGCAGTTGTGCACTCGCGAAGGTGACAGGTGCCGAGTGCTTCTATAAATTGCGAATCCGAAAGAACGGGAGCGCGGGAGGGAGAGAGACAGACCGCGGAATGAACGTCGCTATCTTTAGAGCAGGGGTTCGAACCCCACTCAGGGACCGCGAGCACGTGCACGCTGCCACCCCTGCGGACTTCGTTTGCTTTCCTTTCGCGAGCGGCGTTTGCTCTTGCACTGCGTCGTAATGCCGATCCCGACCGTTTATGCACGGCTTCTGGTCCGGGGACACGCGCGCGGTTCACGGCACGGGGCCAGAGTTATTGCTCGAAATTCCTGCGCTAAGCTCGCGGGGACTTTATTCGGGACGCGCGGCATACGACCGGCATCGTTGCGTGCGCGCTGATTTACGGGGTTCGTAATCAGCGAACGATATGTCAGGCGAATTTGGGTTATTCAGGGGTTAGTGCGATTTAACGTGTATCAGCGTGTGGCGATGCTGGTAAAGTGGAAAGTGAAGCGGGTGATTAGGTGGAATTGGGAACTATCGAATTTTGGTTAAGGGTGATTGGATGAGGTCTTTATGCGTGCGCGATGATAGATTTTTGTTTGACTGTGTCAGATACGTGGGAGTTGTCAAAGTTTGTCGTGGGTTTGCGTGAGATCTTTATGCGTGCTTGACGATACATTTCCATACAAATGTGAGAGATATATGAAGAGACTTTCTGTGGAATTCGCACGTGGCTTCGATCAATTTCGCAAATCAATCGACCGGTCATTCTGCGTTAGAGCCGCGGTTCGGGTTATGTTTAGAATTTCACGGGCCTAAGATTAGTCCCAGGTTGAGCGGTCGCGAAGATCGTTGCACCCCAGGCTTTTTGGATTTGAGATTACGATGTACTTAGTTATCCTCGATGGACTGGCCGGAGGAATGTTCAATTAAGACGACAGTTACGGCATCATGCGCATTTTCCACGCGCTCGTTCGTTAATCACGAGAGCTCGCGAATGTACACGTAGCACTTTAATTACTTCCTATTAAAAAACGATAACTTACGTCATTAAAAAAACGTAAATTCACCTCCAAAAAGTTGTGTCACGAATAAATGAGTTGTGCCAATTGTCAGATATGCAGATTTTGAAAATTGAATATACCAACGATTGTCATATAGCACAATGACCCGGCGTCGAACTTAATTTCTAACTTCACTCACTGTGTACTGACTGTCGTTGAGAGATTCTCGCGTCTGGAACGGGATGGCTCAATGGGATTTCGTCTTTGGCACTGTTGGCCCGGGAGGGTATCGCGTAGGTAAGTATATCGATTATGAATGAGCTTCCAGGTCCATTCAGCTTGAACGTGACCCAGCATCCCAGCCTTGGTCCATCCTCAGCTCGTCTAGAGAGCCCGGTCACTTTCATTCTGTGACAGACGAGTTTTAGGCCGCGGTCGTGACTGAAATTGATCGTCGACCGGTCGTCGTCTGAAACAAAAATCAACTCAAACATTTAGCAAAATCAACAGGACCATGGATATGCTAAGTCACTTCGATTAATATTCAGCTCTTTTCACGTAAAATCAAAATTGTATGACTTAACTGCCCATTTAAACTGTCCTATGAATTATTCTACAATTTTAAATTCAAATAATACATATACATGACAATGTTGAAATTTGCCATCGCCACAGCACTGCTAAAAAGAACGAATTCCTGAATAACGATGCTCAGTAAATACCACACGCTCATTTCCATCAATTACCACATTAAACGTCGTACCAATAAGAAACGTTCCACGAGTAGGTATATTCCACGAGAATTATCATTCCGCTCTCCTAGATTCCAGCGCATTGCGCCCAAAATATAGAGGTGCGAGACCGAGTTGACGAGCGTAGCACGACGTCGAAAATCGATCGTAAATAAGAGCCGTAACCGCGACGAAAGGCTGAATGGTCTCGATTCACTCTCTCTCCGTTCGTGGCAGAAGGAGAGGTGCGCGAAGATTAACATCGCGTGTAGAGCTACCTAACCGCGTGGACCAACCCCTCTCTCACCCTTCATCACCACGTCTCTCCCTTGCCACGTCCCTCTTGCCCACGTCTCTCGCTCGCGCGAACCGTAACTATTTCCAGCCGCATTTAATTAATCTTGAACCAAAAACGTCGAGTGGAAAATGGCGGCCGGTCGGTCGGTTAAACGCGTAACTGGCCACCTGGCAGAAATAGCAAGCCGTGGAAACGTGCCCCTCCTCTCGCGCCGCACGCCACTTGACGTTTCTGCTGGACGTCAGGAAACGAGAGAAAGGGGTGGAGGGGGAGGGAGAAATAAACGAGGCAAACTTGGCACCTGCCCATCGTGAGCTTGTCCTTGTTGCTCCCGCTTTCGTCGCCGCACTCGTCAATGTTTCGAGGCAGGGCAAAATCGATCGACGGCCGCAAGTATCGTTTGGCGGACTGATCAGGTTCTTCGGAGGGTGTTAGACGCGATCGATCGCACGGTTATCGAGACTGCGGTCTTCCCTGGGAAGCGGTTTAAAAGTCGTTTAAAACAGAAAAATCTGGAATCCTTGTTCATCAGGACGCCGCCGTCGCGAGCGTCGTGCGCACGTGGGAAAATGATCGTCAAACCTCTCTTTCCGTCTTTTCAACTCTTTTTCTAGAAGAACCAACAGCCAACGCACGCTTTCCACGCGATCATTATTCAATTGGCTCGCTGAAACTTCGAACGTCTCAACCGTCCTAAGCCCAATTACCCAAGCCTCGCCTTTTGGCAAGCGCACCGCGCGATAGGCGGATTTTCCCGGCCGGTAACGATCATTTGCGAGCGGCCGGCGCGCGGCCGTTCTCTCGATTTCTTAATCCAGCGGGTCAACGGATATCCGAAAATTCTGATTCCGAAAAGCGGCGGCAGCGTGGTCGCGCGCGATCCTCTAATAATAGAGCCGCCGTGTTCCGTGCGCCGGGCGGGACAGATTTATTCGCCACCGGGTACCGGAAACCGATTCCGAAATACACGCGCTCACCACTCCGGGGACTGCGGAAGTATTAAAGGGATACTTCTTCTCGCCGCAGCCCGTTTACCGGCGTATAACGCATATATAACTCGTCCGAGCGGGCAGACGCGGATAATCTCCACCCACCGGCCAACCGCAGGACATGGCCCGTGCCAAGAGTCGAGATTGCCGACGGAATGACGATGGCGATTGCTAATCGTGCCGAGATGATGATCGTCCCGACGCCCGATCACGACACACGGTGCTTCCGTGCAGGGCACGCTCACTACGGATTCGCTGAAATTTATCTAAATATAATAACGGACCGCCAGGTGTATGGGGTGCTGTGGGTTCGTGGAATTCAATGAACAGGATAGAGGATGATGCGAACGGTGCTCATTCAGGGCTCTGATAAATATTGCAGATTCGGTGAAGATCATGAAAATGGTATTTGCATGTGGGAGAAGCATTGCACGAGTGATTAAGATTATGCGTAGAGTGTAGACTGTTCCACTGTACGAGAATGCATTTGCTGAAGCTTGCGAGATTGCCGACGGAATGACGATGGCGATTGCTAATCGTGCCGAGATGATGATCGTCCCGACGCCCGATCACGACACGCGGTGCTTCCGTGCAGGGCACGCTCACTACGGATTCGCTGAAATTTATCTAAATATAATAACGAACCGCCAGGTGTACGAGGTGCTGTGGGTTCGCGGAATTCAATGAACAGGATAGAGGATGATGCGAACGGTGCTCATTCAGGGCTCTGATAAATATTGCAGATTCGGTGAAGATCATGAAAATGGTATTTGCATGTGTGAGAAGCATTGGATGAGTGATTAAGATTATGCGTAGAGTGTAGACTGTTCCACTGTACGAGAATGTATTTGCTGAAGCTCATGCGAAGTGTTCACCGAAAGTCTGAATACACTGAGCAAGCGTTCGAGGTAATCGTGATAGATCACTCGCTGGGTAATTAGTACCTCTTACGTCTTGATGAGTTATAGCAGTTCCGAGCGGCCTACGTCAAACTAGCCTCCGTTACCGAGCGACGCGCCGACTCACGATCTGGAGAATCGAAAAAACGCAAGCTAGGTAGAAATTCATCGGAAGGCCGACTTCCTCGTTTCAGCCGCACACGGCAAGCAAAATCTTGCGAAAAAGGAAGGAACGGCGCAGCAGCGGCAGACGTTAATGAGTACGCGCTGACTGATGTTGTTTTAGCGAATTAACGATCCAAGGCCTGGGCACCTAAAGGGTGTACGGTTTCCCTGTCGCGCATGTTGATGCTGGAAACCATGCTGCGAACGATCGCGCAGATCCGGTCGGCGATAATTAGCGGATAATTAAAATGAAAAATCGCGGTGAACTGCGGGGAACAATTAATCTTTGCTGAGTGACGTTTACGTGCAATGGAGATAAGGGAATTTCGACGTGATTGGCCGACAGCGGACGATAAGGGATGGCGATGCTTGCCCTGGGGGACTAAAGTGTACTTCCTATGATGCTCGGATACGAACATTGTGAATCGTCGGAGTACCGAAATGTTGGCCGCATCATGTTCGCATATGTATCGACGTATCGATGAAATATCGATCGACTTTCGGCTAAATGCGCTTGTGACAGGTGACGTGCAAAGGAAAATTTCCAGTCACGCAGGGCTTGAAAAATGAGCCATCTGCCGTGTCGCTGATGTCAAACGGCGAGGATGAGAGACAAAGCGCCGTCGATGCCACGAACGACATAAGTTAGAAAGAAAGCTACTCTTAACTGTCTAAGATAACTTAGGTTAGAAAGGTGTAGTGGAGAAATTCGAGAATTCCTTTTCGACAGGCGAGCAGCAGGACAAGGACTCTGAACTGCAGAATAGAAGGGCTCGGATTAAATGTAAGTCGAATCAGGAGGATGGAAGTAAGGGTTGGAGGTCGAGGAATGCCAAGAGCGATGACGACGGTATATCAACATTAATGCCCTTTAAAATCCCTTTAGCAACTGTGACGGTAATTATGAAAGTGGTCCAGGTCGAAGATTTCAAGAAATTATCTTCTTCGCCTCTTTCGCGTCGCGTCGATCTACGCTGCGATATAAATGAAAAATTCGAATTTTGCAGATTTCTAACTTCGACCATTTTCATACTAAGTCGACCGCAAAGTTTCGTCACGAGGTGTCAATATGTGATAATAATCAGCGACGACTCGTGAAAATGTTCATTACAGACTCTTGCGTCTCGTCCGGTGACATATGCAGAATCTGTCACATGGGCGGTTTCCCGTCACCAGGCGATAATCGAGGGACGTGGGAGTGGCAGAACCAGGGCGTTCGACGGGACGACAGCCAGATATCGACTATCTCGGCGTACGCGTATCTGGGCCCTTTGATCTCGGCATGCAAGTAAGAGTTCGCCAAGCGTTTCAACTCGTTTCTCAGCCACGGGCCGTCGAGTGTCACCTGGGGGCGCGCAAGCAGGCTTCTAATACGACCGAGAACGTCATGTCGTTGACGTTCGCCCGTCTGGCTTTGAGAATAAGAACATGAAAGTGGTGCCCCGCGATTAACGACCGAGATGTCGTCGAAGTTTAGAGACTTTCGGGGAATACACTGGCTTGCGTCACATTTGTGCTCGCGTTAATGCACAATATTGCGATTGACGTCGAAATCTTCCAACTTGACGATCTTATGTCTCGTACTGATTATTTTCGTGAGAAAGATATGGAATATAAATACCTGAAATATTAACGGGGACAAGAGTTTGACGTGAAAAAAATCGTCGCCAGGTGCCGAGGAACAGTGGCTCTGGTTCACGCCGAATGTCTCGAACGATGGCTGACGGAATCGGGTCACACGAGCTGCGAGCTTTGCGGCTACAAATACGCTACTAAAATGGTGCCACGTCACAACATACTGCGCAGCATCATAATATGGTTTTATTCAGTGATCGCTACACGTCAGGTGCGTACTCGACCGAACCGCCAGCGAGAGCCTATCGAAGAAAGCTCGTCGAAGCTGTCGACCCTCTCTCAACTCCACGCTTCTTCGAAACGGCGCAACAAGTCGAACTAAAATCGGACACCCATCACGTTACGATTTTTCTGCGTTAGATGATGCTCGATGTTCTTTATTTGGTGGTAACGACTCCCCTCGCAATGTTTTCCTGTTACATCTGTGCGCTGGCGTTGAAACTGGTGCTGGAGAAAGGATTCCACGAGATCCCGTGGATGATCATCGCGATGCTGCCCACCTGCTCTCTCACACTGGTAGCTTACTGGGGTTGGCTGATTACATTGGGAAGGTAAATCGACCTGAACATTGCCCACCACCCGTTACCGCGACACGTTTTTCCGCCGTCGTAATATTTAGAATTAGACGTTTTTACCGCGAACCCATCTGCTCCACGACTTTCTCGACGCGGAAGAGCATTGCAAAACGTCTTCATCCTCGCCGTCCCGACTCCTTCCCGATTGCCCACTGTGATCTCATTTACATGGCGCCCGGTACACTGATCGCCGGGACGTGGAAAGCGTTCTAATGAAAAGGCAGATCCTAGTCATCCACCCGACGCTTATTACACTCCTCGCCACGGCCGCGCTCGTTCCCTATGACGGAAATTACTCCCCGCCGCTCACAATGTGCCCGTCGAAATAGTACTTCTTCCCGCGAGTGGGGCGGAAAAAAAAAAAATGCGCGCAGAAAACGCCTTTCCCATGGGCGCGGTTATAAAATTGTGCGCCAGGAATGAGATAAGACCGTCCATTAACGGGCGAGGCTAACTGCTCCACGATGCAGGGTTACGAGCGTCGAAGGAAACTTATTTCGAGTTTCCAGTTTCAGGAGAGTTTCGCGGTGGAAATCGGCTAGCTAGTGATGAGGGAGAGAGAAAAGGGGTTGGGACGTGGGGAAGGAAAGCGTAATCGTTACCGCGGGGGCTCGTGTGCAATTTCACTCCGTATTACGATAATCGTGCCCCGGAGAATCTTTTGCAGACTCCACGGACGCCGGTGGCGTCGTTACTGGAGGAACAACTTCGTGGTTCGTCTGACGCCGGACAATGGGAGGAACGAGGATCGTCGGAGCGAGGGAGTGCGAGAGGTGGTCAGAGTCAACCAGGAGGACGGGTTCGAGAGGTGGGCCAACGATGAGACAGAGGAGCTTCCCCAAACTCTCTGATATGTCGGCGGAATACGCGAGGATGTTGATGACGTCTGTTGATATTATTGTCGTAGAGAGGAATCGACGAAAGAATTAAGATCGGGAATGAGCGCTGAGCGAACGGCAGATGTGATACATTTATATATTGTACCGCAACGATTTGTACTCGCCATTGTGAAAATTGAGAAATAGTATATGTACGAATAACCGAGATTGCGAGATTCGCGTGTTTGGTGATCGCGTGATGGAATTGTTGGGTTATTTGGAGAGCAATGTATATGGGGCAGTGGAGGAGGACGAATTGAAGGAGCAAAAAGGTGAGGAGGGGAGAGTGGTGACCAGGCGAACCGGGTTCACTTCGAGTTCTCGACCGTAAAAGATCCCGTTCAACTTCACTTTCGTTTCATCGAAAGTAATTACTTCGGCCGAGCGTCGCGCGCGATGTGCTCTGAAAATCGTGGCCATTGGTCAGAGAAAAGGAGCTCGACGAATATTTACGAGGATCTTAAATGCAACGACGCGTCGTTAGTTTTACTAACCTATCGTTCGGGAGGGAGGAAATGGAAAGAAGCTTTTACTAGAACAGAATTGTAAAAACAAGACGGCACGCGATTCTCAATTTTAGCAGAAATCTCGCGTCTACTGTACCACCATCGACATCATACGCACGGATTACCGAAGATTTCCTCATAATTTACAAGATACGTTTGCCGATCGAGACAAGCTCGAGAACAAGTACGAAGTTACCCGCAGCTTCTAAAACGAGGCACAAAAGAATTCGCGTTCCGTGTAACGTGCCGCGAAAACGAATAAAAATGTCGTTACTTCCCGCCCTTCGCGCATAATGTTCGGTCGGCGGCTCTTTTTCTCGAATTTCTTACAGCGGCGCCGATATTCAAATGAAATCGACGTGGGCTCGGATATTATGCGCTGTCTTGAATTTCGGCGCCTGTTCGACGACCCGAGGCACGGCGAGCACGGCGTGGGCGGTTCTATAGATTCTCAGATAAGGATCAAAAGTTGATTCGTTGGGTTCGATTAAACTTTCGCAGGGGCAATAGTGAATCCTTTTTTCATAATTAATCATGATATTTATTATATGCCATTCAATATCCAATGCAATACCTATTTATAATTTGTACTTCATTAAATGTAGTTACATATTTTTGAGGTGCTTACAAAATTCAAGAATTTGCAAAATTAGTCGTCGCGATTCGAGATAGTGCAGATAAGACAGAATGAGAGTCACTGCGAGTATCCCTATAGCTTACGCGGCCGTTTACATATTAATGCGCGATAATGAACGACATCGTTGTCGGGCACATGCCATCGTTGATTCACGACGGAACTTGAAGCCGCCGGAATCTCGTCTGTACCGCATATCCTTCCTCCGCTATATAGCATCGATCGTGACGAGGCGAGATTATCGCTCTCACGAGGACCACAGAAATGGCTGTGCAAACTGGAAATCATCGAGCAGGACCGCTTCTTATGAAACAGTAATAGAAAACGTTCAACGCTGCGGAACTCAAGATTCTTTTTTTCTGCAATAATTTAAACTCTCAGACGTCTGCCCTTCCAGACCGAACAATTCCAATTTTTCGACGCGCCCGGCATCGCTTATTAACGGCGAATGAAAAGAAGCATTGAATTTCTGCAGGCACGAAATTTACGATACGAGACAGCATCAAATTATAACGGAAGCGTGGCTGCTTCTCACGACCGGACAAGATTAAAATACCTGCCGGAGAGCAGGTCTCGTTCTAGCGCGTTAAACGGTAGCAAATGAGATACCGCGAGCCGGGAGGAAGAGGCGTAGGTCATTAGAAATAATTAAACGATAAATTAGCTCCGGGGTAATATTTCGCGCCGCTAACTTGAGACCTCTCAGACAGTCCTCTCGTCAGGCTTATCGGTTCTAATCCGAGCTGGAAGCTGCGACACTTTGCTGACCAAAAAGCGACGCGACAAGGCGTACAGCGAAGTGCAGAAAACGCGGGAAATAAAAGAAAAAGTAAAACGAACCGTGAGACTCTGCTCAAGTCTCATTCACAGCTCAGATCACACTTTAGAGACACTATTATCAGAGTCACGATATAAATGCATCGATTTTTATTGATACTGCCATTTTTCAACGAAAGCACTATATCTAGTACGACCACTATCGACGTGTCTGTGTTACGTACTCGCAAGCGCGTAGAGAACCAGTTATGCATGTAAAATGTAAACTATCTGAAGTATTAACATAAAATTACAAGCTTGAAACAAAGTATGCAAGGTAAGACGTGGTACAGCGTACGATGGCGTCGCAGGACCGTGTCATTGATACTTGTAAGTGAACCTTTATCATGAATTAGGAGCAGAGGACAGAGTCGTACACTTGCGAGAGGGTGGCTGAAAATGAAAGACAACGTGCCGCGGGGCAAGTTCACATCGTACATCGCGGAATGTCGCGGCTGGAAAATAAGGCGAGCTGGAAGAAAGTGTGCTGCAGTAGGTGGAGAAAAAGGAGCAACGTGCTTGGGGTTGGCAGGGGTGGCAGAGGAGGCGAGCGAGAGAGCGAGAGGAAGAGAGGGAGTAGTGCTCTAGGCGGTACGGGTTGCTTCTCATCGTCGGTTTATTAACTGCCTCGAGTATCTTCCTCTCGCGCATCCTCTCGCATTCTACTGTGTGTGATATGCCGTGCGGCGGGAGTGTCCGTGTAACAAACTGCGAGCGAAGAAAGTTGAGCCGGCCGGTGAGAGGGGCCGAGAACAGAAAGAAGACGGGGAGAATAAAAAGAGTAGCACGCAAACGAGGAATAAGAAGAATAGGAGGAGCACGAGGAAAAGTGAACTAGTCGAGGGGCAATGTGGACGTCATTCAACACTTTTCTTGACTACCGTCTTCATTTTAGCGGGGCATAGGCTTGAATTGGGCATTGGATTTGATTAAAGGGTCGACGATTAAATGATAATGTTGATCCAGTGGGCGGGCGTGGACGAATAGACGAAGCTGGGCGATGGAAGTAAGGAAAAGGGGACATTCGAGACGGAGAAGGATAGGAGTAGGGCCGAAGAGTCCTGGCGAGGAAGGAATGAATCTTTTACGCGCCATCGCCGTGAATGCATCCGGTTCTACCGGATTCTCCGCTGTGGCACGTGACGCTGCTCTAACTTCTAGTACGTATAAAGTCCCGATGAACGAGCATGCCGGCGGGGTAAAAAAGGGCCGAAAGGGAAGTTTCGATGGGTGTATAGAACGTGCGCCAGGCGACAAATGCGCGGCAACCCTTTTGAGGGCGGTGCAAAAACGCGGATTTACGGGGTGAGTATTTATATCGGCGACGGTGCATGCTTCTTCTTCGGAGGGGAAGAGATACTGACTTGTCAATGGGGTGGGTTAATTATGTTTGAAGCCTAAAGAGTGAGAACAGCCTGGGGAAGTATTAAAGTATTCGATAAGAATCACGTTGACGCGGGATTATCATGTCAACCTCTGATCAAAGCTAAACTTCAAATAAAAAAAAATATGTTCTAAGGAAAAGTGATTAGCAAAAGAGCAGTCAATGAATGAACGCATATGGAACCTTTTCGGACGTTAGCAGATCCTGGGAAGGAAGAAGAAAAAAACGTGCTTCCAGAAGGAAACGATGCCACGAGGTTAATCCAACGCAGCGCATGCATTGTGAAGGCTGAAATTTATGCGCCGGATATTTATATCCGTGCCTCCGTTAATGTCGGATCAACTTTCCGAGCGGCCCCGAGTCGTCACGATCCTTAGAATTCGTTTCGAGGCTCCGATTCGAGCGCCTCTCGATCGAAATCGCGCCCCGTCATCCTTTCCAGCGACGGCGATCTCATTTTCATAGTGCCGCAAAATAGATCGTGACCGCTCGCGATTATTTACGCTGCACTGTCGAGGCGTGAAGTGTCGTAACAGGATTGGGTACAGTGCTGGCGAACGCATGCTCAACGTTCCCCCGTTCGCAACGCGAGCAAGGATACTTCCTCTCGGGTAAGAAAACCGTATCGTCGAGCAGAATTTTGTCGAATCACGTTAGTGCCGGCCGCTGTTATTACTGTTATCGTAGCCTCCGAACAGCGATTGTGCGGTCTGCAAATATATTCTATCGTCTAGAATCTGTACAGCGTTCGACGTGAATGCTGTCTATTTCATTCGAGCTTTTCGGAGTCCCTTTTCGATCAATCCTCATTTCCCAGGTATTACACGCAATTATTTGATTTTCGCTCGAATGTCAAAATCTTCGCCGATTCTAAAATTACGAAATTCAGCTTTTTCGTCTGTAATCACAGAAGTGAATTTTGCTTCCGATACCATTGAGCGCACTCAATCCACGTCTCGAATATATCTCACACATATATGTATGTACACACACATGCCGAGCATAGATTTCCGCCAAGTCACCGCGGCGACATACGGTCGCGCATCGTTCTTTCAAGATCGCTCTTCCGATAACGCAACGGACGAAGATCCTGCGCGCAGATTCCGCGTCCTTCCGAGCTTGAGGGCAGAGCGCGAGAGGGGCGGGAGAAGGGATACACGCGCGACGGCGACAAACGTACCGTGCCGCTTGAAAACGCTTCCAGGTACACCATCCTCGTAGGAAATTTTATTTATGCCACAGATATTTACGGACCTGGAGGCGTCCGCCTGGCAAGGGGCTGATGTACAGTTTCGATTGTTCGAGAAAATCCGCAAGTTGCTCTCGCATTTTATTCGAAAATTATCCATTCGCTTCCTGAAACGTTTGTCAGAAGATTGAAAACGTAGTGCTATTATAAGTGGCAGCGATTTTTCATTGATGGAAAACGAGTGTTGTTCGTTTGAACGTTCCATGGATAAGATGCCGAGGAAATATTCGGGCCGACATCGGCGTGGTATTAAAATTACGTTAATTATCCTCATGAATTAGGTCGCATCTCAGGCTGTCGGCTAATTGAGTCGGAACTTCTCACAATATTGCAGCCAGGTCGCATGAATCATTGAGATTTATCAGGGGTTGAGGCACGTGACGATATTCCGGATCGCGGGGCTCTCTAGTTGGAGTCAAAGTAAGGAAGAACAAAAAAAAAAAAAAAAGAAACACAGGATCCGACGATGGAGAGAGAAATATACGCAACGAACGACAGATGCGCCACGTGGTAAAGCGCTTCTAAGACGTTCGCGCCCTCGGAAAAAGTATTATTTACGATTTATGCCCGAACGCGCGATAAATCCATACGAGACTTAATACGTTCCTTCGGCCGACCGATGCGCGATGCCTCGAGAAACACCGGGGGAATGAAAATGTCCGCGAATATTTATAATCGAACGCGATGATTGACTTCATGAGCGTTCAAAACCAATCAGCGATTTTATTCACTTTGAAATAAGAGTAGTTAATGACGGTGGCGGTATCGACTTAGACCACGCTAATTACCCTAGGTCGTATACGAACGATAATTACGTGACGAAGGCTTGAACTTACATCGTAAATTTGCCGCAATCGACAGACCAGTCGATGCAGGTCGAAAATTCGCAATCACACGGCGTCGGTTGATTTTCGGCTTCAAATTTATGCGAAATGCCTGGGCAGCGCGCGTGTCGGCCTGATATTGCGTGTCTCGCGGGTTCGTTAACGAGGGCCATAAATATGAGATCGACGGCGCGGGAGAGGTCGGATTAGAAGGAGTCATAATTATTTATGCAAAAGTTTCACGCTCTTCTGACCGCCCCGATCGTCTTCTAATCCTCCCGAAGGATCCCGCGCCGTCGAAAAACTCGTTCCTCAACGCCCACTCTTTCTCTCTCTCTCACTCTCTCTGTCTCCTTCAGCAATCCACCTTCTCGCATGACACACTCGCACAAAGCCTCAGTCTAGTTCTTCATTTTGATCGTTTTAGCGGTTTCGTCCCTTTTCGCTCGGGACTCGTATTCGTCCCTGTCTCTGGATCGTCGATAAATCATGCAGCGAACATACTTGCTCGATGATCGTTCGATTTTTCTATAAGCATCGATGCATGCATGAGACGTAGACGAAAGTGAATTCTTCTCTGGAGAATCGTTTTTCATGATTGAATTCATAATTCAATTAAATCGAAGTATTCTGATTACGTCACAAGTATTCGAATCGTTTACTTCGAGGCATTTAGTACGGTCCTGAAAATCTTTTCAAGGATTACTGTGGTAAGGAATCTTAAGTTAAGCGAAGGCCGCTAATCTGCAACATCGTAACGTGGAATATCGCATGTGCTATCCTGCTGGATGGATCGAGAGATCGTTTACAGCGAGTGCAACTAAGAAACGGCCTGTTATGTGTTGGAGCACGCCTTCTTCCGCGGAATCGTCTTTCTGTAAAAGTGGCGCAAGAAATAAGACTATTACGATAGGATCGCGTAAACGTAAACCTTCTTGCCCAAGAGCACCACGATTCGTTCCGTAGTCACGTGGCAACAGCCAGGTTAATATCCGTCCACACGTCACGCCAACATTTACGATTGCATTACCTCACGTTTTATACGCCCCACGAACGTGTCCCTTGGTTATGCAAAAACGTATGTTAACGTCGTCAATTCCAGCATACGCATTTCGACGCTCTTATACCGGCGATTTTATAAAAACATACGCCACAGGATAATACGTATTTTTACATGACAGTTATTGAAGAGTATATAAAATGGCCCATTTAAAAATCAGAAATTCGACAAATGTTCGGTAGACACTTATACTGCAACTATTTCGTTATCCCGGTCTTCTTACACTCCCACTTCCCAGAGCAAATAATCGCCGCACCTACGTCACTCGTAAGTGGGCCCTAAAGAACCATTGTAAATGAGAAACATCATCGATCACTGGACGCACTCATTAGACCGGTCCGGCATGCGATTGGCCGCGGTTATTGCACGCCGCCGCCGCGAACGTTCGTCTCGAATTATTTATCGACGCTGCCTCATGAATAATTAACGCGACCGTTACGCGCGGCCAGCGACATTCACGAATTCGAAAGATCGAACCGTAACTTACCGTTTCTTTCTACCCGGCAGCGCGACCGTCCTCGCGGCCGGCGCGCCGGTAGCTGCCTCTAGCGACGGAAAAAACATATTGTTTACGGCTCAATCAGCATTTACGACGGCGTGGCGGCTAAATCAGGCGGAACGGCTCTCTTAATTAGAATGATGCGCGACAGGGCGCGGATGAAAAAGGCCGGCTGAGAAGGAAGTAAACGCGACGATCGAGAGGGCGCCGATCGTTAATATCGGCGTAAATGGATCGCGACGATTGAAACTTAACGATCCTTACGATCCTTTCAGACGATGACGCGAGGATTTTCATTATATGCAGGCTCACGCCAATTTTTGCAGTAAAATCTTTCTCCGATTCGCTGTCGGGATTCACTTTTGTCGTCGTTCGCCAGTTACTTGTTGCACGCTGCTGTTCGACGTGCACGTCTCAATTGAGAAAGCACGTGTCACGTATCGGGACGCGAGGATTCGATTACGGATGGCTGGGCAAAGAGCCAAAAGACTGCGGCCGACGAAATCGACAGGGGTCAGTGGATATGTTCGTGTGTGTGTGTCTGTGAGAGGTTCATAAAATATTGCCAATTACGAGAGCGAGCGACGCCTCGCTGTCTCATTCTACTGCCCAACTTTTTCCGTCTCGCGCGCGCGGTTGGTTTGTTTCTAGGCGGAGGTGCCGAAAATTTATAGTCGATGATAAAGGTATCTGGCCTGGAGAGTTGAAGGTGTAAAGGGGTTGTAAAGGCGGCTTAACAAGCGCCCCACTAGTTTCCAACACGCGAGCCAATAAATTCGGCTTCCTTCGGACGCCACGCTTCGACTTTTTTCCGCTTTTTGCAATGCATCGTGCTTGCTTTTCTTATTTCCATGGAGCCCTTCGTGATTCTACGCGTTGTTAAGGGTGTTTAGATTCCGTATACGTCCCGATCACACGCGGCCTATGAACAAAATTTCGTACAATTCTACGTCAGTTCTGAATCACCACAACGAAAAAAGCAGTGTAAAAATATGTCCATAGTATTTCTATCAATGTCTTGGTATCAGTTATAAGCGTGTAATTATATAGTTCTCTCGCTTCCTCTCACTCCGCTTTCTCATCCATTACCGTCAATCGCGGCTGCCCTAACTTTCAATAATCGCGTCCCAACAACCCCGAACGTTTTCCAAATCGTTTCATAAATAGCCGCCAGGCGGAATTACCGGTCCTTCGGCCTGACCTATGAGATTATTACGGGATTTGCGCACGCGAATTATTTTCAGTCGATGCGAGTGGGTCAGGTCAGGTACACAGGCGAGACAGTAAATTAAATCGAGACAACGACGCTGTCTCGGGTTTCTCCTCTGTGCCGAGCCACGGGAACACACGCTCGCGAGCGCGCGAGCCTTATGAGCGCGCCTTCGACCCGTCTAATGTTAGCGCGAGTCGAGTATATGTCATGTGGAAAGATTAGTGGCGCTGAAAGTAGCATTTAGGCTACCTTTACACACATTTTTCCCCCCGGCGCAACTACTTCCTGGTGCGCGTCTGGCTACAATTCGCGTTTCAGGTCTTCGCGATACTAAGACTCCGCTTCAAACGATCGAAATTGATACCACCGAACACTGATTCATATTGGCAAAATTCATAGGACCGATTTAGTGCACTCGTACACGCCGTGAATCATCGCATCTAATCGCACCCTTGATCGTCATTTTTCCGATCTCACCTCCCTCGTCTCGATTATCGCGTTCCAGTCATCCCACTTTCGAGGCAACAATAACGCGAGCATCTTTGCGCACGGCTTCCATCAACTTCCATGGAAGGCGCACGCCTTCGTGTAATATGCACATTAAAGGCGTGTTCGTTGGCACGGTTCCATCGAGTCAGTTCTTCCGCGGCCGACATTCGTTATTATCTCGTAAGACTCGATTTTCAATCTTGTCGCGCGCATACCCCCGCCCAGTTTCGTTGGACGAGCGAGTTATGCGCGGCGGGATATTTTCTGTTCCCCTGCTTCTCGTTGGAGAACCGCCGGAACACCGGCACGGGCAATAGGGCGTAAATCAATCGTCGGTGCCCACGTTAAAGCGTCGGCTTAATGCTCGCTTCTCAAACTACTTATCTGTCGTTCGACGGGCTAATGTTAGACCTTGGCGAAATTCGAGAATTCGTCCAGCTACATACATACACCGGTCCCACTTCATGGCTTTGCAAGTAGCATTGTACCCGTGCATGTTAAAACAGCGAGACGCAACATTTTCAGACTTCGCGTACGGATTTCATATGGATGTATGTACTGTTTTCCACTTTGCGACACTTTAGGCGGCGTACGTTATTATGAACATGTTCTTGGTTAACTTCGATGGATCTTCGGTATGAAGTAAAGTGCAAATCTCATATTCTCGGTTGCTTGTAATACGGATAAGGTAAATTCTGTGTAGGAAAAGAGAACCACTGAAATGAATTCTCGGTCACTGTTACAAACTCGAACAGGCTGGCTTTCTCGTACGAGGAACCGTTGTTATGCGAGAAAAATACGAGATATCCGAGCTCGCGGCATTATCTGGTGGAAGCTGAATGAATTTATGTCCGGAGGTTATCTGCGACTCGAGTGTGACGGTCAATTTGGTTCTGCTCGCCGTTTCATGAGTGTCGAAAAAAAAAGCGGCGCAAGCCGCGGATAGGTGTGAAGAAAAATTATCCGTGAGACGTACGTATGTACAGTATACGAATAAAACGACACAGCAGAAAGGGTGAAGAGTGGAAACGAGAGGGCGTCCAAGGAATTCTCTGTGAAATTCTCAGAAAACCAGGAACCAGCGGGACTCGGAAGACAAATATTGGACTTACGAGATTTACGAGCACCGAGATGAAGACCTACGACAACGTGATGCATGTTTCCCGTGATGCGTGGCCTTTCTATGAGGCCGGTGTGTGGTATTCCCAGTAACTGATTGCTACGTTTAATCAACCCTGGCCAGTTTAATCTCCTTAATACTCTTGCGTAGAATAAAGCATTATATCCAGTGACCGTACTAAGAAGCATGAACTATCCTGCCCATTAAGACTAAAATTACAGAGGGATGAAAAAGTATCGTTTGATAGTTCGTAGAAAATTTCAGAAAAATAAAATTGTAGAAATGTCTCGTTGTCGTAGTAGTGAAACAAGTCATTTTGATCTCTTGGTACTACGAACGTAAATATCGTGTATATCAAGTATCAAGTACTATCCCAAATAACTTTCTCTGTCCACTTCCGCAATTAAATAAAGTACATCGAATACCTCATCTACATATATTGCCGCCTTCCTAACGCACCCGCACATTCCGTTATCAGAGACTTTCTAAATAAAGCACCGCATTCCGTCTCCAAAAAGAAATGGCAGCATGCATTCGGTATCTCTGCTCATTAATTCACGCCACCTCTCAAGCGTTATCCTAGCGCGATAAATCAAATCTGGGCTGATTAGAAATCAGAATGGACCCGGCGATCTCAAAAAATTAAACACCTCCATCCGTGACAATGTGCCCCTTTCAGGAATATTGAACAGCAACATTGCCGTGACCAGGATTCGAACCTGGGTTACTACGACCACAACGTAGGGTCCTCACCACTAGACGATCACGGCTGCAGGAGGACTTGTATAAGATTCGTGGATAGACGACAATCGACGGTGACGGTGATCGACTTGATCGCTCGACCGTGAAGCTCGAAAGTTGGCGCGGAATTCGAGTCAGTTGACCGCTGGAGTCGAAAGATCGCTAGGCGATAGCTGACCAATTCGCAACGTGATCTACGAGAACTCATCTCAGATTCGGTCGTGTCTGTGGTGCCGTTTAATACGATAGATTAGGGTAGACCACTTCTTTTATCGGTGAAATTTTTCTTTTTGGTGCAACGATTTTAGAGCCGCTGGAAACCTTCCCGTAAATCGACGGAGAGGCATGCAGCCGAGAGAAGAGGTGCGTGGCCACTCATCTGTGCAAATATTTGCCTTTCGCGCGTTTTTCCACTAAGCCGGCGTCGGTTATTCGCGTAATCGCTGTTATCGTCCGGCCCTCGTCTGAAAGCGCTCGGGCGGCAAATATTGTGAGGCCAAACAGTCGTGCCGATGTACGAAAACGAGAGATCCAATCGATGGAATTCCGTTGGGCAGGCATAGAATCGTGGAGTGTGCAGTATCTAAGAAAGTGACGCACTCAACTGTTAATACGGCCAGTATTAAATTTGCAACTATTCAGCAGCTAGGGTACACGCGGAACGTGCGGATTTATAAGCTGCTGGATTCTCCAGTTTTCAAGGCTCCCAGAATCTAAAGCTGGGTCGTACAGTTTACCTCTTCACAGCCAGCGTTTATACTGCTAATTGTTAGGAAGTCTGGAGAACGTGAGCAAGAGGGAAACAGAGGAAAGGAATGAAGAAAACAGGAACGAGGCGGCGGAAGAGTGGCGAAGGCCAAGAAGTTAGGAAATCTGTGTGATTCTCCCGGAGTTTACACCATTGTCGCGACTACACACTATACGTGGCTCCGGAAGACGCGAAGCCGGAAGTCGACGGCGACGTCGGTCGTTTGAAAAAGAAGACATACCGTTAGGTATGCGGCGGGTAGTACAGTCACACTTGTCTAACAATTGCATACAATGACACCGAACAATTCTAAGCCTTCCGCAGCGTAACCTAAAAGTACCTAAAATAATTTCCGAAACTGGGTTCGGATGCCAGAAAATTGAGTGATCGAAAAACGACGACGTTTTGAAAGGAACCATCAATATTTAGGGAGACTTAGTAAAGAAAATCGACAGTTAGCCAAATATGAAATTCTGCAATGGAGTCCAGATAATGGACAGGGACTTTCCATTGCTCGCAGCTTGTTATACAATCCCTGTCAAACGTCTCACGCAGCCGGGTCCGAGGAGAGCGAACGGGACGAATGAATTTGACAAGGCGCCACGACTTTTCGATCTATTCTCGCTGCGACGAATCTCACCGCCGACTCATAGCGTGTCAATTACCCCAGGTTAGAGCGTGGCAAACCACGTCCGGGGTGTACATACGCCTACTCGCGATCACCGTCTCGTCATCTCGGCCGCTCCGCTTTTTTCCACGTCCCACTCGGTCCACGTGCCAGTTTTGTGCCGCGGAAACGTGACCGGCTTTCGGCAGCGAGTTTTCCGGACAGGAAGACACGTTGATCCAGCGGATGCGGACGACGGGAAGGATTGCCGACGAAAATAGAAAGAAAGATGCCGTATGAGTGCACGGGACGCGACGCAAGTCGGAGAGGACGACAATTAAAATTCGGATGAAAAATTGGCACGTTACGAGCGAATTCAGATCTGGCGAGAAGTACTTCTACGGTGACGCGAAAGTTAGGGAAAATGGACGTAAGAAAGAAAGACGCGAAGAATGTGTGTTACATAGTAATATGTAATGGGCATGTATTTAATCGCGCATCCTGCGCATAACGACGACCGGGTGCGAGGAGGAGTAAAACAAGTCTTTCCCACGACCGCCCTTTCTGCCAGAACGACAGGCTCTCCCCGAGTCGAGTGCCGTTCGTTCGCAGGACTTGATTTAATCTGAGCCTAGCTGTCCATAACATCTTTGCGCGACTCATTAACTTATGTGAACCAACTTAGCGGCAGCTTCTCGTCAATGTATCTCGCAACATTTGTGCAAGTTCCCCGATCGTCCTGAATAATTTGTGAAGGCGAAAAATGTATCGACCACCGCAATCGTTTATCGTCCCTTGACCCGACAGGATTGAAACGACGAACCGGTATCTGGTGGGGGGAACGTAGACTTCTAATTTTGTACCGGGGCTAATAATTATCCGACGTCGATGCGAACGCTGAGCCGCGGACAAAAACGATAATCATCACGTCTTCGTCTTTCTCACGCTCGCGATTTTCCGCAAAATCGTCCCGACGTTCACACGCCTCGCTATCATATCGACGGATTACATTTCCGGCGAGCCGTCTTCCAGCTAAATTCCACGCGGCCGCGGTAATCAACGAAAAACCGCCCGTTTCGTGTAACTCACCGACTTACCGTAATACCTTTATTACTGCCTAATCCCGAAAATAATTAAGTCATCGTAAAATGGAGCTGAATCCGACGATATTATCGTTCAAATATCCTGCGATATAGGGAGAAAAAGTTGGAACGTAAATTGCGATAGCTGATGGTAAACGGCCTCACCTGCGCAGTGAGGAAATCGTTAAAGTCGTAGAACGAAACGGCCGTTCATTGGAGAACGGCAAAAGCCGATGAATTATTGTCATAGCTGAGCGGCCAAACATTATTCCGCGACGCGCTATCACAAACCACCGTATTATGCAGTACACGCGCACATAATACGGCTTCCGTTCGTGCGCTTCTTGCTAGCGAATTCCTATATCGTACCTCGCGTACGAATTAATTTCCTCGCCAGCGAAAGCGTTGTTCTCGATCTTGCGGGACGATAGCGAAAGCCGCAAATCAAGTGTGTGATCGTCGTACATTATCGCGCTACAATGTCATTGAATTATAGCATCGCGCACAAGGTATTCATAAGGGAAAAGGTTGATCGCTCGCAACGAGTCGGTGGCGTACGATGAAAGGTATCGATGGTGGTATTAGTAACGTTTCAAGTACAGCTTCAAGTGCTATCAAATTTGCCTGTCCAGAACGTTCGTCATTTCTACTTTTACAGTATGGTCGGCGTAAAGACTGTAGGCTAGATTCAGTACACCGAATATTTAGTCCTTAAGAAGTTAAGACTTGCAGATTATAGTATTTACTTGCTGCGATCAGTGATAGAGACGAACTAATGATAGTGTGCAGAATTTAGATAGACATAATGAGTATCGTTAATGGGAAGCAGACACAATACTGTTGAATAAGCGCTTACGCCATCAAAATTTGATATCGTACGATAATGCAACCGTATGATTAGCGCTACCGGAGAGGAAGAAAAATTCAGAAAAGGGAGAAGAGAGAGAGAGAGAGAGTGAAGCGGGGAAGGAAATTGCATAATTGCCGGTCTGTGTAGCGATTATGTTGAAAGCAAACATCGTCTGCCTCGCCACTGCTTAACATTGACGATACAAATCACGCCATAATCATCGCCTGATCCACTTCGACGTAACACCTTGCCAGTATCAGTAAGGTAAGTACTTTGCGTGTACTTACCACTGCAAATGTACGCAGCTTAATACATTCAATCATTGATAAACATCGATTCAAATTCTACAATTTATTATTTTAGATTTGAGGTTTGAAGCGTTTTAATTAAACCGTACCGACTATTACAATAAATTATCCAAGTTTCGCGCGAGCTAATATATCTCGTTACCAGACATTAATGCCGAATAACGTCACGGCAAATTAGTCGATTGCACCTATATTTATGTTCCCTTTCAGCGCAGAACACGTTCCAGTGCGATAAGCGTTTTAGGCGGGCGCGTCGAGCGTGTTTAGCACTTTAAAAGCCTGGGACATAAATACGGGCAGGTAGTTTTCTGCTAATTCCACTAATTTCACTGTTCAGAGGGCCGCCATTATGCGCGGGGCTGAAAGGACCGCTCGGCTCATTTTCAAACTTTATCACCGCCGTCGCCCGACAATTTGTAGTCGAGCGAAGAGGGATGGGGGAGCAGCTTTTACGCTTTGCAATTACCGGCACTCGCCTCAATTTCTCGCTAATTTTGCTCATTTGCTTGCCGACCGTAATTACGCCGAGCGTACGGTTTTCGCAAGAGAGGGTTACGCAACTTCGTTAGTTGAGACTTCACGAATTGTACAAGTTTCGACCCTTAATCGAACGTTTAAGGACAAAGAGTATAAGGACAGAGCATACGAAGATTAACACTGGAACTGGCGAACCGTCAAACGACGGGTTTGACATGTTGCTATAATGAAGGCTTTAAGGCGTCTTATTTCCGGGAATTTGTTCTGTCTTTTATTGAAATAAATACATCTTCGATATATACACGTAATGCAGCATTTCAGAAAATATGATGACTTAACTGTGAACCTTTGACAAGAAATTCTGCTTTACTTTTATATATCGATGATGTATATATATTTCAATCAAAGACTTTTTACTGCTCGATAGTTTTAGTTTTCAGGACGAGGCATGTCAAATGGAACGGTTTGACGTACGTAAAATCTCAATTGTGAGCTTTGTTTCGTCGTCACGTGCTAGCGATACGTCAATTTGTGCGTAACCACTACGCATTACCATGGCGATTCTCGTAATACCGCGTAATGTCGGATAATCACACGGCATGAAATTATGTCGCGAGTGTATCGCGATATCGAGCAAAATGACTTAATTACGAGCATGGAAACGGACAGCAGCGGCATAACGACGAGTAAAATACTTCGCTTTATGAGCTGATCTCCGGATTAACGTTAAGTCGTTTAATCACCAGCTACAAGCCGTTTGAGGAAAGCGTTTAACGTCGTGCAGAATATTATTACAAGCTGTATATGGAGAAAAATGTACAGTAATTACATAGCACAATGTTCGAAGCGCGCATTGCGACTAATATGAGATTGGCGGTGTTCCAGCGTGAAGTGAAGAGATTAAAGGCGTGTAACTAGAATGACGTCTTCAATTTCCAATATAGTTATATTTAATCTTACACATTACGATCCGCGCAGTACGTGCTTAATTAATGTGTACCATTTAGGAGGAGATTGGAAGAAAAACCGTGTGGCATAATACGAATATTAATTAACCGCTGTCGTCTCGGAATTATTACTATTGTTAGCGATCAAATCGTACTTATTTATTGGACAGGAGAGTCCCTTTATCGTAGTTGAGTTTGAAGAAAAGAAAAGAACAACGAACAAATTCAGTTCAGGTGAAGTATCGCATACGGTGTGAAGTATCGCATATCAGATTATGCAGCTCGTGACACGTATCGTCAGATTATGTTTATCGAATCTCACGTCAACAGCTCGTTATATCGGGCGGAAAAAAATTCGCGAGCGCGGCGACAAGTTAATTAATCCCGTTCGTTTCGTCGCGTCGCGCCCGTTACAAGCGACACGCAGCTGGTTCCAATTTGTCATTCGATTAATATCGGCCGACGATCGAGTGACGTCGATACTCAGAAGCAGTTAAGCAAATGAATTTCTTACCCACCGCGGCGAGCTGCGCATTTACACGCCGATTCTCGTTCCGATGAATTATTACCCCTTTTGTGAACGCATGCAGTCGCGACAATGAATCATCATTTTAATTCCGAAAAGCATTATCGTGACTTTTCATCAACTTTTTCCACGCGGACCTTCAAATTCCTTCAATTCTATAATTAACAACACATTTATGTCGGATACATTTGAATGCTTCGTTCCCTGCCTTGCTGGTCATGTTGTCTCTACCTACCAACCGCAGCGACAGTACAACCACGAAAGAGAACAACCATCATCCCCCCACGCTTCCTTTCTTTTCCTACAACTCCTGGCCATTCTTTTTCCCCAACCCGGCCGTCCTTTTTCCTCGGTGTCAGCCGGCGTTAGTCCGTACAAATTCGACTCTCGGAACCCTTTTTTCTCGACTGACTGCGCGGGCGAGTCCCGAAATACACCGCGGCGGAATATGAAACCAGAAGTAGCCAGCGGCAAGGGCCCTGGGCATCTGGCACGAAATATAACAACACCGCGCGCAATGTAACGTCGGCTGGCACACTGGCGGACGATACGTGCGCGTGGAAGTGTTGCTTTGTAACGTGCTCGCCAGCCTCTCCCCCGCGTCCGCGCCTCCGATTTCGCCGTTATCCAGGCGTTATGTATGTGATTATGTACGTGGCCCTGGAATCGTGTGTCGTTCGCTATTGCTGAGCGCGGCGTGCTATGCAAATAAACGCTTGCGTCGATTTTACACGAAACAGGTACGCCGCCAGAGACCAACGAACCGCCCGTTAACTCAGATTATCCTCATCTCGATTCACGCTTTCAGTCTCTAAGCGCCTGGCTGTTGCAATGGTACAGGCTCGACTAATAAAGTTCGATGACTCGAGCGACGTTGATAAGGAATACACGAAATAATTTTGTATGAAATATTGAAAAATACCAAATGTTTGTCTAATGAGCCTGCCAATCAGAAGTATGGAGTATACTGAACAATTTCGGAATCGGAGTCCAGGTGCTGCACGAGCGATCGAGGAGTACCTTCACATGCCTCTGTACACCCACACCGACGCGAGGGCAACGCTATCGGGACCTGACAACGTGTTTACACCGCAGCACGAGTAAAACAGTGACCACGTGTAGCTCGCTGACACGCAAACATAAACACGCGAGCGGTAAACGATAATCGGCCGGGCCGGAAAAAGCTCGCGCCTGCACGCGTGACATCGTGCAGGAGGCAGGAGCACGTGTCCGGAGGGTGGCCCATTCACCATAACGGGCCAATAGCTTGTGATACACAGCGTAAATCGTCGAATTTATTTACACGCCAGCAGGTGCCGTGCTCGCCGCGCAACGAAACGGGGCGAAGTTTTTCAGACCTCGCGCCGACTATTCCGCATGTTTTCCCACGGATGAATCATCATCGACGAATACAAAGTGACTAAAACTTGGGTAAGCCCGACGTGTGACGATTTCTTCGACAGCGGGCTAACATTTTGCTGTAACGAAGACTAAATATTTTACGTCTTTCATTGAAATATATACATCATCGTTATATAAAGGTAAAGCAAAATTTCAAAGCAACGTGACCTACGCATGAGCCTTTATCATACCAAAATGTCAATTTAACTAGCCGGTAGTTCTAGTATTAATAACCCATTAACATTCTGTTGAACGATCGACGGCAACCGTCGCGTCCGAATGGAAGACACCAAATGCCATCGTTTCCGTTCAAACACCGAGATCGTCCGAGTCCGCCGCGCCGCAACTCCGTCCCAACGATCTGGAATGAATATAACGAGGCTCTTTCGGAAGAGGGATGAGGCACGAGAAAGGAGAGAGGCACGAAGGCGGCGCAGAGGAGGGCAAAAAATCGGGGCTCCTGCAAATTTATTCGAGTGCTGCCCACGACTAATTTCCACGAGATATGCCCGCATGCGGCCTCCTAACCCCCTATGGCGTTTATTTATCTCGAGTGCGCTGGCCCATCGTCCAATTTACGCTCGCGCGAAATCCACTCGTGGAACACACGCGAGCAGCGACGTGTCGCTATCTCCCTTTTTCCCGCTCTCTCCGCCGTCTCTGCCTCTATCCTCCCGTCTCTCTAACTCTCTACTCCGCTGGTTATCCGCGCCAGTATATCATCCCAGATACAGCGATCTCAACGGCTGCGGATTCTCGGTAGCAAGGCCGAAAACGCTTCCACGCCGCGCGAGCAGCGCTGGATTATTAACCGTCTTGATGAAACTTAGTATTAGAAGTACGTGTACAGTTTCTAACCGTCGGAATTGGAATGTTGCCAGCCAGCGGCGATGTGGCGTGTATCAAGCACGCATTGTGCGCGCGACGTCGTAACTCGTAAACTAGCGTGAATTTGATTCTTTATGTCATAATTGAATTTTCACTGGGTCTTAAGAGGTTTACGGGCAGAGTGGTCGTTCGCGTTTTCGCCGATCGAGGAAACGCTTGAGAGCGTTTTGTATGGGGTCAAGGGTCGTCAACCTCGTGTCCAGAAAGCGACGTACGTGTCGGTAGACGATAGAGTGACAGTCATTATGTTAACTGGCAATCACGGTAATGCTGTCATCAGCGTTCGTACTCGGGCAATAACTATAATGCAGCCATTGCGGGCACTCCCGCGTAATCTGGACATTAGTAGCACACGGCTTTTCATTCATTGACCACTACCGGGTTAGCGACGTGCGAATACAAGTTATTTTCTCCCGGTTGTGCCAAGTTTTGTCGAACGTCGACCGTTGGACGCGAGGCTCAATGATCGACTGGAAGCTTGACTGGCTAACGTGGAGGGAGTTACGATTAGAGGAAGGGAACCTGGTTTTTTAAAGCTTGCGAATGAGTTCGCGTCATTTTCAATTGATAAACCTTGACACCCGCAAAAAGTGCGATGTTACCATTTTTTGATTGAGGAAAAGAAAGAGAATAAAGTAGCGATAATTATTGGGATAGATTAGCACTCCGATCGCGATAATGTGCCGCGGTAACTGTGCTTCCTAGCGAAGAAAAATACTGTTATTTGCCCGGCATTCAGGTGCAAGACCATCCTAGTCGGCGTGTGTCTAGCATGGAAGATCGATCGTTCGATCGTGACAATGGAGACTAATTAACACCCGACGCCTGCAATGAAATCAACGTTGACATTGATGAGAAAAAGTCGACGACTTTCGACGACCCCTGCCAGATGATATTCACCCCACATCGATAACTCATTGTCCGTTTTGAGATTCAGTGTTACTCGTAGTCGACTTAATTAATTCAGTTAAAACAACGAAGTCATTAAAAGTCAGACATTAATTGAAAGTACCCTGAAGACTATTAACTGCTCGTACGTTATAATTTTGATTATGCTACACGATAGCAAACGCGACCGCTCTCTCAATCTGACCCAATCGCTGTTCAATCGTACAAAAAGGGTGCAAGAGTAAAAAGGCAGACTGCAAAAGTAACCGTTCAACCTGTCGGACGAATGATAAAGCGCGCAATAAATATCGTTTGCCGTGATAATTAGTTAATTCGCCGTAGACTGGCGCGACCCTTCAAAACGTGATCTCCTTCTGACATTTTTACGAAACTTCTGGCCCGACTCGTTCGTTGGCAAAACCGGTTTCCCGATTTCAAAGGAGTCGACTCTCGCGCGCGCGCGCGATTTTACGCCAATAATCTCGCCGATATCTGTCGGCGATGTACGCTGAGCACGCACGCGCATAAATCGTCCCCGTAAAAAAAATGTGCGAACGGTGACGCTTCCGGTAGCGGGATCCAATCCGCATCCGAGAACAGCTGTGGGTATTATTGTGTAATATGTGCGGTGGGTATGGCAATTTTAATATAACGCATATGTGCTGGTGACTATAAAAGTGTTCATAAATTATACTTTTAACTGTATTAAAAATGCCGATTGTTCTGTCAGCATATTAGTGCACCTGGCGATTCGGCAAAAGAATTACGAACACGGATAACGACTTTTCCCCTGGCATGCATATTACATTTTTGACGTCCGCCGTCCGCCCCTTAGATATTAATGACTAATTACGCGGGTTCCGGATTGCGGTACTGAAAGCTTAATTTTTGCGTTAAGAATCTTGCAATTTTCTAACGAGCAACACGAGTGCTGCGCCTGCTTAATATCGCACTCCCGTACCTTCATTGCCACTCCTCTCTCACTCATTAATTCATTAAATTGGACGATGGAACAGAATCGTTGCCTTCATACAAAATGGTAAAGTCGAGCCTAGAGCAGACGCTGTCTAAAATTGCACAATGATTTCATCCGTACGAATGTTGTATAAATTACCTGCCGCACGTTTTCAGCCTGCTCAAAGCGCGTATGAAGTTCGCTCGCGGCTTTTGAATTGAAGAACAAAAGCGATCCGCAAGGAATTCCTAGGCCAGCGTACCGAGCAGCGATGCACCGAAGCGCTTGATGGAATTTCCTCTCGGAAATATATATGCCTTGTCAAAACAGTGGCGCATGCCGTGGCCGAGCTCTTTCAGTCGGGCACCGACGAAAATTAATCATCATTAAAGGATCACATGTGACGAGGGGGAGGTCGTCTCGGAGTAACGTCCTCGAGTCGAGTCCGAAATCAAACAAAATTTATGAAAAATCTCAACCGACTCATCAGAAATACCCATTAACTGTATTTCTACAACTAACCCATTGCGACCGAAATTACTTTCGTTGTTTGCTATGTACGATATATAAATTATTATATATCACGCAAATTTGTAGAATCGAGTACAGGCACGATCGCGACCAGTCAACTTAATTACTCAGCGTAGGTGTGCGTGAAAATGTTTTAACAGTTATCGATAATCTTTACATCGATCATCGCGCGACTACGACGTCCACGTGTCACAATAAAGCAACCCCGTAAAATGTTCTGCCGCACTATCTGTCTATCTCGGAACTAAAGGTCATTATCGTTCGATTCATCTTTCCGCCTAGGCAATAGGTAGCGTTTCCCCGGTGAGTTAAATACCTTCGTAATTTCGGCCCTCGTCCGAAATCCCGCTGGGAGTTTATAAGACGCCAGAGATCCCAATCTCCTTTATCGCCGAGCAACCCTCCGCCACTCGTCGCGACTGTTATCACGGCGGGGATAACTCTCGAAGTTGAACGAAAGTATTGTATAGGCAGTCCGGGGTCACAGCATAAGTAAAGCGTTAAGTCGTCGACAAAGTTGATCAGTTGTTAGATAGTTGCGAGGCAGTCAGAATTGCGGTTTTTAATATCTTGAAAGATTCTTTGATTAATTTATATGACAAACGTTAATCGACGAACGACCGGCAACTAATGATAATCATAAAGCTATTATGTTCTTCGCCTCATAAAGCTGATCGTATAAAATCTGTCTACAATAAAAATGTTCCATCCGTGATATGAAAATATTCATGAGTAGTAAATAATGTTACTTCTCTAATGTCCGAGCAACCCAATCCGATGAGGTGTATTCTAGAGACTTTTAGTTATTTTCCTCATTTACGATGTATCAGTTTTCACAAATCTTTAACCGATCCCGCCTAACCAACCGCAGCCCTTCGACCTCATTAGACAGCACCCTCCCCCGTGTCGGCTCGTGCTTTTGCTTTACGATCTCCCGCGTTTCTCATCGTAAAAAGTTATATTTAATCCCGCGCTACCGCTCTCGGCCACGACGCTTTACGGTTCCTACCGACCATTTGATTTAACGGTTTACGACGTACCGAAACGGCCAACAGAAAGATTCACTCGGCTCTCCTCTACAGTCTATACACCTTTAGGTTCGAGTTAGCTCGGGGGAACATTGTTAACGGGCCTCGCTTCGGCTCAATATTTATCGAAACTTATCGCAGATTCATCGAGATTCATGGGGATCGTTCGTTGGCAAACCTCGACCGCAAAGTTTGCCACAATTTCGTGCCGTAGTTTATGCATATAAAAGCAGATACGTTCAAAATTTCAAATAAGATTACATACGTACTTCCATCATTGCTTTACCCACGATACGACGTCACATAGGTGATTTTATCTTTACCTCGAAGCAGTTGTCTAAAGCCGTGTCTATTAATATATATGGTCTAACAATAAGAAAGTGCGCATCTTCCACCATGAAAGAATACTGTCAGTTGACAATGTTTCGTTTCTCTCGGACAGGGCTTAAGGAACTCTTTGCTTTTTCATCGTGGCACCCTATTCCACTCTCTCTCTATTTCTCTTTCTTATCCGCGACCTTCCTCTCCCTAACTCTTCTTTACGCGGCCCGGAGTCCATTTACCAAGCGGAATGACTGGAGACTTAGAGGAATCGGCTCGTTATCGCGAAACACCGCCGTTGAGAGCGAAATAATGTGTCGTGGGTGCGAGATAACCGGTTCCCCACTTCGCATGTCAGCCGATAGTCAAAGAACCGCCATCGTCCTACCCTAATGCACTACGTTATGGAATTTTTATTTCGCCATTTGACAGCCTCGCGAGGGATAGGATTACTGGGTGCGGTTGACCAATTTCTAATCTGACAATGTTTCACACTATTATTTGCAATGGATGATTCATTTTCATCTATTCACACTGCGAAGAGCCACATATACTAGTGGAAAGAATATTTTTTTTTTATATACCACACGTATATGTGCAAGACTACGGATGGAATAATGACGTGCACGCACGATGATGGTATGATTTTTGAATAAAAGAAAATATATACTCGTCTACCTCTACCCTGTCTGATATGTATCCTCCTTTATTCCGAAGCAATTGCCCAGCAATTTTCCAGATGATTGGTACGATCTCGCATCTATTTCACGGCAATCTCGAAGACAACCTAGACAATGATCCACTTGAAGATTCTACAGCGAGTTCCGTTGAAATTGGAATGATCTGTACACCGATCCATACGTCCTCATTTTTCCGAATCATTTTTCCGCAGAGTCGTAAACCGATGCAAGCATTAATAATTCGAAATAAACGCGCGGCAATTGGGTCGAATCTAGCGGATATTATAATGGAACATGTTCGCCGGAAGTGCACGATGTGTTAAGGGTCTAACCTGCCCGCGGGGTAGAGCAACCGGTTTCGCATAAATGCTCGTTGTCGACCGAAAAAGTGTCGGTAATACGCTTCTTATCGGGTGCATCGATCAATCTCACCCGAGGTGGGGAATTAGCAAAAAAGTTATTATTACCGGTCTTTCGGATGATTGATATGTTATCGTCAAATTGATTCGATTGCAGGTCGGTTCTATCGTCATCGGCTAATGCCTTCATGATTCGTCCGTGATTGAGACGATCGAACCGACACTGAAGTCTGCAACACAATACCAACACGTCCCCCGGTACCGTACGTTCGGTTTTCCATGCAAATGCACCGCCGCAATGTTTACAGACATTGAAATGCCAGGCTAACTGTACCATCGACCGCAAAGTTCAATTCTACGCGCGCAGATTACACCGCGATTACCTTAGATCCCTTCATGGCGCGCCGTACGTAGAGAACCAGAACTCTGGCCCCGCGTGTCGTTTTTACGATATTTCTTACAGTGTGCACGGCGCAGCATATTGGAATGCATATCTCTCCGCGTTCATTAGAATGCTATAAAAGGAAACGAATACGGAGTACGAAGGAGTATAAAAGGAGATATTAAAAACGTTGCCTCCGACTTTTGCTGAAATTTTTTACCGCCACGCTGCCTCAGTGCGCATTGTCTAAACATTAATCTCGAGCCGGCCCACCTGACATTATGACTGTGATTATCCCAATCGCTGGGCGAAGTGAAAAAATCGCAGAAACACGAAAAAGCACGCCGACCGACCCCGAAAACGCCTCCGGACGATGATCCGACGTTCGATTTACGGCACAATGCTCCGCTGCTCGGCGAACGGGGAAGACATAAATCCCGATAAATCTCGATCTTTATGGTGATCCAGCGCGTGGCGCACGCGCTATGTGGTTACGCACACCCACTTTCGACCCCATCGAACACATCCGCCCTCACTATTTATTTTCTCGTTTGTTCGAGGCGCGCGTCCGTTCTCTCTTTCAAGTCCACTCTGCGTCGTTGGAAACGTGCTTCGCGTAAAGTTGGCGCGACACGAATCGAAAGTATGTGAAATGACTACGGCGTATTGCTACGAAATGGACCAATGTGACGTAATAAACGCTGATACGTGAGGGACGTTAAGGAAGTTGAGACTGGATATGTAGGTGATAAATGTGTAGGAGAGAGGACACGGGAAATTTAAAGTGCCGCTCATTATCCCGGCTTCCACCGACCGTAATCGTTTCACGGCATCATTTATCGATCGTCGTTTCGCGGGCAAAGTGCTGGATCCGATTACCGAAGTATCCGTTTATTGAAATAATCGATCGTCTCACACATTATGCTAATGTCACGGTCCTAGTCCCCGGCTTCCTCGCCCCCTTTCTTCGTTCGTCGTCGCTCTCCTCTTGTTCGACTTTCCTGATATAAATTGGGACCCACTTTGGGACGTATATAATTTGGGATCTTAAAGTATTACTTTTTTCTCTCGCCCTTCCTTCACGGAGCAGATGGCCCAACGCGGTTCTTTCGTATTCTTATGATCTTTTACACCCTCGTTCTCAATCAGGGTCTTTTATTAAATCGATGGAAATTAACGCTGAATCGATAGGTGACGGACCTACAATATTCCCCGGAGCGATGTTGACCGAGTTCACTTGGGAGGTAATTGAAATGGAATCAATTTCGATGAAAATTCATGGAAAAAGGAAAGAGTCGTAACGAACCACTACGATACCATCAATATCCATTCGTAATCAAGCGCACGAATTTTTGATGTTGCTTTGCGCAGGTGCGAAACATTTCCACGGTGGCAATTTAATGCGATACGGCGCGTTAATGATAATGAGCGGTAATGCCACTAAACTGTAACGAGACTGAACTGTGATGTAATAACCGTGACACGACGGAACTCTCGTCCGACTGAACTGTAATGCGATTCGGCCATAATGATAGTGAATTGTGACGCAACTCGACAGTAATGAGATTGAACCATGTCAGTGAACTGTCACACGTACGATATTATTGACACTGATATCAAACGATGATACACATAAATCTATCTATTACATACTTTTTATAATATATTCAATACCCTGTAAAATTTCACGTAACACTCACTACATCACTCGATCCCACTTCCCATATTTACCAATATTTCCAATATACGCGTCTGCACAGAATATTAAATCGACTCACCCTCGAAGCCCATCCCACCTTCCGACCCTTCTTCTTCTCGCTGGCAAGGGTATTCTCTCTCTTCTCCGCAATTTTATCCCTTTCTCGTTCCCAACACTCACCGGCCCTGACTCCTGCCGGTTCGCCGTTACGCTGTTAAACGAGCGAATCGCCAGTAGCTATCGGCGCGAGCGCATCTGGAAAGAATAAAGTACACGTTACGAAGGGTAAGCAAGGAGTCGTGCAGCAATGCGAGGGCCGAGTAACGTAGACTGCATAAATAATGGCCGACTGCCAACGCGTCGAGGTCACTCGGCGCAATCGTCCTGGCGGAATCGAAGGATCGCCGCCGATAATTACTCCGGTCGCTTCTTTCAAGTTCTGCCCGTCTGCGCCGCGCCGAGGCAGCGAGAATGCCAACGTTCTCGTTCGGCCGAGACGAAATTTCTGACTCGCGCGTGGCCGCGCTGAAATGCTCAGAAACGGCGGCGAACGTGTCGAGGGATTGAATGTTGCGAGAGTTAATGACGCCCTGTCAGGTTTGACGACGTAATAATTTGTAGAACTATTGGACTAAATCGATTGGATTTGTTAAATGTTTGAACCTGCCTGCTGATTCTCATTAGTCGGCGAAGTGCTGCTATTACGTATCGGTTTAACTGGTATATTGCCGGGGCGAGCGTATACGAATGACGAGCAACTTGACATTTTATGTTCTATTAACTCGTTGAAGTGCGCCCGGTATGATGGCGCGCAATTTAATGTAAATCCGATGCCGGACAATTCGGAATTACACCATCGATTACTAGGCGCAGCGGATACCTTTATGGTAATTTAAACGAAAGCAATTTGAAACTCATTCAATTGCAACGTGCGATTACCGGACGAAACGATCGATCGTTCGACGCGAAATACAAATATGCGATGATAGTAATCAATTGCGAGTATATAGCATCGATCTGCCGGCAGATAATCAATGAACGATGTTTATATGTTAATTTAACATGAAAGCGTTTGTTGTTCCGGTGGATAGTCGGCGCTTATCCCGACTCCAATCGAGATTTGTTGGTTGAGATGAACAAACGAGCAACGTCCATTGGGACACGCGCACGGAATCTTATGCACTGAGCGGCATTTTATCTATCGGACGTCAAATGAATTCACCGGACGTTAAATAAATTACCATAGCGGACGATCGGCGAGTTCGATCGAGTCACGGAAATAAAAGCACACTCGCATCCTTCCGTGGTTATCACTACATTTTTCCAGTTCACGCTTCGCATGGCAGACGAAACAATAAAAGACGCTAAAAGAAATTACGGCGGACCTTAGTGCCGAAGATAAATCGCCGGTGGAATGACTGGGCTAATGAACGTTCCATTATATGAGTGCAATAAAAAAAATAACGCAGAACTAATAATGTAATGAACGTTGAGGCTGATGATAATAATATAAGTAGACGCGGTCGATTGCGCCTGATCTTATTGCCGACAGCGGTGATCGTGAAAAATGAGGGAGGCAGAGCTTATTATCGATCGAAAATGAATCGCAATTTAATGAAACGGACGAATGCGCAGCGTGAGCGAGATCGAACTTTAATCGAAAGCGAAAGCGACGTCTAATTACGCTGTCGAAATCGGCCCGATGAACGAGATCAAGTCCGGCCTCATTAATTACAGTGTCCGGATAATGAACGAAATTTCAAATAATGCCACGCTAAGATGGAGACCGTCGGCGGAAATATTATCATTTGGCAGACGATTCGCCAGTTATCCGCACGATCTAATGCGTTCGTTCTTACGAATGCAAGCCAATTAGACGGTCAATTTTTTGTTGATAAAGATGTTATGGCGATCTTGCTGAAATATGATCGTACGAGGCCTGGAAGTTGGACGAAACTGATCCGCTAACTTTACAGCAGATCTCGCGCACGTTTTACGTTTTCCTGAGCAAACGAAAAATTACCAGCATTGTTGTGTCTAACGGATACACGCAAATACTGAATACTGCATTTACGCCAATTACCCTTCCCGCCGCCCGTCCCACTCCCCCCCGCCTATGTCCCTATTCGTTTATGCGCGTGCTCTTAATCGGAATGTATAAGGAAGACCAGTCCGACAACGGAACATGAAAATCGCGTGTAGGAATAAGCAAACGAAGGCTCGATGTACAGAGGGTTAGAAACATTGCGCGCTGGAGACACAGTAATTGAGCGAGCACAATTATTTCCTTCCTTCCCATCCGTTCCCGAGTATTCAAGTTTCTACGCGAAACGATCGATGCCACGGGAGCAATGCACCTTGCGCTGTTTAACATTCATCTCTACATGACATCAGAGTCACTAGCAATTTCGAATAAATGCACCTTGATCATTAAAACCTGTTTAAGTAATCAGAAAGAAGGACATCGTCAAAACATATATAACGTCTATTGTAAAATTAAATGCAAAACGTCTGGTGTAAGTTTATTTTCACATAAAACTGCCATTTCCGTTTTTTCATCCCATCCCCTCTCTCTCTCTCTCACTCATTCTCATACCCGTTCTTCCGATACAAACGAAAACTTATGCACGTATCCTCTTTCCGGTCGCTCTTGTTTTTCTCTCCACCGAGCAGATAGATTAAAGATAATCTCCCCGCGATAATTATCCAACGCGCCGTCAATTAGAGGCTCGGCATCGGCGTATGTCCAGCGTAAATCATCATCCCGCCGGCCGTGAGGGAGAAGCGTGTGTCACTTCGGCGGCGAGTGGAAGGAAGTCGACGCGGACGGGAAGGGGTTGACGAGGGTAAAAGGCTATTTGCTGCGAAAAGCGCGGGAAAACCTGTTGGCGCGATTAATCGCGCCGACTGGCCGCGCTCGATGCATAAATCGTTCGCCGGCCGTGAGGCAGGATTCAATCTACTCCGGGCAGGAAGGACGCGCGTATACGTAGATCGATCGCGCACGATAGAAACGATTCAACACCTTTCGTCTAAATTAGCTCTTCCCTTCCATTAATCCGTACCGTAACTCACGGACTTAAAGAACCAGCAAGATCTCGACCAAACTCGTGGAGAGTCTAATAGCTGGCAACGTCTGGCGCGAAGGCTTCGGGAGAATAATACGAGCGACGCAAGTGTGCGAATCGCAAATAACGTCTTAAAGACGTCGTGTGGGCTAATTAAATCAGCCGCGAAGCAAGTGCGGCGAGGCGGACGAACCTGGCGGTGAAATATTTTTGCCGCGAGAGTATTGAGAGCCGCCGGACGGACGACTTTAAGTGACTGATAAGGAAGAGTGAAGGATAAGGATCGGCGTTCGAGACGCTAAAGGACGATACCGTGGAGGCACGATCGGCAGGACGATACGGCTGGCAGAAGCGAGCGCAATATCGTCCCACCCCCTCTCGTCCTTACCTTCTTCTTCTTCCGTCCCCTTCCACTTCCTCTTCCAGCACTCGCCCCCGTCAGGCAACGGCAAAGGCATAATGGCCCTTTATGACGGCACGAAGCGCCATTTCGCGGTGTAAATTGCACGTTGCATCGATTTACGAGGCGAACAGTAATTTCCACCGGCCTACTCGAACCTCCGTGTAACGCGCGAGAGGTGTGTGCGTGCGGCCAGCGCGTATACAGGGTGCGGCGAAAATTGTTAGACGGCCGGAAACGCGGCGAGCGTACGCGGGAAAGCAGCCGAGACCGTCCGAGTCGCGTCTCTCGTTGCGAGACCTCTGTTCGCGGAAACGAACACTTGTGATGCGTCGAAATTTCATGTCATCGATCTGTCAATCGTTGACCAATCAAATTTTTCATAATAAAAGAAAGTGTTCTAGACTTTTGACGTGGATTTCGGAGCGGCATCCAGATTTTTGACGTACCCAGTGCATAAGTCTAACGATAAATACCGACGGTTACCTTTGTACACCTATTCTGAGGATTGCTAGAAAATGTTATACAAGCTCGCACCGCGTATACGTTCCGCGTTCTAGCCAGCGCGCTAGAAAATCGTCTTACCGGTAGAGTTATGCTTCCGTCAGGAGAGTAGAAGAGATCGGAAGGAAAAAGACTGGCCAGGAAGGGGTGGAGCACCGGCATCTCCCGCCGCGGGAGACTCAGGAACGGTCGGGCATCACGCACGAAACGCATAAATTAAAGGCACGCGCGTAACGTGGATTTCCATCCGATTCGCCTCAATCACGGCACGATCGAGATCCGCGAGGCCGCGGGGCTGAATTCCAGCGCGAACTAATGCCGTGCTCACATTAAATTGTCACGTTCCCCCGTCGAGAATTTACCGCGCGCCGAACGTACGCCGGGAGAACCTCGAAGAATCCGGACGATTTCAAGGTACGTTTTCTACGGGGCCATTCGCTGTGATTTCGAGCACTGCCGCGCCGGCGGATCGCCGTGGGTGCGCGGACGTTTTCCGCGTAATGTGAGTCGAGCGTAAGAAAATATGTTGAAAGATCGACGCTGGGCCTGCGTCGGCCGGCCGGCCGACGTCACTCGCCTAGGGGCACTGCCGTTTTGCATTATGCATCACGTTATTCCGTCCACTCCCGCTCCGTTCCGACAACCCTTACCTTCGCACAGCTTCCCACAGCTTCCCACAACGCCCGGTCCCGATAACGCGTCTATCCGCGTCGGCGAAAAATACGCCGCGAGATAATTAAGTGGACGTTAGCGTCATTGGAGGGTATTAAGGGGCAAATATCGTGTCATTAATCGGGAATTACTTAAGTGGCAGGTTCGAGTTCGGCTACTTTCCGAAACACTGTCGGCGATGAATAGATAGCGCTGTGAGTCGGGAGCCGCGCGAGCTTTTCTGGATGCGCGCGAGCACTTAATTGGAACTCGCCCGGCGGCATTTTTGATTTCCGATCGTGGAAAGCGCTCACGTACGGCGCTCCCGACGACGGCGAGCAATTAAAAAATGCGAGCTACCCGCTCGCTGGACGGGAGCAGGCTTTATATTAAGGCGTTTAATTGACAACGCTGCGCCGGAGATTAATCGACGTAATTTGAATAGAACGGACAGGCCGACCTGCTTTAATCTACGGAATCTATACTCAGCCGGTAATTGGGTATAATAAATGTGTTTCAACTAATTCGTGTGATTTGACCAAGAAAACGGGCGGGATTTTTTAAGTGAATAATCGCAGGGCTGTGCGGCCCGCGTAGTACGCTGCGAATTCTTCGCCACCCGGCACGTGGATTTACCGAAAATGAAATACGCGAGGAGGTATTGTTCCGCGCTGACAAATTACGCGTATACAGCGTCGTTCATGCAAAGCGGCAGCGAAACAGGAATACAATGGAGGAGCGACGCGTGTCAATGGTGCGATTTAAATCCGTCGTTCGTCACGTGACATCGGTATTGACGCCCATTCGCGTCGTTCAAAGAGACAGTCGACGGACGCGCGGATGGAAATAGCTGTAATAGAAATAGCCCGACAAACTGCCATGCCCGGTTTATTGCGCAATCGCGTGTGCAATTTGAGTTCTCGCGCGCGCGCTGCTCGCCGGAGAGTCCTGTGCGATGATAATTCTCTGAATGTGACGAGCCCGTGTTGTTGTCGTCGTTTCCTCTCCTCATTGTTTAACGTAACCGGAAAGCCAGACTGGTTTCACGTGTCTCTCGGTACAGCGCGCAAATTTGATGCTGTAACTTTGACTCCATGTCTGTCCCGAGTTTCGCAGAAGTTCCCCGTATGAATACGTACTGTCACGTGTTGAGTATTTAATTAGAACCTATGTAGCGTTATACACAAGTTTAGATATGGGACCTGTTTGTAGGGTTGCAGATGTACAGAATATAATGCGGACGAAAGGGCACCTACATTCTGAACTCTGAACCTATATTCTTCATATCGTGGTCCATTTATTTTATGGTAACGTCTTGTCAGTAACATGAATTAGAAACATAGCCCGTCGCCGTGTCCTCGCACGTGCACGAAAGTTACCGCATCGCGAGGAATTCGCAATCGACCGTCGCTCGTGAAATTCGGCGAAGTTATCTTGAGAACATAACGCCGGCGAATACGTCAATAAAACGTCACCCGTAACGGCGCGAACGCTATTTATAAGATCATTGTCATCGTAACCGTCAGTTCGGTCGACGCGAGAGAGAGCGGAGAAACGGCGTGTAACAAAGTACGCCATTTAAATAGAAATAGCTCTGGTCAGGCATGCACGTTTATTGTTGTATACAGCGGAGCAAAGTCTCGCGATGATAATTCACCCCCGACTGTGATTTGCGATTTCGACCAAGCTCCTTACGTCTTCGTCTCTTTCTTTTTCTCCTTTTCTCTCTCTCTCTCTGTCTCGATCTTTCTCAGAACGTTGTCGCACTCGCTCTGCTTGCCGGACGTCAGAAGTGACAAGCGTGTGCGACAAAAATTCGCGGCGAGACGTAGAGAAGCGGGCCTGTAAATTTTCAGGAAGACGTCGCGGGCTAATATATAACGCGGCCGTATAATTTATCGTCGGTAAAGTTCGTGCGTCGCGAGGCGAGTGTCGTCGGGACGACGAGGCATTGTTAATTCTAGTCGGCGTAATGGGCGCTGCAACGAGATGAGAATTCGCCGATAAATTTCGCATCCGACGCGAAAAGTCGCGTGCCGACTTTTAAACGCGACCGCGGCGCTCGCCTGATCTCGCTTCGAGGTCGCGAACAATTGCGAACGTCGGCAAAACGGTCGTTGATCCATTCGAACGCCATGGCAATTCTCGCGAACATCGTAAAATCGACTCGCGGTCGAAAATATACTCGTCTTTCTAACCGCGCATATCCTTCAATTCGGCACTCGAGGACAAAAATTGTCAACACCTCCGCATTGCGAACTCGCGAAACAGTCTCGAGTCCGGCGCCGACGAGCTGATCGACGTTCGGGCTCGACTGCTCGAGAAAAATGAGGCGTTGATAATCGCGCGAGAATTTCTCAGCTCTCGGCACGAAAAGAAGCGCCGCGGTCCGCTGGCGTGGACATAAATCCGCGACGGTCGACGTGCGGCCGACCCACTAAATACGTCGGTAAAATATACAGGGACGATAATTTAGTTTCTGCGCGCACTCGACCGTACAGGATTTTCGTGCCGGCGCAGGCCGGAGTTACGAGCGACGAGGGGCGCGAACGCGAACAAACGCCGGTTCGTATTTGAAATCGATGAAAATAACAGTCATAAATTGCTTGCGTAACGCAGGATCCGCGCCGGATATCGGGATTTGGCGAGCGATGCTTATTGCGTCGAACGTTTCACGCGGCCGAACTTCCGATATCCATTGTGAAACGGACGGATAGCGTATTGATGAAATCGGACCCTGCATTGAGAAAACTTGCCCGACATTCCGATATTCGAAAATCAGTTGCCTGGGAATTGCTAACTAGAAAAAGATTATCAGGAAATTACGCGAGTGTGATATGGTACTGTCAGGTGTTCTTTTAAAAGTATCGCGGAATTAGGCGTATCACAGAAATTAGTATTTATCACGTAGAGGAATCTATCGATCAGCAACCATATAACATCACAACAGACTAGCAGAGAGTTATTGAATATTATACACTGCTAGAAACGTAGCCAACTTCAATTTTCTGTTATTACTACTGCCGATCACAGAGTGCTCATCGGCTTAATTGGTAGTTAATTCGAAAATCAATTGCAATGAAACTGGAATTCGTTCTATGCCATCGTCGCTACATGTATATGTATGGCAATAAATTGTGCACAGTGCTGGTAAATCGCCGGCATCGAGGGAGGTCTAACGGGAAGTATTATTTCCTTTACGGCTTCGTAACCGCGATAGAAAAAAGTTATTATTACGTCCTTCTACGTGCGCGGCTTGCAACGCGACTTGCCATTAAACTCGCCGCGCTTAAACTCAAGGTGGCGAATGAAAAGGCACGTAGGCTACGCGGAGGGTTCTGCTATATTTCGTAATTGCGCACACGTGCAAACGGAGGAAAAGCCTTTCCTGAGGGATTTTAATTACGCGCTAGATCAAAAATGAAGATCCGACGGCGATAAGATGCTTGCGGGACCATCTCGTCGTTCGTTCCGCGTTAAACACGGTGCGCCGGTGGCCATTACACCTATCGATCTACCGATTAGACACGACCATCACAAAGTTGCTCACATTTTCGAAGGGAATCAATGAATGCAGAGCGGATAATCAGATAATTCGATACACGATCTGGACACGATAACACCGGACCAATCTCAAAATCTCGAGTTAAAACGTCTGCAATCTACGTTAATTGTAGATCAGCACCAGGTAATTTAAAATAAAGTAGCACGCAAGAGAAGGTGCGGTCGAAATTTACGATGATTACCTTCGACGTCGACTGGCAATATTTAAATAATTAATTACACAGTCTGTCTAACAACCAGATATTAAGAAAATTTGTAAGCACAATTGCAAAATTTAGTAAAATTGGCGCTACATCAAGGCTGATAAGAAATCTTGCTGTTGTATCATTAAAAAGGCAAAACAGAAAATAAAGATAAATTCCTCCACCTAACCTGTGCCATACTTGTACGATTAAAGCGTTTGTCGTAAAAGGCTGATGTAGATTTCATCGTTGAACGTCCTTCCACCCTCGTCGTCCGATTAAAGGACGAAGGGTTACCAAGGAAGAACTCACAATCGCCGGAAGTGCGAGGATGTTACGAGTCTCGCTGCGTCGACGGACGAGAGTAAAGGAGTGAAGCGGGTCTTTATCTCGACAAATATATCGAGGATCTCCCGATGGAAGCTCGCCAGGAATCTTTAAGCAGCTCGAGCGCGCACGACCCTCCCTCCGAAGATGTACAGTGCATTGTCGTCGAGAGATGAAACACTCTTGTCGACGACGATTGCGCGAGGCGTGGAATTGGGCGAGACGAGAGCGAACGGCAATTTTCCACTGGTCCACCTGACATCGATCAGTGTCCGAGCGATCGATGGCGAGCCAGCTGCCATCGAAGACTCGTACAAACAATGTCTGCTTCAACAACAATCGCACGGATTTGCGTTTGCTTTTCGAGGCTGAAGACGATCCTGGCGAGATTTGGTTAATTACTAGTCGTCGAACGACGCCGATCAGACTGCTCTGCGCGAATTCTGTGTATTTATCAGTCGGCGGGGTCCTAGGAAATTGAAGGTAATTTTCGGTAAACGGGGCGATTTTTCTCTTCTTCGACGTCGTTCAGGATTTAGTAAATTGTGTTTGAGCGGAAAGTGGCCGTTTTGCGCCAGGTGTTGATCGTTAGAGTTTGGAGATGAGTGATAGTTATGGTTTTCACACCGCGGCAACGCCTAAATTGCTCTATCGTGTTCAAAATGTTTTCGTAATTGTTGCGGCGCGCGCTATGCAATTACCCGATGCGAAGAGGCGATAAATGGTCGTCTGTACAACATAAAGCACCATGTGTAGTCTTTATCGGTTATCATGGCGTATCGCTCGAAATCATTCGGAAATCGCTTCCGCCGAATCGATGTTCGCGATTTTTCAATCTCGAGAGACCGCTCGATTCTCTGACTCTAGCCATGTATCCCTGCAGATTTCAGGCTGGCGATAGCTATTTTAAATTCGCAGCGTAAACCGGCCGAGGCTACTTTTATCTGGCAAAAACAAAGGGGGAAAGGTAAAAAGGCGTATACGTAATTGTTGCGTTGAAACGACAATGAACGGTAGAGACGACGTACAATACAATTTTCTGATGCCACGCGCGATGCCTTTCTTCTCCTCCCAGCATAAAACACGCTCATATGCTACGGAGAGAGAGAGAAGATTCACGCGACGATTGTGGAAACTCGCACTTTTCTCGTATATCACTTTCAACAAAACGGCTCCTGGAAACGAATCGTACTCCAATTCGAGCATTCTATTATTACACACGACCACCAGGTATAATTAAGATCAGACGTTACTATTGAAATGACTAATGGGACATAGGTAGCTCCTATTACCGCCACTCAGACGTTAGTAAATAAATTGCTCGCCTCAAAGCAGCCCGTGCTCGATTAAATGCAAATTCATTATAGTTTATTTTAGAAATTATTTTACTTGCAGCAAATTGGATGTTTATATTGCGGCCGCTAATGACTCCACCCACGGGGCGCGGGTTGTGCGGTTAATTGGAATCAGATTAGATTTCGTGTCGACGCCTTCCCTCCTAATGACTAAAAGTTTGTTACACTGTGTTAAGATCCGACCGACGATACGGTGCGAGCGTGTATATGATTTTCTGGGCATAAGCGTTTTCATATGCGAGCGTACGTACACGTACGTGAGGGGAGATTGGTCAAGATCACCTTATCGGGACTGCGTCTGTGCTAGTTTGCGTAAAATAAAAACTTGAATTAAAGCCGACCATGCCGCTGTTAAGATCGTCGGCGAATTTTTAATTTCGCAAACGTCGGACGGCAATGTCCAGTTACGTTTTTGCTCTTAATGCCTTCCCGTGCCTACTACCCACAATATTCAGCGTGGATAGAATAGTGTCAGTCCACTTTTGATATCGAGCCCGACCGCGCGCTGAGAAGTTATCTTTTTCGGTCTCGCATATGTATGTATCTGTATCTGCTTCTTACAACATTTAATCTGTAACACGCTACCGTCGCGGCGTGTTGCGAAGTTTGTATAGTAGAAAAATCGAAACGTCGATACGTGAATAAATTAAAAAGTACCCATTAGTAAGGTAGCTGCACTGCGTTGCGTTACGGAAAATTTGTCAGACATTAAAAGCAGTGGACTCACCGCAGGTGACTGCGCGACTATCGAATCTGCACCGCATACGATCTTCTTTATAGCGGGAATCAATTACCTCGGTACGTGTAATGGTCGTGTTCTAAATATAGGACGGGTGGCGCGAGTGCGGACGGTGCGGAGTAAGTGCTGGACAACCGGCAGGAAGAGGTGTACGACGAACGTGTCGTAGGTAAAACTTCCTGCAATTCAAGAACCAGAATAAGACATTCGTATGACTGACCGCGCGCCATGCCCTACCATCGGCTTTGAGCCATCGATAGCCCTATTGGGCAACAGTCGATTGCTTTCGCTGTGATTTTCTTTTTTGAAAAGTGAAATGGTAGAAAACGATTTGATTCGATCATTCGTATGCGCGTTTTTGTGCTATCTGTCAGTCCGGTGACTGTGCAAAGAGATTCGATTATTCAATATGGAGTCGAGTCTTCATTTGTATGTGAGTATGTTTGGGGAACTCGACAAATTTCTTACTTGTTAAGGGAAACCTGGGTAATCTTGTGACACCTACTCTTAAGTATACTTGTTTTCCTCACTTCAGAAGAACGAACCTTTTATCTTTCAGTACGGCGATAGTCTAGTGTTAATTGCTAGTACGAATTCAAGCAACGTCGAGCGAACGTTCCGACCTTAAGCCACTTCGAACAAGCCTTCCCGGCATTAGTATGTCTTTCGAAAGTCGCGAAGCCCGTTCAGAAGACCCACGCGCGCACAGAAGGGAGTCGTTGCGTCGTTTACGCGAGGAATAATTGATTAGCGGCATTCGTTTCGGCAACCGAAAACAAAGATGGCCGCTTGTATCCGTCGTCAGGTGAACACGTCCTGCGCATTCTAATTAGCGTTCTTCCTACAAGCCGGCAATCTGACGTCTTAGGAGTTCGGAATATAAGGCGAAACAAGCTGCATCAGCTGAGAGGTAGAAAATTGTCAAGCAATAACAAGATTATATATTAAACTTCTAACGTTCTGTATCAAGCAGCTAATATACGGTGCATTATTGTCGAAGTCAGATTATGATCAATATTTTCGGAGTATAAAATAAATATACCATTTATTAATTAAAACTTGTTCCACTATCTTCGACCGCATTATATCTACTTTGCATGATTCTGGTATTCAGTCAACTATTAACACCTCGCCGAAAAAAACTGAAATCGTCCAGCACGAAAACTTATAACTCACGCTACCTGGGTGCCGAAGAAACAAAATAAAAAAAATCGAAAGATGGTTGCACATCCGGTGTGGAGGCAGAGCTTATCCTGAATTTTAATTGACTCTCTATGAGGCGCGATGTCCTCGTGACATCTTGATTTTCGAGAGGTCCTCCTGCCAGGAGACCCTTTCCTCGAAGCAACGAGTCCTTATTTTGGATTCGAGAGAGAAACATCGACGTGACGGTCCTGTCAATCCTGCGAAGCGTTTAACGCTTCAACATTATCTCGATTTACGATAGCCGTTTACTTGTCGCGATCATATCTCTGATTGGATACCGTAATTGAAACGGAACGAAAAAAAAAACATTCCAAATAAACAGTCATCGTCAGACGCACTCGAGAACGACTCGTCCCGGCGCGTACACTTGAAATCCGAACATTGTACGCGCGCTGTCTCGGCAAACAACAGTAGGCACGATCCAAGGCCGGCGTATATTTAGCGGCCGCGAGGCATTGCACATTCAAGGATGCAATTTATATTGATACGTCGTTTTAAATTTCGCCACGCCGTTGCGCCGGCGTTTGCCGCGTTCGCGGCGCAAGAAAGAGGAGGATAATGAAGAATAGGAGGAGGAGAAGGAGGAGGGGGAGGAGGAGAGCATCCTTTACGATATGCATCGCTGCGCGGAAAGTGTACCGCGAATGCATTAAGCGTTTCATTCCGTTACGAAGCGCGCGCGAAACATACGAGATTACATGCGCTCGCTTGCTGCCCGATGAAAATTGGCGAGCCGAGTAAATAATGGTCGGCGAAGGTATACGTTACAGGCCGAACTGTAGCGCGAGCGGGAAGACTTGCCGGGCCTCGAAGACGGCCGGCGTGCGAGAAACGAGAAGTGAGGAGGCATGCGCGAAAATTCAATTATTGCTCGCCTCGATTGCTGCACGCTGCACGTGTGCGATTCGGAAGGTCGTCCGGTGAAAAATCATCGCTCGACTACGCTAGTGAAGACATCACGCGACGGCGTGCGAAAAGTTGCTTCGATTCGACGTGAGAACGAGAATGTTTCATTCATACCGCAGCTGCCTACTCTTCGCTGTCTAAATTGATATCACAATTTCAGCCTCTTCGGTCTGAGAATATTGATACTCGACTGCTACTTCGATTTCGTGCTCTTTGAGATAAGAAAATGAATTCGCACCGTTCGGCACGAGAAGGCCGACACTTGTACAGCCACTTTTGCGTCGGAGAGCGTATCGAAATATTTCATCAAGATTTTCCCGGTCCTGCCCATTCAGCAAATCATCGCTGATCACGTATCATAACTCTGGCCACACAATGCGATGCCGCTTCATGAGAATCAAGCTCGAGCATAAATCAGCCCCGTCCTGGCCTGGCCGCACCGTAATTAGCGGATTAATTACAGCCGCGGACTGGGGAGCGAAGGATCCGATGTTTTATTGGTTCAAGTGAAAGAGCCATGTGTTTACAATAAGTCGTCCTTACGTCTCGTAACTTCCTGCTGTCTTCCGCCCACGGCATTTCTTTCGTCCTTTCTTCCTCCCATTCATATCCTTCCACGTTCGTCCGAGGCTGATCCCGAGAACTGCCGATTGGAAACTGCGCATCTTCGGCTTCTTGCACTTTTAATCGTTGACGCCGAGTGAGCGGCGTGGGTCGTGGGCCGTTCGTAATAATTATTTATTCGACCGCGCCGTTTCTTTTCCGTCAGCCTCGATCCTCCTCCTCCGTCGTCTTCGGTTCCCTCTTTTACCTTCCCGTGGCTTTGTCTGCGAGCCCTTCCCAAGGGAAGCGACGTGGGTGAAAGTCGAGATTCACGACAGATAACGACCCGCCAGGGTCTTTCAAGCTGCTGCCGCGATGCCGAAAGAGAAACTGACGTGATTCGGTCGATTTAAATAATGACGCTGGAAGAATTCGCTGTATTTATCTAATTTATCCAATTTATTCATCTATGGATGTACAAGTTTCTCATGTATGTTCTTTGATCACTTAGCAATCTTTTAAGCATGTAATATGTGATGGCAAAGGTTCATTCAACAACTCAGAGTATGAATGATCCGGTAGAATTCGATCCGACGTTAATGCAGACATCAGACCCGAGAACTGACATGAAAATAAACGTACGGATACGCTGCACGGAATAAGAAATTATTAGTTGAGCGGGCCACGTATACAGCTTCATCTTGCAATCAAGGCAGGACGAAATTACAATGCTGAGCTGAATACAATGCACGAGGTCTATGAGCAGGGACCATCTGAAAATGGCCGGTGCCGAATCTGAATAATGGCGCGCTCACACGTGAATGACAACAAATCCTGCGCTCTGAACATCGCGAACTCTTCCGTAAAGTGTCTCACAATGTGCACTCAGCCTAACGCGACGCGCCGCGTCTGCGACTGCTCAATTTCGATCGACATGAATTTAAATTGCTCCTAATGCCGTTGCCGAAAAAGTCCAAGCGAAGAAAGTGAGCGCACGGGCACCGCTACTTCGACTCTTCGAAATTCATTCGTCGATGCGAATGATCGAAATGGACCCCTTACAAATTTTCCCACGTACATACCCTACGCGCTCGTGTTATTGCAGTTGCTTCCGAGGGGCGGCGGCCATTGCTCATCTAATTTTCCGCCATTATGCTCGCAGAAGGAAATGCTCGATCGGGAATGGAAGTCATCGCTGGAACGATAATGTTGCTCGCGAATAAGGCTTAGGATCGGTTGATAAAAATGAGGAAGAAAGATGAATGGAAGGAGAGGGAAGGAGATAAAGATATAGATGTGGAAGCCCGTTCAGCTGAGAAGGATGAAGACAGACGGCACGCTGATGGAATTCAACGGGCAACAGCCGGCAATTCCCCTGATTTACGACGTTACTACCGGGTGTACAATCATTTCATCTGTTATGGCGCGCCATGTGTCTGCTCCGCGCGCTGTCAATGAGGTACTTACAGGTAACTCACCGTTCGACTGCGAGAGGTTCGTAATTATTCGCCGCGAGCTCGTTACGTCCTCGCGGACTTGCACATTACGGCCCCAGCCTCGGAGCAGGCCGTGGAATTCGAATCTAATCGCTAAATCTACGTTTCGACTCTATCTGTCGGCGGCAGACAAGTTAACCTGTCATTAGGCACGGTCATTAAACTTAAGCGAGTCCAAGCCGCGTTACCGTAACAAAAATTGGCCTTATCGAGGTATCGAGTAGGGTGCACAGAAGCTCGGAAGAACGCAAATCGCAAAAATTGGTCCAAAGAAATTAAACGAATATCAAGTCGCAATATAAAATTAATGATTGTTTAGGAGACATGACTAAAATTAAGTGAAAAATGCACAAATTTTCATTGCCTCGGATATTTGCGGAAGATTGTAAATTCCGGCCATGACGATAAGATCAATACACTGTCAGAGACGTTCGTGTTCTGTGACGTAAGTCGTGGACTAAGGTGTACCGTGCAAATTGTACGCCAGTTCTCGCTAGGCGTCGTTTAACTTGCATAGCATATTTGTCTCGACCACGTTAATAGAGCCTTCAAGAGAGACCCGTTTCGCTATACTCCTTCAGTTTCACGTTCCTCAGTCAGGTGCAAATCTTTTAAGCGCGTGCGGTAAGCCGCAATGAATGGTCTCGAGTCTCTCAACAGTTTCAACTCACGTCCGCAACCGATTCCGCGATCGAATATTTCAATCTGGATTTTGCGAGGAAAAAAGTACCGACCGCAGTGAGAAAAGTGTTACTAAATAATTAATACCGAGATGTGTGCAAGAAAGTAAGCGTGACATAATAATTGATGATTACTGCACACGATCGCGATATCGTATTTGCATTTCTCACTTCCTCAATGCCACGCCGTTGATGGTGACCGGTTAAATTTACGTACGCGCGATCATTAATTGAAAGGACATGCAAAGAGAATATTTAACATTGGAAATCTCGCGCTACGGTACGTGTGTGCATGTGCATGTGCATGCGCAAGTTAAATTTCTCACTCGCGTTTCCGATTTCATTAAAGACCATAATTAGAGCCAAAGCGCCGTACTTAATATTGTATCTAATTAAATTAGAAGTTAATTGGAGGTGCATTATTACTAAACGAGCGTATCTGTACCGATGAGTTACCGTAAGCTACTACTTCAGCGGCGAGGCAATAAGTTAAAGGCGCGCAAATTATTCGCAGTTCTTGCCGCTCCTTTCGTCTGCATTCGACCGGCTCGCGGACTGGATTTTCGACATCTGCTTTTCGCCGGAATAATAGAGGACTTACCGAGACCCGTTTTTCCGTCGTGGGACAGGATTGAACCGGCGAAAAGGACTCTTTGAAGGTGAGACGAGACCATGGTAGTCCTTCACAACCTGAAACATCGAAAAATCCTTTTTTCAGACACTTTTCAAGTCCGTGGGCTCGACCCCGTAACCCAGTTCACACGACGTGTTCTACGTTCAGATTGCCAGCTTCCAGAAATTGCTGCTTTTTCTTCGTAAACGCGAAATTCAACTCTTTGAACGTCCATCCGCAATTGCACAATACATTAATTAGCTGAAGATGTACCAAATATCTTTCCCGGCGCATTAAGATGTTTATATGCTTCGGCGGTTTTGACGTAATACAGATAATGGAAGATCTAGAATAATTTACAAAGTGCTCGTACTAAAATTCTGGTCGAAACATCAAAGCAGCTTGTGCGTTTTAGCGCGGCGGTAGAATTAAAGGCGACCGTCTCTATGTCCATTTTACGGTTCTTTACAGTTCCTTTATGGTCCACGATAAAGCATGAATGTGTAAACAGAAAATGAGAACGTTTCATTCTGTCTGGCATCTGTGACATGTAGGTATATAGAGCCTCGCGCAATAAAACGCGCTGAAGTGTACAGCGGCTTTTCTCCTTCATTTTCTCTTCTCCTCCTCGTTCCTCCTTACTCCACTCTCTTCGTCCCACCCACACTCCGTTCCACATTCTCTCTCCGTGCGCACACCCACATTTCCCCGCCGCGCATAACGATAACAAACACGAGCCGAATATCAAGGGCTCGTAATGAGAAATCGTGAGAAGATGAAAGTTTGCAAAACGTTTTCAACATGAATATCAACGATCTTTCCCCATCCACAGAAACTTGCAAGACTCGCGCTCATCGAACTTCTTCGCAGTCTCACAATATCTTACGCATCCCGATCCGCAGAAACTGAGCCGCCATTTTTTTTCTTTTACCGCCGACGAACTAGCGTGGAGTTTTTGAGAGGAAGGGCGACAGGTGAGTGAGCACGAGGGGTGTTCGCGGTAATTACTCCGTCACGCTCGGTGCGCCCCCCTCTTCACGCAGTGGCCGCAGCACACATCTGAGCATACATCGGGGCACACATCAGAGCACAACACCTGCCCAACGAAACAGAAACCTCGGCGATAATAAACGCGCCGTTGCGCTCAACTCGCGTGCGCTCGCAATTACACACGTGCAATTACGCACGTGCGATTACGTCGCGCGGGCTTACGTCGTGACCTCTTCAGTGTCAGGTTCCCCCGCTAATTACCATTGAGTAATGTCAAGTTCATTGTTTCGCACCGGCCGTGCGGCCGGTGAATAAAAAGATAGAGCGCGCGCGTGCTGCCGTGCCATTAAAGCGTATTCTTCTTTTTCCCCTGAACGATAGAATATTTACGATTGCGGACGGACGGAGCGAAGTGTCGGGAGTGGAACGTGAGATGAGCTTGGACATTTTCATAGGATCGATCGGCCGCAGGGAAATGTATCCGGGGCGATGACAGCGCGTTGACACTTTAGCGTGTTTTGACAGGCATATCCTGTCAATGAGGCGTCATCGGGAAAACATCGGCCAAACGGTGGAGCGATTGTCGGGGAAAGATTTTTTTCAGGATCGAAGAAGCGTGAAACGATAACATTCTGTACTGTAGCGTGTTCTGGAGCATTGCTAAAATGCCAAATGATTTTTCTCGTCGAACGTCCTACGTGACGGGGCACTTCTAATGGTCCGGGTATAAATATATCAAGATGTCGAAAACGAAGTGCAGATTTGACAAATTATCCGCATCACTTCCCACGCTTGCCGTGGGTCGGGACGAGATGATTTACTCAGAACCGCGAGGAATGTCATAATTTCCCCTCGCGAGGAACGTCGAACCTGTTTCTCGTTTTGCCTCTGTTCTCACTCGCTCTTCCTACCCTGGAAGTCTTCCGGTTTCGTTCTCGACGGAACGACGCAACGAGAGAACGTTTTCCGGCCCGGTGCATACTATGCCACTTCGGCCAACAGTTGGCTTGGTCCGGTGCGCCCATTTTATGGGAAAAACTTGACGAGCTCTCATCTCTTAAGGACTGCAAAGGAACTGGAGGCGGACTGCCGAAGGACTCCCGACACACCCACGAAATCCCACGGACGCGTGACGCTGAAAATTACATCTTTTTTTGAGGAAGTATTGCCTCAAAATTGAAATACCACATATATTAAAGTCTCCACTGCTAACACCGTTTACAATATATAGGTATATTGGACCACAATAAGTCGTACAATTTCTACGCATTATCTCTTACGTGCCAGCGATTATAAGATTTCTCAGAATCGTTTACTTGGAAATTACACCACTTTCAGATTCACCCATTCGAAAAATGGCCACAACGAACGACTCCCGACAAATACGTTCATATGTAAAAGTCGAGCGTCTGCATCGCAGCCTGGTCCCACGCGAACTTCCACCAGCTTCGAATACCCACGTACACGTTGCGACGCAAATTTAGAGGAAAACGCTTTGAAGTCGGCTCGCGTCCTTTTTCCCATGCCTGCCACAGCTCATGTGCGATCCACCTTCGCGCCGATATGGCGTCACTCGCGTACGGGGGCAGGTCATTAACGATGGAAGGAAGCAACGAGGATGACCGGAAGCCACGCACGGAGATGTGACTTGCCAGGACTGGGGACTTCTGCCGCTCGCCCGCCCATCATCGTCCATCGACCATCGACAATCACGGTCAACAACCGAAGAAATTGCTTGCCTCTCTAACTGGCACTCTCTCTCTCTCTCTCTGTCTCTCTCTCCTTCTCCCTCTACTCTCTCTCTCTCTTCCTATCGCTTCCTTTTCCCATTCTCCCTATTCTTCTCTTCCACTCCATGCTTCTAACCCAACCTTTCTCCTTCTAACCTGACACATCGCTTTTTCGTCTCGTTTTCACGATTCCTTCTCTGTCGTATCCACGACGACTCTCACATTCACACTCTCTCGTTCTACGGTCCCTCTTCCTCTTCCCTCCTCCTTGCGCGGTCTCCTCTCTTTCTAATAACCATTCGTGAGAAGGCGACGCTACCGGGCCGTGCCGATCGAATTTCGAATTCAGCCCTCGACGAGCGGAATATAGTTAGGAGTTTGGTGGTACAGGGGCAAGGCTTCTGTCTTATTGCGATGCAGGAACCGCGGTTGCCGAAGAGACATAGCTTCCGGTCGAATCTGGGCCCCCGAGTGGCTGTCTCTTGAAAGGGTTTAGGGAATCGCTGAACTTCGGACTTCGACGATCGTGAGGATATTGTTAACAGAACGCGATAACAGGTAATTTTATACAAAATCGTTGGCAAAAAGAATTATCAATGCCGACGGCGTGCCATGGATACATCAGATTAATAATCTAGATGTATCTGTTACAAAATTGAATCTTAAAATATAAATAATCTGTCATATATACATCTCAGTGTAAATACCCAGAAAGTCAATTTAATGTAAAATACGATCTGTTCGTCCTTCGTTCGTGTCTGTTCGATAATATATTGCATGCATAATCTGGTTGCATCGATCATAATGTTCTGTATTCACAGACAAATCATGTCTCGTATATCCCAACAAGAACACCCAATACCCATTTAATTCAATGTTTCATTTCAAGCGAGAGACAATATTTTACTGTAGATCCTCCGTCAGATACATGCTGCATTTAAATACGCGCAAAGTCTAGTTGTCGCGGAATACAGATGTGACAGCATTCATCGCAGTCACGTTTACAATGTCCGCCCGTATTTACATAAGCAGCTAGTTGAAGTGAACATTACCACGTAAACGCGCAGTCTCCTCCAGATGGACCGATCTCATTAGAACGTAGTAGAGGCTGACTGGGGAAAAGCAGGAAGCGATTTCACGCTACGGCGCTTGCGATCAAAGAAACGGCCACGACGCTGGATGCGGCGAGTAAATTGCCGTGCTTTTTCGCCGGGTATATTTCGAAAAATGCACGCCCGCCCTCGAGCCTAGAAGTAAGGGCGTGTAATTACCGATGGGAAACATATAAATAAGGCGGCGACTATATAAATGACGTACCATATTTAATCTAGACAGAAAAGTCATATTTGTACGCGACTGCGATATTCATCACGACGTTTAAGATGAAGCATATTTTGCTGACGAAAATGTACTAAGAAAAGAAGGTAACCGTAAAATCTTTTTGGGGAAGCGAACTTTTTCCGGAAGCGGTGAAGTTAGAATTTCTTCAAATGACGGTTAAATTACGAGAGTGCAAGGGTGTAAAGAACGTTAAAAGGGCTAACGTTGAGTAGATGCGGTTGATGGAGTTATTATCGTCGTCGTTCTAGTATGCATCTAACCGTGTTCTTTTCACGGCTAGCACACGCGCACGCCGCCTCGATCATCGTCGCGCTCGTAAAGTTTCTCGAACTGGATGCGACTTTCCTGCCGTTTGTTTTTTCAGCGACACCCTCCCGAAAAAGAAACACCTATGAATTCTATTGCCACCTGAACATCCTGAACGCGCGAACGATATGTGCAATTACACAAATAGCACGAAGAATCGGTGCGAGGCGTATGAACTGTCGACAACATCGAACTTGACACGACGAGCAAGGAATATTTATGAACGAGAGCGTTTGCCGTTGAATCCTGCGAAAAAAAGTAAAACCAGAATATCGCAGCCGTTGATTTCTTTGCGCTGCTCTTTGAACGACGTTCCCTGCCGCGAACAAATTTTACAGTTGCACCGATTAGAGCGAAAAGAAACTCCGCGAAGAGGCGGTTCAGCGAAATTCCGCGATAGGCGCGAGCAAGAAAGAAGCTGAGGCCGGTAGGAAGAAAGCGGCGGAGGGGCCGGAAGATTGAAAAATCTCTCCGGCGTGCCTCGTTGCGGCTGTTAGCCTGTCGTCGGCCAAAAACCATGAATTGTTTCACGCTCCTGCGAACACGAGGAGTCGCCCCTTCGCGCGGAGGACTTCCTTCGATTTTTATTTTCACCTCCGAGCGGAAGAAACAGCCCTCGGTCGCAAGAAACACGGCTGAGCTACCGAGTGTCGAGCAACACGAAATCGGTGTCGGTGAAGGATTCAAAAATCATATTATGCCGAATGAAACCACCTCCCACTTGTGGACCGACTACTTATCGAACACATCATTGGCAATATTTCGAGCCTGAACAAGAAGCACCTAACTCGGCGGTACACGCCATTCCGAGGACGTAGAGCGTAATAACGCGATGCATGGATAATTACCGGTCGAGAGAGCTCACTCCGCCTCAAGTGCATCGCGTACAAGTGCATATAAGTGCATTCATATATATATACATAAGTGTTCCTTCACGTGTTTCGAGCGGTTGGACATCCGGCGGTATTAATTACTCTGAAATCGTTTCGAGGAACACGTCCGGTGATCGATTCGTACGAAATTCCCGACTATACCTCCGCGGCATCTTTTTCGCATGGTTCGTGAGATCGACGGTGCGCACGATCGTAAATCGGGACCTTTTTGCCAATGTAATCTCGCAACGAATTAATTGCGACGATTAAGCTTCGAACGCGATGATCTCTTGGGATCGGACTAGTCGATTTTTTTTTTGGGGTTTTTTTTGGACAAAGTTCCTTTCATATCCTACGTGAGTCTCTTTATGATAAATCTCTCGTTATATCGCGTATACCATAACGATTAATCCGTAAAGTCGATGCATTCTACATTGAGTATAAAATGTACGCCTGTAACTGATTCAGGAGCTGGAGAAAAATGATAATTACGGGAAGCCGAAATGAGCGGTCGACGACAGACATCGTGAGAAAGTACCTCATTCTGTTAATCGGGAGTAGTCGTTGAATTTTATATCGACAGCGATTCGATTCAGGGACTGCGAAACTCGTTTTCGCGAGCGGCGGCGCGCGGTGAACGAGGAAATCGTGCCTCTCCGCGTAAATTTAGAACATTGTTTTCTGCCCGACATAAATTCTGGGGTGAGTAATGGCCTCCTAAATTCAAACTTGACTGTTATTTAGAATAACGATCTCGGTACCTTCGGTATCGCTCGGCAATGAGTGTCAGTGTGTATATAAATGCAGCGACGAATTGCGGCCACATACGAAGCGATCGTCGAGCATCATTTTTCGATGTGCCGCGAGTATTTATAGCCCCCGGCCAGATTGATCGAAGTGTTCGAACGTGTAATGACGAGTGACAATGGTCATGGCATCGATCGAGACTCAACAAGCCGTGAAATCGCAGCCCATTACGTTCCGCGGGAGTAGTTCAATGACACTGATCGCCTGACCAGACCAGATCAAGAGATCGAGATCCCCGAACGCCCGAACAGCCTTCATCCAAATTCCGATTCGACGCGCGCGTCCTTGACGATTTCGGTCGATCATTCGCGCGAACGAAAATTTTGCATCCTGTTTATCGTGCGCGCACTTATATGTATAACAGGTCTATGATAATTGAACTTCTCAGCGTCCGACCTTCTAACGTGTCTTCCTGGATGTCGATAAATGATGAATCTGCGAATCTTTCTTTTCTGCGATTCTCCGCTCGCCAGGAGTAAGAGACGAGGGCGCGTGCTTCGACTTCCGGCGCGTTGGTTAGCGTTTGGCCGGTTTATTATTAACTCTTCCGAATTGAAACATATATGCCTTTGAAGAGAGCACCGTGAACCTTCGGCATGGGCGCGTAACAGACTAAACAGCGATTCCAGGTACCGTGCGCCGACGGGGAGGCTTTCGCATCGCGTTTCATAGGGACTTTTTTAACGCCTTGCCAAAACCACTGTCATAATATTCGCGGTGAGAGACGGCGTGGAAACGGGAACGCCGAATTTTCTGGGAAACGCGCAGATTGTCCGGTCAAAGGAGGATCAACAAAAAGGCAGCGGGAAATCGATCAATTCCGCGGTAGCGATCCGTCGGCCTTCGAAGTCTGAAATACGATCGTGAGGCTAACATTCTAGCGCACGTTTTTATACTTTCTCAACGCGCGAAATATATTTAGCGTAGTTCAGCATACGTACAAGTGCGTATAATGTTCTTTATAAGTTCGTTCAACGATATTTTGAGCGTTCTTTTATGCGAAACACGGGATGAGTAAGCACGTAGGACAGATTTGAAATGCCATCTATATGTGTATCCCCTGTTCTGTTTGGCCATTTACACGAGACTCGCGCGAGACATTCGCGTCGTGCAGTTCACTGTCATGCGACCCGAAACTATTTATACGTCGGGCTAATTCGTTCCTACCCTCCGCCTCCGGCCCAACGAGAGAGCGTGGATACGGATTTAAGGTGTCTTCGATCAGTGACAACAACACTGACAGCGAGCTGTCTTTCTATCGGCCGCCACGATCTCGCGACGCTTGTTAATTAGTCGTGCCGCTCGTTAGAGAATAATTCCACATCTTAAATATAGTCTGCGCGGGGTAAACAAGAGCACGGAACCGTACAGGGGAACGTTATGTAACTCGGAAAATTATTATTTGCCTTCAGCCGCTGTCAGAGGGTACTCACTGTACGGCGTACTTTTCATGCGAATTTATAATATTACATATAATATGAATTTCAAATGGCTCGAATTTCAAAGCGTCACGATTCTGACTGTATGGTATTTGCATCGGATTGGATGACTCTATATGGTACACTCGCACGACAGAGAGTTCAACAGGAAGCGGATTTTCGCATTTCGCCTTTTTCCGTATCGACGGGCAACGAAAACCAGCTGAACGTCTTTACAGTTCCTGCGAAAGAATAAAGGCGAGGCGTCAAGGCACGCCTCCAATAACACACAAGTTGCGAGGACGGTCTTTCTCGCCGATTTTCGTCTCAGTTTTCCAATGGTCAGAGTAATTTATGCTCTTCGACGTTTCCGGCGGACCGTGTCTTGTGTCGAACAAGATTCTCCGCATTCCAACATCTTTGTCTTCACTCACACGCTCTTAAGCATCTCCAAATCCAATTACGACGATCATCGCTCCCTATTACATTCTCTCAATTACAACTCGACGAACACCAAACAACATAGAAAGTCATTTTGGGCGGAGGAGAAAGTGTCAAATACAAGATGCGAACGATCTATGAAATTCAAATAATCCTGATCTAGCTAGGTGCGGGTTCGGTCGTATTTGAATTCCAAACCAGGCCAGAAGAAACACTCTGCGTATCTCGAACTCTTTCCTCGTGCCGCATCGCTTCTGGTTCCGTGGCTCGATTGTTCGTTAATTCAACGTGAAATGTGCGGCGCGCCGTGAACAATCGATTTACGTTGACGTCGAATCGAAAAGAAGGCGGGCATTTATTCTGGCCCCTGCCCACGGCTCCTCTCTTCTCCTCCCATATCGTCGACGCTGAATCAACGGCATGGCACTTCACGATTTTCTCCCGTTAGCCGTAATTAATATGAAGACGCGCCGAATTAATTATACCCACCGCGCGAATATCTTAATTAACCCCTTTGCGATCCTGCGCCGCGGCCGCGGTGACACTATCTTGAATATATCGCCGTTGCGTGGGATAATGCTGGAGTCGAGCTATCACGTAGCGCGCGTTTTATAAGTTATGAACGCCGTTTGATTTAGTACTTCCTCGTACAATGTGGTGCAATCGCGGTGGCCATAACTTATTGGCGATAAAGTTGGAAATTGGGAATTAGGGCTAGAACGTGTCGTTACTCTGTCGACTGCCGGAGCATAAATCTGCGGCGATCAAGAGACGCTAGATTTCCGCTTGCAAAGTGTGCGAGCTGAATGATGATGAAGATGTGACATTTTCCCGGACGCCTCGCGACCGCGTCCATCGGCGACGTTAAATCTCAAACACGTGGCAAGGAGGGAGTACGGAGTCCTTTGTAACGGAAAGGGCACGGGAAAGGATGACTTTACGAGGTGCCCGTAGAAGATTTATATTTGGAATGCCGCGCGATACAACAAAGACCCTTTCCCCGCTCTCGGCCGGCGTTGTCCTGGATAAATCTCTCGGTATGCGCGGAGTGCACTTAAAATCGAACGATGCGCGTAAATCAACGAATCGGGGGAGAGATACGGCGGTCATACGCCAGACGAATAGGCGCGGCGTGTGACGGCGACGTTAACGACTCTCATTTGGCCTAACGCCCTGCGAATTCTATCAGTCCGGCCATTAATTTCTCTGCTTTTTCCGCGCTTTCCTTCCTGGAAACGGTCGCTCTAAATAAGCCGCACACTCGACGATTCTTTCAGCCCATAAAGCCTCAAACCGAAACGCTTCATTCCCAAGCATGATTGCTGAAGCTTTCAAAAAACCTAGATTACAGCTTGCGACCTGAATCCCGGGCACGTGCCGCAAGTAGCCACCGCGAAAAAGCAGGCTCGCAGGGTGGTCAGGTTGACTCTGTCAACCGGTCCCGCGCGGCCGTCCGCGACTCGAGAATAATTGCCATCGATGAGACGACCATTGAGATGCGCGTTTCATTAATTCGGCAGGATAATAATAGGTATCGCGTGCGCGCGCGGTCTGCGGGTCGTTATGATTAGGCGAGTCATCGTCGGTTTCTATAAATAACGTCGAGGAGACAGGCCAGTGCCAGCGGGTGCAAAAGGGGGAGGACAGAAATCTCGGCCTCCTCTCGCTCCTTCCTTCGGCCTCGTCTTTCTTTTCTCGCCCGTCCCGCTTCCAGCGCGCTCCTCGTCGGTCCACGTTTTCCTCGCTCCCTTTCTCTCGTCGGCGTTGCGTGTCCCGAGGGCCGTAGGGAGGACGAAAAGGTGGTCGTTGAAGGCAACACATGTCCCAAACGTGTTCCGGGCACGGTGGCTCGAGGAACGGAGGGACTCGCAGAGGAGGGTGGAAAGAAAAATAGAAGCTGGCCTGGGGGGTGGGGGGGGATGGGCCGAGAGAATTACCTGCGACGACGGTGAGGTTGCAATCAGCGTTCGCGAAGGTCGCAACGCCTATCGCAATGGGAGTGCGTTGCATGTTTGCTCAGCTACGTCAGATGCCGTCTTGGAATCTACTACCGCAGGCCTGTTGCGCGGTTAAAAGACGGCACCGTGGCTGTGTGCGTTTCGATCCGGTACTATGGGTTCGCTTAAGTGACGTAACAGCGTACGTGACGGCCACTTTTAAGTCTGCGTCGGTGCACTCGCGACTTTCGGTCCCGGGAGGGTTTAAACGTTTCGAGAGTGGAAATTTATTGGTGATAGATTACGGTTACTGGCTAATCTATGAGAAAAATATCTCGGCGCAGCGTGACACGGTATTATTATCCGCCCCTTATGTTATCGAGTCCTCTGGCAAAGGTATGGGTGTATAGAGAACGCTCGCCGCGGTATTCGACATATGAGGAAGCTAAAAAGGACGGCCAAGAAGGAACGTCGATCCACGGTACGTTGTTGCAAAAAGGATACTCGACACGCCTCCTTCACGAAGACCAGATACAGGACTCGCCGCACTTATCTCGTAGCGATTAACTTTGTGGCACTAGTAGGCCGGTGATTCACGGTCAATTGGAACGATCATTGATTACGTGACGAAACTCGCATTAAGCCGAACCCCGCGCTTATCCAAGCCCAGTTTCCCGATGGCCTTATTTGTCAAGCCTACTATCATTCAGTGCCCGCGGTAATAAAGTAAAATTTTATCGCCGTTTTATTTCTGTTCTCGTCGACAGAGTGACGATCGGAAAAAGTCAGTTTACACGTTCGGCCAGTTGCGCCGGTAGCGTGTACTCGATAATCCTTCTACATATTCAGTAATTCACCTAAATCATTGTTTCTTTAATCACGACCCCTCTGATGCCTGTAACGATTGTACCAGAGTCTTGTCTCGTTCCGTTACAGGCCTACTCAGTCCCGACGCACTTTACGTTCCTTCGCTCTTTATGCACCTTATATTCTTTATGTACTTCGGCCCGTAGTACGCGCAGTCCGTTAACGTTACGCCGTAATTTAAACCAACTCCGTACTCCATCGTTTCATGCAGCGAAGAGTGGAGGAAAAAAGTGCGTATCACGTCGAGAGCGGCAGCGTGAAAATATCGTACGCAGGCACGAACGCACGTGCGCACACATTATGGGAGACGGAACAGAAGCGGTGGCAGACTCGGTTGTTTAACCGCACGATGAGTGCTGGAGGAATTAAAAACAATTTGCCTGGGGCCTCTGATTAACGGGGCGCATTCAAATCTAACGCGTCCTACGTCACGGAACGAATGGCACGTTGAGATCGTTCTCCACCTCCCCAAAACCGCACGAGCCATCGCGGTCTAAACCACAGTCGAAATTCCACGAGCATCGTCCGACCGCGTTGTGCGCGGGACCTGTGGGAGGGAAAGAAGAAGAAGAAAAAAAAAGAAGAAAAGATGTTCATCGCGCCCGATAAAATCGCATCAAACGCAGCGGGCGAGCAGGATCGCATGCATCGTAAGTGCATCGTAACGCAGCGCAACGCACTTAAGAGCGCACGTGTGCTCGGCGAGAGGGTGGACGATGAGCGTTGATAGACTTTACTATCACGGATCTCGTTAATAGGCACATTCCAGCTTCCTCAGTTAATAAACTACTATTCTACAAATTATTCTTTCAAAACGCTTATCCGACCGCAAATCGACTATTTGTAATTGATATGAGGTTGATTTTCTATGCGGTAGATCACCGCTCCCCGAGCAGCCTCAACATAAGAGTACACACAACAGACCTAATTTCCATACCTAGCGAGGATACAAAAACCAAAAAGCGTACCCGTGAACCTAGCATAACCGCTTACCGAAACAGCAAAATACCAAAGCGAGCCCGGTCCAACCCCTAGAACGAAACCGCGACAACTGGAGCGCGCGTCTTACACGCGCTACGCACTTTCTTACGAAGCGCGCGTATGCGTGGAGGACGCGAAAGACGAGGAACACGCCTAAGACTCCGGACTCCGACGACGATGACGACCGACGACGAAGCCGAGTATCGAGGAGTACAGAGAGCGTCGTACTAGTAGGGGGCGTCGGGGGCAGAGGGAAGGGGTCGAGTTTTGCCGGTGCCGGCGGTGGTGGCAGATGGTGGGGAGAGAAACAGAGAAGAGAGAAGAGAGGCAACACACCACACGAGTCCGGGGGTTGGCGGAGGGAACTCGTGGACGAGCGGTTATTTCAAGCGACGACTCTTCTGGCACTTCGCCCCGAGCTTTCCTCGAGCGCATCCTCTCCGAGTTTGCCTGCGAGTCGTCTCCTCGGACCCGACCGACGTCGTGTCAGTGTCGCGAACGCAGCCCCACTGTGCGCGCGCGATCTATGCCGAGCTCGTCTGTCCATCGGCGATCGACTACGAGATACAACAAACGTACACGATTTTTCACGCGCGAACGCGTCGACGCGACGGATTTCGTCCTTTTTTCACTTCTTTTCGAAACGACCCGGGATTGGCGTCGGCGGACTTTTTTGGGATTTTTGGACGAGAGTGTCAGTGTGCGGGGACGACGCGGTGAAGATTGAATGTGAAAGTGAACAGCGAACGTCTCTCGAGAAGTGTCAGGTTGGCGCGCTTTTTCGGATACACGAATTTGCCGGACGGCAGCTTGTGAAGCGGATGCGTTGGATCGGGAAGGAGTGTTTCCACGAGCAACCCCAGACGAATTTGGTGTCAGTGATCGTTTCTGTTAACGCCCGACGACGGAGCTATTGATTTTGTCGTGTAAGTGACTGACGGAGCACGCACGGTTTTCAAGTGTCAACGCTGTCAGCCCGTGAATCGCGACGCTCGAACTCGGTGCCAGTAGAGAACTAATCGGCCGTTCGTCGAAACGATATTCGTGACGTGCCGATTGTTGGATTTAACCCAAGTGCCTTACGAAATCCCGCGTTAATCTCGTGAACGAGGTGAACTTTCAAGCGGGCAGTGTTAGTGCTGACAAAAGGCTCTTTTACAATTGTGACCAGTGCCGGATTATCAACACGAATTCCAAAAAACAAAACGATCTTCAAAGAACCACTAGCTACTGTGCGCGTCGGCTTCATAGAATCGACGCGTGCCAAGCGTTATACGCCAAAACGAGCTGCACGAAAAGCCGTCCGTCGTCCTTCGATCCTGCTGCCTCGAGAACCACCGTCCGGGCAACCGAAGAAGACGGAAAGCGAGGAGTCGGAGGAGGATGGGAGTACCGCGGAAAGAAGCGGAGGATTTATAACGACGCACCGCTCGCCTGAAATAACAGGAGGAATGCGCGCGCGGTGAATCAGCTTCCTCCGTGCTGAATTTCCTGACAGCGGCCACGCGATCCCGTGGATCACAAAAAGAGGGAAGAAGAGGCAAAGCTGTCTTTACCCTCCCGACAGTTTCTCGAGCCGATCTCGCACTTCCGAGCCATCGCCGGTGAGCAACTTATAAGTCCGTCGGCAGCAACAATCTGTCTTGGCGTTCGAACCGCGGGGTGAAAGCTGTTCATCCCTCGAGAAGGAGAGTCAGTGGGCGGGAGAGACAAGGACAGAGAGAAAAAGAGAGAGAGAGAGAGAGAGTGGACTGAGAAAAGCCAGAAGCGCCAGAGGCTTCGGCGTCGGACCCGGCGGAGGGGAGATTTTCAAGGCGCCGAAGGAGTTTTCTCGGAAAGAAGATCGTCGAGCGGGTGAGTACTTCTCAACGCCCGTCTATTCTCGATCGATTCTGCCGTGCTGTTTTCGGGCCTTCGCGCGTGAAAGGGAACGGTCTCTCGAGAGAGGGGACGTATTATCGTGCGGCCGAACGCGTTTGATAAATCGCTTCTTAGGGAAAGAATGGATTGCAAGAGGAAGCGCGATCTGAATGTTACGCGAAATTAATCCGCTTTGCACTTCACTAATCGTACCCGCTTCAGTATCTCGTGCGAATTATCGTACGAAACTTCGCGTCCAGTGGACGTCGATCTGAACTGACGTACCCTGTTTCTTTTTCGCATAATTGTCATATGTAATTTTGGAGTGAACGAATGACTAACGAAATACTAAACCGCGCGAGGCATTGCGAATGCATTAACCCGCTATTCGTCCGGCGAACTTCTTTCTTAATTGCTTCGGACGAAGAGGGGGGTTGGGAGGGAAAAAAAAGCGCCAAGCCGCCTCTCCGAGGGTCCAATTGACCAATCAAGCCAAATGAACTTGCACCGCCCATGTCCGAAATCTTAATTAATCACCCCGGCGGTCGCCGCGCGTACCCACAAAATGCGATCGCAACTCTTGACAAGATGTTGTGTTTAATCGGACCCCCGGTAATTCGAATCTGCGATCATTAACAACGAAATTATCCGGCCGAAGTATCTAGGAATCTCGCTCGGGAGCGCTCACACTCGCGCACGCCATAAATAATATTCATGAATCCGTAACAAGCTCTTAATTGCCACCCCGAGTATTTCGCGTGGCGGCAAACGACGTCGCTCATCAATATTGCATGATAAACCGCGCGACAGTCGGTACGACGAACACCACTTCCCTTCGTCTCAATCGAGATCGCGCACGATATCTGCCCGACGAATCTCCAGGGGATCGCCGCGAACTTTCCTAGCGACGCAGCATACCGCGCGAGAATCCACGATACGCGCTTTCCGCGATTTATAGGCGTATCGGGTGATGCTCGTACGGTGGTCGACCCTCGTTTTCTTCATTTTCTTCATTTTCCGCGAACATAAGTTATCGCCCGGCTCGCCGGCACAGTATGCTTTTCTCCTATTGCGGAAGAGGCATGGTCGGCGGTCGTCGCTGAGAAGTGGATCCCTGTATCGTGGATCCATCGATCCAGAGAGCGTCGCGTGGGACGGCTCACGGTTATTTATTACGGCTTTTATTGCGAACGAAGCGCGACGAGTATCGCAAAAATCGGCTCGTGTGCATAATCCGTCGACGTTACGCGCGTGCGTGTACGGATGAGAGGAGTGGGACGCGGTCGGGATGAAGGGGGATCGTTAAAAAGCCGCGCGGCATTAATTGGTATTGCGTCGTTCGACAATTAAAGCCGCTTGCTGCCGTTCGTTTTCCGATGCTATCGGCGATCGCTCAGTTCGCGAAATACGCGCAGCTGAGACAGTTGTATGGGACAGCGTCGATTGGTGGTTTTAAATGTCCCGAGTCTGGTGTGATTAAGCTCGCTGACCGATATTGTGAATCGATCGATCGTAATCAGGTCTAATCCAACAAGAATAAATGCTCGGTATCGCTCCGAAGTCGCACTGTCTAATTGCGTCGTAAAATAAAACTAGCACGAAGGGAGACAGTGTTAAATAATCGACTCATAATTCGACGCTTCAAATTTATGTCCGTCACCCTGCGCCGACAGTTGACCTAGGACTTGAACCCACGCTTTCAGACAAGGAAAGTTACCTAATTTAATAATCGACGATTTATCACGCGGCAAAATTTGATTTTAGGTAGCTTGATTGGAACGTTCTCTTTCTCTCACTCTCGACTACCAAGCCCGACCCTCATTCTTCAACACCGATCTTTGCAGTCTCTTTCACCTTCTTCAATCTCGTTTCCTTTCACCTCACTCGTCTTCGTTTCAGTTAGCTACCGCGTCCCATTGACGTACTGCATCACAGGTCCGAAGACTTCTTAATTGGCTCGTAAAATGAAAAATTACACGAGCGACAACGACGTTAATGATACGTCGACAATCAGGTGTACAAAGCAGATTACAGATAGAATTTACAATCCAACGGCGCGTCCTAATTGTGACGCCGACACTTGACCTTTGCCACACGATTTTTATCTGAAACTCCGCACACGCTTTCGTTTCTCTCACTCTTCCATCGACCACGTCATGCTTCTTCCTGCTGCCGCAGTCTCTTTTTCCGTTCGACGCCGCGTAATAAGAGAGCGCGTAGGCAGAGGCGATTACGATGCGGCAAGGTAATCGGTTAATTAATCGCCTAATTAATTTCAACCGCCAGAAGATCGAGCCGGCCCGATACATCGGCGACGTTGTATAGTTATGCGCACGAGTATATAGGGTGAGGCAGAAGTCGGAATACGTGAAAAATGCTTCTTACGCCGTTTCGTCACCAAAGAAAGTAACCTTGAAGATTTGTTGATCTTCCAGGATCGACGCAACTAATTATCCAACAAATCTTTTCTGAAATGAAATATTCTGTAAAAAAAAAAATAATTTCTTCCGCGTACCCTTTCTGTCCGACAATCTTCGCTCCACCTTGTATACATTGTGAGACTAATAGGCGGGGCACGAGACCTTCGTCGTTTGCATGGAACATGCGTGGCGAAATTACCCCAATTCGTGTCGTTTAACCGGGCCCAACTCGGCAGCCGGCGAACGCGGGGGAGGGCAAGCTAATTTATTTCAGCTTTATTTAATCTCTTTTCTCGCCCGTCTCGACAAACTCCGACTCCCCCAGCCTTTCGCGCTTCCTTAATCCAGATTCCAGATCGGGAGATTGAAAAGAGGTCCGAAAAATCGTAACGCCTCGAGTCGCGTTTTCGGAGTCGCGCGTATTTTATCCGCTAATCCTCCTGCCACGCGTATAAATAAGCAATTTAACGCCGCCTCCTCGGACTGGTCAGCGGCCCAAAGTGAAATTTCGACGGGGAAGGCGTGGAAGTCGACAAGGTGACTTTTGGATAATCGTTTCCACGCACAGTGTATTCGACGCTATTACGCATCGAGTGTCCTTTTTAGCATACTTCATATTAAAATTTTTTTTTTTTCGTAACCCGACTACGTTCGATAATAAATTGTATTTACGACTTGTTCGCCACGGAGGCTGAAAATCCGAGGTACGGAGGATTAATTTGGTCGCGCGACAAGTGGCTCATCACACGCGAGCCACGAAGGCGACACGACTGGCACGACTCTGATCGACTGGAAGTACTGCGAAATAGTCTTTAATACGAATCGTAAACCGCGTAGCAGTGGTCGCTTCCGGTGTTTACACGAGCAAAACGCCCCGGCAAACGGCCGGGCCGCACAAATGATAATATACACGCGAGATGAATTACGCACGTGTTTCTCTACGCGCTCTCGTACATGGCTGTTGATCGCGTGGATCACGGCTTTTCGCCGGCTTCCGGTAATATCGGGTGAGCAGCGAGTCGCATTCGCACTCGACGAAGAACTGTCCAAGAGAATCGATTCGAACGGATTCAAAAGAGTGACATGTAGAAAAAGCATACGCGTCTTGTTGTTTCCGGGCGAAATTCGTCTATACCACCCCGAGACCATCCAGAGCTCGGGTGGATTTCGACATCGGATCGCCCCGGCGATCGTATTCTGAAAAATTCATGACCGTGATTCAGTGCATTCTTCTATCGCGCGTCGTCGTGCGAACGAATCGTGAGAGATCGGTGCAAGACACAGTGGCGTGCATTGTGTGCCAGTTTCCTCGCGCCCCGCGCCTCTTCTTCATCTTCTTAATCCTCCTCTTCTTCTCCGCGAGCCTATCGAGACGGAAGACTCGTCGGCCGCGTTGGATTTATTTCATGAATACGGGGCGTGAGTCGAAGAGAGAACGAGATCGGTCAGTGAATGAGACGAATGAGAGGATCGAGGGAGACGGGAGGAGTCGAAGAAAAGAGGAGAGAGAGGGAACGACTTGTAAGTAAGCTGGTAAGAAGCAGGCTACGATTTATTTGACAGATCGCACCGACCACAAGCACGTCGGTGGCTAGAGTGGTTTATTTTATAAGACCAGATTGCCGGCCTCACTTCGTCGGAATAGAATAATGGACGTTTCTCTGTCTCCCTCTCTGTGACCCTCTCTCATCTTCTCGCTCCGCCCGTCGCGCAACCCTCGAACCCCCTTTTTCGCTCTTTCTGGCCTTCGTCTCAAGTGTCGTTAAAGAACACTTTTCGATGGGGCATGCGCGCGACTACAGACTGGCATAACGCCTCCAGTCTGACAAAAGCCAACCATGTAATTCCGCGCGAGTCGTACCAATTTGCGATCTTACGAAAGACGACAAGATCGAGAGCGAGGAATATAGTGCTGGCTCTATGTTGTTTGACGTGCGGGTTAATGCGTTAATTGTATCGGTAGGGTCGTAAATTATTTCGGTGTACTTTGTATCATTTTCTGGCGCAAATCTATAAATCCGTCGAGCACCGCGTCGACAGGACATCAGTATGCGTATATATAACCATTGGATACAATGATTTAGGAAGTGGGGGCCGTTGATTAATTAAATTCTAATTAAACACCGGCTTCCGGTACGCCCGACCGCGGCTCTATTTTCTTTTATACGACCGAGCGCGAGGATTATAAACCTCTGCGGAGGCTGGCTCGTAAATTTAAGCTCTTTCACATGCACGCGCACAGTTGTAGAGAATGAGGCACCTAACACGACTGTTTCTCTTAATTTCCTTCCTCGGCGTCTCCGATGAGTGCCATTCGTACAGCGTTATTCCACGCTAACGGGCAATTTGTCATTCGATATTATCGGCGATCTGCATATCGTGCCTGTCGAAAATGCAAAAAGTCAAGGTGTGAGCACTCTTTAAGTCCCTCCATCCTGGTCATTCATCTCGCTCACAAATTCAGATTCTACATCCACAAGTCGCTATCCGACAGCTTAGAGGATCGTATCGATCTAATCGAACCGGCCCACCTCCTCTCGATCATCCCGATTAGCGTCAAGATCGTGAATCCTCACGCATCGATGATTTTATAGTCGCTCAGGGCGCCGAAAGACCGATTTCATTCGTGCACTTGGTCGTTTTCTTCTCATCGCACTCTCCTAAATCTTTATCCAACGACTAACCGCGCTCTTATATACGTACAAGCCGGTTCGTAATGACTATGATTGGCATTCTCTCGGGTTTTAGTCTTGAGCGCGAGAGGATGAACAGAGTGTTATGTAGGTGTGCTCGTGACCGACGTTATCGGTAATTCGATCGTACGTAGCCCGGCTAACGTAATAGAACAGTAGCGGGTGGCCGGTATTGATATCAGATACATCTGTACGAAGCATTACGAGGCTTATTTTCCGCGGCATAACTCCCATGCACATGCTCAAATCCAACTGAATCACTACGGGACGCAACGAAAGGAACCTCGGCCATTCGTTGATGCATATCATTCCGAAACTTCCACCCTCATCGTTTATCCGAGTCCACACTTTCGAACCCCTAACTCGCCTCAACTCGAACAGAAGTTCTCGAGGCAAAATCGCTGGAAACTACACGCTTCATCACGGCGACTGTGCATAAGACGTTCCAGCCGCACGCGCTCACGTTTCGTTCCCTCGACCCACGGCCGCGGTGGCCAAGAAAAGGAAAGACGACGAATGCAAAATCGCGGCTACGCTAATGCTGCTTAACCTCGCGCGGTAATTGTCAGGAGTGCGCCGCCATAATTTATCGCATCGCGGTGGGAGCGGAAAAGAAAAGGCGGCCGGACACGTGGATAATCAATTAAGCGAGCCCCCGTCGGCGTTTTTCTGCTTTGCCAGACTCGCGTCAGGTCGCCGACGCTCGACCGAGGCCCGTCATTAGCCGCGCAAATCGAGCCTCTCCTTTTTCCCCCGCACGTTAATCGACTCGATATGACTGGCATCGAACGTTTAACGCGTTCGCAAGAATGTTCGCGGCTCGCACGCGGACTCTGCGTCAGGCTTTGCGTGAGATCACGCTGCCTTTCTCTGAGACGTCTTTCGGGATCGCTAAGATGCAAATGAGGAATGACGGTGAGTGTAGTAGGGCAGCGACGGTACCGACAATCACGGCGCGGTGCTGGTGTGCGGAAATTTATTAATAACCGCCAGACACGCGCATATATTTATATATTTACGAAAGGCAGGCACCGCCTTCGAGATGGTTTCTGCGAAGAAAAGGCCTACCCACGCCTTTCGTACGTTTCGGTCGCGACGGCACACAGTGCGTTCAACGTGCGAGATGAAGCATTTGATATTCAGCTCGGAAGGCTAGCGGTGTGAGGTATGAGAGCGATTAATATAACTAGCAAAGCTTGACTGTAGTTTCCGCGTCAACTTTATCGGATTCCAAGGTATATTGTGATGAATCAGATCCACTATATCGACTTTCAGTGCGGTTCCATACGAGACCCGTTTCAATCCCTAAGATTCTCCATGTGGGACGAGCTCGTAGCTTCTGTACAAACCGCGAATCGCGTTCTCTACATGTCAAAGAAAGGGCGTGCTCTCGCACGCACACGTCGTGTAACTCTAGATCCTCGAGATCTTATGACAGTAACCGACCGTCCCGAGGAAAGGGCTCGTTTCTCAGCGCTTATTTTTTACGACTCCAGATTTTATCGCGTGCCCTTACCGCGTCGTATCGACGATGATCTGCTTACTCAGAGATCCTGACCGGAAAAACTCTTCTTCCGTTCGTAATCTCATCTCACGATCGAAGCGATCTTTCTCATGATATCACATCCGAAAACGCACTATTGCAACATCGAAATACAAGCTAGTATACGACAACGATTAGCAGAACTTATTCAACGATAAATTAAAAACCGTTTAGCGTTCGAAAGTGGCCGATCGATCTGAGTATCTTGTGCAGTAGTACCCCCCCGGTCAGTAAATCATCCGGATCTCGTAAGAAATTTCAGCGAGCCCCTCGGCCAATCGGCCCGAGGCAATTTTTCATCGTCACGTCGTCAGTGCCGAGCCGATTATCGTAAACGGAGGTGAGAGAAAGACAGGCGGGCGGTAGTCGGTGAATTAAAACGTTCCCTCGAACGTACGCCGGTCGGTGCGACCAGAAGTCATCTGTCTTCGCTTATGGCAGGACTTATGCTACGAACTCAGATCTTAGCACCCGTCCAACCGTGCGCAAGGAATGAGAGAGAAAGAGAGAAAGAGAGTGGGGGAGACGGAGAAGCAGATTACATTAATGTAACACTATTCCGTTAATCGCAACTGCGAAACACGTTTTGCCATTTTGTCCAGTCAGCCGAACTATCGCGGCTATCTGACAGTTTATTTAGGTCGCACGTTCTATTGATGCTGCACTGGGAGTCGGTCTCCGAAGAATCGCGAAAACGTTCCGGTGACGATAATACCTGCACTTTTTCATCAAATCAATTGCTTTAGCGGATTCCGTCTGCTTTGTTCTCTCGTGCCACTATTCATGTTGTCGTTCATTCACGAAAAAGTCTTCCATCGCGTGCCCTCTTCTTCTCCCTCTCTCTCTCTCTCTCTCTCTATATATATATATATCTCTCTCTATCTCTCTCACTTTCTTTCTCGTCCCAGCTGTTTCACCCTTTCCCATCGCGTGCGTCCGTCGTCGGTGGCGTTTGGAAGTCGGACAAGGCTTTTTATCTGGTGCCCGTTTAAGAAACTTCCCGGAGCTTTCTTGCGCCCTTGGCGCAACTCGCAAAAAGGATGCGATGAGCGGGCGCGATAAGGTCGAAAAAAGACAGCGAGCGGAAGATGGGACAGCGTAATGTAGATCAGGCCGGCGATAATGGCCAGCAGAACGGCCATAACGTTTATTACACTCATTTTTCTTTCTTCTCTCTCTCTCTCTCTCTCTCTCTCTTTCTCTCTCCAAGGACGTTTCATTTAATTGTTATTACGAGCCGCATAATTTTTTGCGTAAAACAGATTCGCGCTGTCGTTAAAAGGCCACTGGCGCGATTAATATACCGCGCATGATTCACGAGTCCACTCGGCCCGGAATCTCTTATGCACTCCTCCCCTCTTTTCCCGCCACCCCCGACTTTCCCCGGCGCATTCTCGAATTTACGATTCGTTTTGTGTTGCACGCGCGAGTGCCATCACCACCGACGAACACGGCAATTAGCGGATTCAGATCGGTAACGATAAATTAACAACCAGCGTACTCGTGCCAACGTGCTCCTCGTGAATGTGAACGCGCGCGCGCTAAGCTCGCTGCCCGGACATTTACGCACGACATTAGGTAATTCTGCCGCGATTTGCATGAGAATTATGGCGCGGGTCGGGCTCTCGCGCACGTTGGCTAATGCTAATTTGATCACGCCATATTGTCTCGGTATCGGTGCGGCACTCCGGCAGAATTATTAGTTAGAATTCCCTTAAGGACGACGAGGGGTCATTCTCATGTTAATAGGTGGACGTTGACCGAGGATATCCAGATTCGAGCCTCTTTACGGGACGCCACATTTATTACGCGCCCGTGTAAATATAGACAGCGGAACCTATAGGCGCGGGTACTGTATGGACTTCGCGTTGTTTAAACTCCGTGTTATATTGCGACCGTGGAAAATTTATGACCGTCAGATGGGACACGTTTCTTCTCCCCCATAGATTTCAGCGCATAAAATGTCTCTATGCTACGTGGAAGGCAATAACGCGCGTGCCTGGTGATATTTTCTGTCTTTAACGCTGAGATTGATACGAAAACCGGACATTGTATGAACCGGTCGGAGAATTTTCGCAGGACTACGTTCAGGGATATTTTTTATCTTGTCCGTATTCAGTGAACTGCGTCCGTCTACCTGATTCGACCGAGAGGATGTAATATTCGAGAGCGTTTAGTATCGGGAAATATACGGCTTTATACGAAATATTGTGGATACAGATTTTCTAAGTGCGACGTGTTTTAAGAGGTCACCCTCGGCAGCGTATTATGTATTTGCTCGGTGGCCGAAAAGTGGCGCGGGCTCGATACTTTTCATCGCCAGGTGGGTCTCGTCAGTCAGCCAAACATGAAACCTACACGCTCACCCTCGCGATCCCCTTGGAAAAAGTAACGTGCCACACGTGTAAGGACGCGTGCCACTTGGTCACGGACAAAAAAATCGTCATAGCACGTGAAGGAAACATTTCCACGCACGCGTTGCCGACAATATGCTCCGAAAAATCTATCCGCTCTAAATTTAACGTGCGTCCAATCGATACTTCCTACGTCTATTTCCTGAACCCTGACTTGCCCTAATGGCGACGCATTACATGAAATTTACGTACATAGTCTTGGAACTTTGTAGAAACGATGTCACTATCTAAACCGGACCTTCCTCCACGCCGGAATCATTACGGTCGATCGAACCTTATCCAACCGCGGTCGATCGAAAGTAATCTCTCGTAAGTGCTCGCGGCTGCGCTTAAACTACGAAATTGCAACGACTTTCTTGCGCATCTGGCGGTCGGGATCGGCGTATGTTTGAGAGCGCGTCTGTTGCGGTTTTATCGCGACGTGTGAAGAGCTTGTAATTTAACGACGTTGCACGATGCAACCGCATATTCGTCGTATTCGTCCATACAAGCACGTGTATATATCTGTACACGTGTATACGTGTGTACAGACAACGAGGACGGACTGGATACTCGAAAGCGTCAATGGACCGTGTACAAATGTAAATTCGAGTACGAGTTGCATGCGGAAACCGTAATAGCAGCGTGTTACGTACGACGTGATCTGAACGACGCGCCTCGTACGTCGCTGCACATGATTCCCAGAGCGTACGACGTGTCTTGCGGTCAACCGTACAAACGACACGCTTTTTAATCCTTCCGCCGCGGTAGGTTTGCCATCATTTTCCTATCCTCAAACACTATTCTCCAATTTTCGATGCCCATACTTCCCGAGTCTACCACCAACGACAACTTTCTAGCCACCGATCGTCAAAGTCGCGAACTTTCTCCGTCGAAATCTCGCCACTGTACGGCCGCGCGTGTATAAAGGAAACGTAGAATGAAGACTAAATCGCAACTTACTCCGCGGTCGTCGAGCGCGTCAATGGTCCGTGAAAATTCGATACCGAGGAACGTAATCGCAGCATGTTCCGCGTTGTTGTTAGCCCAGTAATGTGTGCCCATTAGCGTACAGAATTGCTCGAAACACTTCGCAGTTGTCGCTCGAAGTTTAGCGGCAAGGAAAAATGTCGCAACATTGAAGCACTCGACGCAGAACTTGTTCCGCGCGAAGTTATGGGACAGGACACGGACCCGCGGATCATTTTGCGGTCGTGAGAATGCGCGAAGGGAGCGTGTTTAAACGCTATTCCGGTGGTCGACAGGGGAGGAATCAATCTGGCCGAGTTACACGAGACGTAATCGCGATGGCAGGCGGAATGCATGGGAGACGGTAGGGCATGGAGGCTCGCGAAATATGTAGGTCGACTCTGGAGATCCAATGGACCGAGTTTAAGCGTCGGTTTCAAGTCTAACAATGGAACGGTACCGTGAGCAGATTAGCGAACGAGAGTTTCCGACTCGCAGTTCTCGTTTGGGCAGGTTTGCAAAAAAGATGTAGGAATCGGGCACTGCTTTTTGTGTGCATTTTGTACTCTGAGTTTTTGGTGTATAATTTGGATTGTGAATAGGAATGCGAATCTCGTCAGCGGTGCTGTAGAGCGACGCTGTTTAGACTTTGATATAGGAGCGCAGGTCCCAGCGTGTCATAGGCGGTCATCGAAGTTACCCACGGAATACATTTGAATGCTAATTTGTAACAGCGGTGCACCCGACACGATGTAATCCCCGCGATTTACAAGATGTCGACGTGCTCGGTGAATTAGAGCACAAGAGAATTCCGCATTACCCCCGACGACACGTATTTCAAAGCGCTCAGAATCACGCGAATCCGTTGCTTTAATTTATCATTACGCACCCTCGACGCCAGATTCCATGTTTGTAATGTACGCCGGAATATCTCATATTTCAAATTTAATTTCCTCCGAATGCCTCACACATATCGAACATTCAATTTGGGAGTGCTCGCTCACCGCTGGCTTCGAATAACTACGGAGAATCGATGATCATCGACATTGTCGTCCATCAGATACAGAATGCATTTTACGCCTGGCGTACCATCGTACGACTTCCTAATAGTCTGATTGCATAATAATGCCGACCGCAGCTGTCGCGTGCAGCAAATAAGACACGATTAATGCAACATACACCAACGCGCCGTTTATAACTATTTTGTAATGCGCACGGCACTAACGCAAGTTGAATCTGAAATTAATTACAGCCTTCCTCAATCCCTCGCCCTCTCCCAGATCCTTTAACGAACAATTTCATACGCGCCATCGCCATAAATATTACACCGTTCCCAATGCATCAATACTTCCATCTACCACGACTCCGTCGAGCCGCACGTTCTGCCGACAGTAGAAATGCAAAGTCTGAATAAAATCAGTTTTAAACGGCACAAAAGAGTTAATGCCGCTTGCTTAACTCAAAGCCACCGACGCCACGGAGCTGATCATTGAAAATGTTCGTACGTCCTAACGACGCATAGTTAGAGCAAATTGACTCATTGAGACGTCTAATCGTCACTTCTCTCCGCGCGCACCGTCTCTCGATCCTGCACGATGCCACCCGGCTCCCGTCAGCCTATACTTACGGATACTTCACCTACAGCGAGCTGACACCATATAACGACCGCGGAGACGCGTTATTTTCGCGAGTTAAAAGAAATCCACCCCGTCTGTCGTCCTCCGCTGGAACGTTCAGCGACGCTCGCCGTGCGTCGTGCGATTAATCGGCATCAAAGGGCGTGACGGGCTTCGGTTGGAAGTCGTTGCCACGAAATAATGAGACTGTTCAGGCAGCATCGGGCACCAGAGATCGCGGCCTGCTTAATCTCGATTGGCATCGAATAACATGGCGCGACTACTACCAGATACTTCGCCTCCTTTTTATATCCCTTTTTTTTGCCCCCCTTCTGAACGAGACTTCGCTATGTCCACAGCTTACCGTCGAGATTTTATCGACCTGGTCCGTGGGACTGGTGCTCTATCACGAATGTGCTAAGACCACCTTCGTGGCGTGCCGCTCACGAGGAGTTATCGTCAATTCCGGACGATCGGGAATTGATCGCTGACCCGATCGTCAATTTCGTTCGTCGACTCGAATGCGCTTGATTTAACCAATTAGCCTGGCGATCGCGAGCTAAGTCACGATGTTCGAGGTTCGAGGAACAGACTGTCCGTTCGAGAATCTAAGATTGTACGTTCCCCTGTTACGGACCCCTGCCTACGATATGCCGAAGGAGCGCTATATACCTGATATTGTACAGCGTCAGCCGTGGATAGCGTCGTTTCACTCTACTCCATTTCTAATTGATGTTCTTATTCCGTTCGCTCAAAATGCAAATGTGAATACAGACGTGTCCCGAGTAGCCGGCAAGAAATTATGCATAAGGATGCGAAGAAAAAACATTAAAACCGAACCATTAGGTCACGGTAATCCTTCAAATTGTCTCGCACACGGTACAAGTAGTACGTACAAACGCAGTGCGTCGCACTTGGCGATGTTAGAAGAAAAAACGAACGCTCTTCGCGCATGACCCGTCAAACGAACTGCGCGCAATCTTTTCTAATTATCTCGTTCCACCATGAGTCGCAGGCCATAATCGGATATGCTAATGACGTACAGGGGGAAACGTAACGACGCTGCCCGCGTTTTTATGTCGCCTCGCGCACCCCCAGGTAGTTGGTACTACTACTGATGATACCCGTACTGCTGCAAACGCCGTGCGTACATTAAACGCTTAGGCCCTGTGCAAATAGAAAAGAAAATGTTTCGGTAGACAGAGGCTCAGGGTCAAAGCCGCACTTAACTGTAATGGTATGCCACTGCCCTATCGCGTTTATCTATATTAATCAGGCCAGGTGAAATTTCCCTCTGATTACCGACAATCCACGTGCACATTATTACCCGCGCGCGCGCGCGTACGTAATTACAAGATCTTTATCGTCTGCTGAAACCGAGGTTTATTAACCGCGTTGGATTCTTCATCGCGTCCTGACGCCGAATGACATCGGTTTTTATCGGGTTGAGGAAAATTAATGAATCAATCTGTCGCGTCGTTATGATCCTTATAATTTCCGAACGCCGTACAGCCGAGCGTGGGGTGGCGCGTCACTTATCGAACGTCCATTATTTATTACTGTCGTCCGACGAGTCAGCGTTCTCCCGCATGCCCCCCTTGCGGCGTCAAAATATATTGGTGAGAAAAAATCAATCAGCGTCGCGCGGCGTTGAGACTCGCATTTAACGCGGTCGCGCGAAATTGTCGGTTGCGTCGCAGTAATTTTGCCGCGCTCGTTTGCATTGCGTAAATGTTTAATGCCTATCATCCGCCCGACGACGGTTTATTATTCCTGCGCTTCGAGAGAGTTTTTCGATCTTCTCTTTCCGCCCGGACTGTGAGAATGAAACGGTGCGCTTCCGCGGCGTCAAAACAGGATGAATGAAAAGAATCGATCAACGTCGCCCGGTTAAAAGAAGTCATTTCGCTTCTGGCTTCTAGTGTTTCGCCTGTCTTTATCGTGTGTATCTTTATCGCGAGGCGAGGGATGAAAGAATTCAATCAGCGTCGCGAAGCAGAGAGCCCTCACTTCATCCCTGTCCTCCGCTTACTATCCGAAATGACGAGTTACAGACTGTTTATGTACTTACGGGAGGAGAGGGCTTGAAATGAATTCCTCTTACAATTCAGTCGTCGGAAGGACAAACACTTTTTGTGAACAAAACAATGAAGCTTTTCTGAATTCCTTATGCGTCTTTTAATGTGCCGAAGGTGATCCAGAATAGTATGGAAAAGCGTGTCAAGTGTGACAATGAGTGTTAGGATACTAGGAAAACATGAGGCAGAGTGGTTTCAGAAAGTGTAAAAGATGTGGATGGAGAAAGACGAAGAGAGGGAAACCAGTTTTCGTCGCTTGGTGGTCCTGTGCACGGGGTGTTCAGATCGCGGGAGTGATAAATAAGGTCTCGTTACGAAATGGAACCTGTTCCCTTACCTCGGGGAACTTATACGGTGGAAGAGGAGCGAAAATTTCAGGTCTGATTAGGTCGGGAATAAATCCGCCGTAAATCGAGAGCGATCGGGGTCGGTGTGAAGTTTTATAGGGAAGAGGCAGTAAAGAATATGACGACATTTAAAAACGTCGCGTGAAATTTGTGCATATTACTACGTACGTAACACCTAAATTGCCGTAATTACGCGGAATACTATATCAATGTATCATACGACATTAATAGCTTTTATCCCTTGTACATCATTCGTATTCCCGTTTATTTCAAATCGACATTTACTTATGTACCTATAAAATTATATATAAAATTCTAGATGGATAAAACCATAATAGTAATAAATACATTTTAGAAATGCGAAAACTGCATATAATCAAGTACATTACTCCAAAAAACAGATTTTCGCGCTCAAACAATCAATAAACATCAAAAACATCGATAAGGTTATGAAAAAATTGTTGAGGTACCGAAAATTTATTACTCACTCATTAGTTGACTTTTTTCCGCGCAACTCGATCGCGTCGATCGCCATTATGGAGCGGACCCCGTTGCGCAACGTGCTTTCCTCGGCTTCCGGGATTCCGGCAAACGATTCGCCCGAGTCACATTGAACACACTCGCGCACAACACGACGACGTTCTCATAACGACCCTATGCGAAACTTTGTTCTCCAGGCACATGCAGTGCGCTGAAGTACACACGAAATTACCGTATTACCGATTGCCCAACAGACGCCAACCCGCCACCGTTTCGAACACGTTCCCTTCACCCCAACCTCTTTCCATTGTCGTTTCGACAAACAAAACGTCACCGCGCCACACGTTTCCTCAACGTTCCTTAACACCGGCACAAAGTAAAGTCGCGCATTCCGAACACCGCACAGCACTTTCGGGCAAAGCCGAGAAAACGTTTGATTAATTTCGACGAACAAACGTACACAACAACGTGCGCGTGGAAAACGCCGACTCGCCGCCAGTAGCCACTGACAAGAGCGCCACTGTTGTTCTTTGCGGCCGCGGATTCTTTCGGCGCCAATCAAGCGAATTTCAAATGAGCCTCGTGGCGCGCGACGGATGATGATTAGTCGATGAATTTTTAGAGTGACCCGGGTATGTCGTGAATCTTCTTTACGATCGAAGCAGAAATAGCGAACGATGACGTATATGCGATACAAAGACGATAAAGGCAAAGATATTAATTAATATGCATTGACTGAAAGACTGAATAGGATACGCGTGCGATGGAACGGTTCGAGTTCGCTTGCCCGGTAGTCAATTGAGAGGTTAATTAATTGTCAACTTTTAATTTATCGACGAAGTAACAGTATTAAAACTGTCCAGCAGCTGCGTCGATTTAATGGGACATATTTTCATAATTAACCGTAATGCATATAATTACACTATATCACAGAGACGTTCACGTGACTCCGATAGTTTGCTTGATCGAGACATGTGCACCGACGATAGTCTCGATCAACTCGTGTCGCCGTGCAATATTTCGCGTGCTAATTATTCGACATTTGCGTTAATTGCGTCGTTCGTGCCGGTCCCATCATCGTGTCCTCTGCTTTCATCGAATCAATCCTAAATCTTCTTGCCGTTTGATCAAGTACGTCAAAACGTAATGCCATTGCGTATATTGATATATTAATGGATATGCGAATATGGAGACGTAACGACAAGCGAATTCTTATGCAAGCTATTGCGCCCTATGAATTCGCATTCTGCCTTCGTTTGAAGTGACCATAATTCAGTTCCATTTACGGTACGGCCCGCGAGGACGTCTGTCGACCCCGGAGCCGGCTTAGAAAAGCCACTGGCTAGAATTGGTTTATGTAATGACATTACCGAATATCGCATCTCGCCGCGCGATGCGAGCGTAATTGAGCCAATCGTAGCCCGACGCCTTGACACCGGTCACGTTTTGCTTCGACAAAAATAACTTACGCCTGTCTGCAATTAAATAAGCGTGACACGCTCTCGAAATAAGCCGCCTGCGGAACTACGCCCGCGGGAAAGCGTCTCTAAGGTCATTATCATGCTCTAAGCGTACGGGCATAGACGATTTTTTACTTTTCCTTAAATGGCGTCCGCTTAATTATCACCACACTTTACCGCTCTCTATTTCGAGCCACTGCGAGGGTGTGCGTCATACGAGACACTGTATAAATATTTTAGATGTCAATTTTTTCGAATTAATTTCAACTGGCAGCTTTTTTAACAATGCAGATGAATATGAGGACGGATAAGCTTGGCGATTTGTAGGACATTTTTTACTTTAAATTAGCTCCAGACGTAAATGTTAAAGCATTTAGAGACATAGCCAGGACATCCCGTATATCATACAGTACTTAATGGCATTTGATTCTCATCGTTCGCGCCATTAGAGAGTTGAGTTAAAGAACGTATGGGTTAAAAGGTCTAGCATTACAACGGCGTTCGGTTCGAAAAACCGGCGTCACGCTCAACGCTGGAAATAAATTACTACTCACGATTCGAGATTTATCGACTGGCCTGGCGAAAACGTGCCGATTCTATCTGGCGGCGAGAGTAAATGAGGCCGATAGTCAAAACACAGTTAAAATAGAGCTGCCTGATCGAAATGTAGGTCGTATTTAGAGAGGCAGAAGTCGATCGATAAACTCAAACGGCTTGTAAATATCGAGCTGCACATTTCACCCGTTTGACCCTTTAACTTTTTCAGCCACACGTATCAAGCATCGCACAGCGCAACCGTTCTCACTAGCAGTGCTCCAAAGTATTAGTGTCTCATGCTCCAACTTCTTAACGACAGAACCCAGATTTCATCCCTTGACTTTCCGTCAACGAGCAAAGCAGGTTCATAAACGTTTTCTCACGTGGCAGCTGCCCCTTTCCTCCGTTCCGACCCTCTCGTCGTTTGTTCATTGTATCACGAAACAGGCGCGCGCATTGTCACTTGACTGGGACCGTGAATCGGTCATTGTGAAACAGTCCTCGCGGCTGCTCTCGTTGTCGCATGTGGGTTCATTCTGATGCAAAGGCTCCAGATTTTACGGCTCATTGTCGGGCGATGAAAAAGGAACCACTCGGGCGACGATTGAGCCTCCGCCGAGGTTGGTTGGCTCGCTAATTTAACTCTCCCTCTCGCTTCTCGGCATCGACACATTTAACGTAACACCGGCGAGGACGCAGACCGCGAGAGGAATGAAGAAAATCTGGTCAGCTTCAGATCGGGCACGTCTGCGAACGTCCGGACGAAAATTCATTCCGTAAACCGAGGGCTGGAAAAATAATCGCGAAAGTCGTCCTCGTGCAACTTCTAGACGCTTCTAGCTTCGAACGTTTCGATCTGTATTGCAATGAATACGGCGATCCGGTACCGTGCAAGCGTTCTCCGCTGGGACGATCATAAAATTCCGCGGCGCATCGACGCAACGGTCTGCAATAACAAATCATCGCGCGGTCGGCCACTCTCAGGGTGCCTATCTCCTGACTAATGCTACCTCCGTTCGCGTCTTTAATCTGTAAACGGCTTGTCGGTGGCGCGGCGACGAGAGTATTAGTCTCTCCGGCACGGACGATCGGGGAGATTTATATTTGTCCGGGACGCGACGTGGCAAGTATATAGTGGCAAGACGTATATTGTGCCCGGCTGATATCGGTGTAACAGACGACGAGTCACCTCAGGTGTTAATAATTCACGGCGAGCGCGCATAGGTGAAAGCTCTGCTGAGAGGAGACGAGAGATTAAAAAGACAGAGGAAGGACGCTGGAATAGATGAATAGATGATAGAACAGATGGCAGCGCTATGGGTTCCTGAAGTCAGATATTAGTTCTTCGGCATTGGTGAAGTTCGTGATAGTCGACACCGTGTTTACATACTTGTAGAATATCACGCTCGGTGTCGGGAATGAATACTTCATACTTATTCGTGAGGACGGAGTTTAGTCCTCGGTTTTTTCGCTCTTCCACTTCCATTCGAACCCTCTTGAAGATGGTTAATCGACGTTTTGCTTACTGAGAGCACCGCGAAGCAATCTTCAAGTGGAGTCGCGACGAGTTGGCATCTGCAGCGCATTATTCGGGACGAGCTTCATTAAAGGACTTCCTCCGCGACGGGAGGTCCGCAGGATATCGTCAATGATTTTTCCGGTAATGAAGACGCCGTCGCGTCCGGAATCCTGTTCCGAGATTCCTTCGCGTTACATTGACATACCCTTGAATAATTATAGAATTCCTTAACCCGAGCACGGGATGGCGAGAGTTCACGCTCTTCTTGTTATGCAAACCTTTTCCATAACAAATTAACGAGCGTTTTAATAGCCTCGCGTTGCAAATTAAGCGGCCGTAAAAAGTGGGGTGAGGCAAAATAATTACATGAACTCTTCAAATTTACCGCGCAACCGAAGTGGTCGCTTTTGACGACGTGTCAAATGCCTGTTCGACAACATAGCTTAACGTACGAATTGACCGCCGCGATTGCCATTCCCTTAACTTGCAATTAGTGCTGAACTCAATACGACTTGAGGAATAAGCAACTTCAGTTTTCATAGAACGTGCTATCCGAAGAACGAGCATCTCGCACAGGTCTCTCACCCTCCTCTCAGGTAACATCGACGCCTTATCATCGGCGGGATCTTGGGCATTACGGAGTGTGTCCACGTAATTCAGAAAAATAACGTGTCCGTTTCGTGTCGGGCATATCGTTCGGCTGGTTCGGATGCCGAATGCACGCGGCGGAAGTGCGCCGTGATTTGCCACGACGCCGGAAGCGGCGCACGTGCGTCGTCGTTTTCGTAATTCATTCTCCCGCTTTCCCGGAATGCATTTGAGGACGTTACTTTCGACGCCCGCGGATCGTCAACGGCGAATTTCGCCGACGCCGGCTATTTACTTTGGCCGGCGAGATCCTCGCGAGCCGTCGAATCCGCGCAAAGACGAGGAGGCTCGCTTTTTCCACGTGACGCATCGGTGCCGCCCGGTAAAAGTCCGTGCGCGCCAGGTCGGCCGGCGAGTCGTCGTCGACGATTAAGAACTCGCACGCTTCGCTAGTTCCATACGCGCGCGGAACTACGTATCCATAGCATTATACACCTACGTGATCACATCCGCACACCTGTACATCCGCAGAACGGTGCACGTCCATATAAGTAAATCGACGGGGAGCCTCGGCTCCGTTCACCGACACCATCTCGCCGCGCTGGGGGAAGAAATCGAGGAAGGAGACTCGTCAGTTGCATACCGCAGGAGGCCCGATTTAAAACAACCGCGCGCAGAGGCGCGCGTCGTTCGGAGAGGCTGAATCTGAAATACGAAAGGGGGTAGGCCATTAATTACGCGACCGCCGCCCATTGTTACATCGACAAATCGTTCGAGGCCATTCACCGCGCGCGCCGCGCCGCAGCTTGCATTGTTGCGCTGGGTCAAGAGGAGGAACGCCAACGCCACGCGCGCGTTTTAACACTCGGCGAGAGGATCGGCCGCGAGCGGTTCGCGCCTTTCGCGCGTCGCCGATGAAAGCAGTCGTTCGGCTGGCAGAGTCGCGCAATAAAGCGACATTGTCGGCGTACGCGGCGGGAAACACAGAAACCGCGCTGCTGCGCTAATTGGACAAGCCCCGCGGCGGAGAGGAAGACCGAGGCACGGTTTTCCACGGCCGTAAATCATGCACGGTGAAAATACGCTAAATCGCGGCCGTATGGCCGGCGAATCGGTTCCTTTGACGATAAATTACCGGGAATCATAAATTTTGCCGTCGACGAACTCCGGACGGCCATGTACTCGATCCTGGGCGGAGAATTTTCCGCGAGAAAATAGGGAAGTGAGAGGAGGCTGTGAAGAATTAAAAATCGGCATTGAGGGGAAGTGTGTAGACTGTAGCGGTGTACCGATCGTGCAGACGATACTGTGTTCTTTGACTTGACATAGTTTTGCAGCACAAGCCTTTGTATCTGTCGCTGGATTGATTAATCGCCGAACACCTCTTAATGCTCCGTTTGCAGCATAAATTTCTTCACTTCGCCAGCCACTTCGCGCAACTCTTGATATTCCGATACGAACTCAGGCTTTTTACAACTTCGTATACCTTGACTCGAAGTCGTTCGGAGCATGAATCTCGTGAATTCGTCGGTCGATCGACGATCGCTCAGGGCAGCGCTTAATATTCCAATACCAGCGCATGCGCCGCTCGTCCGCGCAGGTATGACACGCGCCAGCATCGGCTTGTCAGACGAAAACGTGCCGCGAGCAAACGAGCATCGTTTCACGCTCGACTCCCGTCCCCCGTGTTATCACTCTATCTTCCTCGTCCGTCACGCGTTCTCTTTCTCGCGGTCAGTCAGTGTCGCCTTCCTCAAAAGCCCTCTGGGGTCAAGAGACCTCCACTCTCCTTCTCTGTCGGGAGCGAGCACTTCAGCGCTGCCTCGCTCCATCTGCGTGGATCTCCGTCAATGGACACGCGGATTATGCATCTGCTTCATCGCCCGTACGACCACCGTCGTCTGCTCAGGAAACCGTCCATTACGCCGATAGCCCGACGTATTTAGTCGTCGCCGAGCGGAGAGTGTGACAGACGGAATTGAGGAAAGTCGCGTCGATCTGTGAGTGATTTCGAACCCTCCTCGCCGAAGTCGGAACTTCCGAGAGAGGATCGGAATAGAAGGCTGGGATAAAGGATTGACATTGGAGTCACGGTGGAAGGATACGCTCCGTTACGTGAGTATCATCGCCGATAAGCGGGACGAGTGTGAAAAAGGTGGAATTGTGGAAAATCGGACGCGTCGCACTACTGCGTCGTAGCATGGTTTCCTATTTACGAACTGCCTCGGGTGGACTTCGTCATGCGAAGACTCAGCGGAGAAGAAATGTTATCGGCGAGCTGACGACTATGATTTTACTGTGAGTTGCTCAATATCCTTGAACTCCATTTCTTTCGTTCGCGGATGCAACTCGCGTCACACTTGGTATATGATAACACAAACATCACCTTTCGCGATCGACGAGCGAACTTATCGAATATTTCTCTTCGCCCACACTTTTACCAAAAACCTTCTGGACCGCGAACAAGTGATTTATACGGACTTTTTGCTAGTCGCATGGTACACAAGGCACGCTCTGTTCCACAGAAAGTGGAGTAATTAAAAAAATGCTAGCACCGCCGAAACGGGCAGATGTTTTGGGTGACAGGAGGCAAGACCAATGGTGAGGAGAGGCCCGACGATGGCGAAGCAGGGTAAGAGAGAGGGAGATATGCAGGTCACAAAGGCACTTCCCTGAAATGGGGCCCATGGCGCCGTAGTGCGTAAAATGAATTCCGAAACACGACTGTCCCCAGAGGGACGCGAATGCTCACCGACTGGGAGTGCAAAAAAATCTCGTTTCCGTAGTCTGTAAGGATATGCCACGAGGGCGAGAGGAAGAGCAGGCGGCCGTGTACCGGTGCTCAACCTCTTCTAACTTCTCTTACAATTTCTATGTCTGCTTGTTGTTCGCTTAGCGTGACCTGTGGATTTATACTCAAAGTTTTCTAACGTGCGAAGTTATAGAATGAAAGGGCGTATATTGCTGTTATGTGGTTTGTCATTCCATATACATGCCTCCTACGAAGCAGCCACTTTAGACGTACTGCGTATAATGCGTAAATTGCACGCATTATCAGAGACATATACGTACGCGAGATTATACGCATCACGTAATATCTTGAACTTGAAATATCTCTGAGTACAGTAACGGCGAGGTCGTGTACAATGCGTCAAGACGTGTGGGAGTCGGAGTTTTGATAAGCAGTATCGAAAGTTATCTCACGCCAGGTCCTCTTTAAACATGAGACTACCTGTCCGAGCCACCGTGTGCTTCCGATAAACTGGAGATAAAAAGTCAACGTTGCCCGGGTCTGGACACACGCAAAGAGCGGACTTGCCGGCTGATAAACGATGCTTTATCACGAAAACGACGCCAACTTGGAATTTCGGTGCAGCGAGGATAATTCGATAGGTTCAATGAAACCGTGCCCAGGCGTTGCGTACAACTTATTCTTGATGTTGAGCCGAAAATAAGTATTCCGCCCGCGGTGCATAGATACTTCTTCCCTGTTACCTCGAGCAACCCTCTTCTCGATCATCGGCAGGCCGCGCACGTGCCTCGATCCTTTATTCTTCGCGCTCATGCAGCTCCCGGTATCTCTATTTAGCTACGCAACCAAGTAAAACAGTCAAGGATGCGCGATACATCTTCGCGCGAAAGGCGTGAGAATCTTCGTCAAGCATAATATCTCGTTCAGGGACAGCTACGGACCGTGCCATCGAAATTTTGCCATTCACAAAACCTAAACTCCCCAACGTTGATATACAGAAAACGTCCGTCTCTATCGAAACATGGAAAATTGTCAAGTATGCACGCGGTTTTCGAGTATTGAGCAGACAACTTTAACTCGCGCACTCGGCATTCGATCGCCGGCCGAACCTCGAGTCCGACATGTGACGTTAATTCGAAACATTCTGTACACGACATAAATATTCCACGGTCGTGCAAGCTGTCCCCCTGGCCCTCTTCTCCTCCAGCGTTCGCTCCTCGTGAAGCACTGCACGTTCCCAAAACGTATCGCTATGCGCATCACGGGATTTTCTATCGTCACTCGGCGATCACGAAGTACGCCCCAACATGGCGCGCGCTCAGCCAAAGAAGGCGAATCCATTGGGGACCATTAGAACGGTTTTCAGGCCGTCTCGCAGACCTTCGTTCCGTCGGATATCGGCGGAATTAACATTATCGTCGGTTAGCGCGGAGTCGCATTGGCACACGTTCAACTTATTGCGCTCATACGTTCTTTCGCCTCATCGTCGGCGAATGTCGCATTAGCACTTGTGCAACTTAATCTTTTTATTGTTGCACGTAGAATAGCGGCGTGTGCAATTTATCGCTCTATTGATGCACGGCCGAACGCGACACGTTACTTGTTGTACTGTACGGCTTATTCTTTTCTTAAAACTTGCAGCCGTATTGTGTCTTGATACCGGACGCGTTGCGAATTCGGTGCGTCATTTTCGTGGCATGAATATAGGGCAACGTCACATTTGGTGCCGAATTTATGGCCGATATTTAGTCTACGTTCCGTGCGCCTGTTCAGCACACGTACTCCGATTTTCAGTCACACGTCGGAACGGGGAGAAAGTACACATGCCTCTTTCCGCGGCGTTTCGTTGTTACGCACGTCGCGCGTGCTAACTCAGTTTTCTTTGTCGCTGACAAGTCCGCGCCTTCGATACCGACGGCTGACGAACTGACACGTTTCCAGTCTACTTCCTTCAGCTTTGACAACTCTTGGTTCTTTCGGGCGCGCCGACCATGTGCATCGATAGATTTCATTTCGACTTTCCGGGCGTGTCGTTTCGTCGCACACGAATCGATAATCCGAATAACTTTTCAAATAAAGATAAGCCGATCCGATTCTCTACCCTCGCCGAGAAGGGAATTCAGTTTTATCGTAACTTCGTTCAACTTCCACGCCGCGTCTTTCGACTTTATATGGGTCGAAGGCACTATTTTTTTACGGCCCGGTTAAAAGCGCCGGCTAAAACGTGCACGAAATTAAACGTCCGCCGGGCGTGGAATTCCTGTGGTTCCAGCTCAAAAAGTCTTTCGTGTATACCGTTACCAAGTGCAGCTTCCCCGGGCTCTTTGTTCGAGTGCACGCGGGAACACGAAAGGCTACATTAGCTGGTCAAATATTGCTTCTCGACATCAAATTCTCGAACACGAACGGTCACCGGACACTCAGCGACGAATAAAACGCCTTTCCATTAACGTTTCGCTCACGTTTCTTCCTTTTCATTCCCTTCTCCGTAGGACTGAAGATATTTTTCTTTTCATTTTTTTGGAAACCGAAAGACAACCTGTGAACGACGTGATAGAAAAAAAATCATTACGTCAGCGGCGTCATTGTTTCCTTCTAGGAATACGAGTGGAGGGCAAACATGTTTTGGCTGGGAAAAACGCTTTTTGGCGCCCGCACGAGTCTTTCGACTAATGCAGCGGCTGTGATGTTAGAAGGGCGCAACGGTTTATTAGGGAATCGTTATTTTTGGTCGGCGCGTTTATATCGCTTAACTCTCTTTCGCCGAACGGGATTACGTAAATCTCTTTGGACCTGTACCGAGATTCGATTGCGGGCACGTTCCAAATCGAGTGCTTACACGACTTTGGAGCGGTGCTAGATCAATACATTCAGAGACTCGTACGTCTATACCGTAGTACGTAAATTTACACAGTTGCTAATACATCGGCACCTAATACTTATACCTTGGGCCAGAGTATGCGCCACGATTGTTAGGACGCACTGTATACTTGTGCACGCTTTCACAGGACCAGATTTGACTTTGAAACGGCGCTCGGTTTGTTTCTCCCTCCGGAGTTTATGAAATCGGAGAGCAACATCGTGGAAAGACCACCCGCACCCACGCGTCACTGGTACGGAGAAGTTTTCCTATTCGCCCCATGGGGTTAAAACGGATATGCCTTGCCAGTAAGCGGCTTATTCCGGGGGTTGACACCCTCCGCGGGGACGCTTTGCGTAATATCTGCCCCCTAGACTAATTTGTCGCAACAACCGGCTTCCGATTTGTACGGATTAGACGTCGTAACGACCCGTTCGAGAAGTGTACAGCAAAGATTAGGGTACACGGAATTATCTGGCGAAAAGATGCTCCTCAGAATGAAACATTGCGACGACCGAATTCTTCGACCACCTTCAACCATGCTTTTCACCTTTGTCAACGATTATGTGTTTGATCTCGAAAATATTGCGATTCGTGCACTCTCTTTGCACGCGGCTCAAGCTCAGCAATCGTCTTTCGTTTACTCGTCGTCGTCGCGACGGCCGGGTGACACGATATATTCCCGAGCATGTGCTTCCGGTTTATGGCTCACCCCGTTTTACAGCTTATGGTTTACAATTTATGACACGGCCACGGTTCACAGGAGCGTAACCTTCCAGAAAAGCAGACATGGGGTTCCCTACGTTTCTCTATCCCTTCGCTCGGTTCTCCCGACCCCACCCCCGCATTCACGTTCCCTTTGATCCCGCGCCGACTGAACTCAGGCAAAGTCGGGTGGATGAGCTTTTTTAACGGCTAAGGTAACGAAACGCTCTTTCGATTAGACGCCGTTCCGAAATGGGGATACAATAATATTCCGCCCAGTCGCGGCAGTTCATAAATTTCGACACCACGGACTCTCTTTGTCGCCCGCGAAATCGCAGGAATTGTTTACGTCGTCACGCGCGCGATGCTTTCCTTGAAATACGACGGATTTCGTTCGGAGTGTTCGGATGACGATGGTAGTGGAAGGAAATGATATCTTATCGACTGGTTTTATCGGTAGCGCTCTGGGTTCAATAGAATTTCATATATTTTATTAACGAGTAGTAGGTCCTTTATTACATCTGAAATTCATCGGTGAACTTTTATACAGCAGTGCCACTCAGGGGTCTGATAAATTACGTTTTAAGTCCCGTCGACTCTTCGACACTCGTTAATTGCCTTTCGAACGATGACTTTTATTATTGCTCCGGACTCTTCGGCTCAAGGCAAGCTAAACCATTCTCGTCGAGTTCGACACGAGTCCCGAGCCGCATTAAAGCTCGGATAAAGATTCGTAATTAGCACCTCTATCACCTGTTATCGTTCGGTTTCCAATTAACGAAACAATGAAACTAATGCCCTTTCCGTGTCAAACAACGATAATGCCAGCGATCGTAAGTGCCTGAAGATCGAACAAACGAATGAGAACAGGGGAAACGAGGGAGTGGGACGGCGAGAAATTTATAGGATGCCGCGACGTAGTCATAAAATCACACGATTTCCATGGTGGGTTAAAAATAGAGAGAAAAGGACGGCACTCCCTAAAATCCACCCTAAACATAGAATCTCACTAAACTCAGCCTCCCTTCTACATCCTCTGCACTTTGCAAATTCCATGTATTAAAATCGGATAGTCATCACAGATAGTTACTATAATCCACCATCTACGACCTGTAACTTCTATGTCTACAATTCTTAACCCTTCAAATTTTCGACTTGAAAGAGAAGAGAGCGGGCTAGAAAATTTGCTGTTTCTACGGCTGCAGGTCTTGGGAAGGATTTTTACGTTGAAGAAGGGACAGTGACGATTTGTAAATTACAATCTTTGCTGGTCGACGGCACCGTCGACGCGCACCACGAAAATCCTGACCTACGTCACGATAATTATGGGTGGTCGAGCCCATCGCATCGAGACCCGCCTCGGTGAAACAGGTTGGAGCGATTTCATTCAATTTGTCGAGGGTCTGAAACACTCCTTTGTGGGGAACGCGGAGGTTCGCGTCAGATCGACCGATACTACCCTCGGGCTCCACTAATACGAGAAACGAAGGAGTTAGTCTGCTCTAACAGCCTTGAACTTCTAATTTCCAGCCTCGCTTCCAATCCTTATATCTCATTAAAACAATCTACGTGCCATCTTTAATAGAATGTATCAGAAATATTATAGTTGCTACAATTGTATCGTTCGAGCGTTGTTCCATTGCACGTTCGGGTTACCGAACGATAAAAGTATTTGAGAATGCCAGCAGCCCAGGTTGGCCAGAGAGATTCGTCTTGATGCATGGTTTTCGTTACGACGCGTTCCAGAGAGCAGCCATGTGTTTTCTAGGGACCTGCACGCCAGTCTATTATACGTTATGAGACACCCCGCCAGTCGAAGAAGTACGATATCCAACTTGAATGCCGTCGGCTCTTCTCCCTGCTTCGTCCAACATGCGCGAACGCTGATAGTTTTATACCTCCACATTATGCACTCAGCAGCTTGCGATTTGCATGCAACGCGGAATTAATACAAAATATAAGCGGCAACACTATGAACACATTCTCGAATTTATCGATCATAAATTTGTTTCGTCAATTGAGGTTGAATACCAACACTACACCTACCAGATCTCGTTCCAGAGACGGGTACACATGCGACAAAGTTAATTGGTTCAGCGAATACGTTCGATTCGCGGGAACATGAGAAGACTGTGTGTGCAACGAAGACCCTCTGCCGGCATGGAAGTCCGACACCATCGACGGCGAACATTGTACGCCATAAAACATCGCGACCACGGTAGCGCGGCAGTCGTTTTCAATTCGATTTATGGCAATCCGCACGACGAAAGAGGGACGAACGAACGACCCGCCCGGCAGAGTCGATTCCGCGGACCGCGACGCAGAAAAGAAATGTTTACGGTGCATGATATTGATGTTACTTTACGGCGCTCCGCGGCCAACCGGTCCGCGTCATAATTTCGCGACGCTACTTATAACGCTCGCCTCGATTTCCTGCGAGACTTTTGTCGCGGGGATCGTTTTCGCGCAAAAAACGCGAATAATTATGAAAAATCCGGCGAGTAACGACGGCGTTAGCCGTTTCACTAGCTGGAGCTGTCCTCTTCATTATCCTCCTACTGCTTATCGGAGACCAGAAATTGCATGCTGTATGACATATACGAGGTGTATAAAAAGGATGAAAAACATTAAAATCCCGCCTACAGTAAGTTCGAGCCAGGTACTGGCGCGGACAGCTTTGTTCGCGTGCGCCCCATTATTTTTCTGAATTCCGAAAGTCCGCGGCACAGACGCATTGAAAGCCGGCGAACGTTAAGGGCTCATCAGGGAGTTTTTCATGTTCGCTGTACACATGTATATAACGTCGCGCGCTTCACGGCCAGTAAAATATCATAAAACGAGCCACCGTTCGGCGTCCAACCGACCCAAGGACTCAGTCGCAGTTTTCCGTTCGATTTATGGAACGCGTTCGCGCCGGCCGGCGAAAGAAACGGCGATCGGCGAATTCAATTTAGATCTGTGCGGTGCGAAAAAATCGGCGCGCGTTTACGGTGCCTCGTTAGCCGGATTTTTATGAACTCTCGGCAAACCGGTCGGTCGGATGGACGCGGACGTTTCGATAAGCCGCCATGCGGCACGCCGAACTAGAATCCGCGCGGATTATAAGTCCTGTGATGCGGAGTGACGAAACAGTTTGCGGAAATTCCGGACGATCGTCGGAGTCCCGTCTCGCGGATCGCATTCATAAAACGCGAGATTAACGCTAAAAGGGGTACAATGTGCGCTGAACGTCGACGAGAGTCAGGAATGGCTCGTTAAAACTTTACACCAGCTCCGTGCGCGATGCTCGCGTTCCGTCGAGTGCGACCGCGTAAAAGGACGAGAGGAAGACAGTAAATGTTGGAAGCAAACGCGCATGGAGACGGCACTCTCCACGGGTGTTGAGATTCTGTGAGAATTCATTGGCGAATTATATGATAGAGCTGGTCTGATAGTGCGACGTCCAGTTTCTGCGTTTCAGAGTCGGCGTTCGTGTTTCGAGGCGCGGAAGGATATTCGTCTCGTTCTACCTGAATGTGTAAATCAGACGGGGACGACTAACAAATTTCGACAAGATGAAAGCCCTGCCTGTCCCCCGAAACTTATGCTAAACGAAAGCCGGGGGTGGTCCGTGGTTCGTTTCATAATGCGCGCTTCTCCGCCTCGTACGAGGCCGGGCAACTTTTGAATTCGTAATCGTTTTAGGGGTTGAACGACAGGAAGATTAAGCGTGTCGGGTTGATTTATCCCGTCGGCTTTTCTTCTGAAATTTGGCGCCCCTCTTCCCTTGGAACGCGGCGATAGAAGAAAAACGGAGAGGGAACAGCGAGTTGATACATCATCGAGACTGAATGCGACCGAATCTCGGCGAAAGTCTTTATACAATAAATTCGTATCTTTCAAATTGAACCTCAATTTGGAATAATAAACCTTGCCGCGCGGAGAAGCAAGAGCTCGGTCCGAAAGTGCGCAGGGAAGGCAGACTCGAACGGAACGTTGGTACGTGAGAATAATGACCTGACAAAATGTGTTTGCCAGATTTTCGGTCGCAAGAAAATGGTCGCATTGTATCCAACGGTCAGCCATGTCCCACTTCAGACTTAATGAAGGGCCGTGCGAATGATCAGAAAAGCGACGCTTTCCCTCGAACCTCCCCTTCCTCACGCCTCTTCACGAGACGTGCACTTGGGGGCGTATGTACTTTTCTCACGAGGACGCTTCGAACAACGTAAAAGAAGAGCAGATATCGACGGCGAACGATTCCCTTCCATTTTTCTCTTGGCAACAGGTGTCTCGTGGCCCAAAAAGGGGAGACCTTCGACCCCTGAACGACCGTGAGATCCGCCCGCAACCCTCGGAACGGGGGATATTAATCGTCGGTCGGATTCATAATTTCCTTCCCTCGCTCCATTCGCGCTCGTGTATTTTCTCAGGGCCCGATAGTTTGCATCGTCGTCGCTTGGAAAGCTTTAAAGAAAACAATCCGCCACTACCCTCCGACATTCAATGTTCGTCGGAATAGCGAGGAAACGGTATCTGGCGTCTCGGTCTCGGGAGACTAAAGAAACAGGACGCTTCTCAACACGTTTCTGTCATTAGAGACAGATTTTTACGATCAGCTTTTCGCTTAGCGCGCTGTTCCCTTCAATCGCTGGTAACATAACATCACTCATTACGGTGAAAATTACATTCTTTTTTGCGTAAAACAACGGCATGAGCGCGATTAGAAGATAAAAAGTTGGACGCACTTTTAAGCCGTATGAGAAAAGCAAATAATAAAGAGCAAAAAAATCGCGATAAAAAGACGACGGTTCTGAAATGCGAGGGAGGCACGTGCGTCAACGTGGTTTGGTCCACGTACACGCGCGTGCCCTCAGGGCCGTATTTTAATGTGGCGCATCTAAAATCGTTGCCTGTCCTCGGCGAGTGCATTTTCGGGTTTGGCCTGCGGCCAGAATCGAGAAGGTGGCGACGGGATCAAGTCGACACGCACGCGTGAATCTCGATTCAATGTTCCGATGTAAATATCCAAATAATTTTAGGTATTCAGATCGTGCGAACTCCAGCACACACCTTTCAATTTTTAGGCCTTAACGATCTTAATGATCAAGTACATGTTAATAATGTGAAACTTTTAAACCAAGCTAACAGAATTATCAGTCGACTGCTTCATTAAGTTTTACGTTCCAACGTGAAAATGTACATTGTAGAGAAAGAATAATAAATATGATATTGCCGAGAAAAATAGAAAGAATAGACGCGTGGGTGGACGTGTTGAGTCAACGAGGGACAAGGAAGTCGCAAGTTTTGCACGTTTTAGAGGCCTTTTTTCACACGCCGGATTATCCTGTCGGTCGTTTACGAGCGGCGAGTAAATAAACGTCCGGCTTCTGTTTCAGAAAGTCACTCATGCCGCGCTCGGAGCACTAGCCTGTCATACCCGGTGTCGAAAAAGTCGGTATGGCGACGAAAATCTGCCTCATCCTGGAGATCCTGGGGATCCTGGAGATCGGACTCGCCCAAGGACGACTGGTTCGACTAGGTGAGCAAAAGCATACAACTCTTTGACATACTCTAATGTACATCCAGCATAATATATGTTCCTTCAAATTTCGTTTCGATCTGTGGTCCAACGACTTCTATCCTCTAAACATGTCTAAGGCAGACGTCTGCACAGCTTCTATACGTGCCTTACAAAGCGGAACGCCTTTTAAAAATGTTCCCAGTTCCCTTTCCTTCGCATTCGCGATCAAGTTTAGCCGTACGTCGTCTACTTTGGGATTTCCTCGTGCGCCCTCCACTTCCGTCGACCTTCCCTCTTTTTTATCTCTCCTCCTCGGCGACGAATTCTTCCCGCGGGCTTCGCAGTATAGTTCGGCGCCTTCGGAGCGAGAAAAATGCCGGGGAAAAAAGGAAGCAGCGGACGCTCACGTACGCGACCGAGGGAAACTCGCGATATTTTCGTACGGCAAAAAAGGAGGAGGAGGAATGGGGAAGGTGTGGACGAGGAGGCGTGGAAAAATAACGCCTTGCGGCACATTGCGATACTCCAATGAAAACAGAGAAAGAGAGAGAGAGAGAGAGAGAGAGAGAGAAAGAGATCTGCAAGATTCCGAAACATCCCAAATCGAAATAATAGTCGTAAAACTCTAAAAATACGTTATCCACCTTTGCTAGAAAACGTGAAGCCCGAACTCGAAGCCGAGAATCGCGTTCGACGCTTCGAAGGAATCGATACTTTGGGATTGCGATTTCGAAAGAGATGCCTCCGAGTTCGCAGAATCAGTGACCGCTCGACGTGGCAGCGCGTTTTGTTATTCAGCTCGGCCGAAACGTCACGGCGCGGCAGCAACGGGATCTCGGAATTTTTTCGACGAACAACTCCGCACCTCGGTGCACGATGCGAATCCGTGAGACGATTTCGCCCAGCGGCGTTCGCCGTTTCCTAAACGTACCTTGGCATTTTTCCAGTCACGTAATCCGCCTGAGAGAAGCTCCCGAAGGCGAGATAGGAGTTACAATTTAATTAGCCACGCTCCGTATTTCGCGAGGTTCCATTTTGCTTCTGCGCCACGATTATCTTATCCGTTTTTGCGCATCTTTCGCCTATTTGCTAAAAACTTTTATGTGTGCTTCTTTTTTATACGGAGCGTTAATTTGCCTCTCTGACTTAAGTGGTAAGATAGAAACTGCAATGCAAATCTTAATTGAACGGACGGTGCAAAAAAACGTGTTTGTCGAAAAATCGTAAACATTCTATGTGAATCCAGTGCGCATCTAACAGTTCGCGGTAACAGATAAATTAATCTGTTAATACGGCCGTTGATCGATCGACGTGCTTTCGTTGTAGATGTAACTCTCCACGGAAGCTGTTTCGATTAATCGAACGAAAACAGATTATAATATTAACCAACGTGTCATAATGATGACGGAAAATTTCGAGCGCTCGTTAATTCGTAATATATGACAGATCGATGCTCAGAACGGGTGAGAAGAAATTTCCTTTGAAAATCACTTATCACGAGCATGGCCGACAACTTGCAACGGTTGGATTATAGTTGAAAAAGTCCCGTGATAAATTGCTCTCGGCTCACCGAACGGTCACTGATTACGGTTAAAGTCGCATACTCAACGAGACCGTGGCGAAAATAAGAAAATAATAAGTGCAAACGCAGCGTATGTAGAAAATGAGGATTAATGATTCTAGCCGACGAGAGATCCTTCGAAGGGAAGAAGGCGCGCACGCCGGCGAGACGCGTTTTTAATCGTCAGGCAAACGATTCGTGACTAAATAGAGTATTTTTACCACGATACGCGAAACAGACCAGACAGAAATAAAGAACTTCACGGGTTCACGCTGGAAACGACAGAAGTGAGAAAAATGCACGAAAATGATACCCCGGTTAGAACACCTACGAAAGAAAATTACGACCACTGAAAACAGACTTAGTCAGTCCGTACTTTCACTTTTCGTCAATTTCAATCTTAACTCTCAGCTTCTCTTCTAAAGGTAAATCTGCTCCGGATTTAGAGCCAACCGTACAATGATCGATCACGGGTATCAATGTAGTGCGCGGAAAACGCATTTACGATCGAATTAAATGATCGTTCTGCCCAAACATTTATTTGATCGCTCGCTCCTCTATAAACTTAATTATTGCATCCGAAATCGTGAATTCTCGCGCGAAAAGCCGTTCAAGTCGAACTTCATTGTTCCATGGAACCTGCCTGTCGGAAGTCCGCGCCACATCTGGCGCACAGACTCAGGAGCCCGTGCATTCACCGACTTCTGTACACTGGATACGCGGTACCTTCACGAAACTAGATATTTCGTTGGAACTTTAGTTAGCCTCCGACCCCGAACCACGTGTCGCCTATCCCGTCTCAACCAACAGTTTCTCCGCGAAACACGATTATTCTCTGCTTCCGTATTGAATTTCAACGTCGAACATTTTCGTCGGCCCTGCGTAAAACGAAAAAACGTCAGAATTTTAAGTACATACACCCGAAGCACGTTTTACGAGGAGTGGATAATGTCGGACATTTCACGAGTCTATTTTATTATCGACAGCCTCGTATGTTTATGCTGATCGTACGAATCGAAGACGCGCTCGTCCGACAACCGGAGGGAGAGAATTCGAAGAATCCTGAGACGAAGAATATTTCGCCCGAACGTCAGACGCTTTCAGCGTGTGTCAATGCGAAAAACGGCCGTTAGGGGCTGCGCGCGATTTTGGCAAACAAATTTATCCGTCACGGCCCGAAATACTGCCGTTGGCACGATATGTGTACAAGTATTATTATGATTGAGCTCAATTGTCCAATTGCCCGGTCATTGAATGCCGCGCGTATTGCTGGGCCACTACGCTCGCTGGTTATTAGCAAACGACGAATATTCTCAACCGTCACGTCTCGATCAGAGATGGATACGTCCTGATGATGGTAATTGACTCGGAAAGGCCGATTGGTTCCGCGTAAAGCGATTTCAAGAACGAGCGCAGAGTCACCCCAACTGCATAAAACGTCTCGTACGAACGCTATTTGCACGAGCGTACTGTCAAATTTACATGGTCCCGGAGTGCATGCGGCTAAAACGGATGGTCCGCTTAAATTACAGTCGTGTAACCGCGTGGACCGAACTCAGCGCACGCTCTCCGTAAATTGGCCATATTTTCAACTAGGTAATTGATGTTGCGTGTTCACTATGCCCGACGATACGTCCCATAGTTCTCTCTTTCCCCGTAACGCGCGATGAGAGCCGCTGCCAATCTTTTGTCTATTAAATGTATTCAACAGCGTAATAGCGGCTGATATTACCAATTGGACAATGAAAGAGACGGCAGCGGAGCACGATTTGTTCAGGGGTTCAGAACGCACGAAGGAGATTTCGCCAAGAGACGCCCGCTATCTTCAGTTTAAACCGAAACAATCTGGGAGGGGGGGGGTTGACGTTCATTCGGACAAATTCACTGAATATTACTTGAACGCTCGACAAATTGAACGACGGCGCATCATCCCTTAACGCGCGCCACGTCATCCGTACCGCACGACATCCTCCGCCGCGCGCCGCACAGTAATCGCACTCAAATTTAACCCAGCATAAACAACTTACACATTACTCGTAAACACACTCGCGCGCGCAGTTACTAATATAAACACCGTCCATTTGTAAATGTGCTTAACCCCAGCGATACTCCCCGTCCACTGCACACCGTTCATCCATAATCTCAGACGTTCTTCGCGTGATCCTCGAGCATGCTGCACGTACACGTGTACAACGTAATTTAGTCGCGCAGAACCTCGTGTTTCCCTTCACCACCCCGAGGGATCAAGTTTGAAATTGCTTGTAACGAGCGACGAAGTAGTTACGTTGGACTTGTGTGTCGGGCGGGAGGAGGGGTGGGGGGTGGGGGGCGTATTAAACGGGTTAAGAAGACTTCGGTCCGTGACCTCCGGTAACCGGCGACTTCCAAAAAGGGGGGCTACCGACCTACCGTTCATTAAGATAACGCAGTCGTTCTTAAGCGTTCTTAGCCCCTTAATCTCCGTGAACGGATGATCCGTTTTAACGTGTAATTATGCAAGGGACGACGGTTAGCTCTTTCTCCTCACCCGTTTCAGAATGCGTACCTGCCGTCATACGAGAGTCAGACATTTCTATCTGTCAGACCGGTGGATACCGGGTTCCTTTTTTCTGTCTTTTCTTCTTTCTCTTCTTCCTTTTTTTTTCGTACGCTCGTTCGTCTTTCCAGTCGACTTCTATGCGAGAGAAAATGAAATAGGCGAGCGTGGTGGAATTTTAATTAGAACGTCCGACGAACGATCTCTCCTGTCCGGATTTAAGACTTTATCTTCGCTCTAATAGGCACGCGAGTGGCTTTCGGGGGATATCTTTGTTAAGGACGATGCCTTAACGCGAGCGAACGATGCGTTATGGAGAATTCGAGCGGCGTACGGCGAGTGGGCACCTGTTGATCTCCTGAGGCGAAGACTATTTGCCTTTTCGACTCGACCGGTAGATGTTATTTTCAACCCCTTTTGAGAGGTTAGTGGAAGTTGGACTTAAACGCGCGGAGACAGATGCCGCTAGTGATAGGGTATTCAATGAACGAGAAGCAGGGGATAAAGGAGAATTGAGTGGACCGGGACTGGGATGAAGAGGATGAAAAAGATGGAGCAGGGAGGAAAAACAAAGCGACGAAAGAATCTGGACGGGGATGGATGATCGCGAGCGCGGAAAGAGGGAAAAAGTGTGAGACGCGCGGGATAGAAGGAGCCGAGAAATCTCTCGGTCCACGTCGTCGGATTAAGATGCGAGAAGCAAGTGAGCGCGTGGGATAAGCGTAATCCGACACCCCGTGGACCCGACGCTACTTCTCTGTCCCCCTGCTTCTTACCGTACATTTTTCTTTCGTTTTCTCTCTCTCTCTCCTCCGGCGATCTCAGAAAATAGAAACGACACGCTTTGTTCGCGTCAAAAATCTCCGACGAATCAATCGCGCGTGTCAAACAACGCGTAACACCACCCGCGCCCAACGGTCCCTAAGACTAAAGGCTCATGGAGATCTCGAATCGAAGATTACAGGGAGCGCGCGAGGGACGTTGAAAGTTCGAGTGTAGCAAATCCTTCGAAGCATCCGGTACTAAATCGTCATCCACTTTCATCCTCCGCGTGCCCCTCCCTCGCACGATCCTCCGTTCTCCACTCGTCCCGTGTAAATAATCGATCTCTCGCACTCGGGCGTCGGGGCAAAAAGAAAGTCGCGATCGTCGGGATCGCGAGTTCGACGGGCAAACAAACGGTTTTACGTCTCGATTCGGCCCCTTCGCGAGACGCGGGGTAGGAATAAAGTAACGGGAGTGGCTTTCCAACCCGAAATAGACGGTCCGATATAGAGTGGACGAATCGCGAGAATAATTGGAGTAAGTGTGTTACGGCGGTGCGAGATTTGTCGATGGGAGACAATTCAACGATTCCCGAGATCCTCGACTAAAGATAACCCGGCGTCTCTCGGATGTCTGCGGACGGGGAGGTAAAAACGAGAATAGTCGCTCCACCTATTTCTCTCTCATCCCCCTTAATCACCCGGCAGAGTCCGCGGTCGTTCCGCGAATAATTAATCAGCCGGGAACTCTCCACGAAGTTCCTGGTATCTTCCTGGGAAGAAAACGAGCGAAACGGATCGTTGATAGTTTATTGTCCCGTCCGGCTGCCGTGGATCTTCACGTCTCAACTAATGTGAACTCTGAAAATACGTTGCTATAATGGTTCTTTGTCAACGATTAACCGTACCTTAGCGCAGATACTTGTGTGTAGGTATATATACTCGGCTACAGAAGATGGAATCGTGTTATCGCTCGACGTCGATGGACTCATTCACGGATTAACACTGAATCGCCCGCAGACTCTCAACGAGAACCGTGTCGGAGTGCAAACGTTGGCAAGCTCGGACTCAGAAGTCTGACTCTATCTCGAGTGGCGGAAGTGTGGCGCTAATGTGCGCGGCGTTTCGGCCGTGCAGAAGACGGATTACTGTCAGGGGTCGGGAGACGAGCCGTGGTCCAAAAATATTTCATCGCCGCGGGACGAGACCGCTCGCCAATTCCAACAATCTCGTCGGCTGCGACTTCGGCCGATCAATTCGATCCGAGCTGTGTAAATAAGACGAAGTCGCGTTTATGCGCTTTGGAAGGACGTCCAGATTTCCACACAATTCTCAAACGTCATCGGCCAGCAGACGCCAACGAAATTGACTGCCAAAAACTTTATGCACGTCAATAATTCAGAATCCGTGGCATGAAGTTTATTAAGTGTGTCACGGGTAAATAATGAAATGTAGAGTCAGAAATTCGAAAGCGGTGTATGGGGATGAAAAAGTGGAAGTCATCCAGCTTAATTCGTAGGGAGAGAGAAAGAGAGACGTCATCAGGTGTCTTCCACGGTACATTACATAGACGCATAATTGCCGAGCGTTGCATATAATTCACCGGGCAATCGTCTGGGACCGTCGGGGCACACGTTCTCGCCGACTGACACTTCCTCGAAGTAATGAGAACCAATGGGCACCGGCGTCCAGGGCGCCGTCGAACGACGAATCCATTTTCGTCGACACGCCGTGACGGGGCCAGGTTGGGTTTAATCTCGTCTACACCGAAGGTTCTGGTTGCCCAGTGGCGTTAATCTCTTCAAACGCAGCATGAACCGAGACCAGGTCCCGGACCCTGGATTACGTCCATTGAATGCAACGGAGTGCAACAGGAACATTACGACGACGTTTGACTACTCAAATCCTATCCTTGCATTCGCCAATGACTTCCGACGTAGGACACAATTTTATCCGCAATTATTATAAATCAATCATAATATGTTATAAATAAACTACTTGTCAGGTGTACAGTGTCGCGCCGCATTTGTGAATGGCCCGACGTGGGGTGGAATTTCATTTGCGGCAAATATGGGAGCCCGTCAACAATCAACCGTGACATATTACAAATTACCTGTAGATCACGCGTAAAGTGTCATACGTTGCACCGTAAACCGGTAACCGGTTTCGCGAGCTCTCAGGCGCTTAATTCATGTACCGCGGATTCTTCGAAAGAATTCTTCTAGGATCAAATTGTGCGGGAGATTCTTCGGATGCCTTAAGAAAGGAGGAGAGGGTGTACCGTGAGCGGGATTTCATGTCGGCGCGCCATGTTGCCCAGTCAAATGCATGCGACACGAATAAATAAACGTGTGGCACGGACCTGGTTGTCAAACGAGAGATATCCACGTTCCTCGCTAATGGCTAATGCTCCTGAGCGCGCAACTGTCTCGCACCAGACATCCACTGTGTTAGAGGGAGTTCGCCTGTATTTCGTTTAAGCCGGGCATTGAGCCAGTGTGGGACTTTCGTATCGTTGCTCAGTAAAAATTAATTGTCAGTCATGCAACATTGTGACCTGTCATCGATTTCTCGATATCTACAGATGATGTTCCATCGCAAAGCCTTCCGTCTTGAATTCTTTCATTCGGTATTGTTTATCTTTAACGCTGCTAATCGAGGGAAAATTGAAAAAGCGTGCACGTAGATTTTTCGACACCCAATTGCGTAGTTCCAGCGCTAAGCTTTTTGGCATTCTGTCAGGACGCGTTTACGGCGTACCTGGTGGCGAAGTTTCGCGCCAGCAAATTTGCCAGAAGCCTCTGTGCTTTGCCCTGGCCGTGCTAATCTCGTGGCAACGTAAGGAGAAGAAGACGAAAACCGAAGTGAGAGAGAGAGAGAGAGAGAGAGAGAGAGAGAGACGAGGAACGCGAGCTCTTGAAACGTTTATCGCAATTCCTCGCGTCTGGTTCGTGGCAGATGGCCCACATGACGTCATCCGCGAAAATCGACGTTTCTCTTCATCGATTTATAGGGGAACGTCAGAATTGCGACGATTAAAGGCCGAACCGCCTTATTAAGCACCGCGAAAATTTGCTTTCCTCGGAGCTCGGACAGGAAACGTATGACTTGTTCAGGTAGTCGTCATTCAGAATGAAATAAAGGAGAGATGGATTTCATTCGATCCTGCTCAGACTGGCGTCACGTGTGACGCACGTGGCGTAAATCGGCGAGAAAAGTAAATACGAAAGAGTTAAGGAGGACGGAACTGGGGAGAGTTGGGAAGCGACAATAAACTCGATCGATTTCCGTCGAGAGCTCTCTCGCCTCTGAGACAATGGACGGTTTGTTGGCGAAAGATGGCTCGCGGAAGGATGTTTAAAAGCGGGGACAAAAGAAGCGTGCAAAGAGACGAGTGCGCCTGAAATTAAAATGGGAGCCACGAGAACACAGGAAACCGTGGGCGTGAAGGAGAGTTTCTCGAAAGTCGGAGTAATTGTCGCGGCTAATGATACGGATTTCGCGTAAATAGCCTCCTTCTACAATAACGTTGAAGAAAAAAAGAGAAAAACATTCCTAATCACGCATGACAAATCTGCACATTGAATATGAGTGTTTCTAATACGAAATGACTATCGAAGCGCTTGTACATTTGAATTCCCAAGAAGTTCAATGTACACCAACCCCGAAAAGCATCACATTAATAAAATCATAGATCCGCGCACAGAAGCTTGGAAGAACGAAAAAGAAGGGCGTCCAGGATGCATCTCTCTCTCGGGCTCTAAATATAGTATAGCGTCGCGTTCTATGCACAAGGGCCTACAAACGCAGACAAGACCAGTGGACCAGGAATCGACCGCAACGCGCGGCGCGCAAGGTGAATACAAACAAGAGAACCGAAAACCATGCGACGGAAGAGAAACAAATTACCGCAGCGTGGCAACGGGAAAAACTGGAAAAACGGCTTCAGCACCGTCCGGGCAAAAAGAAGTGCAGCCTGGACGCGGGAGAGAAGAGAGGCTGTCAGAGTTGTACGACAAAACGTGAACGACCGGGACGCGACCTGCGGCCGAGACAGCAATGGAAAGGGGGGACCAGGGGGAGAAATGGCGAGGAAGCGAGAGCGAGGCATCCCGGACGCGGAGGCTCGACGAGGACAGTGTCGCGATTCACTTCTGGCCCGCGTCCAAACGGCGATAACACTCGGCTTTTCATGAATGAGCCGGACCACGCGACGGAAAACGAGTTTCCTCGAGGAGTGAGACGGTCTTCCCACCCTCGCTCCTGTCGGACTTTCGCCGGCGCAGACGGCGAAGCCAAGTGCACCGCCGCCACCTCGTTTCGTCTGGCCGACGCGGTCAATTCTCGGCTCTCTGGTCAACCTCCTCCGCTCCCGTGGTCGGCGACGATCATCGTCGCTCGCCCGTAATTACCGGCAATAAGGACCGAGAGAGGGCCGGCGGGTCCCCCCGGCTGGCATTTATTGTTTCCCTTGGAATTCGCGGCGGAAATTGCCCGGCTGGGATTCTCTGAATGTCTCCTTCGCTTTGTCCCGATCCTCCCTGGCTGCGGAACAGCGCGCGAGCATCCGTAAAATGCGGCTGCAATATCGTTCCTGGTCGCACGGACTTTTTATTTCCCTCGATCTCCATCGGTCGACCAACTTCCAACGTTCTGTCCCGTGGAATTCGCGGCGAGCCGATTGCCTGTCTGGGATTCCGTGTACATATGTCTGTCACGCTTTGTCGCGATTCCTGGCATTCGGGAACAATGCTCGTGGAGCCGTAAAGGGCGCGCTGTGGTTTTTGAATTTTATCAGGAAATTCGGTGGTGTTGTACTAGTTTGTAATTTTGCGGTTCCTTCATGTTGCGCGTGGGCGCGAGGGCAGGCAGCATTGTGATTAGACGGTAATTGAAATGCTAATGATGGCGACGGAGCGAAGCAGGCAAGAAATGAGAGTATTACCATAGTAGTATCAGGAAACTCAGACGCGTGCGCGCTTTGAAGAAGCTTAGAACGGTTTATGCTTCGCGGCGGAAAAAGGCAATGGCAACCTGGCGTGCTTTGCCTTTATTACCTTAGACAAACAATTAATTCCGACGTACCGCTCCCAGCCGCCTACGATACACCTAATCTCATCTGACGTGCCTATCTTTTCTTTCGTTACAGAAGAAAGCAATCCGGACGTCGTGGTGTCTGCCGGCGAAAAACTGACTCTGCGATGTTCGCCGATTACGGACGCCGAGACGACTTGGTTCAGAGAGGACGACATTCTGAGACGCTCGTCGCCGAGGATCCGTATCATGAAGCAATCGTTGAGGTTCAAATACGTGGAAGTCGAGGACGCGGGAACGTACGCCTGTAGAGTTGACACCAGTCGCAGCATCGAGTGGCGAAATGTCACTTTGAGAGTTGAGAGTCTGCAGAACGACGGTTATCAGGATGAGACCGAGGAGTTGGGAAGTGTTCTCGGCGGCTTGAGGCCGGAGGAAGAAACGAACGAGCTGGAAATCGAAACGAGAAGTAAGTGACATAATCGTTCTTCCCGATTTCGAACATGCGCCATGTGAAAATTTTGCTTATTGTGTTCTACATCCATGTATGTGGATATTCGAATTTCTGGCAACGTTTGTCATTTCTTATCTCCCATCAGATCTACCCGAAACACGCTCGCTGCATTTGGACAGCGAGAAGGTGGACGCAGACGTGGACGGCGAAAAAGGTGGCGAGAACGAAACAGCGGCTGGCGAGCACAATAAGACGGCACCTGAGAGCCCACCCTCGTTCAACAAAAGCGACGAGATGCACGGTTCCGTTGTCAAACCAGCGGGCAACATGCTCAGGCTGCGGTGTCCAGCGATTGGCAATCCAAAACCCAATATCACGTGGCTGAAGAACAACGAGGAACCGAAAAGAACGTTGGGCACCATGGTCAAGAGCAAGTGGACCTTAAGATTGGAAGACCTAGTCTCAGAAGACAGCGGCAACTACACGTGCATCGTCTGCAATCAGCACGGATGCATCAATCACACCTACAAAGTCGACATCATCGGTGAGTCTCATTACCTGCGTCCAAAGAATCCGAAAGCTCAGTACTAAAATTAACGTAACATCCAAATAACATATCCGAAGAACCCACGTTCGTCTTTGAGCCGACGACGGACGATTTTCTAACATAATTACGCGTGCTGAAATGCTCAAGACCAATGCTCCCGAGTATCCGGGCGTATACATTCGATCTCGGGGACCGGTCTCTTTAAAATCGATATCAATTGCCAAACCTAGAGCGTTTCCCGCACAAACCCTACATCAATGAGGACTTCCCGAAGAACGTGACTGCCCTGGTGAACGGCACGGCGACGTTCAAGTGCCCTATAGTCTCCGATCTTGAGCCTTACATACAGTGGGTCAAGGTCGCGGAGTATCCGGGAGATCAGGAGGACACGCCGAAGGGCACATTGCTCCAGGTAGAACCGCAAATTTCGCGGTGGTGGTGGCGGTTCCTCTGGTCCTCTTGACTAACGACTTCCGGCAAGAATTCGTGACGATTAGCGAGCGATCGCGAGATGTGTCAGAAGTTCCACGGTTGTGTGTTTCATCGTTCGTTCGGCATAGCGTTTACTTTGATACTGCCGAATGTACCGGTGTCCATCTACCAATCTTCGAGAACTGGTCACTGTGTTGGTCACTGTACTGGTTGAGGGTAATAATCAAACAATTCTCCGAGGTGCACTCGTTCACGGTGCTTCACGACGTTGTGTGACTAACCGGGAGAAACGACTTCGTGCTGCTTCTTCTTCTTCTTCTTCATCCCTCCCTCTTGAAATCTTTCCCTTTTTCAGGCGGCACAGAACATGGCAGATCGTCACGTGCACTGCATCTTTCTTCATTATTTCAAATAACCGGTTATAACGTTCTCCCTTCAGGGTTTCATAAGTGAAGAGCGTCTATTAAGAATGAAATTGTCTTCTCAGTCAGTTCGTATCTCGACGCGGGGGTAAATGGTCCGTGTCAGGAATTAGTGGGCGAAAGATGATTTCATTTCTATTGGATGATCTTCCTTGCGGTTTGTCTTCTTTTGTGTGGTATATGTTCACTTTGGCTCGAACGGTGAGTGATCGTTCACGACTAAATTGATTCACAATTTACAAGACAGATATTGTCAACGTTTACATGTAAATTGGACGAAGTCACGCTAATGAATCCGGGCTTCATCGAATTTAGTTTCGTGAACGATCCAATCTCTGTCAATCGTCTCCTCTTGTGTCTAACTTTCTGGAAGCTGGTAAAAACGGTGGTTGGGTCTCTTGTTACTGTAGAGAGCGTGAAGCACCGACCAATTTTAACGAGGCCACCACGAAACACGACGGTGCTCATTGGATCCAATGCGAGTATGACCTGTGAGGTCCTGTCGGATGCACATCGTCACCTCGAGTGGTACCACGGTTATCACACCTCTTTCGACACCGTCAACAAAACCAATCAAAGCTTCCGGGTGGAGGTCAAGGTGGGCAGTTGCATGTCTTTCTCTTTCGGGTTCAATCTCTAAATCTATCGCTACTTTCTTACCCAAGCTTCAACCTTCTCGTGTGTCCTATTTACGTTCCTACTAACCGACCGATTGTACGTATTATTCGTATAATCCTACATATCGTAGATCAGAGATAGGTGCTCACGAGAAACGTTTTTTTCTGCAAGCTTTCTGCGCCTCTAATCCTCTTCCATATTCAACACCTGGTCCCGTGTGAAAAAAAGTGAACCAACCCGCGCTTACCCCTAATGCACGCAATTTGCATGCCAACCGCTTTCTCTGTGTCACTTTCTGCAAAGTAGGTAGAGAGTCGCTTGAGTTTGCCGCCAACCACTCGACGTTTCGGCGCATATAATAAACAGCATCGTTTTACGCTTGACATTGTAGGCTGGAATAGCGGAGAACCCGGAGGTGCTGAAGTTGTACAACGTCAGCGAGAAAGACGAGGGATGGTACACATGCATCGCGCAAAATACCTTGGGCGAGACATTTAGCAGCGCCTATCTTCGGGTAGTCGAATGTAAGTAGACGTACGAGGTGCAAAACAAGCGATAACGTATTTCACGGCAACGACAGCCGCGAGTAGCTTCAACTTTTCCCCCTTCACGGTCGATTACGCAATTATCCAATTATTCGAATTCCCGCCGCACAATGTCACACGCGGCTGCATCGCTTTCCGACGTCCTCGCAATCAGCGTCGCAAAGAATAACGTAAGATCTCCGCGATCATCCACTTTGCCGGGTACGCCAGAAGCGTATCTCAGACGAAGGATTGCGCTCGCGCTCTCCGCTCTGCACTTGCACAACAGCCCTCGCAACCTCCTGTCTAACAAAAAACCGATCTCGTTAGCACTGGAGGAGCAGCGCGTACCACTAACTGCCCGGCCGCAAATCCTGGTGAACGTCCTGGCGGCGGTGCTCTTCGTCTTCTTCGCTGTGGGCGTCGTCGTGGTCATCTATATATTCCACCGCTTGAAACGCGAGAAGATGAAGAAGTTGCTGGCCATCGAGACCGCACGCGCTGCGGTCGTGACTCAGTGGACGAAGAAGGTCATCGTGGAGAAGCAGAATTTGGTGAACGCGCAGAACGTTCAGGAGCCACTGCTGATGCCGGTCGTGAAGATCGAGAAGCAGAAGTCGACGGTGACGGCGGAGGACAGTAATGGGGGTAGCATTTCGGAGTACGAGCTTCCGTTGGACAGCGCCTGGGAGTTGCCGCGGGAGCATCTGTCGTTGGGGAATACATTGGGAGAGGGTGCGTTCGGAAAGGTCGTCAGAGCGCAGACCAACACTGGCAAACCAGGCATCCCAGGGGTCGTCGCTGTGAAAATGTTGAAAGGTGAGGAATATTCTCCTGCTATTCAATACAGCAATCTTATTATCCTCGTAATATCGGCAGTCTGGCAAAAACAATATCCAATCTCATCTGACATGTCCTTCGACTTTCAGAGGGCCACACCGACGCCGAGATGATGGACCTTGTCTCAGAGATGGAAATGATGAAGATGATCGGCAAACACGTGAACATCATCAATTTACTCGGCGCCTGCACGCAAGGCGGTCCGCTCTACGTCGTCGTAGAGTTCGCACCGCACGGCAATCTACGTGATTTCCTGCGCGACCACAGGCCTTCGTCGGGATACGAGCCGACAATCGGTCAGGAGGGTAAGGAGCGGAAGACTTTGACGCAGAAGGATCTCGTCTCGTTCGCTTATCAAGTCGCCAGAGGAATGGAGTACTTGGCCAGCAGACGATGCATTCACAGGGACCTGGCGGCCAGGAACGTTCTCGTCAGCGACGAGTACGTCCTGAAGATCGCCGATTTCGGACTGGCCAGAGATATTCACTGCCACGACTACTACAGGAAGACGACCGACGGTAGACTGCCGGTCAAGTGGATGGCGCCCGAGGCACTCTTCCATCGAGTTTACACCACGCAGTCCGACGTGTGAGTGTCATTTTTTTCTGCACCTCCGAGAATTCGCGTGATTTATTTCGGTCACCGTATCCGGTGTCTTCTTACGACGCAGCGAAGTGTTGCTGTCGCAGTATAATGCATTCAATAAGCACAGTCGCGGATACGCGTACTCGTATAACGCGCCAAACGCTGTACTGACAATTTCAGATGGAACGAGGAATGTGATTTAATGAAATCTGTTTGCAGATGGTCGTACGGTATTCTGTTGTGGGAAATCATGACGTTGGGTGGCACACCGTATCCGTCGGTGCCGTCGGTCGAGAAATTGTTTCAACTGCTGAGGACCGGCCACAGGATGGAGAAGCCACCGTGCTGTTCGATCGAAATGTAAGATACCGACCGACAAGATTTACGATGTACGCGCCCCGTTCGTGCGTACAATGTTCGCGAGACTAATCGAAACGTCCCTGGACTTTGTGTTTGCAGATATATGCTCATGAGGGACTGCTGGAGCTACCAGCCGAACGAGAGACCGAACTTTGGCGAACTGGTAGAGGACCTCGACAGGATATTGACCATAACTGCGAACGAGGTACTTGAGTTTTGACGATGAAAAAAGTGTGGCTCGATAAATTTCGTGAAACCAGCACAATGGCCAGGAGATGATTTCATAATTGACGATGCGTCGACTCTGTCTCAATGTCGCTTGTTTCTGATTATTCAAGGAGTACTTGGACCTTGGTCTGCCGCAACTCGACACGCCGCCGTCCAGCCAAGAGTCCAGCGAAGCCGAGGATGACGACGGAGAGGAACAATTTCCGCACTTATTGTAGAACTTTGACAGAGCTGAGCGGGCTTCCTGCGAGTTCCATGTAACCGGGCCAAATCGAACGAAGAGGACAAAATGGAGGAAGACGATTAGGATTGAAGAGAAAATCATTTCGAAACGGTGTTGTAATGCAACGAGTGGTGTATCATAAAACGACCTGCGAACGAGAACTAATCGACTGACACACAGCGAACACGCCAAATAATACAAATCAGTATTGAACTGTAGCGCATATAACATAGGGATAAGCGAATGGACGACGTGTGAAGAACTGCAGAAGACTTCGGGTGAAGAAAGTCTGATCATGAATTTCACCTTCCCGACAACGGACTCAATCAGTTTGCCTTTTCTATCGACCACTTTGTACGAATAATTAACGGTGCCATGGGAAGTGCCTTAATAACGGGGCCAATCTGCGTTCCGGCACGGAATAGGAATTGTAAAAAGAAGAAAAGTCGCAATGATGTTTGCGTGCGAAAATTTGCAAAACCTCGAAGGCGAAACGGATCCGCCCGCGTTAAGCGCGGACTTTTGTATGTTTGATATCAAATGAGGGCATAATATTGTGCTTATGACTAGTCAATTTATAAAATTGCACGTTTTCTTTTGTAATATAGTAGCGGATAGGTTGTTACTTTAATGTTTCTACGTGCATAGTTCTTTTTTTAGCGACCGACGATCGCAGATCAATGGCGAATTGTGAGAAACGTTTTGCATATATTTTGTACACATTACGTAGGAAGTGACACGGTGACAAAGGTATCATTGATGCTCGAGAGATAAATGCGATTACTGTATAAATGTATGGAGAAGGTGTTTAGTCTTAGATAATTTATTCCTTGTATATTAATATTTCCGAAGAAACGTGTATCGAGGACTTTTTTCTACGTAACCTTAGGATTAAACGGGCGATCTTTGAGATTAAGCGACGAGAACCTTGTAAAAAGCAATGCTAACCCAGTACACATAATGAGCGCAAACTTTCGTAGGGTAGACAAAGAGTTGTACATAGTACCGATCTTGTTTATTATTTAAACATTATTTGTTACCCCAACACCTACAGGTAGCCAGTAAAAACAGCATTTACCGAAGGTACATAGAGTGTATGTATAGTCTCTGTAAAGGAATTATTATTGTAATGCGAGTTTCATCTCCAATAAATCAAATCTGTACCCAATCAATCAGCGGGACCAGCGGACCTCGGCCAATCAATCTCAACACTAACTGGACTAACATGTCACACAAAAATATTATTTCCTAACACAGCTAACATCAAACAGTCCTGACGAATCTAAGTAATTAAAATACTACGGGAAAATGTTTAAACTATGCACTTTATCCCCCATCCAAGATTGAAATTATAAATACCCTAATTCTGAGACGTAGGCTGTGAAGTTTCGTGCACAGCTAATATAAAGACCCTCCCAGGCGTGAGTGCAGGACGTCGAAAGCTTGTAACAAGATGCCCGGACGCTAATTTACGTTGTGTCAGTTAAACAGACGGCTCGCTCAGGTTAGCCTACTTAAATAAGTTACGATTGATCGAATCAGAATATCAAATCCCCCACCAGGCTGTAGAACCGCGTGTCTCTCCGGTTTGATAATTCACGAGCGAGCCAAATAACGGCGCCACCGTCAGTCCGTTTTGTTGTCATCAGCCACATTTACGCTAAGTTGTTTTTACACGATTTTACGTAGTGAACATTCAGTTTAATCAATTCGCAATCGACGCAGCACCGAGCCGACGACGATGACGACGACATCGGCGATAAGAATATCGAAGAAATTTACCGGCGAGCCTCGAGACGAGTGAGAATCACGCGAGGCTACACTACGGATCGAGGTTAGAATTCGATAACCCACTTTTACGGTGTCGATCGTCGACCGTGGCATAATTGAACGAAACGAATGTCGCACAGCAGTCTCGCTCGACGAAAGAAGCTATATTTGAGCGAAAACTGAGTCTCGCGTAATTCGGATCGTGCAGGAGAACGGTCCAGCGACCTGTTGGTTTTGTCGTGTCTCGCTGTCGTTTGACACGTCGCCAAATTTTAACGGTGCTTGCTCGTTTTGTTTGTAAGCGGCGCGTCATTATTAATCGCAACTCGCGCGTCGAAGCGGGACTCGTTATATTGAAGTATATTGTGCTGAGAGTACGTGTTCGCATAAGAACGTATTTACGTAACGAAATATCGGTCATCGGTTTACGGTACACTTTGTTGTGTTCCCGATTTCCATAGGTGGTGGCAACTACATGTTAAATGGTGACTACCAGTGCCATGGAGAGAAGAATAAAACTGAAGACCTTGAATAGTCACATAACATGTAAAATATGCAGAGGCTACCTGATAGATGCAACCACTGTGACGGAATGCTTGCATACCTTCTGCAAGAGTTGCCTGGTCAAGCACCTGGAGGAAAAGCATACCTGTCCAACATGCCAAATAGTGATACACCAGTCGCATCCGCTTCAGTACATCAGCTTTGACAGAACTATGCAAGATATTGTCTACAAATTAGTTCCTGATCTCCAAGAAAGTAAGGGAACACAATGCGCGTTGTCGTATGTATGCGTTTGATATCCTGCGAGTGATAATGGAATTTGGATGAATTTTTTTTCGTAGATGAAATCAAAAGGGAGAGAGAATTCTATAGAGCCAGAGGCTTGCCTTGTCCTAAAGATGTTTTACCTAATGCCGGTGAAGTGGAGGAGGAAAAGGCAACAGCCGATGCTCATGCGGAGTCAGATTACCACCGGGCTGATGAACAAGTAAGTTCTACACAGTTATTTCCTATGTACAGTACCTATTACATTGGCCAAGCACCTTGTTCATATATATTAATTTCAGGTCAACGTTTGTCTGGAGTGTATAAATGCAAGTTTAAAAACGTTGAAGCGAAGATTCATCAGGTGTTCAGCTCAGGCTACCATTACTCATCTCAAAAAGTTCATTGCCAAAAAGGTACTAAACGGCATGGAAAAATATAGAGATGTAAGTATCCGCAATAAATGATTATAAAACAAAGTCCTAATCCTCCACCTAAAGAACACCGTTTCCATATTGCAATTTTCTTTTACGTTTTGCAGATTGATATTTTGTGCAATGACGAGCTATTAGGTAAGGACCACACGTTAAAATTTGTCTACGTGACAAGATGGAGGTTCCGGGACCCGCCTTTAAGGTTACAATACAGACCACGCATAGATATATAAGACTAATCTTTCTAACATTCGGGGCGTACGACGAAGGAAAAAAAATCGCAAAGACTTTGTCCCTATTTTATACAGTTTCTTAGTTCTACCCACGGTGTCAGCCGTCGTAGTACTTACGTCTGTGTTCTTGTGCAGAGTGTACATGGTAAATTTTAACACGACAGTGATTTTATTTCGATCCAAACATTGGGGAGAAATGAATTGAACCGGTTTCCCAAGTGTTTTTACGGTTATTACGAGCCGTTAGACTGACGTCTTCGTATCGCCGAAAATGTTATTTGCGCGTAATCAATTTTGAGAGACAGTCCCTTATTTATTGTCCGATCAGCGTCAAGAGTCGTTGATCGTTGAATTAACGATTCAGTTTGATCGTTCCCATGGACGTTCAATTTTTTAAACGACTAACGACTCGCGTGAGACGTAAATGTGGCTGGTGCAGGAACGAAATGTGGTATCTTATATATACAAACAAACAAAAAAAAAAAAGGAGAGCATTTATATTTATGAAATTCAGCATAGGACTTTTCTTTGTAAGTATTTAGGTAGGATCATATCAAACGTACTGACTGAGTTGCGACGCAAGATTGCGCGTGTTATATGTTCCCGCACATTATGTTTCGACGGACGATGTGATTATGGAAGAGGAGGAAAAAAGTGCGCTAGCACAATGGCGAAAGTGTCATTGTAATTGCGTTTTTTTTTCTTTTATCTCGTTTTTTGTTGTAAAAAATGAGAACTTTCGCTTGTCGTGTGAAATACGGGAGACAGAAAGAGAGAAAGAGCGCCGATCTACCGATGCTCCTAAAGCGCAAATCTTTTTATCATACATACCCTAATTGTACATTGTACATAGGAATATTTTTGACAGAACTCTAAATACATTGCGTGTAGTCGCAGCTTTGTATTAGATCGAGGAGGAAAAGAATTCGGGTCTAAGCGGCTCTGATGCGTTTAGACTTTTTAACTTTGTATGTTTATGCGCCGCACCATATTCTGATACTACCCCCGAATTTCTTTCAATGTCCGTACATGCTTTAGACGACTTTGTTAACGATGGGCAGCATATTTTCGGAAGATTTGCCCGGCGGACGATAGTGAGGATATATTGAAAGAAATGCGGTGCGTAATTTGTCGCTTGTAGTAAGTGAAACTTGTTTCATCTGACAATGTTAAACGAAACACGTGTGATTGTATATAAACATTAGAGAATTGAAAACCAATTTTGCGAAGTAGCAGCATTCCCCGTGAATGCTAGGGCTTGTACGTTGTACACTGTGTGTGTATCTTCATAAATTATTGAATAAATATGTTTTGTACAGTACGAACACCGACAAGAGATAGTCTTAAATACTGCCAGCTTTACAAGAGAATAAACGTTTGACTGTAGTCATAGTCGTCATGTGAAGAAGGTTACCTCTAGCGTTAGTACAATGTAGGACCAGTAGATGACAGCATATGCTCCGTGCTCAAATGGGCGCGATTGTTTATAAATTTTGAAGACTCAACAACTTCTTCCGCAATCGCTGACTCTTCTATCGGCAACAACTACTTTCATATTTAATAATGAAACAACACTCCGCGAGATGCTACAATATAATGACTTGATTGTGATTGATATACGAATATTATTATCCAATTCATATATATTTTGGAATGTCATTGTACCTAAACAAGAGTTAGCTCACAGGCACTGCAAACATTGAAACCTCTACGTAAATAGTCATATATATTCAAATATAATGAGAATATAGTTACGAGGCCGTCTCCGGCTGTGGTCATATGCGATCACACACGCAGACGTCATAAGATCTGACGTAATAAGAAAGTAGCGAAATTATGAATACACCGGGAAGACTTTACCTTTCACTTTCAGGGCTAAAACGGAGTCACGACTATCGTTAGAACAGTACAGTTATTTCGTGCATAACGGCTATAATCTTGAATCTACCGATATTGTACATAAAATATTACATATTGCATCGACTTCAACAGAAGCAGGAAAGAACGTGTTCCATGTAATAATACTGCTACACTCTCCACCGCCTAAAGCAATTAAATCATACACCAAAAGTAGAACATCGACCACGACGATCGATCTCCAGTTACATAACATTACATAAGTATAAATTCGACGCTGCCGAAAGTGCCCCGTAGAATACTAATTTCCAGTTGCTCAGCAAATCTAACAATAGACCGTTACACAATTGCAATCCAAAAATCAAACAAGCCCGCTAACCGTACAAAACACCCATTCACCCACGTTCTGAACTCCGACGCATCGCTTGCGGCAAACTATGATTACAACCGTGACGCAAAATCTCGCTCGACTATCGTCGATTCGTCTTGCAAGTTCCACAATTGGGGTTGAAAAAGTCCCGCGCGAATTTCCGCGCCGCGTGCGATCGACCTCTCATCGGGCATGCGCACTGATGGGGTAGGAATGGCCGCGAAAAAATCACGAGCATGCGCTCGACTATTAGACTCGAGATAGTCCGTGGTCAATGGTGCAGCGAGTTAGGAAATGCCGCACACTCGGTAATAGTTGCGGAGTAATAGGTGATAGTGCGAGAGAAGCGAAGATTGGAACGGACATCGGTTCGTGCCAAACCAATGCATCTGACTGTAGTGAGGAGCCTCTTCTCGTGGTCGATAGACACGCGTCCGCTCTGATAAATGAGCTTGCAGGACAGTCTCTTTGCCGAGGATGTGGAGTGCGACGTGACTCTGTTCGCCAGGGACAGGAGGCGGAAAAGGTAGGACTAGTAGACTGGGATCACGTTTCTTCCCTCTTCGAGCGAAGTGCATCGACGCGCCTTTAAAGGTTAGGCTGCTGCAGAACGTCGACGAACAAACGATCTAACGTTCGTTTCAGCGAGGAAATCTCAATGCTTTGAAATGTTTCCGTAGATCTGGCGTAATGTCTTTATGCTGTAAATGTGGTATCTTCGCGATAGGCGACTTGCAGCGGAAAGAAATGCGAATCTGTACGGGAGTAAGGCTGGATTCGATCGTAGCGGAACTTACGGTATTCCGTGTTCGCTTACGTACACTAATCAAAACAAACGACCCGGAACTTGGCTGAACATATTTCGTAGGAGTTATTCTCGTTTCGTGTTATTGGTTTTATCACCCATTCGAGATTCCTGTGTTTTGGTCGTGCTTTTTGTCAGCGTGTAATGCGCTTCAAAGGTTAGGACCAATCGTTTATTTCTCCTAACACGGCTTCCTAACCAAATTCGCATAGAGACGATGGAAGTACGTACTTGCGGAATGTACGGGGACCGCAAGCGCAATATGTTTATTTTCGTGTGGCGTCACTTACTGATAGAGGCCGTCGTTTCATGATTTATCGCTGTTCCATGCGAATCTCGTATATCTACAGATCAATTGAATGATTTGATAAATGTATCTATCGTATGAAAAATTGTTCTTGCGGTACATCGAAGAAAGTGGTGCTATCCCTTGGGCGATCCAATTATCGACCATTTCCGCGAGTGCTAAGTATAGCATTTATAAATATCTTTCGTTAGGGTAGGCGAACTGATACTAGCGTTTTCTCCGCACGCGGACACGCGACACTCTCGAATCACATTTGCCACCATGGCGTAAGACCCACAATTCACGAATTTCTCCGAGAACTCGAAAAAGTCAAGAATTTCGGCGCGTGTCGACATTAAGAATAATTTAGTCGGGTCACGATCAATACTTGCGTCTCGAGCGAAGAAAGACTTGATCTGTCTCTTTCTCAAGACCTTTCATATTGCACCTGTACTCTTCGGAAGCGGAAGTACAAATTTTCCGTTTTACTCATTCGACGCGTCGATAAACGTGAATTTGAAAATGTTCCGGCGTTCACGATATCTTTGTTTCCCAATTCATTCGTCGATGTCACAATTTCTTGCCCATCGACGGGCCTGTATTTTAAGCGACAGGCAACCGTGATGAGTCACACTGGCAGTGCGCCAGGTAAAAAAGCTTCGGTTGGGGAAAAAATACAGAAAATCAACGGGACCAAAATTCCGGGAGTTTTGTCGCGCTTCACTGATTACGCGCACGCTTTTCCTTAATTACCGTCTAAGGCACTCTAAGGAAAACCGGAAGCGTGAATCGACTCGACGAACACGCGTTTACCGATCTTCAAATGTAAATCTCGGAATGATCATATCAGGCCCTTTCTCCGTAAACATGAAACCTTATATGGTAATGTAAGTCTAAACACAGTCGAATATCTAATTTCCAACGTCGTCATAGTGCGCATGAGGATGTGTGAGCAAAATGTAGCTGCATTACTGTTGTACAAGCACGTTGATGAGACAACAGCATATTGCATGCTGCAGAAAAAGTTTGTATATCACCGAGACGGATTCTACATTTGATCAACTGTCGAATGCCTTACTCTTCATGATTCAGACAGGTGTTAATAAACGTATTGAATATGCAACTGTAGGCAATCCGACCGCGCTTTTCTTTTGTTTGACTGTGCCGTGCAAGTCGAGCCCTGACCGTAATGTGGGAGAGGTATTTTCGATGCTCGGTGCCGGCTGCGTCCGCTCTTCCGGACGCAATTCAGTTAACGATAAGACACGCACGAATATACATTGATAGACTTCTTAGTTGGACTTCGGATATTATTCGCCTTAACCTGCCATCCTTCGCATCTACGCATCTTTCTCCTCACTGTTTACCAACGTCTCGCCAACACAACAGTGTACTGAATGAGCGACAATGGACACGGTGTCCTGAGTTCTACTTTAAATCGTCTTGAATGAATACGAAAATACGATAATCTCCTGATTACTTTGTATACGTGCTCTAGGCAAAATGCGTAAGATTGAAGAATTACGTGAAACGTACGGACTGCGCGTCTACTCAGCTTGCCTGGATAATTACTCAATCGACTTATAAACCCACGTCACGCAGTTTATGATCGCGACAACCTCACGTATCAAAGCCGCCAACGATTACGTGATCTTCCGTAACCCGGTTCGATGCCGCCTTACTTCTCCATTACAGTTCAAGGTTCGACGATCTCGACACGCATTCTCCCCACCTGCTATGCAATTAATCCCGTCGAAACTGTTCCGACTGATAACGCATGTCGCGTGGTAAGAGGCGTTACGCGCGAGCGAGTTTCTGTCTTACGGGGTTTCGCGAGGCATACGCTAATTATCACAGGGGGTAACGATCGGCCTCGATTGAAAATGAGACCCTACTGCCCGATTGGCCATGCTCCGCTGCGCCCGAGTTACGAGGAACGCGATTACTGGATCAATAGCCATAATCCGAGACCCGGTGAAATCGAACGCTAATATCGGGAATCAATGCGTGCATTGTTCGTTTCTCTAGGTTCCTCGGTCGACGTCGGAATTATGTACTGTGCTACAATCGTGGCCCGATCGTTGTTCTCTGTGTCTCTTTAGAGAAGCCACTTAATCGTCTTAACCGATCTCATCTGCCGACCGTTAGATGTCTTAAGGTAATACGTTAATACAGTATTTTCGACGTTCCGCGCATTTCGTTTATCCGCAGTTTAGTATTGTCGTGGAAACGTGTGTGTTGAATGTAGAAGGAATTCGGTCATTTCAATCGGGTCAACTCACCGAAGGTAGTCCGCAAGGGCCGATCTATCCGAAAGATGATCGATTTCAGGAAACCGAGCGAAGGAGAAAGTGTGCGCGCGCCGTGAGTTACGTAAAAGTTAGCCGGTGCTTATCCGGCGTGGTACTTACTAAGGAGAAGGCTCCAGAGAGTTGTACGCCTCGCCGTCGTCTCGTTACGTTCACCAAGAGAGTTCACAGAGACCCCAGTTCGGTCTCGCTTTCCGTGCGGCTCGGATCGTCTCAAGCGACCGCAACTTTTTTTTTCTCTCTTTTCTCGTTTTAGAGTGCTCGTCTTTCCGCCAGTGAACAACTATCGGCGCTTCATCATACATCAGTTGGTGCAGGACCACTTCGCCGACCTGCTGCACACCTTCTCCATCGGTCAAGGTCTCGACAGACGGACGGTCGTCTGCTTCAAGAGCGACGTGATAAGGTATTAGCAGCTCCTGAGAAACGCTACAGGCCGTGTCGGGACTTTAATCGCAGGATTAACCGGGTGTAGATGTGTATACAATAGTGTTCGCGCTTAATCACTTTGTAGGTAGTTGCAACTCCATGCCAATGTGTTATCAGTGATACTGGATCACTGTACATCGTTTGCCATCGGGGTGTACCAGTGCGGGCGATGTTGTTCTTTATATGTTGTCAATAGTAGTCAATGGTTGTAAGGCAGTCGATACCACCGATCTGTGACGTGACGCCTTAAGTGTCAAAGTAATGCCTTCTGTCGCTGGCAACATGGCATATTCTAGCAAACTTATCATCGCCGCCAACCAGCAATACCACGTTACTTCGAGGGTTAATGTACAGTTGCGAAGCATCTTACCGTTCCTCCGGGCTTTCAAGAGATTACGAAACTTTGCTGAAGAATTCAGCGGGAGCCGGGGGCGTGCGGAAGTAGAAGTGGGAAGTGCAAAGTGGGAGATAATCAGTTGCTCGTTGTTTGTGCGTTAACTTTACGTACGATCCGTGCGTATTCACGGTTATTCACCGTTCATCATCGCACCGACGAAGCTAACGATAGAACGGCCACGTAATTTATCGGCTCCGAGCAATTCGACTTTCGCTCGCTATTAACGGCTGACTTAACGTCAAGGAACGCGCCAGTTGAATAACAGGAAGCTCAGCGCTCGGGCAAGACTTCTTCCAAAGCGGTTTTGCAGCTTTCATTTTCCAGCCTTCGCATTTCCCGCATGACCCTTCGCAAATTCCTACACGATCTTCAGTTCGGCGCTTGTTGTCATTCGTTGATCATTATGCGCTTCTCGCACGTTCTCTAGTCTTCTGTAACGGGGCCTTGCGGGACGGCCGAAAGCCGAACGAAAGTGAAATTGCACGCCTCAAGGTCGTCCGCGTCACAGAAACCAATCTGACGTCCGTAGCATTAATTCGTCCGATATTACGTTATAGACCAGTGTGGTATCGCGTAGGTCGGTTCTCGGTTGTCGCTTATGTAGACTTTCGACGATTTTTTTTTTCAGGGACCCTAAGTTGAATGGTGCCGAGTGTAAAAGTGGCACTGCAACGAGTACAACCGACTCGTTCTGCGGAATGGACGTGGAAGGGCAACGATCGCCCTCAGCCTCGCCGGAACATGCTGACCCTCGTGGAGAAGGTACTCTCTTCCAAGAAATAGTAATAAATACTCACCGATACTTGATCAGCCCCGTCAACGATGTGTCGATTCATCTGTTCCGTTCAATTAGTAGCAGAAACACTATCTTCTAGCAACGACAATTTTCTTATTCACTTACATGGAGCCCTTTAACTATGTAGGAAATAGGGCAGTTATAATATCAATTTCGTACTAATTACGATAGGATCGTATAGTGGCTGTCACATCGTAAATCCCTATGAAGAAGCCCTTAAAAAGTTGAAACTAGCGTCGATTGATTGCCTAAACTACGTGCCAGACGTTGGAGCAAGGCCGCCAGCCGCCAGAAGAGCCAGGAATGGCGGTCGTAATCCTCAACATCAGCCTGTACACCAGAACCACGCTCAAGACCAGCATCAACAACCTCTGCCACCGGTCACCGACTCGTCTGCTTTCGCCAAGTAAGCGGCCGAAGAAAGAGAGAACGAAATTGTGTTCTGCACGGAAACAACTCGCGCTAATTGATTTTTCACTCGTTTTCATTCGTCTTCACACTTATCTTTTCCTTGCCCAGGCGGTCTAAGAGTTTTCACAATCGTATACCTTCGTAAATCCGATCTCTTTCTCTCGATGATTGTCGTTTATCACAACGTTTTGAGCATGATTTTACTCTTATGATTAGGAGCAGTCCACAAAGAAGTAGGTCGGTTCTTGGTTGTCGCTTATGTAGACTTTCGACGTTTTTTTTCAGGGACCCTAAATTGAATGGTGCCGAGTGTAAAAGTGGCACTGCAACGAGTACAACCGACTCGTTCTGCGGAAAGGACGTGGAAGGGCAACGATCGCCCTCAGCCTCGCCGGAACATGCTGACCCTCGTGGAGAAGGTACTCTCTTCCAAGAAATAGTAATAAATACTCACCGATACTTGATCAGCCCCGTCAACGATGTGTCGATTCATCTGTTCCCTTCAATTAGTAGCAGAAACACTATCTTCTAGCAACGACAATTTTCTTATTCATTTACATGGAGCCCCGTAACTATATAGGAAATAGGGCAGTTATAATATCAATTTCGTACTAATTACGATAGGATCGTATAGTGGCTGTCACACCGTAAATCGCTATGAAGAAGAACTTAAAGAGTTGAAACTAGCGTCGATTAATTGCCTCAACTACGTGCCAGCCGTTGGAGCAAGGCCGCCAGCCGCCAGAGGAGCCAGGAATGGCGGTCGTAATCCTCAACATCAGCCTGTACACCAGAACCACGCTCAAGACCAGCATCAACAACTTCTGCCACCGGTCACCGACTCGTCTGCTTTCGCCAAGTAAGCGGCCGAAGAGAGGACGAAATTGTGTTCTGCACGGAAGCAACTCGCGCTAATTGATTTTCCACTCGTTTTCATTCGTCTTCACACTCACCTTTTCTTTGCCCAGACCTTCTAAGAGTTTTCATAAGCGTATACCTTCGTAAATCCGATCTCTTTCTCTCGATGATTGTCGTTTATCACAACGTTTTGAGCATGATTTTACTCTTATGATTAGGAGCAGTCGACAAAGAAGGCCTGATCGTGCTGTTTACGTCCCAAGACACCGTCGAAGCTTACCGAAAAAAGGAAGCCCTCAGCCGTCGACGGACAACAATCGAACGAGCGGAGGGACTTATCATTGCGTAACATCTTCGGGCACGTCGAAGGTACCCGCGAACTTTTCCCCGAAGGAGGCAGACTCGACGATTCAACAGAGTGCGGAGAGTTTGAAAGAACGAGACGCGAAGGAAAGTCAGTCGAACGCTGAGTACGACGTCGGTGAAGGAAATGCTAAGGAAAGTACGCAAAGTGGAGTGCAGCCGAATTTAGATGTCCCGAGCGGCATGCAATGCAGTCATGATCTTTCAAACTCACTGACAGATGGAAAGACGACTGATGAGAGCGAGGACGTGCCAAATATAGTGGATAAAGGAGAACTTGATGAATCTGTGATGTGCGAGGGGAAAAGTAAAGAACCGGAAATGGTGTGCGCGGAAAAAAACGAGATATCGAGTGAATCTTCTATCGACAGATGTACACGACTTATAGATAAGCCTGTACGTTTGGACGAAAGAACTGAAACAACCGACGATGTGATAACGCTGACTATGATGACGAGTGACGAGACGAAAAACGAAACGTTAAACGAATCTACTAACCACGATGATGTCCCATCCGTCATTCCTGCTGCAAAAGCCGAAAAGTCGAATGAGCATCATTCAAATCGTAACGAGGCAATTAACAATAAGAACAAACGCTTAGTGCGGCAGAACATGGTTTCGGAAGTTCTTATCATATCGGATAGTGCGCGCGAAAAGAAGAAGCAAACAAAAGACGTGCCCGCTCTTCCTATGACACCGCCCGAGAAAAAGGTGAAAAAGATCGAGAGGCCGAAGAGCAAACCAGCACCGCCGCCCTCTCCACCCATGAAAATTAACAGGGAGGAATGTGATTGGGACAGTTTGTTCGACGACAACGGAGATTGCCTAGACCCAACGCTGATAGAGGAGGTAATTTTGTTATAATCGTTTTAAACGTTCAATTTCAACTCGTTCCAATCTTGCGAAAGATACTTCCTTTCTGAAGAACGTGTGCTAACATTGCCTCCTCATATTCAGCTAACATCCGCTGTCGGCGAGGTGACCATAGAACAGCCAAAGAACGACTATAAAGCGTACAGTAAGCAAATCGAAGTGTCGAGCGATGAGTTTGCTCACGTCGTAGAGATATACAATTTTCCTTCAGACTTTAAGACTAGCGATCTAGCGGCTGTATTCAGTCCATTTAAAAACGGCGGCTTCGAGTTGAAGTGGGTGGACGACACGCATTGTCTCGGAGTCTTTAGCAGCCCATTAATCGGTACGTAAAACCGTCCAACTAACTCTGCGTTTATTCTAAGCATTGCTACATTACCGCAAACTATTTCGTCCTGCTTCAGCTGCGGAAGTCTTAGCCTCGGACCATCCGTTCGTGAAAACAAGATCACTGAGCGATGCGACAACTTTGAGCAAGACAAAAGCGAGGAGAAGCGCTGAATTCCTGCAACCGTACAGAAGTCGTCCGGAAACTTGTTCCGCATTAGCCAGACGACTAGTCACAGGGGCTTTGGGTGTAAGACTAGCTACAGCTAGGCAGGAACGCGAACACGAGAAAAACGTGTTGCGGGAAGCGAAAGGTACGTGTCGTTCAAAGGCCAACGCTAGATGTAAGTGCGTCCATTGAGAGACACATTAACCTGATTACCTTTCTTCAGAAAAACGAAGACTGGCCAACAAACAACGTGAGGACGCGTGGGAGGGTATAATTCCCGAGAAGTAGTACGAGCAATTGACATAGATGATTACCGGTACCTCACATACTGGCGTACTCTACGTTGCCTACAGAAATTGTGCCTTACTCATCTATTTTCTTTACGAACAACATGCATACAACTTTTTGTGGGACAGATTCAGCTGTTATTCGGTTTTGGGATCACACGAGAGAGATTATCCGCCGATAGATGAGTGTGGCATGAGGAGTATCCGTATCGTCAGATATCAGATTTACTACGGGTATATTTTTACCTAGACTGGCGAAGTTTTTAATGGTTTAAGTTTATTTCATGCACATGCATATCATTGTAAGAAACGACCATTCAGAGTGTTGTGTGCTGCCTCATGCACTGTATTCTCCGGACGTGTAAGGATATTAAGATTTTTCTTCCTTTTTTTTTTTAAACGTAACACTGTAAGGGAAATTTACAGCCCTAGAATTAAGTATATTTCTAAGACGACGAAAAAATGGCAAGAACATTTTATAGAGAAGCGGTTGACTCTTACCTCTGCAGTTGCCTCTGTTATAATTTACATGATGAAGAAGAAAAAACAGCAAAATGCTACTGCAACGTGCAATTTAATATGAGACAATAAGAATAGTAGAATCGAAAAAGATGGAGACTCTTCACATACACACATGGATACATCGATTTACTGCAGTGATATTTATAAATGAGAGATGTGTCTTCACAACGTTACATGGTTTCACGGCAGCAAAAAAAAATATATTTATTAAAGTGTCGTGGCGTTAATCGTTGTATTTATACAATGTAAATCGTCTTGGTGTGAATTGTGCCACGTAATATATGTCTGTTATACATGAATGTTGAATATTTGACGCACAATCACGAATACCTACACGATTACTACAGATTTGCCGGAGAACCTGATCTACAGATTGTATTTTTATATACAATTGTTACCAATGAAAAAATAAAAATATGTATCGCCAAATCCTAGACAATGTACACGAACATGTTACCTATATTATATGTTATGTTGCATAAGTCATGAATTGACATAAAGGGTTTATTGAAAAGACGAATAAAAATATTTTATCTACTGCTGCCCCACTCTGCCTTTATCCTACTGTTTAATCGGTATTTGGTTTGATTCGATCATTGGAAAACATGTCATGATTCTTTTACCACAGGCTCACGTACATATAATGGGAAACATTGTACACATATTATCAAGTGATCCTGCTTACCACCTTACTGTAAAACTTATCATATCATATAAATTCGGTACATATAAATGCAAGGGGAGAAAAAAACAAAAGTTCCCGAGTTCTGTTCACAGGTAACTTGGACCTAATACGTGTACTCTGAAAAGTCATTAAGAAATGGCAGTACTTTTCATTCTATCAAATTTCTTACGTCTACTATGAAAAAGACCACTTTGTATCTACATATCCATGAACAACAATTCTCGCCACTGAATGTTATTAGAGAAATGAGTTTCATTATGTATATTATATCGTTCGCACGTAATAATTATACACCGCAACCGTTACCACTTGCCACCTTTTTTCTTCTTCTTCTGCTGTATTTTCCGCTGTTGTTGCCTGGGTCCAGTAGATTCTACCGCTGGACTGTGCCGAGGATTTGGTGAGGGTTTCGTGTTTGCAGGCATTTTCGTGATATCGCTAGAGTAACGTAGATGATGTTCATAAACTACTATTCATCCCTAATAGCAGACCAGAAACTAATTATTTATACTTACTACAAATCGCTAGCTCCAGCAGCAGTTCCTTGCGTTCCCTTCATAGCAACGTCCCGGTTTCTTCTATCACGTTTCTTCCTGAAACCACTTCTCTCGTGCCTGGGCAACCACCTTTCTGGATCAGGAGTTGCATTAGCGTCGTAGTTCTTCGGTAATTTTCCCTTACGCTTGCGTTTCTTATGTCTCTTCTGCGTCACATCGACGACTGGTTTTCTACAATTCGGAAAAACATTTCTTAGTATGCCAAGTGCTGAATATTCGTTGCTTATTTCGGTGACCTAAGGGAATAGTTACCCAGGGGATGGTTCCACTTTCTTCTTCACTACTTTAGTACCGATAACCCAATTACTACTTTCCAAGGTGTCGACGTCTGTCGTTTCTGACAAATCGTGCAGCGGCGGTAATCTTTTCGATAAAAGCTGCGCCTTGGCAGGTGAAAATTGCACATAGGCTACCACCAATTGAGCTAACGTTTTAGTGTCCGACGGGGAGGCGTCCACTAATGCCTGTAGAATATCTGCTGCCTCCTTAATTTCACCTCCTCTCAAGTAAAAGTCAGCGGCTTGCCTCCATAATTCTCCCAGATTGTCCGCAGTCTCCTAAAAATGGAAGTTCTTATTAAGCTCTACGTAAAGAAACGATGAATGCGAAAACAAAAATTATTAATACAACGAAATTAACATTTCAGACCCACGTACGTTATTCTTTTTATAATAATTCACAGCGCCCCTCAGCACTGCCGAGGCCTTTTCACGATTGTTATCAGCCATGTACAATGTAACTAATGCGCTGACTATTCCAGGCAGGGATTTGTCTTTCTCATTTAAGCCTTCAAGTATATTTATGGCCTCTTCTCTTTCATCTTGACTCAGCAGCAATTGCACGCAGGCCAATTTCATCGGCAGCTCCTTTTCATCCACTGCATGTTGAACTAACAGTTTTGTCGCTTCCTTAGCTTTGCCTTCCTTGCTCAACTGAACTGCTTTAACAAACATAGCATCGGCCGCCAATCCTGCATGATCCTTTGCTAGTCGATTACACAATTGTTGGCAATGCTCTCCCTGCATAGAAAGAAATAACGAGCTTATTACATACATAAACTGTTCGCAGGAATTCACGTAGTTAATCGATAATTTTCAACTCAAACTCACTTGATCAGTGTACAAGGCCAGTAGACACTGATTGTAAGCGATACTTCTTCTCTGTCTCGACGTCAATTTATGCTCCAAACTCTCGTGACTCGCGCTCTTCATACGCTTTTTACTGTCGAACACGTTCTGATCTTTGTTCAATGATACAAGATTATTATTTGCTACTGCGACCAGCGCGATATCATCGGGTTTCGCTTTTAAGGCCATGGTATATAGTGCTTGTGCCTCCTTCTCCCTTCCCTGCAATTGTAGGCAATAGCCCAACTGTACCCTGATGATGCCTACTTCGTCATTTATCTCTTCCTCTGTCATGCCATCCTCTTCTAAACCCTCTCTGCACATCTTCTCAGCAGTTCTCAACTTTTTCTCTGCCTCCACAAGAATTGCCGTGTCTCCCTTATTGGCTTGGGCAATTAAACAGCACGCAGCATTGTATGTTAATTCGTACGTGTGTTCACGTAATGAAGGCACCTCCAAATTCTGTAAGGATAAATTTTCTTCTCAATCTGCCTTGGACCTAATATAAGTTCTTTCACTTACAGATCCTTCAGTCGCCAAGTTGACCAATACAGCTGCAAGATTTGTCTCTCTCTCATCTTCATATTCGTCATCAGAATTTTTTATAATATCTCTATAGACTGCAAAGCAGTCTTCATACTTTTCAAGCCGATACAGTATCTGTGCTTTCAGTTCCTTGATCTTCAAGGACGGATTCTGTATACTGTCCACAATCTTCAGGGCTTCGGACACTTGATTCATACGATAAAGACAATATGCCTTCTCAAACTCCAAATTCCTGAAATGAGAGTACATTTATAATACCATATACTTATTCTTTAAATTTTATGCAATTAAAGCATGTAACTCACTTTGGATTCTTGTTAATGAATTGCAGAGCATCATTGAACTTGGACAGCTGAATGCAGCAGATAATTTTACAATGAAACGCTGCCAATTCATCTTGAGATATACCCAATACTAGAATGAAACACCAAGTAAATAATCAGTTGCACATTTGATGACGCAGTTGTAGTGAAATGCCCATAGAAGTATTTATGTCGGGAACAGCGTTAAATTTTTGTATAATCATCGAGTACTTTGGAATATTAACGAAAAGTACAGGTTATAATAATAAAGCCGATCCTAACATATTAATCTAACTAACGTAATTACACAAATGAAAGAGGCATACTTCTGTTTGCGGCCTTTAAAGCTCTCTCGTACTCCCCGTTCTGCCCTAATTTATTTAATTCCGCGTACAGCGCGGATAGGTTAGTCTCCTTCGAAGCCATATTGGTCACTTTACCAACACGTCAACGTGGAATCAAACCTGTACGCGTAGTCGTGAAACTGCATAACTGGACTTTCAAACAGTGCTCCTCCAAGGACTACTACCCAAGAGCACACATAACAAACAATAGTAAGCATCCGCATATTCTTTATTTGCAGGAACAGCAGATAAAAGACAAATTAATCGAAATTTAAATAGATTCAAACGCTTCCAGACCATAGAACGTCCTGCAAACAAACGCTTCCTTGTTCTCCTCAAATCCTAATCTGAAACGTCCTAAGCATAATGTCTGTTTACAGCTAACGAATCGTAGGATATGTGCGTCGCTAACAGCGTTGCATAAAAGAGGCTAATTTGTGCGATATTGTTGAAAATCGAATACGAAAAAAAGGTTCGTTATTTGAAAGTGGTGCTCTCGGTGAAGGCGACGGTGGCGCCGCCAACCAAAAAATTGTCAACCTACCCACTGCGCAAGGAGCGGCTATGTCGTTCCAATCGCACGCACGCAGCCCCCCCAACACATAAGAGAGTACAGTTAGTCGGTGCGGCACGGGATATTAGATTAGTGCCGAGTAGTATGAAAGTACGACTGCCAAACTGCCGTACGGAACATGGGAGATAAAGGTACGAACGTGCGATACGAGAACGTGCTCGTTCTAGTCGTTCGCGCGTGCCTACTTATCAGTGATAAAAAAATGTCGGGTCCACAGTGTGACAAGTACACCCCGTCTCGTGTGTCGTGTCGGGCCCGAGGCGTGCGATGTCATTGGAAAGATTTGTATCGGCGAGATTGTGAATGACGCCCGCGTCAGATATACCAGTCGCGAATTGTTGGACAGATGGCTTTTCGTTCCCGACAACTCGAGCGCTCCTCCGGGATTCCCTCGATTGCGTTCGAGGTGCGCGATGATAGGTTAGAACCGTCGGCCGATAATTTGGGTCACGTCGGCGACGAGCGAGGACTTTTTTGAAACGACATTGAGGCGTTCGAAAGATCCGATTGATCTCCGTACTTGTGTGAAGCGCATGTTGCGTGAGAGTCATGAGAGAGCGTGGACGCGCTTCTTGTTACTTGGCCAACGAATGTCTTCTGCCTGTGAGTTTTACTCTCGAGCGAGCCGCTTGCCGGATTTTTTGCACAGTCAATTACGTTGTATTATACTTGATTAGGTATAGGAACGATAAAGAGCCGCTGAAAACCGTTTTTGTTTATTGAAGAAGGGTGATAAAGAGAGGAAGAGAGAACGCAGTATATCTTATGCAGGCTAACAATGAGCTTTTAGCTGTCAATGATATAAAGAGATTTCATCGTCGACAGACCGGTTCGCTGGATTATTCTTTTGTGCAGGCAGAACTGTACCTCCTGCATCGTGTAGGAAAGTTCTTTTGTCGTAACGTGTAGTAACACATATTGCCTCGTGTACGTTTTATAATCGAACAAACCCCGACGTTACATACATGTGCACATATGTTCCACGTTGTGACAATTGCACCAGACATTGTCTCCGTCCTATTGTTTCACGCGTTTAAATGCCAGGATATTTTTGATTGTACCACTGCGAATGGGAGTATATAAATGCCTACATACCGACGTACGTAGCTTACGACTTTTCTCGCCGTCAATCCCTATGCGAGATCATATCGAGTAATAGGCGACGATCTCATTTCGCATTCAGACACTTTTGAATGTCATCCAGTTACGCGCGTATACTGTCCGCATACGTAACAGAGAGCGCTAATGCACGATCGCGCTCCCAGAAAAGGGGGGAACAATTGAATTGCTGTGGCAGAAAGGATTTCAATTGATGCGAACCGTTTTGGTTAAATGTGGTTGCGTCGTCGTGTATCTGTTAAGCGGAAATTAGTTTTAATGAGCTCGAGACACAGTATCTTACGGAAATTCGAGGATGGCGACGATGCAAAGCCGAGGGCGCAGAACCGCCCGCGAAAAGCGACGAGTTAGTATGGACAGCAGATCGTCGTTTTCGAAAACTTAATGCTATGTATCCCACGTGGAGGTTATTCATTATTTACTCTTTCCCTCTTATTCTTCGTCACTCTAAATCGGTCCCATTATTTTATCAATGCAATTTGTTCCTCTAAAATCGGAACTTCCAGACTGAAGCGTCCGAATGAAGTTTATCAGGTCGCTGGGGGAGAAAGATGCACGTTTACATTAGTTCTATTTTATTTTCTTTGCGAAAAAAGATGCCCCGTGACCCGAATGACAATTTATCAAGACCGACTTTGCGGAGTGAATTCAAGCGTATTTATATTGTGCAACCCGATTAACGTTGATTATTCAGGCTTCCCATGTTTTGCGTCTGTTATCGTCTGTTTTTGGCAGAATTTTGATTCGCTTCACAGCGAATGCACTTTGCCGAATGAACTGCCGACAAGTGCTCGCGAATATTATGCGAAGAGCCTTGGACCCCTCGCGCGACGATATAACTTTGCTGGGAGAAAAGTATTCTGACACGTGTTAACGTGTCAGTCATCATCAACCTTGAATGATTTCCGACCAAACCGTGAAAGTCAAGTGCCTCCCAGCGAATAATTACACTCTATACGTCGAAAAACTTTGATCTATCGTTTGTTGATCATTGTCACAATTTGATATGACGAAAAAACATAATCGAGAGAATGAAAAACGACCAATTAGATTGTACATCCTGTACTTGTAATAGTTTTGTACGTTGCCACGTGATGTGTCTTCCGCTAATCGTATCTCTCATTCTACCCGTATACACTCTCCGTTACGCCAATTGAACGGGAAAAACCGTTTAGGTAGACCTTCAACGTTTAGTTCAAAGATATTGAAGTAACGTTTTGCGTACGTGACATACTCAACGCGACCACCGTTGCAAGGACGTGACTGGCGAGGTAAGGAGACATTTTCAGCATTTCATTTTTCTCACCTTTTTGCTTCCAGAGCATCATGTGCACTTCAGCGGCGGTAGCGGTCTAGGGAAAGACAACAATATTATGATACAGCCTCAACGACATGGTCACATTGACGCTCACCTCGGATTTTTGCAGCTTTACCATAGGTGATTAATGTTAGATTCATGTTAATGTCGTTTTCAGTACCCTAAACAGTCTTTCCTTCGTATTACCCTAAAATTCTCACGTTTATGTCAGATATCACGTAGAATTCTCAATGCCATGGAACTTGTGCGCTCACGGGGAGGGAAAAACGAATACGCCGGCCGTTGTTGCCGGAAAAATCAATCCGAATTGTCGTATTATTGACTTTGCTCAAGAGAAGGATGGTTTGAGGTAAGACTTAACGAGTTACCTCGTATGTACCATCAGTTGAAACCTCTCGTATACTCCGCACTTAAATGTGCATGACGTGAAGAGTCCTCGTTTTATTAACAGACTAAAGATAGAGTTACGAGCGTACAAGGAGAAAATCTTGAAGGAGGAGGTTCAAGTCATGTGCTGCAAGTCGGGTACGCCGTTAAAAATTCTGCTCAATGCCCGGGTTCTGGGAAAAGACAAAGGCACACCCTTGCTGAGGAACGGAATTCGCAGTGTCGCCGTGGAAGGCATCGACGAGGACGAGGTCTCCGAGTAGATCTCCCCGAAAACAAAATATCACGAACGACCCCCTCACAAGGAGACGGATATCTAAGAGTCGAGAATTTCTTTCCGCAGGTGCTGGGTACGAAGTTACGGGCTTCCCTGAGCGAGCACAGTGGTCAGAAACTCTGAACCTCAACGGCAAGAAGAAACGACAGCACGTCGTGCGATGAGCCGGAGAATCAAACTGGCGGGATTTAATCAACATCCGACAAGGACGATTCGTTCCTTTCGAATACGTTCACCGGAAACCATGAAAGCAGCTTGCTGTTCGTCATCAATTAGAGTCGCGCGAGAATATGGCAGACCCTAGATACGTATAAGTACGTTTCTGCCCAATCACGTGGATAATAGTCGATTGATATAGTCGTAAGCGCTCAGAGATTAAGGGTTCCGATGTTTCGTTATCCTTTTTCTACACCAGCCGCGTTAAAAAGGCTAACGAATAGCTGACAGTCGGAATGTACCGAATTTTTCCCCCGGTTTTATCCCCAATTTGCGGTGGAAGGATGAAGTTGTTATATATATGCTGATGATTCTCGACATTCCACTAACAATGAATCGCGCGATCAACGTTGGTCGGGCTGATGCATATTGATGCATATTGCATAATAACGCGGAGATGCAGTGATGCGAGTCTCTGCGCCGAAAGGCACTACGTAGCTTCGGGCATAGTCAGAATTCAGAGATGCGTGCCAATTCGCTTCTCAAACGTCATCGTTCCGATTTGAAGTTGAATCAAGTCAGAGTTTCAACAGGATTTCTTTCCTTCGCATATGGGAAGCGCATCCTATGCACGACAGGAAAAAGAAAATGCTCGAAAAATGCTATCTCTCATGCGTTGAAGACTGTGTTTCTTCGAGCTCGTCTTTGACGATGACTCCCACCGCGATGAAGGCAAAAGGTGGCGAGAGATTTTTTGGAAAGATGATGCTGCATTTTTGCCTTCTGCTCCTTTCTCGAAATCCTATCACGCATTTGCCTGTACAAACAAACTATTACACCCTTTGAACTGTCTGACTACTATTACTAATACTATTAATACTATGACTACTACTACTACTGTTGCTATTATTCTCTACACGTAACGGCGAAATTGTATTTTATTATCGTTTTACATCGATTATTAGCTTTCAACGATTGCTATTCCAGCGTGGATACTCATATATGTGTGTGTCAGGATCTGTGGTCATCATATACGTGTATATGAATGTCCTCGTTGAAGATCTTGTATAAAAACGACGTTACACGTAATAACGTCCTCCGATTCCTCGCTGAGATAAAACGAATTATTAAAGAGAAACGAATTCGAAAAGAAGGCGTTTCAGCGTTTATTACACAATAACAAGGAACTTTCACTGAACCTCGCATTCACATGCAATTCACGGGCAACGCGCGTAGTTGTTCGTTCACGTGAAGTGTTAACAAGCACTACAGTTGCACGAATCTGGAGCATCACTGATCAAACATTAGCATTGAAAATTGGACCTTTTCGTGGGAATGCCAGCAGGCCCATCGACCAACTCGCAAATATTAAACCCAAGCCTGGCCAACGGGTGACAGTTACTCCCTGGATTTCCCCATTTCCCCCTGAACGTCATCCAGCCAGGTAACTCCTTCTTGTTCTCCACTGCCAGCAGCTCGACTTTCTTCCACGTGGGCCAAGCTGTACCGAACCCACTTTCGTCATAGAGCCGAGGTAGTCGAACGAAGTTGTGCTTCCCAGGTGCCGTCCAAAGTCCATGAGAACCGCGGGCACTGAACAGAACAGGATGCGAGCCACCGGCCGTGTACACGGTTTCCGGAAAGATGGGTTTCTGAAAAATTCCTTTCCTCGTTTCCTGACTCTCATACGCAAACGTTCCGCTTCGCGAGTCGAAACGGTAAAACGCACCGGCGTCGTGTGCGGAAACGTACATTGCCAATGGGTAATCGTCGCCCTGAACAAGAAGAACAATACTCCGTTTATTAATCGAAGAGCTTACTGCGCAAAACGTGCACCACCAAGTAGGTACTTGAGTTAAATGAGCTGTTGAATTTTTTAAAAGCCCCCCGATTTCCTACTTACTGTTACTAGGCAAATTAAGTGAAGGACTTCGCACCTTGAAATACAGGCTCATGTGTTCCCAGTCGCCGACATGATTGCCGTATTCCTTGAGCATACCGAGACAAACACCGCCTACGGTCGGTATCGGCCAACTTCCAAAAAATCCGAGATCCAGAACGCAAACTGCCTTTCCCTCGCTGAACGGATAGAACATCCAATAGGTCACGTGAAAGTGCAGCTTCCGGAGCCTGTTTTCCTCCTCCGCCTCGTCCCCCTCGTTTGAGTCGAACGTACCCTGTTGCGTAGATTAATGATGATCTTTCGGTTTGATTCTCTGGCAAGTGTATTCCCTACGCGTCTACACTACTTTCATTTCATATCATTGTTATATACACACGTTCCGTACGCACATCTATATCTTGCCGTTTTCCGGTCAGGTTTTCGAAAACTTGCAGATCATCGCTCAAAGGGGTGATTCTACCCGTGAAATAAATCGCGAATTCTCTAACCTGGGTATCTATTCTTGGATCAGAGTATGCGACGTCGTTGGTCCTTATCATAGATGCTAAGTTGACGTTCTCAACTTTAAGAACGTTCCTCGACAATGTCGCTTGATGTCTCTCAAATACTCTCTTGCTCGACGACCCCGACGGATCCTTCGCTAGTTTCCTTGCTATGCAATTCCTCACCAAAGCATAGATTGGCACGCTGCCAGCTGGCTTCCGGCCGTACAGAAACGAAGATCTGTTCCTCAGCAGAGAGCCTGCCAACGATAATTTATTTATGAAAACCTTCGGACGCCGGCCAACTCTGTCGTGCAGCCTCTTGGTTCCAACACGATCGTTGGATAGAAAGAAAATATGAAAATAAAACTGACCAACGTCGACTTTCGTGCGTAGGTACTCGTCGTCGGATTCCACGTTGTCAAGGAATTCCGGTACACCGAGAGGCAGGAATCTTTCTCCAGGTGCGAGCCACACCAGAGGTGCCCATGCTCGTATCAATCGTCCCGCTGGAAGAAAGGATTTCACTAAAATGAGCCACGCGTCCACGTGCCGCACACTTTTAGAGAGAAAAATTGGAAAGTGTTTTGATTGCCGAGAAAAACGTGCAGCAATCGTTACTATCAATAACAAACCATTGTCGTCAGTGAAAGTGAGGTAGCGTAGGTATATGGTACCCGCTAACACGAGCGATATAACCGAAAATTGAACCGGTTCTTTTAGGAAAACCAACATCTACACGAGGAAGGTGTACTGTGGACTTTTAGATTTATGAACGTTTGCACGAAGAAATACACGTTTGGCGGGTTGTTCCACAATGTCGCGGAAGACTTGTATTTGCCGCGCTATACCCTTCGCGAGAGGTCAAAGTTTGCCCGAGAGAAAAGAGGGTCGAATCTCCTGGAGAGAGACTCTGGGATTAGCAAATCCTGGGGCGCATAATGAGGTTACTGGAATCTCTCCGTGACCCGCGAGATCGCTGCATGGATGCAAATCGGCGATTTGCACGCGCACGTGTGCGTCCACTTACGTTCCCATTTACTCGATCGATCTAAAGAAAGAGAAAGATGGAGAACGAGAAGGAGAGGGTGGGAAGCTGAGAATCGTGACGGCAAGATTTTCTTCTCTCCAAACGACTCTTCCAGCCTGATCGCACCTTACCATCTCACGTTTCGCGATGTGTTACTGGTACAAACACAGCCGTGCTCACCGGTTCGCTGAGGCTCGTGCTTTACGGGGCATTACAGGCGTTTTTGTTTTTTATTTGAACTCGGTCGCCAAACAGCGGGAGAGAAAAGAGGGTATCGTCTCATTACGACATTGTTGCTAACTCGCCGAGCCGTTAAATACCGAACGAATGAAATTCCTTCACCGTTATATTCAGCAGCTCTCAACTTATCCTTACCAAATCGTTCGCGCGCGCGCCCCGCGTTTATCAGACCGAGTTACGAGAATCATCCGATCCCGTTTTACGTTCAACTTTAACGGAAACTCGTTTTTCTGTCACAGGACACACGCATTATCCGGTTCCATTCAAATTTATCGCATAGATAAAGTATACTTTACGGTAATAAATATCCAGGACTATTTACCGCTTCAACTTTATAAGAATCAAGGTGTAACTTTATCAAGTCTGCGAGATTCCTAGGATGCAAATGCAAGTTTCATGTATGCATGAGTGTCGTAGACTGTACATTTTTTGAAACTTGAAAGAAAGAAATTGCTACGTCTAGTCAGCATTTTTCTCTAACACCCCTATTGTGTCACACACTCCGTGTAAGTGGTAGCTAGGGTAACTTGATCTAACTGAAACATACGCACCTTGTGCTTCCTCCTCGGCAAGACGACGAGTCGCGGTCGTACATGCAATCAGTAAAATCGTTAACAGAGAATGCATCGTCATATTCGCCACATCGTTGAAGCAACATCTTGACGGATACGTGAATGATCGTAGTACGATGTTGACGATCGATCATCGTCGTCGAAGCATTTCCGGCCAACTTCCAATTCTGCTCCGGAAGTTATCCACACACAAAACGTATCAACAACACAACGAATAGGCTCTGGGCTCGCGGGAGTTTCGCCGACACACGTTTGCAACATACATACATGAAAATCCTTTAAAAGTTAAGTAACATCCACAAAATTGTGTGCACTTTTTCTATAATTTATACGCGAATCTTAATTTATAGAATTATTACTCTGTCACTATATTTCTCAGCTGTATGTAATTTTCGGATTAACACGCGGCTGATTCGGACGTCCAGGACTCGTGGAAGTTACCTCTCGAATAACTGACCACAGTTCCACATTCCCGCGTGCCGTTCACCGGGTATTACGGTCTCTTACGGCAGCCGTAATTCAACAGCATGGTGTACCGGAAGTCGGAGGGGGGTCTCAAGGAGCAAGCGAAATGGAAAGCGCTTGCATTGAAGGAGAATGAGAATGCTTGGCAATTAAATCGCGCGGGCGCGTCAGACACCGTAAAACACCAATGAAAATTACTTATTGACAAAAAAAATAGTGAACATCGCAAAACAAGTGTGCCCAGAATGCGGAGAACATTTTCTGAGGTAACGGCTCGACAAAGCGCGGTCTGCGGTAAGATTTCAATATTTGTGTTGTTTTCGAATGTTTGTCCTTGAATTAAGGGCGGAACACCTCTTCATTATTCTGTATTGCTGTGTGGGTTATTCCATGAAGAATCGTTTCATTCGAGTAAGGAAGTCGTTGAACGCTATAGAAAACTTAATTTAACGTTGATACGGTACAGTGAAATTGTACGGAAAGAGACAATACTGACCGGAAGTTAGACAAGAATACCATCTACGACGGGTGAAAACGAAAACGCGCGAGAAAGTTCGTATGTGGTGCGTCTTCCATACGTAATACACACCGACGAAAGCAATCTCCGTTTCAAGTACATCCTACTACATCCATCCTTAAGGGCATGGTACTAGATGGATTCGTAGTAACAAATAGAACGTACTTTCACCGATTTTATAATTTCCATCGATTTATCGTAAGCAGCAACTACTCGCGGTCCGGTAAGCCTTCAATCAGTCGATGCATAGTGAAAACTTTCGATGAACGGAACGAATCGTAGAAAACGCTATGTGCAAAACGCAATTGAATATATAATACGTAGATTGCAATGTAAACATGTTTTTCATTGTATCAGTCTCTATAAATTTACTACAACGTACACGGAGACATACTTTCACCTATGGAGATTGGAGCAAACAATCGGTAAGTTTAATATGTCAATGCTACTGATACAATGTACATATATTTATTAAAAACATTACATTTTTTTACCAAATTGTTTCTGTATAAGATATACTTGTCTTTTGATACAAAAGCACAGTGTACATTCCGATTAATCCTATAAATATATCAGATGTGTGGGTTAAATTATGCTCGCAGTGTTGCTAACTCAATTTGAGTCAACGGCTTTCTACAATTTGGGCAAATGGAGCACTGTAAAAATCAAAAGGAAACTTGAATAATCCCATACATGTGGAGTCAAAGACAGATCTTAATGTTCAGAATGAAAATATTGCAAACCTGGTTGTTCATCCCTAAGATATATGATCTCATGCACTTGAGGTGAAAAATGTGTCCGCAGTTGTTTAAGCGCATTTCACCCACAACACGTACAGGGTCGATGCAAATAGTACATATTCTGTCACGGTGGTTGTAACCATTCCGTTGAGTTGCTTCTCCTTCTCTCCTAGGTGCTCTGTATTCTTCATTGGGTTGGGTTGACTCCCGTCGCCTAGGTCTTGTGTTTTCCACATAGGTGATTTCTCTATGTGCAGTATTGGATTGATACTCTGTGTATAAGTAATAAACAAAGCCAACACCTAATGCAAAGAGGAATCCAATATACGGAAGCCCCATATTATTAACGTCTTGAACTGTAAGTCCCAACTGAGCCACCAGACGTTTTGACCGAAATATTCAAGCATTTGTCATTGAATTCGTTGATTCCCCTTGTCGTAAAGGACGGACAATCAGGCTGGCCACATCCTTAATCTACAGCAAATTGTTTGCACTTACATGCTCGCCAACTTCTATATGGATTACAACGTGTTACCTCGTCTCCATTATACAAGCGATCGATTCAGATATCAAAATATTAGGACTTCAATCACGTTTCAGCGAACTGCGTACATCGATCTTTCCAATGTTTATAATGGACATCACCAACGTACAGCCAAAACGATGTGATAGACAACGGATAATAATAATACAGAACGATCACAGCGCTGTGCAGTAGAGAATGTCGGAAATAAAACACGCGTCGGAAAAGGGCTCAGGCCTAAGGCTTAAGCCGTTGACTGGGTAATAAGACGATGTAGAAATACTTTGCTGATATTCTAGATTAAGCGAATAATGTGATATTCACGTAGGTTTGAATCTGGATTTTACGACGACCCTGATCCCTGATGCCTGACGCCCAGTTGAGTAACCGGCTACAGCCATAGTTTAGTGGCGCCTCTATATACTTTACGTTCAAACTGCTTCCAACTACTTATCCACAGTTACTAATTTAGTTTTTGCATTGACATTGACGTCATGCAGAATTATAAGTGTTCGCATTAAAGCAAGCATGGATAATATATTTGTCGGATACTATCCATGCCAACGAAAATACATTTCTGGCAGAGTCGGATTTGTTAGCACATTTAATTTTGAAACGACAGAATACAGTACACCATACAATCACGCTGGTGAAAGTGGGAGCGACAGGGACTTAACATCTCGTCTGATCGTACCCTCCTCTCGCTCATGTCACATACATATAACATATATTTCATACATAACAATAATAAAATTCTTATCGACACTCGTCGTTGTACGCTCTTCTTGAGCGCAGAGGCGCGTGTAGGCGCTTTTCTAAAATTTGAAAACGTGTAACACAGCTCACTGGCCGTTAACATTTCTAACCCCCCGACTTTTCCGAACGGACTGCTCCGAACTTTTCTTCACGAAAGTCGTACAGGTGAGTGGCGATGTAGAAACGATTAGGCAAACCGATAAATCGAATTTTCCCATCGTATTAAGCTACATTTACCGTAGCGTACAAAAACACGTCGCTGAACGAATTAATGTTCACGTTTGAGGTGGTTAAACTTGACAGTCCAATGTCGTGGCAGGACGAACCGGTGACAAAGCAACGGGCGTGATGGACGAAATCGGCCGGTCAATGGATTGCATCGTCGGTGCTTGCTGCTTAATCAACATATGCCGAAGTGACTGGGCCTCCTCTCGCAGTGTAATTATTTGTGCCCTCAGAATCGCATTTTCGTGTTCCAGCATCGTTGCTCTGAGAGCGATCTACGAACGAAATTGTAGCAAGCTGAAACGTAATACCTAAAAGATGTCGGACCGAAAGCAAACGTAAGATAAAACTGGATAAAACTCGTAAGGCCCATTTCGCACCAGACGATCAGACGCTTGGTTGCGCCGACTAATCGGCGCCACATGTTGCGAGGCATGTTTTCACACATACATGTAGGATCTTACGACACGCTTTCCCTGCATGCGTCGCACAAAGTGGTGGCGACTGGTGGCGACTTGTCAGCGGCGCAACGAAGTTGCCTACTGTGAAAAGGGGCGAATATGGGGACCAAGTGTAACTTTGGAATTAGCAAAGCTGTGCAAACTGGGGAACGTGGAAGCGTGGAACATCGGTACGGACGGTATGCTGAAAAGGTATGTACTTTGAGACTTTGTGTGACGAGAGAGGCAATTGTAAAAAGGGTAGGAATACCGTGCGTTTCCGTGAACACGTTACGTTCTACGCATCACGTTTTCTGTCTCTTTAAGATGCATCGCTGATCGCTTACATGATCCTCACGAATCTTTCGCGCGTCTCGTGACTTCTTTGCCGCTTGGTTGTTCCGCTTGCGCCTCTCGTAATATTTCTCATCTTTCTGTTCGTCCGGTATCGGCTTTTTCTCACTTCGCGGCCTCCTGTGAATGCCTGCCATGCCATTGCTACTAACAAAATGTCGATTCATCATAGCACCTGTGTAATTCGCAACGGGAAAGCAGAAGATTAGCCTGTCATTCGCCGGCAACAGCCTGCGTATGCCTAGATGCATAAATTACGTATTGTTGTCATGCGTGGAAAAAAAGCTAACCCCCAAGAACAAAGTCACGAATCGAACGTATTGCAAGAACGCTCGGACATACTTTCATTCCTCATTTTCACACCTTGAGCCGGACTCCATTGAGGTATGTTTTACGCGAAATCGCCTTTGGATCAAAAAAGAAATTGCAAAAATATATGCCCCGGGTGAGGATCGAACTCACGACCTTAAGATTATGAGACTTACGCGCTGCCTACTGCGCTACCGAGGCAATGAAGACGATATTTGGAACGTTTGTTTTAAACTAACTAAAATTCAACAATTTAATTCATTGGTGTATATAGCCCGCATCGAATGTGCTGGTCATCGTATTAGTTAACCGCATCATGCTCGTCCTGAAGATGTTTATTCCCACCTGCGGTATTGGAAAATGGCTGAGGCACGTTTATCGAGTGCATAAGAGGCGGCATTGTCGTTAGAAATGGCGTTTGCAGAAAGTTGCCGGGTAGGGTGAACGTTGCCGACAAGGATGACGATGTTAACGGCGATGGCGGCGGCTCCATGGACGTTGAGTTTTGCAGTATATCCGGTTCCGCAAATGTATATTCTCGTAGAGGATAACCGTCGTACCTGCACAAATCTGCGAAACAGCATCACAAAATCATACTCCTGAACGTTACACAGACTAGGTTGGTTAAAAGTGGTGAGAGAGCGCTAGTCAAATAAAAGACTGGCCGAGTATTGTTAGGAAAGTCTCTTTGACAATGTCGTCGACTACTTCTTCTATTCTAACTAAGAACCCATCGACCGCCCCTGTGGCCTAATGGATAAGGCATCGGTCTCCTAAACCGGGGATTGTGGGTTCGAGTCCCACCAGGGGTAAAAGATTTTTTTTGCTCCCCTTCAGATAATTGTTCAGCGAGAAAATATGTCCAGCGAAATATTTAGCCGCCAGATAACAGCGAGTGTGTTTTGTTAGCCATTGTGATTTGTTTCAGATATTGTACGTTTTTTTCTGAGGCCACGGCTGTTGATACTGATGTAGAACTTTTGCGAATGCTCGGTAAGTTGTATTTATTGGAAAATTATTGTGGGTGGAATTGCGGGGAAAGTTTGCTTTGCACATTGGCCACTAGGCCACTACTTTGATCACTTGCTGCGCTCTGTTGATCACAGTCCAACTCAACTCTAGCGTCGATTTTAGAAGGTGTCGACTTTGCGCAAGGTCACGCGCCAGTGATCAAGTCGATCACGATCTGGCTCGATCTTTCACGGTTTCTTGATCGTTTTCAATTCCTCCGATAGCCGTGATCGTCTAGTGGTTAGGACCCTACGTTGTGGCCGTAGTAACCCAGGTTCGAATCCTGGTCACGGCAATGTGCTCAGAATGTTTCACATTGTCACGGTGGAGGTATATTTTTTGGAAATTTTTGACCGCAAACATTTTGTTTAAGAGGAAGACATTTTTTTGCATTCAATTATGAGGACATACCGTTTCAGTCGTAGATACTTTCGGTTGACAATACGCACCTGAACTAGGGGTGAGTAAGTTGTAACTTCTCAAGAGGTGGAGCGCTGAAAATGCTCCGGATACTGCATTTCCTGTGCAAATTGGCCTCGTATGCGTATGCGATCCCATTTTCCGAACGTTCACCCAATCGGAGTGCCTGCTGACGTTTCAGTCCGACAATCGTACAAGACTAGGACACGCGGAATCGAACTTCCGAACTCTCCAACTCCGAAAATCTCCGAACTTCCGGCCGATCATTGCATTTTTTTTCTCTTTTAATCGACCCTACTCTTCGTCTCCATCTCAACAATCATAATCATGATATCTGCACCGACTGTCACTGAAACCCGTAATATTCACTCTTTCCGATGTTTACTACCCTCTCCCCTTCTTGCAGTCAGACGAAATCCTGTTCTCCTCATGATAGCGCACAGAACTTCTTTAGACGCTCCCCCGCGTCCAGACAGGAGTGGACAAAACACAACAACGCGGAACAATGTTGGGGGTTGGAAGTGTCAAGACTCGACGCTCGGCCTGCGACTTCCACCGACACTCTTCCCGATCCTTTCTCACCCTCGCAGACTCTCTCGGCCACCGTGACGTCTTTCGTCACGTGTTCCCTACCTCGCACACCGGCGCCCGCGGGACTTCGAGACGTGAAATCTTATTCGCCAACTCAGGGACTGCACCCGCCCCACGTTCATGCGCACTTGAAGTCACCCCTGTTCCGTTCCGCCCCCGTGTCATTAAGGTGGAAGGGTGAAGGCAGCCAGGAGGGTGGAGAACGCTCGGGGTGGGTAGACAGAGCTCCGGTAAAATCGGCCTGACCAATGGCCAACGGCATGTCGAGTCGCGATAAATGATTGCCGCCGCTTACGTCGTATCACGCGCCGTAATCTCGGCATTTTACGGGCATAATAGGTCGTCGAATTGCTTTTTGCGATAGAGACGCGGGGCGGAGATAGCGGGCGATTACTGTGCAGAATGTCACATGACGCACATCGCTGCGAATATATTGCCGCCGGTTCGCGTAATTGTCGGCTCTATTAGCGTCAGCGTGCTTTATGACGCGTCTCGCGCGAATCGAGTATAGTTTTTCAGGGCGAGCGCTTTTTGTATTTCGAGCTGTCCTGAGATACTTCGCAACTCGTCACTGTGTGTTGTATTGACGAAGAAATGATATCGGGTAGCTTATGTTATTATATTGCGTGGCTATGCGTATGGTTCGAATGATGTTAATTACTGCAACATTATTATTGGGCAATAGAAGGAATATCGATATTCGTAATATTTACATTGCTGTTATATCAGGTATTTTCGTATATCGTGTATCGGATGTAGTGCACGTCATACATATTGCACATTGCACCACACGGGTTGTGCCACTATTTGACTAGCACGCAACACGTGCATAGAGATCTGTATCAATCGAACGCCGCACTGCCGAGAATCCGCGTGTTATACGCATTTATATAAAATTCGCATTAACTTTGCTGGTTGTAACATAGACAGATCTGGAATAACGCGAGTCGTGATCGATGAATGGCATGATGCTACAGGTACGTTGTAGTGTTCAAGATAAAAAAATATGACTTATTGAATATCATTTTTATTCGTAAAACGACATGCTTTCATTTCGAGTTAAATGTTAGCCTTCATCATCCATTTGATCTTTCATTTGATTTGACTTTATCTCGATAAATTGGCTAAACGAATTTTTTACTTAGCAATTTACGTTTTCACATTTTACGGTCTCCTTCTGGGAATCCCCATCATACGCTGTTGACGTTGATCGTAATTGCTAATTACAAATTGAAATTTGACCCGAAATTGCGGACGCAGGGCGCATGGGGAATATTAACGTTTATATTAGCGAAAAATTGGCGCCGGTAACGATTCTTTGTTTACTACTTCCTGGAAAGACGACCTCCCTACACTTTTTACACCTGCATGCGCATGCAAAGAAATTGCATTTCTAACTGTTATCTGACTATACCGACTTCCGTTAAAGGTAGACAGCCGGCGTATAATGTAGACTTAATTCGTCTTGGATATAACCACGACACATCATTCCAACCGGACATTATATGCCGCGGAGAACGTTCGGAACATTTTGTGATACGCTGGGACAACGTACACCTGACACTTTCACGTTACCTACGAATGTTTAATGCGCCGGTAATTATTATGAAGTAAATTAGACGGTGGAGCGCAATTTTAGACGGACACATATACTCCTCATGAATGTTGCAACCGCCTCTGTCCTGTAATTATGCTACGGCGTTGGCAATTAACGGTCAAAAGATCGATTGCGGTGTAGGGGGTTAAACGTCGAGATGGCTCGCGTCCTTTGACCTTCCTGCCTTCCCCAGCTGCGTGCTCTCTTCTTCGCTATGTGCCGACCCTGATCAGGCAAAACACGCATCGATCTTCGGAGGAAGTCCTTTACTTAGAAAAACCTTCACTGTCATTATTTGTTGTACCCCAGTGCCTCTGCCGTATGCACTAATGGTATATTGTCACTGCATATATATATACAGTATACACATATACTGAATGTCTCTTCACTTTTTTTTTTAGTTACATTACATCTTCTGCCGAAGATATTTCATCAATTATGCAGTGTACCTAACGGCACATGGCACACACAAAGAAGTGTTCTATTACATTGAATGCCGACGTGTTTGTTGCACAGCATTGCACAGTATTGCAAGACCTATTCTAGTCATTTGCCCTGGTTCACTCAGTTAAATTCATCCACCATACCCCAGCACCCTACGTGCGTCAGTGGACGAGTTAAATAATGCCGTTTAGTATCGTAATATCTAATTTACCGGTGAAGGGCGATGTGCGTGTGCCATGTGGCAGTGATCTCACGAGTCCGCAATTACGTGCACCTTAGAAACAATCGGCCATCCTTCACCCCCTGCTACCCACCCCCTCGAATGAGTTATACCGAGCAGGGTAATTACGAGACTCAGCAATCGTCTCGAAAACTGGCTTCCACCTCGTCACCTTGGATTTTCAAGGAAAGGTGCAACAGATAAGCGTCGCAGAGCCACCAAATTTGCCGACTCCCTTCTCGTTCAACATTGAGGACTCTTTTGAAGAAATCCGCGTAAGTACTGTCTGCAGCCAGCCAAATGATAGAATGTTTGTCGTAAAACTATATAACTAATCTAAAATGTTGCCTCAGGTTTAGCGGCAGGTCCGTCCGGGCGAGCGGGATTTTGGTGTGTCTGGAATAAAATGAGGGCAATTCGCGGTTGTAGTCGCTTAAGTCCGGTCAAGTCGACGTTACACGAGCGCCACGTCGCACCGTCGGGGATGCCTCGTTATCATTATGTGGCTGGATTTGCGATAGCGGCTGCCGCTTCCGTGGCTCGGCCGTTCTTGCCCGGTCGTGCGAACCCAAACACCTGTCGACGGCCACCCGGTAACGTGACATCATGTCACGTGACCCCGCGAGCTTCGGAGCACACCCCCGAACCCTTTCAGCCACCCCTTCATAAGGCTGCGCGACCTGAGGATAATCGGTCTAATCGGTGTCCTGGAAATCGGGATCACGCACCCCACGACGTCGGATTAATCTGTCGCGCGATCGCTCTTCTGTTCGTGTTTTTAGGAAGACGACTTCGTAGGTGGCCGGCGAGACGTTGGGCTCGTTAGAATCTTTCTGCACGTGATTTCGGCGATATCAAGTTGCATTTCGGTTAAGTCTCTTACGATTGGATGGTCTTGCTGTAATATGTAAGATGGAAAATATATATAATTGTTGATACAGTGAAAACATTACGGCTACGAGTTTTAAGGGAGCGTCGGAATCACGAATAGAAGCAGATATCCGATTCTGACTGATCTCGTTGTACTCGATTTCCAATGTATCATATGACGTGTACCAATGTATCCCATCTATTCAATGTATCAAACGTATTCAGCGAACGCGTAGTCGCGTGTCTGCTTAGTTTCTTCGCCTGCCCGTGCCTCACCCTTCTTCACGAGGCACGGATTCCTTTCACCCTCGGCCGAGCACGAAGTCACGAATCGTGACGCCCGTTGTTTCACAACTTGGCTCAAAGTTATCTCATCAAGTCGTCACGAGGACTCGCCTTGCGCCCCTTCCGGAAGTCCCGATTAAACTTTTCTTACTTCGCCCTCCTCCCCACCCTCGAGCCACAACTACGTCTGTAATCTCACGCCGTTCCTTTTTCGTGCCTTCTTACAATTGCATTTATTATCAGCGTTACAGATTAACGCGGCCGCTATCGCGGGACTGCTCCTTTTTGCTTTGGAATTGCCGATTTAAACGTGCTACACGGCGGAAAAGGTGGAATTCTACGATACAGAATGTATTAATGCTTGTACAAAACGTATAGCTGTTCAAAGTGCTGATCACGCCAGTGCGAGGGACACTATCTAATAACAATATGTAGAGGTACGCAATATAAGTAAACTTATAAAGTACAATTTAAACGATCATCACATCCTGACGTCGCGCACTTACAACAAGTAGCGAAAGATTATACTGCAACCGAGCCCCACAGCACGTCTGGGCCAGGAAATAGCTGTGGACGCATAAAATGGCTGAGAGCGTCGGCAAACGAAGAAACAGGAAATCGAAGGGAAATTAGAGATCACGGGAACGATACATCGTTACCGGTCAGAAGGAATCATACGGTGCTCCAACATCGGTCGGACGGTTAATCATTTAGGCTATTTGCCCCCTTGGAGCACACGCCAAGCTACATACAGCCCTCTCGTTCCCAGGCTGTCGGCAAATTGTGGCTTACCGCGCCGGCACGGTTCTTATCCGCACTCGTCCAGGTAATTCTTGGCAGGCCTGAGCCTCCTCGTCCTTATCGGACGCGAAACAACAACCCTCCTGCGCCTGCCGTCCTCGAAGAAGGGTTGGGCCGACGTAAAGTGGAGCGCGGTACCTGCCCGAGCTTAATTCGCACCCCCATCGTCCTTCCGTTTCTTCGATTTACTTCCGCCCACGTGGGATAATCCAATTTTCGGCGATTGTTCGCGAACGGGCGTGTTCCGTTTGGCGTTAAGTAAATTTGTCTTTTGACACGGTGGTAAATGAGCATTCGGATCCGATGTTGCAGAACTTGGATTGCAATGTTTGCGTCCTGATACGAATGGAGCAGGTATATCTGCAATTTGGTTGGTGAGCATGTGTCATGCCCCGTGTACGGTGATTTACCACTATTTGTACCGCAAAGTAGGAGGTCCGGCTGAAATCAACAACATAAGCGTGTGGAACCAACATGGCAGCTTTCGCGTGTGGACAGCCATGTCCAGCAGCGGCTTGTATTTCTATTAATATTTCACGTATGCACTCATCCCTTCCACCACCGACTCCTCCCACGCGCTCCGTTTGCAATACTGACTGACTATTGTTGCCCCTCATGCATTCCTCTGGCATCACTTCAATCGCGAATCGATACGGTTCAACGACGTAAGCAGTCGGATAGAGAAAGTTCGAGAGAAATTCACTGTTGATCGTTGAAGTATAACTATCTTCACAGTTGATCGAGTTTCGTCGGCATTAAATTAAACGTATTATGGCGTATCAACGACACGAAACAGAATCCGAGGAACAAATTGCGAATGCTATAGATAACGTTCTCGAGGAAGATCGACGGCAGGATTGCGCAGTCCGAGGAACGAGAGGAGCCGACGATGAGGTGAACGTCGTAGCAACAAAATCAGATGATTTCAACGAGGACCCGTCTGTATCATCGGTTACGGATACGATAAGCGAAGAAGATGATCAGAAAAGCCCTGAAAGTTGTCGTGTCACCGCCGAATTCCCTAAAAACGTACTTGTTTTTTACAGAAAACATTTTCTGACTACCACTGTTGTATCTGCTTATATTTATACGCCTCGACGGATTCATTATACGTGTCATTAACAGACATTTTGCTGCTGTGACGCAAAAGTTTTGTCAAGATTCTCAGTGTTGGTGATGGAGGCGCTGCGTTCCCTGCAAAGAAACGTCGACGCTTTTCCAACGTCGAACGTCGAAGACATCGTCAATCATATCGAGCAGAATTATCAGACCGACGGCGACGTTTACGCCCAATCGCTGACCGCCCTCAAACAGGTCTGTTCGCAAGGGTTAGTTCCCCGAATTTCGAACGATCATCATGTATGGTTGAGGGATCTCGATCGACCGCAAAGTTTATCCTTCACGAATATCTGCGCTCGATTAACGCGAAAGGCGAAACGAAGAAATTTCGGATGAGCAGTAAGTTCGCCGATGACTTGGAAAATTTGAAAGCTGGCTAACAATAAGCGAAAATTGTGTCTCGCGTGAGGCACGAGCTTTCAAGGCGACTGCGGATACGTCTGTCGCACTCGGTCCGACTGTGGATCTATCGATCCTATTTTACCTTGCCCACCACCCCCCACCTGCTTAACGTTAACTGCGATCTTCCTGCGTAACGCAATTGCATATGGCTAATGTTTCTTATTCTATGCCAGTTGTAATAGTCAACGTTAACAGAACGTGGCACGGTTGTGCCGAGAAAGAACTGGCCGCCATTTTGAAGAGCTATATTGACAATTGTTGTCTGAGGAAATTAAATGTAATGGACGTTAAATAGTTGTGCGGTAATGTCAATCATCGAGACTGTCTTTAAGTCGTTATGATTACGTTTCACTCAATGTGTTCCACTTTTTTCAATAAAATGATCCACCATTCATAATTGCCATTTATGTTGAATTCAATGTAACGGTGTTAACGCAGGTTTGTGATAGAAGTGGTGCAGAACGAGTACCATTTAATTGGGCCAGTCGCCAATTCTGTGAACGAAGCATCCGCGGACAGGGCAGATTGCATACCAATGAAGGACTCATCTAAATCGTCGAACCAGCGAGAGAAGTGTAAACAAAATTATACACGACGGAACGGCTGCAATTTTGCGAAGAGAAAACTGAATTTCAGCAACTCTCAGAGGAATACGATGAACAAATCAGCGAAATGTAATGATTGTAATGAAAATTCCTCGTTCGGCGAGAAAACGCAAAGTATTGAAGACAATTATGGTTGCGTAGCGAAGCAACGGAAAAACGGGAGAAACTTTAACAATTCCAGAGGAAGACGTGTACGTTGTATAACCGAAGGTTGCCAACAAAATTCGTCTGCCAGAGCTCGGAATCAATCACGGGAAAATCAAATTGTTCGTCGAAATCGAATTGCAGAAGAAGACTCTAGTATGGAAGAATCCGAGAATACGGATGATCAATATTTTCAGCAGTTATTTCCTACCACTCCAAACCATCAGAACAAAACACATGTTGAAGATTTGAAAGAGTGGATCCAGCATTGTCGCGAGGAATGCAAACGTCGTGCGCGCAATCGGCAGCAAATATAGTTTTTCGATTATTTTAGTCGTCGTTCGATATTTTACTTTACAGATTTATTACTACACAGATAGTTTGTGGAATAAATTAATGGTCTTTGAAGATGGTACAGTATTAAATGTAAGGGATGCACTGTTGCTTTATTCTTACTCGGAGGGTTAACATTAAATTATTCATTAGTAATAATAGTATATGCACGCACTACAAATTGGTGATGCGTTCGTATCTCGCTTATCTCCTCTCGTCCTATTCCGTGTTTTCACATCAAATTTACGTCTCTTCGCCAAAGCCTCAACGTGATGCTAATCGTTAGCTTTTCCCTTCGTCCCCTGCGTTCGTTTTCGAGTTTTAAACAATTTAAGAACCGGCGACACTCGCAAAAGTTTGCCTTGAGAGTCGGTAGGCAGTAAATATCCTGAATATACTCCAAAGGATAACGCCTTGCAGACAAAATTCTTCGCTCGTGTTCTGCCTGCGAAATGTGAAGTAAATCCTTTTCTTTATGATTACATTTTCATTAGAATCCAATTAGTACAAAACGCTAGTCCCAAGACTAACGTCTAACATTAACTTAAATAAGCACCGAAAAATGTTAAAGTGTATACCTTTAAGTTACTAAATAGCTTAAAAAATAATGAACTTTACCCTCACTGACTGCTCTGGCATAATCAGCGATACACGTCCTCGTGGATTTTGCACTGTTCGCTGTGCCTGCAAACATTAGCGGCAACGAATACTTTTGTTCTATTACGTCGGCCCAATTGTCGTTCAGCTTTCTGCTCGGCCGTGTCACATCTTTCGGTCTCGCGTGCTGTCGGCGAAACTTATTCCGCGCGTTATTCCGCTGACCACGTCTAAAGTCCCTACTCGTGACACTTGCTAAATATCTGTACACTAACTCTGCAACCGTTGGCCTTGCATCGCGGCAAGTGTACCTGTTTAAATTCTTCTCTGTACCGCTCGACCTGTCCATAAAATCCGATCATTCTATCGCAATTACTTCCAAATACTTCAATGCAGTTTTCTGTTTCGTTCAGCCAAAATAATTGTTGGGTATCGCATTCAGTTAGGGATTCATTACGATACGCATAAATGACAATGAGCACAATTCAGGGCAAACGCTTATAGAGTGTTCGTGATTATTAGGGGTATGAGTAATCGCTACTTTCGACGCTACAATCTTCGCTCGAAGGCGAGTAAATAAACTCTTCGGAAACTTCCGTTTTCGTCGGCAGCTAACCAGAATACTGATACACGGGGCGCGTATTATCTGGCAAATGATCTCGCGATACCGCATTTGCCATTAAACTTGCAAAACGCTCCTTTTCCCTCATGCCCCGGAATATCAGTTTCGCGTATCGGCAAACTTTCAGGAAGGGGGAAGCGCGAATTTTCGCGATATCGCGCTAACCTGGTGTGACTTTCAAGGTGAGATCTGCAGGCATATCTGGTCGATGGGAATCGAATTCTTCCCTTAGGAGCCATTTTCGAGGATCCCACCTACGATGACGAATTCCGTGTCACGCGTGCACGATGTACCGCACTTTCAATTAAGCACGCTGTAATTTTGACATTTTTATTGACGAGGTTATTGGATCTTTAGAGAGTGGAGCGAACAAAGAAAAGAATGTCGAGCAATGTTTGGCGAACAATCGAAATTACCTGTTTGCCTCCCTTCGACCGTTAATATTTGACGGTAATTATTTTCGTATTACGGACTCTGCTAAAAAGTCACATTTCTCTCAGTTACTACAATTCTTGCAATTACTACGTTTACACTATTTGGTATATAATTCATAATATATGATTTAATACTAATATAATTATGCAATTAATAATTCGATACGATTATTTCAGTATTTTTTTTCGTATAATTTGTAGATATAATCACTTTCTTCAGTATGTGCACATTACCAACCGCGATAACATAAGTTTTACCTTCGGTCGGTACGTTAATAGTTGCTTGAAAATGTTCAGTTTCCGACGTTTGTTGCAAAGGGTCGCTAGCGTCAGTTTAGTTTACATCATGGTGTCCTTAGAACTGTCAACAGGTCAACACTAATCAATCAGCAGCATTATGTCCAATAAGGTAACATTTAATTATTCCCGTCACTTGCCAATCCTCCCAGCCCGTTTGTCTGCATTTCGACAATCCTTCGCACGTTGCTCGCCGACCGTAACGCCATTATCAGCCTCAAATGTATGCCCAAGCAACTAATGACTTTGACATTTTGTAACCGAAACGACTTCCACGTTGTTGGACAACCTCGGGAATATCGACCCCCACATGCATTCTGACTGACTGCTACGCAAGCAAATTATAAATATCCCGCAAATCATTTTTTCATCAGAGATAGATGTTCATTAGACTCTTGTCAGTCTCCCGTTTAAAGGCTTGCTGCATGTTTCAACTATTTACGTGTCCACCTTAGGGTGCTATAAAGAAGACAGACTCTAAGAATGGGACGGTGCTACACGCTCCCCGTAAGTCCAGAAAATTGACTACAAGTGAGGATACTCGTGAAAGTTCAAAGGAACCGCATCATGCAAAGATGTCTCAACTCTTGGACCATAAAGGAGACGGAGATGTCAGACCAAAATTGTCACGCACGCCTACATTGGATAGAAGTGAAAGATCCAGTACCAGGGATGGAACAAAAGTATCTCACAGCAAGCGCTTGTCATCTAAGAGTTCGAGTTCAAAATCTAACGTGACAAGTCCTGCGAGTGTTACTGGTAACATGATGAAAAGTACTGCTAGTTCTAGAGCAAAGCTAGAAGCTAAGGAGCATGGCATAAAGAAGGTGGGTAGCAGTAGTACACTGGAGAGGACTAAGCCGAAGGAAAAGAGTCAACGAGGATATACGGAGAAGAGAGGAGTGAGTACGATTTTTATTCCAAAGTCGACTACCGCGAGACTCAGTTCAAAATCAACGGAAAAACCTATGCAATCGACGAGGGATAAGGAAAAATTGTCTTCAACAAAATTGCCGGATAGCACAAAAACGCGTTCGAGTTCGAGAACGCGTAGAAAGTCGAGAACGTTAAGTCCGAGTGAAGTGAAAGTTCTACATTCGCAAGTACCGTCTGCAAAGGGTCAAAAGGTAGCGGAGAGCAATGTTTTGAAGGTCAACAATACCCAGGATGTTCAGGAGGACAATTACAATTACGAGGATGATTTTGAGGTAGTTATTGGAGTATAGAATTATGATGTCATGCATTTATGTCTTTTTTATTCGATTTTCAGGATTACGAATCTGATTTTCAAGAATGTACAGACAGCGAAGTTAGCGAAGAATCGGATCGTAGCAAGAACAGTCTGCAATTGGACCCTATTGAACTTCGTACAAAAGAACGGGTACGTTGATATTCGTAATGAGAAACACAAATTGAATCAAGTGCTTTCTGTTTTATGAAAATTTCTATTCCAGCAAAAGGTAATACATAGTGCTGAAAATCGTAAGCAGGAAGAGGAGCATATGCACGATTCGGGACACTACGAATTGGCAGAAGCTAGGAAAAGGGCCGCAAGAATAGAGTCGCTGATTCTCAATCGACCAAAAACACCGGAATTAAAACAGCCCATTAACAAAGCATATAGGTTCGCCTTAAGTAAAATAAAGTATCAAGAATAATAAATCCGTACTTCTCTCCGTTGCATTATTCAGTTGTTGAATGACTAATATTCTATGCGTAACTACCATTGGAAAATAAGTCGATTGCTTGCAAACATCTCATTTCAGTACAGTGTTATTGTAAAAAATGTTAATCTTGTTGGAACAGTGAGGACCGACCGTCAGAAAATAAGTCACTGCCATCATCTACAGACGAGGGCTTTGAAGACAGTCGTTCTGGAGACTTCAAATCTCCCCCATTATCACAGATATCATACATCGATTTTCGTAAGCCAAAAGATGCGGAGATAGTAAAAAATTCGACGGGACAGCAAGACAATGTAATACATGCCATCTACGATTTATCCCATTCTGTTGTAGCATATGACATTATACGTTATTTATGGTTAAACCTTTAGAAGGCGAAAAAAGTGAAGAAGTCTAGGGGCCAGGAATTATTGGAAATGATCAAGCTAGATACTATGGAATGGTCACTCTTAGAATGTTCACCGGTGCCGTACGAAGAATTTATACGAAACTACGGCAAACTGAACACTCAACAGACCTCCAGTCAAACTGGCGAGGATAATTTGGACGTGGAAGTGCAGACGGAGGAAATTTTGCTGCAAAACAAGTGGACGCAATTTCCCATAGCTTGTCGGAAAGATTTGCATAGTAAAGAGGACATCGATTTATTCAAAATGGTTTGTACTGTTGACTCATATCCTGCACTAAAAATCGATGACTCATGTGGTACCAATTCTACAGGAACAAACAGGCGTTGGATCAGACGAATGTTCAGAAACACTTAGCATGACTGTTCCGCCGATCGACGTATTGCAGTTAAATGATTTCCTGAGTCGAGCAGGAAGGGTCATGTTATCATTATTGGAAGAAGGAAGATCGGGTGGTACAGTTTTCCGTAGTGATAACCATGAGTTGCCTTTCAGTGATGGTTTCGTAAAACTTTCTATCGACTCGGTGACATTTCTAGCGGGCAGGGCTGTATCTTTGATACACTACTCCGATGTTTTAAATAAGGTTCTGCTGACAATACATTCTCCGGTCGAAGAGGTAAGCTTTTGTTGCTCACGTGAACATCCTTGTGGTACGGTATGCCGCCACATTATAGAATTGTGATTCAGGAAATAGAAACGTCGAGTAAGCAGGATTATGTTACGGACTGTTGCATTGGGTGTGTGTGGAATATTTCCGAGCCGTCGATGCCAACGAAACTTTTTTACTCGCAATGTTGTATAACAGCATGTTGCTTTCATTTGACCAATTACAATATCGTATTTGCCGGACTGGATGACGGGTAACTTGGCACTGATCATACAGCGTGGTTTGCTATATTCGTCTATTTCAATTCTACTTTGTTTTCGTGATAGCTCAATAAGTCTCTGGGATCTCAGAGAAGATGTGATGTGGCATCAAAATGTCACTGATAAAGACAATAATCTTGATTGGACCATAAGAACACCGACATACACGACTGCGGGCAATATCGAAACAGAAGGGCATAATTCGCGGATCGTCGCTATTCGCGTACTATCAAAATTGGAAACGTCATTTTTACAGAGGACTAACAATAACTTCGTACCTATACAGGCAAGACGTGCAATTTTTTGTACCCAATTTGAATGCTCCTTCATACTATCATTTCTTAACTGTGTGCTTATATTCTAGATATGTAGTCTAGATAACGACGGGTTTATAATCGTCTGGAGTATTTTGTCGAATATGGGCATAAGTATAGATGATTTAGGTCTTTCGCAGTGGGGCGATATACGATTGGTACGAAGCGATGTCATTTCGTTAAAGCCACAAAACGGGAAAAAGTGAGTGTATTCATACAACTCATTTTACGTGTATCACCAGAGTTGTCATATATTTCAGTAAAGACAATATCAGCGCGTTTCTGGACATGCGCGTGGATAGTGTTGACAACAATAATTTGTACATCGCTACTAACACAACTAATGTACTGCATGCCAGTTGTATCGGTAACAAAACTAACCCCCCGACGTACAGAATGAACGAAGACGGTAATTAGACCTGAAAGCAAATTTTGCAATTCACGCACTAAGTTCTTATTTCAAATTCTCAATTATTTAGATCCATCCGGAGTGACAACATGCTTAGAAATTTGTCCCTTCAAAAAATCGTACTTTCTGGTAAGATCTAAATACTGGTATGAGTATGTAAACTTATGTATGATGTAAAATGTCACTTTTGATGCCAGGTTGGGTGTGACGACGGAACAGTACGCCTTCACGCGCTTAACATAGAAAAACCGATTGTGCAGTTGAAGGATGCACATTGCCAAAAAAGTGCTGTCAAATCGGTGCAATGGTCAAAATCAAAGCCTTTTACCATATACGTTTTGGACAGTATATCTCAGTGAGTATACATCTTATGCAGTTTTTCATATTTAAGAAATTCAATATGCATATTCCGAAGGCTGAATTGCATGAAATCGAAATGTTACATTGTAGGATTCGAACATGGGATTTGAGTCAAGGTGATTTACAACCTGTTTACACTATCTCTACTGAAAATTTGGGCCGTGTCACGTGTATGCAACTTTCGCCTTGTAGGACAGAACAAGACATGGCCAATCAGTATTTGGTATGTTAAGCATGTTTAATACAATAGTATCATATTATATATAAGTACATGCATTTGTCTTTTGATTTATTCAGGCCCTTGGGACTGATACGGGTACAGTTGAAATACACAAGCTCAACAAAGATTTCTATTACTCCACGAAGGAAGATCTCTCTCAGGAGATGCGCACCTTCATGAAATACGTTGCTGTTTTGTAATCAGAGCACAGTAAGTTTAACGGCGCACTCAAGAAATGAGAAAGAAGAGGATTTCGGGACTTTTATAATTTGCACATGTTCAACGAAAATTGCTGCATCAGTACAAATTTAAACATTCTAATCGACGTTCAAACGACATGACAATCGTGCAATAGAACAGTTAAATGAAGACTGTCAAGTTTTTTCTGTACATCGTATAATTTGAAACGATTGGAATTAACATTATTTAAGGTGGTTGCAAGCCAGTGTTTTGCTATCTCGATGTAAGTTCTGATATGTGAAACTTGTTAATTAGTTATAATCCCGCGCACCTGTTCACACTTATAAACGGCAAACTAATTCCGTCCATTAGACATTAAAGATGCCTTCCTGTACATAAGCGAAATAGTTGTAGTTCGATCAGTACGGATGAAGGGATTTAATTAAATAAAGCCTTATATTGAAAACTTTGAATACTTACCGACAGTTTAATAGTCTACCAACTTAGGATTAATCTCACGATTACATTTCCGTAACTTAAGAATTTATAGAGAGCAAAAATTAGCAAAGTAATGAACGTGATAGTTGACTTAGAAGACCGACGACGATACTTAGTAGCTGTATGGAATATGGAAGATTCCATTGATGTGCTCCACTGCACTCTTTACGTTTCACCATTTCTTCGACGATATCGTCGTAATCTTTGACCCCTTGCACCTGAGTTAGTACTTTTAGATGTAGGTGCTGCGTTTGCTCCTGTTAACAAATAAGTACCAGAGAAAAATGGATAAATATTCAACCTTTGTTATAGTTAGTATTATAGAATAAGATAGAACAATTTCCTATAACTCTCGAAAGAATTCCAGCAAGGAAGACGAAAATAACATAGAGCAGGTTAAGACTATATACTCAATGGCCTTGACTTATTTCCCACTTGTAAGTGTAACGTTCTGGTCTAGAGGCAAACCCGATAAATAGGTCAAGGCTGAAATCTAGAAAGTGGGTAAAGAACAAGTAATCAATGGCTTTGACCCAGTGTTATATTTTAGCCACGTTCCAAATGTAGAAATTAGGTCAATGTTATATAATCTGTGCCCTTGCCTCGCTTTCAAGAGATTGTTTTTTTTTATCTTAAATCGTATTCTCATTCAGGTTCACTACAGTTTGATAAAACGTCACGTCAAAATTTATGTTACCATTTTCACGATGTGCGACTACTGTTCGTGGATTGATCAAATTCTAGCGAAAGTTTATGCCGAAGTCAAGTCTAGGCATAGAAAACCCCCGGAACGAGTGGATCCAATTATCATAGTGCATGGGGGTGCTGGAAGAATACCATCAAAAGAACGAGAGTACATGATGAAGGAGGTTACAGTACAATGTTCCCATACAATAAATACATCTACACGATGTCTATGATTATCATTGCAATGACAATGCTATCGCACCAGGGAAGTGATGTACTCAATTTGCGCGATAGGTAAAAAATGCGGCGATTCAAGGGTACACAGAACTGATAAATGGTGGGTCGGCCTTGGACAGCATTGAATATGCAATCTGCCACATGGAGACGAAGAAATATTTCAACTGTGGTCGAGGTGGTTCGTTAGATGCGAACGGGGAAGTAGTCATGGACGCCGGTATAATGTCGACCAACTACGAGTGTGGATTTGTTGGTGCTGTCCGCGATATAGAACATCCCATAACTCTGGGTTCGGTATTTAATGATTTCTCCTATCACGCACAATCCGTTCGTAAGTACTAAACGCTTTGTGTTAAACGCTCTGCGCGTAGCGAAGAAAGTTTTGCAAAACTCCAGCCACGTGCTGATCGTCGAGAAAGGCGCTCAGAGATTTGCAACAAGTATGGACATACCGATCCTACCGCCAGGATCTCTTCTGCCCGAACAAACACCAGGTGGATCCGTTTATTCGGCAGGCGAAGAAGAAGGAGAAAATGAGGAGGCGTCGGTAATTGGACGTTATGATCCGTCCTACTACGACGACTACGTCGGAGACTGGGCCGGAGTGGACAAGAGGAACATGTACAGTGTATGTCCTCCGAGCTGTGCAAAAGAAAAATTGCCCATAGATTTTATGCCGAGTGTTTCGTCCGTCTGCACTAACGGAGAAGAAGAATTGCCGCACGGAGTACATTCCACAGTCTGCGGACCACTGCCAATAGTTGAACCTATTTTTCTGGAGGTCTTTTACCGTCATATCATACGTCAATCAATGCGTCTTTGATCAAATTCTTTCTCAATCAAACTGTTTGCTGAAAGGTGAACGGCGTAGGAGCAGTTGCCTATGACAGAAAACGACGTGTGGCAAGTGGCACATCAACTGCTGGTCAGCCTGGCAAATTAATTGGCAGCGTCTCAGCAAGTGGCACTATACCCGGCTGTGGAGTATACGTTAATGAAAATGGCGGCGCTTCGGTTTCCGGCGAAGATAAGTCGATTTATACCTTCGCGCCGGCTCGAAAGATCGTTCGCAGGTTGGAGGCCGAGTGCATAGATAATGCCTTGAAGAAGGAGGTGCAAAACTTTGAGCACGACACTGGTGAAACGAGCGTCGGTGCGATTGCAATAAATTCTGATGGGGAATGCTACGTTCACTTCAAGTGTCAGCACTTTCCTTGGGCTATGTGTTACAATGGTTACATTTATTTCGGCTGCTCTAAGAATGAGAGGCACAGAGAGGAAGTGGACATTCTCGAGAGACCGCTCGATTGTATGTGTGAAAGCACCGTGTAAATTGTTTGCTATGCCAACGTTTCCATTAAAGGAATCGCTCGATTCTTGAACTTGATGATGTTTTGTTGGTGAGACTTACGGGAAAAATGATGCTCCGATTTGAATCGTATGTTCCATACAAAGAGAATGCCGGCGTTTGCCCGTTGAAGCTCGTTCCGAATAATTCATCCATTTCCAGCAGCATCGAGTATATTTCCTCGTGTCTCAAGTCTGTTATATTCTCATGCGCCACTATCTAGAAACGGAAAAGATAGTTCCACGAAACTCGATTTGCACGCTTCTGAGAAGATGAGGAAACTTTTGAGGATATTACCGAACCGAGAGCAGTCCAGGTCAAAATGCACGATGCTTCCTCATCGGTCTCGGATTCCTGGGGGCATAAAATCCTGTAACGTTTATGTTTAGAACTTGCAGAACCCCGAGGTTGGTCCAGGATACCTGCAACACCATTTGTTTCATGAAGATTTACCACAAACGTGCACGGTGTTTTCTAACTTTCATATTCAAAGAAAACCCAGTTACCAGTCTTTTTCTCGATTGCTTTCAAATTAACCACGGCCACGTCTCCGAGGCCGGAAGTTAGGCAATCGAATGCGCTGACATCGTCGCCAGCGTCTCCACCTGAAATTATCATCACAACCACCGATTCGCTTATCTTTGCAACCTGAAGCAATTTCGATTCCTGCGTAATTTCCCCTGAGAATTGCGGGGATCACAGAGTATGTTCCTAAGTTTCTCACCTTGTTTGCACAGAGAGTACAAATTGTGCGGCAGATCCGCATACTGGCCGGCCAGGCCAAGGACGCAGCTATCCTTGAAGAAATTACCGACTGCCTTAGCGTCCGAGCAATCCCACTTCGAACCCGACAAGTTCCTCATAGTCCAGTCGAACGAATTCCAACCTGATCGTTTTAATGGGAAATTAATGTTTTCTCATAGATTCTGCTATTACTGATATAGACATTAATGTTAACAGCGTCTGTGTTTCTATGATCTATACTAGAATCCGTTATCAGTACGCTCAATAGTCATAAATATGTTAATACGATCGGTGCGGCCCAGGCGGCAAACGTTTCCCACGTAAAAGAATAAATTCCACTCGCATGAAGGAAGTCGAGCGAAGTTTCCTCACCGACGTTCCGGTAGCCCGTGAAACACGCCTTCGCGCCTTTGAGATCCATCAAACTCCTGAACCGTGAATCCTGCTTAACAACGGCCGCTATCCTATTAAGCTCCTTCCTCTTGCTGGACACCACTCTGATAATGGCCTTCAAGCCCTTCCTAAAACAGCGACCTAGACACCACGGAGACACTTTTTTTTTTCACCCACTCACACTCACTTTCTCGCGGCGTACTCTTCGTCGGGCCTGACGACGAAAATGTCGGCGCGTCGACTTTTGACGGCCTGCAGGCAGGCTGATCGGTTGGACTCTTGAATGCAGGCGATCGCTGGCTCGATGCCGTAGACGAAAGACGCCTCTCTCAGCCAACGGCATTTCTGATCCTCGAGATTCGACGCGACGCACCACTGAACGCGTCTGGACGGTCGACAGGCGGCCCGATTGTTCGCGCTCATGAATCCAGGAACTTGACGGAAAGAGGACGGAAAGAGGGTCTGGGTCAATGATTCCTATCGTCCCTTTCGGTTATGCCCTTCGCGCGACAACGAACTTACGGAAACGTGCAAATTATGTGAAATTCGTTAATGCTCTGATTCGTTCAATACCCGCGGGGCGAAAGGGCTAATTTTAATTCCTTGTGTCGTATACATTACATCGTCGTAGGAAATCCTCGGGCGTTTCCAGGGTATCTGTACTGACCGGTGTCGGATGATAGCTTTCCAAAAGTTCCATCAGCTTCCTCTCCCAGCCGAACTTAGATTCAGTCAGGTAGGACATCAGGCCCGTAACTTTCTCGGCCAGCTCTCTATTCAAATACCGTGCACGCGTTATGTTCACGTAACCCGTTACGTTTACTTACAATTAGAGCTGACGCGATCTCAATCTGGGCCGGTCTCGTTAAGATCGGATCAACTTCTCGCGCAGCTGTGAGCTTAAGTGGAGAACTTTACGAGAGTCGTTCGGAACTCGGCGAAAAGATGCGTCGGCGAGACGTGATTGTCAAACGAAATTGTGTCGACCCTGTCGAGACACTGGCAATTGCCGGCGAATTGAACTGTTCAGTTACCGAACTATTTGCCAGTGTACCGTCGGTGTCCGGTGCGGAGTTTATTGCCATAGTGCCGATAATATTCCATTAGAGAGACTCGTAGACACATTATGGTGGCCATTGTCGTTTAAAGGGTTCCTTGATGTTAAGTACATCGATTTCGTGAAGGGCTACGTTTAACGTATAAGAAACATCCGCAGTGTCTGTAATGCGGGTTTGGATAAAATTTCAAAGATCAAACTACTCTGCAGAATTTGACTCGTCTAGTCGTATGTTGGACACCGTTGAAGACACGAAACATGGTATTAGCAAAGTTACCTACAAGCAACTCATACCTATTACTCATGGGTCTTATGAGTAGTTATGACACTTACCCTCTGGCTACAACGACTGGCCAAGGTTTCGTGATCCACACGCAAGGTTTACCA